>OW121791.1:10434044-11181544 GCA_933228885.1 Leistus spinibarbis
ATATATATATATATATATACATATATATATATATATATCTAGTGAAAACTGCGTAAATAAAAGTCGGGCGCAGGCCACTCCAGATATTTTGAAGAAAATTTTCAAACAAATATTGTACGAAATATTAATTTCATTCATTATGAACATAACTATTTTTGCCATAAGTGCAGCCGTTCTAGTGTAACTGAGAAAAATTTCGACAATATATTACTCAGACGTAAATTGACATTTTTACGCGATCTTAAACTTACTTAATTTTATTAACAGTTTAATCAGCCTCTACACAAATGGGTCTTATTCAAAATACTTTTAACAAATTAACGTTTGATTCATTTTGGTTTTTGAATCAAATAAATAACCAGTGGCGGGGCTTGACCTTAAATTTTGCAGTCATAGCATTTCATAAAAGTGATAAATGGTCATATGTTAAAATACTATGATTCAAGTCATAAAAAATGTACGAGCTTGTACCATATTTTAGAGACCCCCCGAAGAGCCGTTCGGTTTTCAGTTTGGGCAAGTGTACATATAGATAGTGGAAGTATAAGAATGACTAGTGATGACTACTCCAACTTTTTTCACATAGATTAACATATAAAAAATTCACCTTTAGAAAAATGTGTTCATTGTGTTTACTTAATATTTATGATAACTATAACACTAAAAAAAAAGTTTGCTATTTATTGGTTTAGAGGCTCTTTAAAAATGTATTTTAAATGGTGAAAAATAATAAAATACAAATATAACTATAATTTAGATTCAAGCGATTTCAATCCAATTAATACAGAAAGAAACACTGTTAAAAGAAAACGTAAAGAACAGTGTAATGAGAAAATATCCGATAAAATAAAAGATGATGGTTTGTTAAAAAATTATACGGAAAGAATTCATAAATATGAAGACACACAAGGTCTAAATCAACCATTGGATACAGAATATACTATTGATGAAAATTTGAAAATACCGGAGAAAGTTTGGAAAAAATTGTATCTGTAAGTCTATAGTTGTATTCGTTTTACATGAAATATCTGAGTAACTTAACTCACTTCAGAATGAGCTAACAAAAAAATTTGCTAGAAGTGAGTTGACAGCCTCAAGACGTGATTGTTTTGCGGATAGTGTGAAATCGGTAAAAGCACTTGATTTGGGCATTCTCAAATGAAGTAAACTTTTTTTCAAATAAAAAGATATAAATATTTGTACTGAAGTGAATTGAGTCAGTTAGATATTTCATGTAAAACGAATACAACTTATGTAACAAAAATAATCGATTTTATAACAAATATGTGAGAAATAAAACTTATTGTAACTAGATACCAGCAAGATGGCGTAAAATGGTTGTGGGATATCCACAAACAAGTTGTTGGAGGTTTGTTAGGGGATGAAATGGGTTTGGGCAAAACAGTCCAAATTATTGTGTTTTTGGCTGCGATTGAGTACAGTAAAATTAAAAGTCATAACAACAGGTAAATCTTTCGTTTTCTCAAAATCACAAACAACTCTCAATTTGTTAAGTGAATTAACAAAACGCCGTCGCTTTGGAACTAAAATTACCGTCTTCCAATAATTTTCTGGTTTTAACGTTATTAATACATTTTTAGTGAAGGCTTGCAATAGTTACCTTTCGGTTTTCACATAAATGTAAACATTATATTTAAATATATATATATATATATATATATATATATATATATAAATATATATATAGATATATATATATATATATATATATATATATATATATATATATATATATATATATATAGATATATATATATATATATATATATATATATATATATATATATATATATATATCTATATATATATATATATATATATATATATATATATATATATATATCTATATATATATATATATATATATATATATATATATATATATATATATATATATATATATATTTACCCTTTTATATATATACACTACCGTCCATAAGTTTAATCGCACCTTGCGTAATAGTGGTTTTTATAGTGAAATGGCAGTTTTCTAAGATTTTTTAAGGTAACAATAAAAGGCATATATAATTTTAACATATCTAATTTAATTTCCATAAAAAAAAAACATATTTATTATTACATATTAACACGAACTAATAATTTAAATTATATCGCACTTTCGTCGAAATTACCACCTTTAGATTTAATGATAGCCTGGCAAATTCGAGGCAGTCTATCACACAGCTTTTGCAAATACTGGCCATCAACAGTACTCCAAATAGTTTTAAGAGATGACCAAAGATCATTTTTTCCTCTTGGAGGCCATTGTTTACATTACTTATATTTTTACTATCACCGATCTAAAATTTCACTGTCTTTCAAAACAAACGTCGTTTAATTTATTTATATATCTTCATTTATAACATAATTACCCTATCTTGAAAAAATTTTCTACATCGTCTCGTTTTTGAGTTTTGAAACAACACAAATCTAATTTATTTAAGTGCGATTAAACTTATGGACGGGAGTGTATATATATATACATATATATATATATATATATATATATATATATATATATATATATATATATATATATATATTTAAATATATATATCTATATCAAGTGAAAATTGCGTAAAAGAAAGTCAAGTGTAGGCCACATCAGATATTTTCAATTGTTATTATCAAATAATAATTTTTTTTAAACACTTAATTAAAAAAATCGGTTGTAAATTTATATTCCCAACAAACTGTCAATAAATACAAATACTCCACAGTAATACTCTGAAATTGTACCAATTAGCTTATTATTTTATAGCTTCTAGCCAGTTGCTGCAGACATTTTGTCGCTAAGTATGGGGCGCTTGCCGTACCGTATGTTACAGTTTGCAACTCGTATGTCCCTAGAGCTATGGTTGAATCTTCTATCCAAAATAGATTTGAAAATTTACGCATATACAACGGTTATTATATTATTTAATTTTGATTATAATTAATACATTAACAATCAATGTTACATTAATGATTTTCTAATAATAGAAGTAGATTAGTGTGGAATGAATGGTATATTAATATATTTACTAAGTACTGACAAAACATAGAAAATTGATGCAGAAATGGTATTTTTATAACTCGACTGTGGCGCCGTTTATAAAGGTTGTTAAATTACTTAACGAATATTGCGTCTATTTTAGATATACTGGACTTGGTCCATCAATTATAGTATGTCCAGCAACTGTGATACACCAATGGGTCAAACATTTTCATGACTGGTGGCCATCATTTCGAATTGCTCTTTTACACCAATCGGGTTCATATATTGGTATTATAATAAATAAAATATTGTTGAATTAAATTTATCATATATTGAAATTATAGGTAATAAATTTAATTTAATAAGCGACATAAATAAAAATAATGGTATACTGGTTACAACATATGAAAGTATTTTAAAATATAAAGGAGTTTTGGCGGAGAAAAAGTGGCATTATATGATTTTGGATGAAGGACATAAGATCCGAAATCCTAGCGCAAAGGTAAGAATGCCAATGTAAGATAAAATTTTTCTAATTGATCCCTAAATTGAAAGGATCTATTTTTTACAGATTACAGTAGCAGTTAAACAGTTTCGCACCCCACATAAATTAATTTTGACAGGCTCCCCAATGCAGAATAATCTCCAGGAATTATGGAGTTTGTTTGATTTTATAGTTCCAGGAAAGTTAGGGAGTCAACAAGCGTTTGGAGATTATTTTGCTACTCCAATAACTCAAGGAGGTTACACAAATGCTACTCCTACTCAGGTTTGATAAATTAAATTGTTAGCCACCACCATTAGACAATGGAAGTCGAAATTATAGAATTGCTTTGATTAGGAGACAACTGCCTTATTGATAGCTACGTCGCTTAAAAACATGATCAGTCCGTTTATGCTCCGCAGAACCAAAGATGAAGTTCGCGATTGTATTTTTCTACCGAATAAAAGTGAACAAATTTTATTTTGTTCTTTAACAGATGAGCAACGTGATCTTTACAAAGGATTTTTATTGGTATGTTATGTACACTCAAATAAACATTTATAAAAAGTACAATTTTGAGCAATCAGCTTAACATACACAACTCATGAATACGCATTCATTGTAAACAAACGTTTTTTTTTCACCAAATTTTGTTTAAATTTTTGACATTTGATGACACACAGTATATGATCTGGTATATTAAAACAGAATTGTTCTTATAGTCGACGTGACTTATGCAACCAATTTAAATCTATCAAAATATACTTTTACAAAGTAATAAGTAAGTGTGTGTGTGTCTCTTTGTGAACACTAGAGTCGAAACTGTCTAACGTAAAATTGCCTAGATGTGCACTTCCTATTTTTGAAAAGAATATTCAAACCGGAAGTGCATGTTTGCTCAATGCATTTTTTGTTCTATATCTAATAAGACTAGAACGGCTTATGACAAAAATAGATTTGTTCATAATGATAGATATCAATATTTCGCACAACTTTTGTTTAAATAGTCTCTTGTACCAATTACGAGAAAACTACTACGGAAATATTATTTACTTTGCCATGGATTTGCATATAGTTCAATCAATCATATATTTTGTGCCTGTCAATATTTTGACAGGGAAATAAAATAGAATCAATTAGTTAAATGATATTTCTGAGCATTCCCGTGAAGAATTGGTTGATTTGACAATATGTTTGAGATATATATGTATGTTTGGGATATATATGTATGTTTGGGATATATATGTATGTTTGGGATATATATGTATGTTTGGGATATATATATATATGTATGTTTGGGATATATATGTATGTTTGGGATATATATGTATGTTTGGGATATATATGTATGTTTGGGATATATATGTATGTTTGGGATATATATGTATGTTTGGGATATATATGTATGTTTGGGATATATATGTATGTTTGGGATATATATGTATGTTTGGGATATATATGTATGTTTGGGATATATATGTATGTTTGGGATATATATGTATGTTTGGGATATATATGTATGTTTGGGATATATATGTATGTTTGGGATATATATGTATGTTTGGGATATATATGTATGTTTGGGATATGTATGTATGTTTGGGATATATATTTATGTTTGGGTATATATATATATATATATATATATATATATATATATATATATATATATATATATATACATATATATATATACATATATATATATATATATATATATATATATATATATATATATATATATATATATATATATATATATATATACATATATATATATACATATATATATACATATATATATATATATATATATATATATATATATATATATATATATATATATATACATATATATATATATATATATATATATATATATATATATATATATATATATATATATATATATATATATATTGAAATCTACGTAAAAGAAAATCGAGTACAGGCCACTCCAGATATTGTTTATAAGTATTCAAATACTGTTTTATGTTAACTGAAAATGACTTTTTTTTTATAATTCATATTAAAATACTATTGAAGCCATGGTTGATTTGACAATATGTTTGAGATATATATGTATGTTTGGGATATATATGTATGTTTGGGATATATATATGTATGTTTGGGATATATATGTATGTTTGTGATATATATATGTATGTTTGGGATATATATATGTATGTTTGGGATATATATATGTATGTTTGGGATATATATATGTATGTTTGGGATATATATATGTATGTTTGGGATATATATATATGTATGTTTGGGATATATATATGTATGTTTGGGATATATATGTATGTTTGGGATATGTATGTATGTTTGGGATATATATTTATGTTTGGGTATATATATATATATATATATATATATATATATATATATATATATATATATATATACATATATATATATATATATATATATATATATATATATATATATACATATACATATATATATATATATATATATATATATATATATATATATAGTGAAATCTACGTAAAAGAAAATCGAGTACAGGCCACTCCAGATATTGTTTATAAGTATTCAAATACTGTTTTATGTTAATTGAAAATGACTTTTTTTTATAATTCATATTAAAATACTATTGAAGCCTGTTAATAATACAGTTTTTAATCAATTTTTAGTGTAAGTTTGTCATTCACATTCGAGAATTAATTTACCTTGCCTTCGTCGATAATTTCGAATATATGCCGCACTCTTTACAGTGAAATAATTTTCCTGTTGGCACTAAGCCATACTAATTTGCAGATATAAAATTTATATTAATGTTAAGTTTCACATAACTGTAAACGTCCAATCAATATACGATTATTGGTTTTCATAGACTACTCTACGATATTCTAATGTGGCATTTCGATATTATTCTGGTTGTTATAAGTTTTAAAATTTAGACACACGCACAACGGTTATTATATTATTTGAATTTAGATCCAATATTCTAAATCTAATATGTCTTAAATATGAGCAAATTTGATTAAAAATTGAAATTGGAATTTAGGTGTCATTGTGTAAATAGATAAGTTATGTAATAATAATTGGTATAGTGTTATGAAACAAAATTATTCGTCAGTTTTCTATATTTGCATTAAATAGTCCGACCATGTTGGAGGAATATTAGGCCGAACAAGTGGTAGATATTCAGATAATCATAAAAGAACAAATGTATTAATGGCAATCACAACATTACGCAAAATATGCAATCACCCTGATCTATATCTCGGCGAAGCCGACGATCCAAATGGGGTTAGTTTACATACAATTCTGAGCTGATAAATCTGTAAAATATCTATTACCTAATTGAATAGTAAATAATACTAAATTACTTTGTACTCAATATATATAATCAACGATTAATAGATTATTAGCTATTTGCAAATTATCTAGCTTGGAATAGAGCTAATATGAAAAGTATTAACATAATTATATAACTTAAACAGCCAAATCCCGATGAGGTAATCCCATATGAAAAAACATTTGGTTATTACAAACGATCAGGCAAAATGATAGTAGTCGCGGCGTTATTAAAAATTTGGAAACGTCAAAAACATCGCGTATTATTATTCACTCAAAGTCGCAGTATGCTCGGTATATTTGAAGATTTTTTAAGACACGAAAACTACAAATACATGAAAATGGACGGGACTACAAGTATTTCTAGCCGGCAGCCACTTATCGAACAATTTAACAAGGTATACATGTTTTAAGACTGCTTTCATTCCATTACCCGCTTAATTAACTAATGAGAATTGCCAAATGTTTCTTGGAAAATTATTTTTAAAATCTGAATTATAGGATACATCTTTTGACATATTTTTGTTGACAACTCGTGTGGGAGGGCTCGGGGTGAATTTAACAGGGGCGAATAGAGTGATAATTTATGATCCGGATTGGAATCCTGCCACGGATACCCAAGCAAGAGAACGCGCTTGGCGGATCGGTCAGATGAAACAAGTAACTGTTTATAGACTTGTATCGGCTGGTACTATCGAAGAAAAGGTATCATATTTACTTTTATTTTTTCAACTAAGTATGTTAATTAGTCGCTTGGGTTAAATATAACCCCGGTGTACTTCTACTTGGGATTGTGAATTATTTCATTAAAGATTTATTTAAAATTTGATTTTAGTTTTAATTTAAAATTGATATTTGCTACACTTACACCTACAATTAATGATCGTTGTAAGAATTCTAAATATACTCATGACTCCATGCGACTAGTTATGTTAAAAATTCATTATTAAACAGTAAAAAATATGTGCTTACTAGAAATATAAAAATTCAAACAATTTTGCAATATAAAATGTCGATCAATTTTACTGATATTAGTTGAAAAACATATTTTCAATTATTTAACCAGACATATTACGAAAACTAATAACAAAATATATATTAAAAAATGTATAGATGTATCAACGCCAAGTCTGGAAACAACTCTTAAGTAACAAAATCTTAATTGATCCGAAAACAAAAAGATTCTTCAAAAGTTCTGATTTAACTGAACTATTTTCATTGCAAGAACACCAAGATACAAACCCAGAGACAGCTAATATATTTCGTAATTCAAAAGTAAGTATGAAAGGTACGAGAGTGGGGATATAATATTTTGTAGGCTTGAGTTTTTCTTTATTTCACTCTCTACTATTTTACCCCTCAATAACAATGTTCCGTAGTAGCAACCAAAATATCCCATGACATCACGTAACCGATTACGTGGTCGCAATTACGGAACGAGCTTTAAATAATACAAATATATCGTCACACCTGTTCCATAAATGGAGTAGCAGACACCTTTTTCAAGAATTTATAATATTTTTCCACCCGTTGTATCCTATTACACACTGCATCTGCAATGAATCCCTATCATTCTGCTTGCTCCACCATTTGTTTTTCATGCAATACAATTACAATCATATCCGAAAATTAAACTAAAATAATATTTAGGTTGAAGTTAACTCTGACAAAGCGCCAAGAAAAATGCCAGAACTAGAAACAGCAATTACATTTTCAGAAGATAAAATACAAAAAATGAAATATCTAGCTAAGCAAATCTCTAAAAATATGTCTACAAAAGAAGAATTAAAATCTCAATCAAAAGGCGAAGTAAAAATTAATAAACCAACTCCACTAGAATTGTTAGCGATAAACAGAAAGAAACTGGAGAAAATTGAAGAACCGATTGTAAATAAAATCGATGATAAACAAACGAATATTAGTTTTATTGATGCATTAACCATAGCCGAGAAAAAAACAAATACTCCTCATAAAGTTCCAAAAGAGATTGAACCGAAAATTGAAGCGACTACTAGCAAAAAACACAAAAAGGAAATGTTTAAAATTGATGAATCAGGCCAGATAGACGGTGAACTAGTGGAAGGGTTGCTCAAAAGAGAGATTAAAAAGAAAGATAAAAGTAGAAAGAAAATAACAGACGCGAATCAAGATCAGTATGTTTTAGAGAAATTGTTTTCAAAGAAAGGTAAATCTTTTTGGGAAGAAATTCGGAGCTTTCTCTTATATGTATTGTTTTTGATCTAATAGGTGTCCACACTGCCTTACAACATGACGTTATTGTTCAAAGTGGTTACAAAGATAGAAACAATCTAAAAATACATTATGAAGCTCAGAAAAAAGCAGATATGGCTTTAACAGCATTACGCAAATCTAGACTAAATAACTGGCGATATTAAATTGTTTTTGCAAATTTATTTTAATTCACATGTATACTTGTATTATAAGAAACTAAGCAGGCTACTAAATAACTTGTAAATAAATGTTTATTTATGATGTTATATGATACTGTAAAAATAAAAATATTTTCTATGAATTTTCTAAAATATTTGCTTTTTTTTTATAAAATCTCATTACTCTAATGTAAAAAAAAAATAGAATTTCCCTATTTTTAATACAGAAACGCTCCACAAAGACCACTCTGAATCTCAACAGCCAGAACTCCTTTGCCGGTAACTAGCCTCAACACTAGCACCGTTCGCACCTGATTCTTCCTGGTCTCAGCACTAAGATGAATGAATCTTATTCATCGATCCTTGCTATTTATCAGACAAATTCATTACCGTTGTACACGTCACGCCTGTAAAGAGAGTTATTTACAATGGCATCTGAAGAACTAATAACATAATTCTTCAAGAAATGCTATCATCAGCTCCAGGAACAGCTTTTTTTTGGTGACAAAATGAGTCATTATATTCAATGTTATTGGGTTACACAAAGAGCAGATCAAAGTAAAACGAATCTCTATTCCATAAATAGGGTTGCTTCTAATAAATATAAAAAGACATTTTTAGATTTTATCTAGATGCTTTGATAGAAGAAAAGTAATGGTAAAAAATTGGGCTGTCGTTTTGAATCATTTGTTGTTATTGAAAGTTACTGATTGCCGTTTTTTTTTTTGCACTTTTGCTAAAACAATTTTAACCGAGTAATTCGAAGAGGTTGTGGTAGAATTATTATTTTACCTGGTACGTGATGCTGATTTGAAATATGACGCAATCATAGAATGTAACGCGGTTCATAATAGTGTTTGCATAATAACGGATAACAGAGGAACGAATTTAGTACGTTCATGTAATCAAATTATTGTAAATATTTTAGAATCCAATTGGATAACCACAGTTTTATCAAAAGTTTATTCAAAGTCAATTAGAACCAATATATCGTAAATATTCGCCTATCATTAAAACTGGAAATTCTGTTACCGCAATTAAAGTTGCGAAATTGAATATACGTCTTTCTTCCGAAACTATTATTACGTAAAATCCTTATCGTTTAGCAGTAATTGTTTGCGTCGCATTATAGCCGATCTAATTTCCAACCATATAATTCGCGAAAATGCCAGTCCAGTAATTCTTGTAATCTTGTTAAGAAATAAGACGGTAGCGATCGTATGTGCGTAGATTTTCGCGCATTGAACAAAATATTCCTACAGCTTACATTATTCGGCAGTTGAGTACGCGACCTCTACTTACTATTTATGGTCCATTGCTGAAAATTGAATTGCATATTGATAGGGAGGGAAAATATAATGCACATGTCCACTATTTTAGTTGGAACTCCATAAATTATATAAACATAAACGTATTCGAGTACGATTCTCTCATAATTATAACGTCAAATGACAATACAAGAAAAGAAATTATAAATCGATTAAAAAATGGGAAATTTGAGTGATATTCAATTGAAAGATAAATTATTATTTTGAAAATTTCCAGTTTCATCAGGTGGTATAGGCCCGTGATGTTTTGTTCCTAAAAGATTACGTATCGAAGTTGTATATCTTTATCATGATAGTCAAAATCATGTAGGCTCTGATAAAATAAAAGAACAATTTTGGTTTCCACTTGTGTTATTACGAGTTGAATGTAACAAGAATTTGTCAGGATGGGCAAGCGGTTTAGGTAAAATACAATTAACATTGAACAGCACAATCCAAAAATCCACGGATTTTCGCCATTAAAGGATTGTTCACAGCTAAAGAATTAGTAATTAAGCTTTGAAATTATAAGTAATAATTCCAGTTTGTTGTATGACATACAAGGCTAACGTTCACAGCAACAAAATTTATCATAAATTGTGTTGCTTGGAATGTTAACATTGCTTGTCATAATACAAACTAGAATATTATTTGTAATTTTCTAAGTTTAATTACTAATTGTTTCGCTGTGAACAATCCTTAAGACTTTTGATTGTAGTAAATTGTAATGACTCGCTCCACCAAAACCACGCCAGCCGCGCTTGCGAAGCCATCATGAAATTAATGCTTTAGGTCTTCAGCACGCTTTATAAGAAATATATGTTATGTGAGCAGTGGACTCCTCCCTACCACTCCGCGCTTGCGCGTAAATTTTTAAATTAATTGTTTTTAATTATTTTGGCCTTGGCTTCACAGTTGAAAAAAATAATTAAATATAGGCTTACAAGTTATTGCAGATATTTTGATACACTCAACAAAAACAAATTTGCTAATGTTTCTAATAAAATTCAAGATATCTGAAGAAAATACAAACATGTATTCACCCTATTTGGCTTGAACTCCTCTGAAGGTACCGGAGCGATTCACTCCAAATTTGGTACACATATTATTTGGCATCCCATTTGAATCCGCTCGCAGTTTAAATCCAATCGCCCGTATACTTCCCGAGTTATAGGGCCCCAAAATTTAGAGCCCCCCTTAATACTGCCCTTATAAAAATAATTGAAACACTTAAAAATTCTACTAAAAATTCTAAGATATTTTTTGTCTACAAGATTTTTTCATTTTGTTAACCCAAAGCCCGAAAAAATTTATTAAATATTATAATTTTGAATTTTAAAGTATGAACTAAATTATTTTTTTATCAATATAATCTAAATTTGGTACACATATTATTTGGCATCCCATTTGATTCCGCTCGCAGTATAAATCCAATCGCCCGTATACTTCCCGAGTTATAGGGCCCCAAAATTTAGAGCCCCCCTTAATACTGCCCTTATAAAAATAATTAATACACTTAAAAATTCTACTAAAAGATATTTTATATCTATAAGATTTTTTCGTTTTGTTAATCCAAAGCTCGATAAAAATTATTAAATATTATAATTTTGAATTTTAAAGTAAGAACTAAATTTTTTTTTATCAATATAATCTAAAATTAAATGTAAGACTTTTTACACCTATAACATATTTTCAAATTGTTAACCAAAAGGCCATAATAATTAAAAAGCACTGCTCGCAACGCATATTTTACCTAAGGGCGAGCTCTGCGCGTTGGTGCGTTTTACGCGTACCAAATCTTGTTTTTATTTGAATATATTCTATCTAGAAGGTACAATTTAATATATAAAATGCTAATTGATTGAATAAAAATTATGTAGTCATTGAGAGTACACGTCCAATCACAAAATTCCAAACAGCGAATTAATGACAGCTGAGTTTTCACGTGGGGTTCAATGCACTCCGTGTGACCTTCATGTAATTATTTTGTGGTGTGAACGTAAAGGGGTTGAAATTCAAAATTATAATTTTTAATATATTTTAATGACCTTTAGATTATATATTTGAAGAAATCTTTTTGACATAAAATATCTAATTTTTTGTAGAATTTTTTGATGTATTACTTCCAAATATCAGGACTCCGGAAGTATACGGGTGATTAGATTATAACTGCAAGTTATGTTGGCAAGCGACTCATTAGCACTGTTCGTTTGTCCTACACTGTTTGTCATGATCTGTCACTTTTCAACTTATAATGAAGACTAAGGACAGATTATGATCTGAGCAGTCAGTGCAGGATAAGCATACAAACTTATTTATTAACATGTTTATACTATGTCTCACTAGCGATCGCGCATCACGCTATTCTATTGTCCTCGCCGCGAATTAAATAATACTAGTACTCGTACTCGTTGTGATCTCTTTTGTAATACCATTTTCTTTTTGTTCCTAGCATCCTAGTGTGTTTGCCGCCGCTGGTGAGTCTCCATACACACGATTATTAACCGTCGCTCTCACAGCACAAAAAAGGTCACCTCTAACGCTTGTTCGTTGCCGTAAAAAAGATAATAAATAACGTAAGAAACAGGGTAATGAGAACTGTGTTACAATGCGAAAATTGCTCTTTTAAATTACTGGCTTACTATATATTCGACTATTTTTATAAAATGGAGCTGGTTATTAAAGTAGTAAATCTATTTTGCAAATTCTTGCTACAGATGCAAATTAAGTATATTTGTCTTTTAAATTTATGGACGACACAAACCACTTTCGAAATAATGAGACATGCATTGCAATACCTACCTCGGCGTACGAAGTACAGAAGAGTTAAAACATTCGGTTGTGTGTCTGTAAAATATTTAGATCAAAAAATGTCTTTAACTAAGAGCTCTTGTCTCGTCGCCCTGAATTCAAAAATATATTTACTTAACTCAATTACTTGGTTGTCGCTCGCTCGTAAGACCAAATTTGTGTCTTCTATTTCTCTGAAGGTACTTGAGTGATTTGAGCCAAATTTGCTACACATCTATTTTGGTATCTTGTTTGAATTCACTCACAGTTTAAATTTCATCGCCCTTATATTTCTGGAGTTATAGGGCCACAAACTTCGGAGCCCTCCTGCCCTTACTTATAGACTTATATAAACAAGGCGTCAAGTGAGAATTGTGCTGAATTTAAGTGTTTAAAATGTAATAAAAAGGTGAATAATGGAGTGCAGTGTGATCAATGTGACTCCAGCTTTCATTTTAAATGTGGCAATTTTTCTGGAGCTCCTGGAGCTGTCCTAATTGTGAAGATAAGAAAGCTCTAATAGCACTTCATGAAATTCGATTTCGAGAAATAGAGCGTGCTTCTTCTTCTATTGGGTGAGTGCGGTGCTTATAAAAAACTATTTCACGAAATGAATACAAAGTATATCAATCTAAAACGTGAATTTGATGTATCTACATCAAAATCAGATGTCAATTTGACATTAAGCAAAGACACAAAGAAAAAAAAGTAGTTCTAGAAGTTAATCGGCAACAGGTATCAAAGTCTGGCTTAAGGGGGTATTACTCTTTCGACGGCCTATTTCAGACGGTTTTCAGGATTTTTTTTTGTGGGTAAACCAAAACACTTGGGACCTTGAGCTTTTTTGCATCTTGTTTATTAATTTTTGGAGTACAAAATGTATTTTTTTTATGTATGTGGTCCATGTCGATCCGTCTCAAAATGGCGACCATGTCCGGCGCCTCAGTCTGTGCGGCCGGAAAGGTTTTGGCACTTTCCGCTATTTGAAACATAAAATCGAGTAGGTATTATTAATCTGCATTAAATTCTACGGAAATTGACCCTCGGGCGAAACATTTTATCAAAAAATGAGAAAATGGCAGCCGTCTGAACAAAAAAGTCGATTTTCGCCTGTTTTTTCAACTTTGAGGCGCTCTGAAAAATCCAATTTTCAATATTTTGCAGCGACAGAGGTTCAATTTCCGTAGAAATGTGTGGAGAACATTATACCAAAACCGCAAATTGATTCGTTGGATACAAAAAAAAAATCTTTCCGGCCAGCTGGAAAAATGCGTTTGAAGTTTCGGGACAAGTGTTTCAGCGCGCGACACTGTTGGCTCTGACGAGCGAAAAACTTATGAAGGAAATCCCCTACGGTAAAACGACTTTGGGGGAATAAACTACATATTATAAAGTATCAAAAAATGCAAAATTTGAAAAATCGATTTTTTTGATTCTCGGAAGTGTAATACCCCCTTAAGTAAAGGCAGTTATTCAGCGGTGAGTAAGCAAGGTCAACGACATTCAATTCAAAACAACTTGGAACAAGAACATACGAACAACATTGACAATGTCGAATCTAATGTAAATAAACATACGCAGAAAGATGAATTTACTTTGGTTCCTAGAAGACGACAGCGAAGGCAACCGATAAAAGGAACAGCGACCGGAAACAATAATAATAAGAATTTATCGTCATCTGAGCAAATAAAATGGCTTCACGTTTATATATTAAAAAAAGAAACTACCGTAGAACAAATCATGAATTATTTAAAAGGGAAAAATTCTAATATTAAATTTACATGCGATCAAATTCAAGCAAGAGGAGAATATGATTTATTTAAAGTAGGATATGCTGCTAATTTTCATGAAACCATTAATGACCCTGTTTTCTGGCCTGAAGGTGTTGCAATTCTCCCATTTTTCTGGGCACCAATGCAAACGCAACCCAGTAAACAGAGCCAGAATGTCTCGTCATTTACCAATCGTTGCCAAACTAAAAACCGCACGCTAATCAGCATTGAAAATAAATATTCATCGTTCACAATTATAAATCAAAACATACAATGTGTTAAAAATAAAATTAGCGAAATTGAATTAAATCTATCGTCTATTAATTGTCCCATTCTATGTTTAACCGAACCCTGGTTATTGTCCCATGAAGAAATAACTGTTCCCAACTATTATACAGCCAACGCGTACTACAGGATTGATCAAATTCATGGCGGTTTGATGAAATTTGGTAAATTCGATATTACATGTGAAAATATTTCAAAATTTTATGAACTATCGACAGATCTTTATTTTGAGTGTGTGGGCATAAAACTTAACATTAACGTGAACATTATTATATTAGCGCTTTATCGTTCTCCAAAAGGTGATTTTAACATCCTTATTGAAGAACTCGATGTATCTCTTGATTTTATAACTTATTACTCTTCGATATTATCGATAATTATTGATAAATCTACCGAAATATTCTGAAATGTCATTTATCTAATTGTGTCTATTTTGTTTTCCTGTCAAAATAACATATTATCCGATTTTATAAGCTACTTGCGAATCTCAATTTGCTTCCTTCATAATAATTACAATTCGAGTGCAGAACACTCCAGTTATTTAAAATAAACAACTTGATTTATGTATTTGAATACTATTTTGAAATTTCCATCGAAATGTAAAATATCTTTCTTATTTTCTCGGTCGAGAAGTTTTAATTTGAAATACTTTTTCGTGAACATATATAAAAATGACAAAGTGAGCAAAACAAGGCAGATCCCATGCGATCCATCGTGATATGGTGTGAGGTAGTTTTGAATTTATTGCACGGCAGGATGAAGAGACGGTTTCTTCGTGCAGAAGTTATGGCAGTTTTGTGTTATCAGAGACAGTAGCGGTGGTTTAATGATGTCGACCCCAGCTACGACCCCGAACTCGGGACATTATACTTTATAGCTAGCTGTTTACGTCGCGTGCGATTTGGTGACTTGTAAGTTCACAACACAGGTGCGACGCGACGTACTCCGATACTTACATCATATGTATTATGAAATGAACAGTTTTAATATGTTGTTGTTGTTCGTTTATACGACGCCGACGTCAGGGTTAAGATTACTTTTAAAGAAAATCACATTTTATACTGTTCCAAGTTCGTTTTAATAGAATTAACTTTCAGTTATTTGTCTTTTATCTATTTGAGTTTTTAATTAAAAAAACTGTTATTACTGACGAGAAATATTGTAAATGTTTACAGTATTTATCATTTTAACCTGCTAATTAATTGTGTCGAATAATTCTTAGTTATTTGAGAGAGGTTTTTATTTAATAATTAAATTTATCTAAGAAATTACGTTATAAAACAAAATACATCGTTGAAGAAACGTAAATTATATTTACTGTGTATTTTGAATAAAAACAGTATTAATAAAACTTTTCAAACAATAGTTACTAGAAATTTCAATATTCATCTATTATGAGAATGAACGAGATTGTTGATACCGCGAAAATAAAAAATAAATCGAAATCGAATTTAGTCTCAATCTCGCAACTTGATATTTCATTTTATCTCGATCTCCACCACGAAATCTCGTTAAACTCTCTTTAAAATTTACTGCGCATATTCTATTTAGTTATTTGAATATTAAAGAATCAATCTATATTTTATATTAAAGAAGCAGTATTTATAATAAAATAAAATAATAAGCTAAATGGGTATTACGTAGAGTATTTATATTTTTTGACAGTTTGTTTGGGAAATAAATAATATATTTCTAATGAAAACTACGCAAAATAAAGTCAAGTGCAGGCTATTCCTAATTTTTTAGAATGAATATCCGAAAATAACCGTAATAGTAATATAATGAAAATCCGCATTTTGTTTAGAATACTCCTGTTATTGTTATCGTAGAGGCGTGTACCGAATGGTCCAGTGGCGCAGAATACAACTGGATACACGTGGGAGTAACACCACAGTGTACGGATTCCATTACCCCGGAACTAAAACGAGAGATTCTTTTGTTTAGCGTAGTACTAACAACTCGAGAGGTTTAAAAGCACTTCCGTACAAATGCGATGTCCTGCCTGTGTGTGTGTGTGTGCTTTTTGTCCTTTTCTTTTTGTTTTTGACATTAAACAATAAATTGCAGTTACATTTGTAGAGTCGCGCGCGCGTGAACAAAAACCTATCTTTATCTCATTCTAGTGCTAGCCGATTCTGCATCACTTTATCCTTATCTTGCCTCTCTGAACAATTCGGTGTAAGGAACACTATAGTTACAACCCAATCGTTTTCCTCCCGGTTTTATGTAGTTTATATATCTGGGTCATACTTGCACACCATTGATATCATCATGATAAATCAGTTTTATTACTGCAAGACCTGCCGATAATGTTATTCCAAAATAGAAGAAGACTTTTGTGAGTTCATCCCTCTTCTAAACCTATCGTGTTTTTATGGGATAAGGCTATATTTATTCTATGTTTCCATGTTTAAATCATTCAATTTACTGCTTTTAAATAGTGTTTTAAAGTGAGTGCCGCTCACACGAGGAGATAGGGAATATTCCATAAATAATCAACCAATAAATTGCAAACTCTGAAATTGTGATAAAATTTGGAAATTTCCACCATTTCGACCGATAACTAGCTTAGATTACAACGCACCTATGTGTTCAACTCGCCTTATAAGTATAGTATATGCGATGCGAGTAGGGTCTTTAGCTCGCCGTACGTAGTACCGAAGAAGCTTAAGTATTCGGTCGTGTGTCTGTAGCATTCTCGGATCAAAAAATTTCATCAAGAAAAAGTGTTCGTCTTGTCGCCCTGAATCCAAAAATGTATATAACTTATATACTTGGATGTTAGTCGTCGCTCGTAAGAACAAATTTGTGCCCTCTACTCCTCTGAAGGTATCGGAGCGATTCACACCAAATTTGGTACACATATTATTTGGCATCCCGTTTGAATCCGCTCGCAGTTTAAATCCAATCGCCTGTATACTTCCCGAGTTATAAGGCCCCAAAATTTGGACCCCCCCCCCCTGTCCTTATAAAAATAACTTAAACACTCAAAAATTCTACTAAAATTTCTAAGATATTTTATGTCCACAATATTTTTTTATATTGTTAATCTAAAGACCGAAAAAATTATTAAATATTATAATTTTGAATTATTATTATTATTAATTTGTTTTGCGCACATTCTCGCGCATTTACTCGCATATTTTATAAAAATATAGAACATGTTATATATTTTTATTACACGTCCGACAATAACTGTCAAATTTTTTGATAGTAATTGTCGCAATAATTTACGGTGCAATCCTCGTACGTGTAAAACTGCTCTTAAGTATATATAATTAAAATGCAAAAAAAAAAAATTACATATATAATAGAGTTTAAAGAAAACGGCTTTATTTTACACAATCTCAACTAAAGGACTCGTTAATCGTCGCTCGATCGCATTTTAGACCAAATTTATGCCTGTGTTTGTCCAGAATTATAGAGTCCCAAAATATCCCCTTAATAATTGCCTTTAGAACAAATTTCAGAATTCCACAAAAACATTTAAGATATTTTGTCTACAATACATCTTCATATAGTAAACCCAAATAAAGCTAGTAATTATAATAATTATGAATTTTAAAATAAGGATATTTTTTGAATATATCAATAAAATAAAATTCTACAAAAGATTGTAAGATTATTTATATCAATAACATCCTCTTAGATTGTGAACCCAAATTAAAACTAATTATTTTTAAATTTAAAATATTATACGTATATGTATGCATGAAGTGGCGGGGATACGTACTTTAAGAGGATGAGCAACCCGTCTTGCATGCACGTGAGGGACGGGTCGGGTGTTAGGGCAGTATAGCACGTGTAGCTTGTTGGGCGGTGCTAATTGTGTGACGTTGTGGGTCACTCAACGGAGTGGGAGCACAAAGTACACTCAGAATTAAATTGACTCTCCGTATGCTTCGTATCTGATTTTTACACAACTATGCATTATTATTCTACATATACAAATAACGATATCGTTCTAAAATATATAAACAAGAATGCTCATACAATATATTATAACTATTGGAACGTTTTTTTTTTCAGTTTCAGAAAAATGAATTATATATTCAATATTGAAAACTACGTTTATTATTTTAAAAAAAAAACACATATTTTAATAATAGAATTATATTTACAACAAATAATATTTTTTATATATTATAAGAATAACAACAGAATAGATATGTATATGAATGATAATTGGTCTACCATTTCACTACCAAATTTGTGGCCGCACATCATCTCTGAATGTATGGGGCCGTTTTTAGCCATTTGAGATACAGGAAGATCTGAAGATCCCGGAGCGATTTAAACCAAAGATGGTATTCACATATTCTTTGGCATCCCATTTGAATTCGACCGTAGTCAAAATCCTATCGCCCGTATTTTCCCGGAGTTATAGGACCCCAATATTTAGGTTTAAATATTCAAAAATTTACGATGTTTTTCTTATATGGAAATTTTAAAATAATTTTCGATTAACAGTTTTTTTATTTTCTTTTTCTCGCATTGCTGCAATTATGTAATCAGGATCCCTTATATGTCCGTTACGTGGTATTCGTGGATCTACTAACTCAGGTAGAAGGCAATATGTATAAAATTTAACTAATTTTTCTTCCATGTGCTTCAACCAGAACATGTCATCCCATTTTTTATGTAAAACTAACTTGCTGCTAACAGAGCTAGATACAAAGTGAACTCATAATTTTATAAAATTGAAATAGAACATTGTAGTAATTGTTGCGATTTAAAATAATATTTACTTGTGTTGACGAATGTGAGTCATGCTCTTATGCATGGATTCTAAGCACCCTGCTATTACAAATAAACAAAAAAATATAAACAGTTTTGGGCATTATCATTAGTAAAAATATATGATAATATAATAAATATAGGTACCATAGGCACCAATATCTTCGGCTCGCTGTATAAATTATTTGGAAGAATATATATTAATTCCTTGAGCTCAATTTTTTTTGCGGCATGCATATATGAGGGGTGGCTTTAAGAAATATCTTCTCTAATTCATTTTTGGTCACTTTCACGTTAAGCGGAATTGCCGAATAATATTTCAGATTTAAGTAATTTTTCTAATTTTGTCTTTTTAATGGTAGTGGGTAATCCTAGGAAAATAAGAATGGCAAATTTGAATTCTTTGAGCTCAAATTTGTATACATAGATGTGCGGCATGCATATATGAGGGGTAATTTTTTAAGGGATGAACCTACCCCTCTAAAATATTTCTTTGGTCACTTTCACGTTAAGCAGAATTGCCGAATATTATTTCAGATTTAAGAAGTTTTTCTAATTTTGTCCTTTTAAGGGTAGAGGGTAATCCAAGGAAGATAACAATGGCAAATTTGAATTCCTTGAGCTCAAATTTGTATACATAGATGTGCGGCATGCATATATGAGGGGCAATTTTTTAAGGGATAAACCTACCCCATCTTAAATATTTCCTAGGTCACTTTCACTTTAAGCGGAATTGCCGAATATTATTTCAGATTTAAGAAATTCTTCTAATTTTGTCCTTTTAAGGGTAGAGGGTAATACTAGCAAATTAAGAATGGCCAATTTGAATTCCTTGCGCTCAAGAGTTCCTTGTATCTGATTCAATATATATATATAGATTGTCGAACTCAATTTTTAAGGGTTGAAACAAGGGTAGTTCACTCTGAATTTTAATAAATATATATATAATTAATTCAGGGGCGAGGATTTTATAATGAACTACCCTCTAAATTCAACCTATAAAAAATTAGTGTAACACATTATTGAATAAGACCCTAGAAATTCAAATGTACCACCTTATATAATTCTCGATTGTATAATATTTTATTAGAACAAAATACTACATGCTGTCTATGAAATATATTTCATCGTATAAATACTTTTGAAAATATTGTACTGGGCGGTGCCAATTCACTTCTAGCAATATAGTTAATTTTATAAACGATAGAGGCGCCCTGCAACAGTCACACATTTTAGAGAAATAGCACGAAAAAGTACTTTTTCTGCGCCTTCACAGGGAGTTCGTTTTAAATAGAAAAAAATTGAAATTTTCAATGATGTGAAATGAAATAACAAACTTTGAAATGATCGGATTAGATTTTTGAATTTGGCTTACATATATCTGTAAGAATTGTTTAAAAATTGGACATATTTATACATTTTTATTTAAAAAGTGGAACCAAAATTGAAAATTTTAATCCGATCATTTCAGAGTTTCATTCATTCCAAACGTAGAACATTTTTTCAAAATTCGATACTAACAAAAATAAGGGCTGTGTGAAGGCGCAGAAAAACGTCGTTTTTCACATGGGTTTCTCATCGTCTTAAGGTGGCATTCACCTTTAGAGCACAAAAAAAAAGCTGCTTTATAACATTTTATTTCTCAGGGTACGTTCGAGATATTCGCACGCGGTTTTTCGTATCGTATTCATTCAACTTTTCTCTTTAATAAGGTATTTTTTAAAGTTGGGTACGTTCAGCCCCGGCGAAGATGTCCAGGTCCAAAGTGGGCAGCTCAATTTAGACGCGCGGTAGCATAACTCTGGTCCCAGTTGTTTGAAAAAAAAAAGGGTTTTAAAGTATATTAAGCTGTCTAGAAATTGATCTTCGGGTGGTCCATTTGGACCATAATTAGCAAAATGGCGACCATCGTACGAAAAGTGTCATTTTTGCCACTTTTTTTCTCCTTTGGCGGGCCTTAAAAAATATTAATAATTGTCGGACACACTTCGTCGAAGATCAACTTCTAGAGAATTTTATTACCTTTAAGATGCGCTTATCGAGAGTTAAATCGGTTAATTCGTTGTTGAGATATTCTACCGCGCGATTTAAAAAATATGGTTTCGAGAAAAACGCGTTTAAAGTTTCAACTTCAGACTAACGCGCGCGAAAACGCCGTGTTTGAGCAAAAACATTGTTTTGTTTAAATCGCAATTTCACATATTTCCAACTCGAATTTCGAAAAACGGCTTCAGAAACCCATAGTCAACACTTCAAAGTGTCCGATTCCGCAAAAAAAAAAAAAAGATTTTTGGCTAAAGGTGAATGCCCCCTTAACACGGACAACGATGTTTGCATTTATTATTATTTGGCCAGCTGAAGGCGTAGTGGCTTGTACCCACGATACACGTGTATCGTGCTTGTACTTAAGCTTCTTATTAATTCTCCACCCAATCGTTATATACATTACATTTCAATGTACTGGTTTTCTAGTGACTGTTAGTGGTCATATATCAACCAATATCAATAATGTGATGTATCACTAGTTTCTTGTATTTTTAGTATATTATTAGATATACATATTTTGGCAAATTCATCGTCGAACGGCTTAATATTTTGCTATGAATATCGTTGGGAGCAAATATAAATTCAGCACATCTCGTATGCATACGGACACACTGCTTCCGCAGTAATTATTCCAGTCATTGTAGTATTCATGTGACTTTCCTGATTACTTGATTTTGCTTTAAATTCATACTAGATTGCCGTGAAACAAAATGAATGGTACCTGAGAAACGTATATGTAATATTACAATCTTGAAAGGCGATTTCTCGGTAAATTATACATTTTGTATTTTCGTAATATATATATATATATAGATATATATATATATATATATATATATATATATATATATATATATATAATAATATATATATATATATATATATATATATATATATATATATATATATATATATATATATATATATATATATATATATATATATTATAAGAACGTAAAAATGGTTCGGTTATCAATCCCCGAGCATACGGAGTTGTATTTGCAGTCTTCCAAAAATATGTTTTTCTCAATGCAATATCAATTTTTGTTGGTTCTATTAATAAAGACAACTAATTTAGTTACATTTAGCAGTTGTAAATCCATAGGTGCTGTAAATGGTGACAGTTTCATAAAATTTAACTGGAAATACTTTGATAATAAGAACAGAATAAGAACCGCAAAACAATGAACACATGTACGTAATATACAGCTAGACCAGACGAACACTCAACATAAAAATAAAGGAACAAAAGAGATTGGTATCGTGGTTAGCAAAACTTTGAGAATTTAATGTGGCGTATCTGCGAACGGGCGCCCGCCGCTTCTGATTCCAATCTTTCGACTATATTCCTCTACAACTATCGCACTTATGCCGTCTGCCCGGAAACGGTTCTGGGCTATTTTAGGTGAATATATACCACAGCTAGACAATATGGTGGACCCACATATTTGTGTGACTTCTAAAATTGTTTTAATTTATTACACAAACCTCATATATTTTTAGGTTATGTTCACGTGTTTGTTCAACATACTGAGGTAGTAGAAACTGAAACCTGGATGTATTTGCTTGATATGCACTTTTATCGATAACTTTATATTTTATGTATAAATTGTATTATTGATTTTTATTTCCTTGGGCGATGTTTAACAGGTTGTATGTATTGTAACTTGAATTGAATTTGCCTTTATTTTATAAAAATCCATATAAATAATTAGGTACTCGGTTAGGTTTTGTTAATATTCAGCTCACTCCCCGTACAAAGTACTGTATAATTGTGATTGGATTTAAATTGCACACTGATTTCAAGGTGATGCAATAAGAACATTGTGTAAAGGATTTTTAACAAGAAGGTCATGTTTAGTTACCATGAGTTCAATTTTTAGTTTAAAACCAATCGTCATTATAGTTCTGGAATTATAAAATCCCAAAATTCGGATCCCTTCTTAATATATAATAATCTAATTTTAAAAATACCCAAACATATTACAAATAACAAGATTTGGTACGCGTAAAACGCACCGACGCGTAGAGCTCGCCTTTAGGTAAGATATGCGTTGCGAACAGTGGTTTTTAATTACTATGGCCTTTTGGTTAACAATTTGATAAAATGTTATAGACATAAAAAGTCTTAAATTTAAAAAAAAATTGTGCATATTTTAAAATTCAAAATTACAATATTTAATAATTTTTTTCGGGCTTTGGGTTAACAATATGAAAAAATCTTGTAGGCATAAAATATCTTAGAATTCTTAGTAAAATTTTTGAATGTTTTAATAATTTTTATAAGGGCAGTATTAAGGGGATTTTAAAATTTTGGGGCCCTATAACTCGGGAAGTATACGGGCGATTGGATTTAAACTGCGAGCGAATTCAAAAGGGATGCCGAATAATATGTGTACAAAATTTGGTGTGAATCGGTTCGGTACCTTCAGAGGAGTAGTGGGTAAAAAATTTGGTCGGGCGACTCCAAAAGTGCATTGATCGTGACGGGGACTACGTAGAAAAATAGCTAAAAGTCCAAGCTTTCAGAATCTGTACTTTGTTTTGCAATAATTTACAACCCTCGTATTTTAAAATTTTTCGGATTATGAACTCAAAGGCAAAGATAATTAAAAAATCGGTTGTGGCCAACACAGAATTTTCTTTTACGTAGTTTTCATTAGAAATATATATTCCAAACAAACTGTCAAAAAATACCAATACTCCACAGTAATACCCTGAAATTGTATTATTTTATTATGTTATCAAATATTGTTTCATCAATATGAAACATAAATGTTGATTCTTTAACATTCACCTTCGCAGGCCATCTATTTGTGTTAAACAGCACAATGTGACATACATTATCTATATTTTGTTTATTTGTCAATTTTTTTCAGGTATAAGTGATACGATAACTTTAAGAAATATCTAGAGTGGCCTGCACTCAACTTTCTTTTACGCAGTTTTCACTGATTATTGATTATAAAAATATAAAATAATAATCCAACAGAAACAATATGAAAACGAAGCTTATATAAAGGAATGGGTGGAAAATGATACCAATACCAATTTGTAATGGTTTTGAAGTACTAGCTATCAAAACTAACCAATAAGAAATATTCTGAAATGTCATTTATCTACACAGACACACACACACACACGCACACACACAGACAGACAGACGTCATTCCGAAAATAGTCACATTCGATTCAAGGAAGGTCAAAACATGTATATCTGTTGAAATCTCGACTTCGAAATTTTTCATGAATACTTACTTATTACTCTGTAAAAGAAAGTAAAAATTCATACATATGTATTTCCATGATTATATAAATAAGATTATAAAGATTTTCCATATCGGTTTTCTCGTAACTGGTACATTTTTTAAAGACACTTTTCAAACAAAAGTTGTGCGAAATATAAATATGTTTCATTATAAACAACAATTTTTGTCATTAGAGCAGCCGTTCTAGTGATATTGGAGATAGAACAAAAAATGCATAGAGTAAACATGCACTTCCGATTTGAATATTCTTTTCAAAAATAAGAGGTGCACAACTAGACCATATACAAGTCTTAAGTGTGAAGTTTCATAATTTTACGTTCGACTGTTTCGGCTCTAGAGCGTTCACACACTCTCTCACACACACACACACACCCACACACACACAGACAGACGTCACTCCAAAAATAATCACATTCGATTCAGGGAAGCTCAAAACGTGTATATCCGTTGAAATCTCGAGTTCGATTTCTTTGGTGATCCCTATTACTTCGTAAAAAGAAAGTAAAAATCGTTTAAGTTCGGAAATATAAAAATGGGCCCTAGTGCCATTTCACAAACATAAACTTGTGTATTTCTTATAGGGTTTGTGATTTGAGTCGTGAGTGTTTCTCGATTATTTCATTCACGAGCAAAACGTGATCTAGTTTGAAACATGTTTGATGTTTCAAACTAGATAGACATCTTCGCTCTGTTTTCGTTGTTTCATGTGCAATGTGAGCTTGAGGGTAATTTTATATACGCATTGGCGGGTGGGGTGAGAGACAGACGCATGTCCGACGAAGTGTTTCGCTAACAAATAATTCACAACCACCATTTGCCGAAGATGTGAAAGTCAATTTGCACACACAACACATACGACCTGTCAATCTCGTGTCATTTCGTTTGACACATTTCTTCTCTGTATTTGTCTTCGTTGCTGTCTTATATGCACTGAGACAAACAAAAACCAACGAAACACAATTTCAAATCGTAGATGTGAAAACACATTTGACATTACTTTATCTTACTTTTATCCTTGTGCAATATATTATTATACCATTTAATAATTTTATAACAAGGATTAATTGAGAAATGCTGCTAATGGCATGGAAAGGAATTAAAAATGTGGAATAAAATATCTTTCACAATGTTAGGTATGGCTAATTTGTTTAGGTTGAGTTAGCTTGGATTAAATAGGTTTCTTAGATGAGGTTGATTAGGTTAGGCTAAAATGTGTATGTTAGCTTGGATCAAGGGCGTCGGTAGGATTTGTATTCAAGGGGGCCGCAAAATTTAGTTACGTCATACAAAATGTGAAATGTAGTTATTGTAAATTAGAAAGACCTAAAAATAATTTAATAAATATAATATATTTACTCAAAATATACATTGATTTTTACATTATTGGACGAAGTCTACAAGGAATTATTTTAAACATCAAAATTTTCGAACTCGCGAATTTAACGGAAACGTCTACAGATTTTGACCATACCTGATTCAAATCTGACTATTTTCGAAAAGACATCTGTGTATGTACCTGTGTGTTTGTCAAATATATTTTGGATTATAATTAACAAGTGTAATGTATCCTTGTGAACTAGCTGAAGAAACAATAATTACTGAGCTACACGGATAACATTGATTATAGATTATTGCTTAAGTTGTATTACCCCTGGCATCAGTTTTATCAATTGCAAAGTGTGCACATAAAAGAATACTCGGCATTTTCATACTTACTTGTTATTATTGGTATTTTATTTTAATAACTCAATAAAATATATTTTCTGTACATAATAATACTAAGTAATAATAATATAAATAGAATTATTGTGATATACAATGGATAACAATTTAATAAATTGTTCATTTATCCACCGTATTTAAATAATTATCAATATATTGATACCTTTATGTTTCGTAGGAATCTAAATTTAAGGTATATAAACAGTGAGGCTCCAACTGAAATGGTCTAACGACGGCACTGGTTTGGATAGGTTAATTTTATAGTATGCCAAATATAATTAAAAGTGTGCCCTTCACTCGACTTTCTTAATTTAGTTTACAATATATATGGAATATAGATTTATAGTGTTTTTAATTCATTTACCATTGCCATGATTCAAAATCAATATGTGTTAGGGAAATGCAAATGTAGTATGGTTATTTATATTATTTTGGTTGATGGTACATAATTCAAAAAATATTTTTTACCCATAGTTGCTATACATTTTAGTATCATCCTGTTTTATCACTCGTGTCATTTTATGTCAAACACTGCCAGTTGAAATATTCATTTCAAAACTAGAACGTTTTCTTTCCCGGGATATACAAATTCATCATAATTTTATATACAACAAAAATGGCTATAGACATCATCGTAAAAAATTTTCAAAATGGATTCAGGAACCCTCAAAATGGATATTTTAAAGTCGATTTTTTTTTCATTTGTGTTCCAGGGGTTCTATAAATAAATGTTTGATACAATTTTAATACAAAAGTAATCTGCTATACCTTACTGCATTGAAATTGTCTTCGCTATCTGATTTCCTGTGTTTTCCAACTAAATTATCACATACAAGCACCAACTGATATGCACTTTCATCACTATATGCTGTTATAATATGGTTTAATTAATTAAAATTAAAACTGAAACCACCTGTTAATAACCTACTACAGTTGCAGCTTGTGCGAGAATAGAGGGAATAATAAGCTTGCTACACGCATCTATGCGTCCTGCTCGCCTTATAAGTAATATATGCGATGCGAGCAGTGAGCTTTTTGAATTAAAAAATTATTGTTTTTATTTACTATGGCCATTTGGTTAACAATTTGAAAAAATGATATAGAATCTACGTAGAAATATGTTTAGTCAAAGCCGATTTATAAGTTTCAGTTAAACTATTATTTTCAAATCTGATATATATAAAGGTAATATGAACAACAAAGCGTTTAGTTGATTCTTTTGATTGTGGATTTATACAGGTTTTTTTTTTTAGGAAATCAGTCAAATAAATACTTTTTCTTTAGTAATAAATAACAACTCAATTTTTCGACGCCACGCGCGTTTATATCAGGAGCATATTAGGCTTAATAAATTATATTTGGTTTTACATATTATCCTAGTTTAGGATAAATTTTCATTTAGATTCTTCATTATTGCGCCATGTTTTTGTATCAAAAAACATGACGGAAAATTAATTACTAAGTCGTACTTGTTTCTGAAGATGACTTGGCGTTGAAACGTTGAGTTGTTTCCCTTATTATTAAAAAGATATATAAAATATTTCTAATGTAATTAATTTTATGTTTTAATAAATTGTGTTCCATATTGTTGCTGTGAATGCTAGCAGTGCTTGTCATAATACAAACTTGATTATTATATCTAATTTCTAATCTTAATTTCTGTTGTAATTAAAGCGAGGCTTGAATGGATGTGTGTGTAAAATGATTTATTTTTGGTCGTATATATTTTTATTTTGTCAAACTTTTTAATAAATAGTACAAGGTAACCAAAAACAAAACAATAACATAACTAACTAAAGCCAACTACAATAATATATGTACAAAATAATTACACTTCAACACTCCTCCTTAATTATTTGTCTACGATTATTAACAAACGATTGACAATTTAAAGGCTTTGTTAAAATATCAGCAAGTTGTTCAGAACTTGTCACATGTCTCAGGTCAACAGTTTTGCCGATATGTTGTTGAATGAATTTCCTAGAAATTTCAATGTGCTTCTTCCCCTTTGTTGTCTTCCCTTCGTGTGTGTTCTTCAACATCAGTATGGCTGATTTGTTGTCCACGTATACAGGTGTTGGTTCTTGGAGATCTACAATATGAAGTTCGTTTCCAATGCGACGAATCCAGCTGATTTCATCTATCGACGAAACAGCTGCACGATATTCTGCTTCAGCTGACGAGGTTGCTATCACACGTTGTTTCTGGGTGTACCAAACTACTGGTCCTCCTCGTATCACCAAAACTCCGCTGGTTGAATGTCCTGTTGATTTATCTCCTCCGTAGTCAGAGTCGGTGTACGCGTGAAGTTGATCTTCTCCATTAAATGATATGCCAAACTTGTCTGTCCCATTCAGGTATCGAAAAATCCGCTCAATCATTTTCATGTGACTGGTCATGGGTTTGCTGCAGAATCGACTCAAATAATTAACAGCAAAACTAATATCTGGACGAGAGATGGTTGCCAGATAGAGCAAGCTTCCAATCATTTCACGATATGGAACAGATTTCTCCAATGGTTCATCATTGCGATAGTTATCTTCACTAGTTACCATTCCTTTTTCAATGGGCGTTGTTACAGGATTATAGTCATCAAAATTGAATCGCTGAATTATCTTACGTGTGTATCTTGGTTGACTGACAAAAATTTCGCCTGGTTTCACGTCTATCTGCATACCAAGATAATTCAAACGATTTTCAAACTTCCTGTCAAAAGTAATTTCAAATATACGATTGATGGCATCAAGCACAACAATAATTTCCTTCTCACTTTTGCCTACAATCAATCCATCATCTACAAATAGAGCAATGATCATATTTCGGTTTTCATTATAATAGATGCACGGATCATCATCTGCATTTTCAAAAGTTAAAGTTTTAAGAAAAGTTGATATCTTGTCGTTCCAGTTTTTCGGGGCTTGCTTCAGACCATATAGACTTTTCCTAAGCTTGCAGACTCGCTGTGATCCATCGCGGAATCCTTCAGGCTGATACATGTAAATTTCCTCTTCAAGGTCTCCATGTAGAAAGGCAGTCTTGACATCGAATGTGGTCATCTTCATTTGCTGAGATGCTGCAATGCTTATAATCAGTCTTATAGATGCATGACGTGCGACTGGACTAAAAGTTTCGTTGTAGTCAATACCTTCCTCTTGCTCAAATCCTCTCGCGACTAAACGTGCCTTTAGACGACCATCCTGCTTCTCGCGCAGAACCCAACGACACGTTAGTGGCTTCGCTTGTCTCGGAAGTGTCACGAGATCCCACGTTCGCATCTTGATCAAAATATAGCAGTCACATCCAAAACTTCTCAGTCTCTGAATCTTCAGTTGACGTCCAAACCACAATTCCGCTGGGCTCCGATCCTTGACTGAACTGGTTCCCGTCTGATTCAATGTGAAGACTGAGTAACAGACTGCTTCAGCCCATAGATTTTCATTCAGATTTCTCGCATGAATGATAGTGCGTGCTGCCTCGACAATGGTTCGCATCTCTCTTTCAATCCTGCCATTTTGCTGAGGAGTATAGGCATTTGACGTAATGTGAGAAACTCCCAATTGATCAAGCAGGTTTTGCGTTTTTACATTTTTAATTTCAGTGCCATTATCCGACATCAAACATTTGATCTTATTACCGAATTGATTTTCCACCATCTTCATAAAATTGTCAAGGATGTTGGCAGCTTCATCCTTCGTCTTCAAAATATAAACTGTTCGAAAATGAGAATAATCGTCTTTGAAGAGCAGAAAGTACTTGGCTCCTCCTAAAGATGTGACATTCATCTCACAAAGATCAACATGAATTAAATCAAGAATGTTTTCAGCAACTTTAAAATTTCGGGGATGAGAATTTCTATGTTGTTTACCAAATGCACAGCCCTCACACACATAGTCTCCCCAGTCATCTATAAACTGAATGCGATTTTTCTGTAGAATATTTCTAATATACCTGACATTTTGATGTGCCAACCTCTCATGCCAGTTCTTAATCGAGGTTGTTAGCAGACATTTTTCTGACTTCTCCTGACGAAACATCATCTCATATAGTTTTCCATTTCGTTTGGCCATGGCGACCACTTGACTTCCATCCAGAGTTCTGAAAGTTGATTTACTGGCATCCGCTGACTGCATATAACCTCTGTCTAGCATTTGAGTGACCGAAAATAGATTAAAAGTTAGTTTCGGAACAAATAGCACATTTTTCAGAGTCACTCGATCCCAGTCTTTCCCATTAAAGGCTTCCAGGTCCACATCTCCCACTGCAGTTCCTTTCAGTTTAGTTGCGTCTCCAATCATCACAGTTGAGTACTCTTGAAGTGGAACAACGTTGGAAAGCCAATCCTCCCTAAACGTCATATGCTGTGAAGCAGCACAGTCCTGATACCATGAGTTGTTCTGACCTGATCCTGAGTTGTGATGATTTATGTTGACCGTTGATAACCCAATGGTAATGAGTGCTCGACGACTGGTGTTCCTGGAGTTGGTCTTATCGGTTTCGTCGTTAATTCGGGTCGAGTTTTCATCCGGACAATCCTTGGCAAAGTGTCCTTTTTGCTTGCAAATATTGCAACCGTAATTGTTTTTGCAATACAATAAATATTTGGCACACGGTTTATTTCTGCAATACTTTTTGATATGGCCCTTCATTCCACATTTAAAACACTCGACGGCTGAGCAGTCACGTGAATTTACATTTGCTGTCTGTGGCTTGCGTGTTTGTTTTGAGATAAAGGCATTTTGCGTTGATTGCGCTTCGTTCAGTCGATCCTCTTCCAAACGTAGTTTCTCCACGAGTTGATCAAAAGTCTTCTCAGCAGCAGTGACGTTATCCCATGAAGTACGGAAATGATGCAGCTTCGGAGGTAATAGCCCGAGAATTCTTGATAAAATCCAGCTATCTTTGACTACTTCGCCTTCAGTCTGTAGATCTTCGGCTAGTTGGAAAATCTGCATACAATTCTCGACTGCTGATATACTAGTGTCGTATTTGAAACTAAAGAAACGTCTCTGTAAACCTTCGACAGTTAGCTCAGACTTTTTGCCATATAATAAACAAAGTTTATCTAACATTTGTTTCGATGATAAACAATTTGCAATTTTGAGTGCGATTTTACTATCTACATTTAAACCAATAATAGCTTGAGCATCAACATCTTTCTTTACCCACGCTTTCACTTTACTGTCGGTTTCATTTCCTTCGGGTTTCAAATCTATACCTGTCGCGATTGTGAACAATGCCTTAGATTTCAAAATAAGATCAACTTTAAAACGCCACGATACATAATTAACTTCCTTCTGTGCGTTTTCTGACAAGGTTTCAAGTTGAGCTTTTGATCCGTCCATGACTGTAAATACGACTATCTGACGACTATTAAAAAAAAAATTCACTGTCTTTCAAATACTGTCCTTGCACTTCACAGTCCACAAAATCCAAACGTGAGCAATTCTGGGCCCATAACCTGTTGTAATTAAAGCGAGGCTTGAATGGATGTGTGTGTAAAATGATTTATTTTTGGTCGTATATATTTTTATTTTGTCAAACTTTTTAATAAATAGTACAAGGTAACCAAAAACAAAACAATAACATAACTAACTAAAGCCAACTACAATAATATATGTACAAAATAATTACACTTCAACAATTTCTAATTGGATTGCTGTGAATACACCTTAAGTGTTAAACAACGGTGTTTATAGATAGTTTGTCAGAATTATTTGTTGTTGTAGAAGCACAATGTGGTACAAGGCAATATTTATTATAATGTGTAGTACCAGTAATACTTGGACCTGCTTCATCCATGATGTACAAAGTACAAAGTGTATATCCATTGAACAAAACACCCGTAAACTACATAATAACATTTAAAATAGATCATAGAAATAAGAAACAAATATGCATTTGCATCAAAACGAGTTCAAAACTAACGCTAGTATAGGAAAATGCATGTACGATGCTGGCGCAAACAAAGTATCTGACGTCACACTCGCTCTATCTCTTTTTAGTAAGTCGCTTTCGCGCGCTGTTGAAATTGATGAAAGTTTAAAAAAAAAATCTTGTATAAAAATAGATACACTTTATTATTTATATATTATTTTAATAATAATCCATATGGAGATTTCATTTCAATTATTTTTAAAATTTTATTTTTATTACAATTTTTATTTATGAATTATATTTTTACAGATTGTGAACCTGAAGGGTAAAAAATAATTATTAATTAATAATTGCACACATGGGTAACGTTAATATCATTCGTTTCGTGATTAGGATATTGAAAATTATTTGATGAACATTACCTAATTTCATTAATTAAAGTATAGATGCAAATAGATTATATATTGGAAAATATAAAGTTTGTAACCAAATAAATAACTGTCACATGACTTCTTCGTTCACCTATAGATGGCGTTCAATGTCTGATCTACTTCAAAATATATTCTTTTAATTATTTTTTTAAGCCTATGAGCTTTTTTAAAGTTGACCTAGGTCAGTATTTAGGAGGGTTCAAAATTTTGGTGCCCTATAACTCCGGACCTGTACTGGCGATTGGATTTAAACTGCGACGGGAACTTCAGGGGCGTGGAAATTATATGTATATTTAATTTCATAAACATCAGCCCGGTACCGTCAGAGGAGTTGCAGTCACAAACTAAGGCTTATGACCGACTCAGCAAGCGAGCGACTGAATGAGCAAGCGAGTTACATACATCCAAGTAAGTTATATATATTTTTGGATTCAGGGCGGAAATACAAGAACTTTTTGCTAAGATTTTTTTCGATCCGAGCACATTACAGACAGATGACCGATCACTATAGCTCTTTTGTACATACTGTACGGCGAGCTAAATAGTGCATATTTTAAAATTCTAAATTATAGTTAATAATATTTTTTTACGGCTTTTAGATTATCAATATGCAAAAATCTTGTAAATATAAAATATCTTAGAATTTCTTGTAAAAAATTTGAGTGTTTATATTTTATTTATATTATTAAATTAAAACAATCTTTTTGTGCTAAACTTAATATTCAAAATTATAATTTAATTTTATCAACAAGAAGAAATAATGTAGATATAAAATAAAATAAATAAATTTTTAGATGTTTTAATCATTTTTCTAAGGAAAGTATTAGGGGGCTCCAAACTATGGTGCCCAATAAATCGGGAAGTATATGGGCGATTGGATTTACACTGCGAGCGGATTCAAATGGGTGTGAATCGTTCCGGTACCTTCAAAGGAATAGAGGGCACAAGTTTAGTATTTCGAGTGACCGAGCGAGCGACGACTAACATCCAAGTATATAAGTTATATATATATATATATATATATATATATATATATATATATATATATATATATATATATATATATATATATTTGGATTTAGGGCGACGAGACAAACACTTTTTGCTAAGGATATTTTTTGATCCGAGAATGCTACACACACACGACCGAATGCGTTAACTTCTTCGGTACTTTGTACGGTGAGCTACAAATGCATAAGTGTAGCTTCTGTTTAGCTGATTGGACTGGACGAATGACGGACATTGACAAAATAATAGATTTGATTAAAAATGTTTTTATTTAATACTTTGAAATTTATAAACATATTTCTGGAATAATTATATTGAGGTTAATGCATATTTACGAATTACAATACATCAAAAGAATTGTGGCAAAATAATTAAATCCCAAAACAACAAACGAAATAGTGCTTTTATTATAAAATATGATTAATAAATGTATAATTTGTACAATGTCATAAATAAAAGTAGTTCATGGTTGTTGTGGTTATTAGTATTTGTCGTACGAACGTAGAAGTTTATTTCCAAGTATTCAGATAAGTTCAAAGTAAGAAACTTCAAAATGCTGTCGCAACTAAGTTTTTTAAAAGTAACTAAGCAAAAGAAAGTACAAACTAAGATTGATCACAGTTCAAGTGTTTGCCGCTAGAGGCGCCGGCTGTACAACACATTGGAAATGTTCACAAACACATATACAGCCATCAAACAAATTCTCTAGGTAGTTTTTTTAAACTAGACGTTGTTACAGCAACAGTTTACACAGTAAGTATACAGCATCCTTTATTTTGTGTGTATAGACTAGTAGTACTTTCAATGAACATGTAATTATTTAAAATAACAACATTATCTAACGTACAATAGTACACCATCAGATACCTAAATGTACAATTTAATTATAAGTGTTACGATGCGCTTTAGATATATCTGCTATAACTATATCCGTTTATTAAATAGGATATTATGTGAACACCAGTCTTCTGTAATTTTTTATTTCAGAACGTATAATCATTTACAGTCTATCTACCAGTGAAATAGGTCGTGTATTGAGAGTGATTTAGTAAGTGACAAAAGTGTTGCGATTTATTATTTGAGGTGAGGGTGATAGCTTATCTATAACGTATATTGATATTTGGGTATTCTACTATATGTATTAATATTGAGTATGCATTGGTATGAATCAATGTGTGAAGTTAGACTAATCTGTTGAATTGTAATTGATATTAATATATGGACAATGAGACGAAGTATCAGATTTAGTATTGAAGTATAATTACGGAGTAACGTAATGAATATGAGCTAGACCTATTAAATGAGTTTTGAGATAATACTTTAGAGTTGATTATATATAATATGAGTTATGTTGAATGTGTGAGGATGATGACTATTGACAGAGGGCAGTCCGGTAGATCCGGCGGTCCCAACGAGGTCAGTCCGGTACTCCTTGCGGTCCCAACAGTGGCCAGTTCGGTAGATCCGGCGGTCCCAACGAGGCCAGTCTGGTAATCCCGGTGGTCCCAACAGTAGCCAGTTCGGTAGATCCGGCGGTCTCAACGAGGCCAGTCCGGTAATCCCGGCGGTCCCAACGGTGGCCAGTCCGGTTTGTCCGGCGGTCTCACCGGTGACATCTCTGAATGATGTGTTCTTGACCTGTCTGACCTGTAAGGACGACCAACCATGGGGATTCCTCTTAATATTTAAATTTTTGTAGGTTTGTTATCTGTCAAACGATACAAACTGAAGAAAAAATCGTGTAAGGGAAATCCCTTTTTTATATATTGTAACTATGATTAACAAAAAAATACAAGATAATTCCCCACCCTTCAAAACTAATGTGTCCGGAAACTCGCACCATAGAATACGAGGAAGTACAGCATATAGCCCGGATAAATACCGTCGCATGACATATGTGTTCACGTTATGGTTATGAAAATTATTGTTCACGTTAAGCTGAGTTTCCGTTAACCGGTGTTCACGATATCGAACGTCTACTGTACTTACAGGTTTATATTACCTTTTTTAGTTTTGTTGTAGACCGTACTAAACACAATTACCGCTAGTGAATGATCGATGCGGCCTAGCTGATACATTCTAGTTTTATCTCACATATTTTTCGTAGCTTATGTTATAGATGGTTTTGAATTTACTTGTAGATTAGTTGTAGTCGGAAGTTTATCGACGATATTTAAACACTGATACCTTTCTTGCATGGCACTTTATCTCAATAAAACCAATAATAATATCATACAATTATATAAGTATAAATATACAAATATTTATACGTGACGGCCCGCGGAATCCGGGCTATCCATCTATTTAGGCTCCGAAATTAGAATACAGATTTGAGTATAAGCTCAGTGAGGAGCTAGTCTATAATTCTCTCGCACACACAGAGTCATACTAAAACCTCCATATATCTAACCCTTAACCATCCCACGCAAGTCAAGTAGACAACCTCATACGTAAGCGTATAGGTTACGTATGAGGGGCCTTCCGTGGGCGACACACGCCTCACTCCGGCTATGTTGGGACCACCTCCTGAAGAACACATTCAGAGATGTCACCGGTGAGACCGCCGGACAAACCGGACTGGCCACCGTTGGGACCGCCGGGATTACCGGACTGGCCTCGTTGGGACCGCCGGATCCACCGATCCACTTATTACTTCGTAAAAATGTTATAGATATAAAAATATCTTAAGATTTATTGTAGATTCTTTTGATATACTTAAAATTATATTTTAATACACATTTTAAAATTCAACATTATATTTTTTAATGTCTATGGCCTTTAGGTTACCAATATGAAGAAATTAAAACATAATTTAGAATTGTTTGCCGAATTTTTTAATGTTTTAATTATTTTTCTAAGAGTATTTATATTTTGGAGCCCTATAACTTTGGAAATATACGGGTTTATATATATAAATCTGAATCGGAAATAAAAAGAAATTAGATTTTTTATTTATTTTTAAGAGATAGACCCCCTTAAAACATAGCATAAATTTAAAATTCGTTCTGAACAAAAGTAACGGCACCAAAAGATATAAAACAGGAAAAATCAATGCCTGAATCACCTCATCACTGAAATTATAGCAGTCGATTACCCCTGATCTTTTTCAGCCCAGGCGGAATGTTCAGAAGATGATAAACTTTGAATGTGTATAACACTGGCCTTCGCCTCGGCTGTGTATAGGCTACACCTAAGTCATAAACAGTAGTGACGAATCTTGAAACTGAAAACATAAACCGGATGCGAAAGTGAAAGAGTAAATGTCATCGCAAATGATTGTATCTGAGTGATAACAGTGGCACGCGGATGGGATGGGGTAGATGCTTAATTGTTTTAGACATTGTGTATGCGCGAAATAAATCATAACTGGCAGCAATTCATAAGTTCTGAACTAGTGGACGAACAAGCAAGCATATACCCTAGTATATTCAGGGCGACAAAAGAAATACATGTCATACAGAGCGTCCGCGAAGAGTGGTCCGTCGGTGTACAGGGTAACTGCTGAAAACGAAAAAATAAAACATAATTAAATAATTTGTAGTTAATGTTTTCTTTTATAATAATATCATGATAATATATGATACTTATACAAACAGTAGAAAAAGATTAGTAATTTTTTTACTAAAAATATCATCTTATATATGCAAATGAAATAAGTTAACAAAACTTAAAAAAATAATTTATTAGTTAATCGGACGTAAAAAAAGAAATTCAATCGGTTGAATAGTTGTTATGTCATCTTGTACACCAATTTGATATACATGATTTTGAGAGAAATGCGTTTAAAGTTTGCGGTACGAAATAGAAACTGTTACTGATAACTAAGCAATTTTGATTTAATCTAAATATTAAATTCACATAAAAGTAATAAATTTCATCTGAAATACACGTTTGACCCCCCTGGAATCGAATGTGACAATTTTGGTATGGCGTCTTTGTGTCTGTCTGCCTGTATGTTATTGTGTCTGGCTGTATGCCTGTTTGTCTGTGAACGCACTATAGCAAAAATTGTCAAACGTATATATGTGAAACATCAAACTTAAGACACATGGTCTAAATGTACGCTTCCAATTTCTGAAAAAAATATTCAGATCGGAATTGCATCTTTTGTCTATTCATTTTTTATCCATTCTCCAATAGCACTAATCGCAAAAGTAGGCATGTTTATAATAATGAAAGATATTAATATATTGCAATGATTTGTTCGAAAAGTTTCAAATTAATGTACCAGTTACGAAGAAACTGCTACGGAAAATCTTAATTTAAGCTTTCAATGTATGTTGCCATAGATACGCATGATGATTATATTTAATAAATCGTATGAACTATGCTTGAAAATATTTTGAAAGGTAAACCAAATAGACGTAAATTTGAAATCGGTTATTACAATTTGTTTGGCTGAGAACGTGTTTCGTGCGTATTGTTTATTGAAAATAAATATTTCAAATCAGTAAATATTGAATATTATATTTGATTATATTGATGTATTGAATAAGGTAAATATTTAAGATACAATCAATATTTTATATTGAAGAAGCAGCATTGGATAACGTAATAAAATAAATAATAATCTGAATGGTACAGTTTCAGAGTATTATTGTGAAGTATTGGTTGGTTTGGCAGTTTGTTTGGGACATATATTTCCAGTGAAAACTACGTATAAGAAAGTCGAGTGTAAGCTACTTCAATTTCTTTTATATTGTAATCCGAAAAAAGAAAATTAGAAATTATAATTTTGAAATTTATAAGAAACTGTGGCTAAAAATTGGTTTTCTTTTCATTATTCACCAGTGGTTAAAAATATTGTTCAGAATTTACAGTATCTCCAAAATGGTCGTTTTCATTGCAATCATATCTGTATTTAATCAGATTTCTTATAAAGGTTTGTATAGGTCACAGCAGATGTTTAACAATATATAGTTAATTATATATACTAATTAATTATACAGATTAGAAATGGGTGTTTCATTTGAATTTTTTGAACGAAGTCTAAACGGAAGTTTTTTTGAACTCGAGATTTTAACGGTAATGCTAATTCTACATGGCACGTTGTCATCGTAAAAACGTTCAACGTTATGATCGTTACGAGTTTTGATTGGCTGTGAATCACTGGCCTTGATGTTCATAACGTTGAGAACGCTGAAGGTAGTAGTTGAAATATTTCAGTATTATTTTACACTGCACTGTTTCTCTCTGCAATCCACATATGGTATATCTAATCAAACAGAGCTAATGTAGTAAACCCTGATGCACTGTTCTGGTAAACGAATTTAAATTGTTTGTAAAAATTGTATCTTTAAAGATTTTGTAATTATTTTTCATGATTTTACTTTTTAGAAAGCATTCATTAGTATTTCGTGTATTTTTCGTTTTATTGATTTCATATCATACTCTTAATATTACGTTCGTGTCAATATGACTCGAATTAAAAATATAATTTCAATTTCAGTTTACCTATTAGATGACAAACGTTGAATTTACATCAACTTCATGTAGGTTCAAACGCACCACTATTTATTCACAGGTTCAAATTCCCAAATATCGTATTTGAGTAGTTTGATTGATGTTATCAGTTTTATCCTCACTGTTGCTACGGTAATTATGCTGAGAGGTTGTGTTAGTACACATAGAGTATAACATGACAAATCGAAGAGAATTATTTAATGCTGAGTTAGTTGCTTGAGTTAGAAACATCAGGCTGTTCCGCAGCAGCGGTAGAATGTGTCAAACGTGCACGATGTTCATCTAAAAATGACAAGACAAATATGTTGTGTGCTTGCTGCAATTAACACATTTGCAAATCTTATGTAACATACTATTGTTCTAAATATAAAATATAAACTAAAATCGTCAAAGTTTTATTAGTTTTATAGAATAATGTTTCATTAATAATCCTTATATATCTCTTTTGTTTTATATTTAATATAATATGTTCAATAAAATTGTCATATATAATAAATATTTTATCATTAATATAATAACCCAGAAATGTTTGTATGTGAGTGTGTATGTGAGTGAGTGTGTATGTGTAGAACGCTTTTTTTGTAAAAATGCAGATTGGCAAAGACGGGGATCGAACTCACGACCTCTAGGGTGAAAGCATGACACTTAGCCACTGCACCATGGCGACTGTTAATAATGTTATAAAAAATAATCAAATAGTTTATACTGAAATAAAACAATCACTACGATTCTGAAGTTCAGTCTGCTTTGAAATAGACAAAAACGAATCAAACGTCAGAATGAAATGTCAAAATTGGTTTTTGTGTGATAAATCTTCAATTCAAAGTTTAATCTTAAGTTTAAGGGAAGTAGCATGTTATAATTTGAATTTTTAAGTATATAATATGAAATAAATGCATATTATTGCCTAATTAGCATATATTTTTAGCAAATACGTGTTTCTGTACATTTATTTTAATTCATAGTTAATATTTTTCACTTTAAAATGGCCAAGAAGCAGTGATTTTTGAAAATATGAGTTGTGGTAAGATTTTATAGTTCGACAAATTATAATAACTGCAAGTAAGTAAATTTATAATTTAAATTATTAGAGAAATAAAATCTTGAAGAGATAATTCAAACATATTTAGAAACATGTTTGGTTGGCAATTTTATTCTTTTATTTTTGATGGCACAATCCATTGTATTCTAGCATATAACTAATTATCATCACTTTTAAAACTGCCGTTGTGACACTGCATCAGTTTAATACTGCAAAATTCAAAAATCTAGCCTGATTATTTAATTCAAAAACATTAATGAATCAAATGTCAAATCATTAAAAATGTTGTGTAAAAAGGGTTTGTAATACATATTTTTTGAATCATCGATTCAAATAATAAACAGCAATCGTAAGTAAATTTATAATCCTGTTTTTTGTGTAATAATACAATTAAGGATACAACTTAATGATACAACACTTATGGCCAGTTGTACCATACAACCGTGTAATTATTATTGTCATGTCATGAAAATTCGCCATCAGTCAAAACTGACCTATGTTCTGTATACCATATGGGCACATGGTGCCCACAGGTGACCCTAGTTTAATATAATATGTTCAATAAAATCGTCATATATAATATATATTTTATTACTTATATAGTTGTACAAGTATCACACAACCCTGAATTTAGAATAATATTACTCGAATCATGTAGACCGAAACGTTGCAAGTGTATAGTAAATACGAGCACAACAGCAGTGTTAACATATCGTTGTATGGTATGTATATACGTTCGATACCACGTTATGGCCCTGGCATTTCAAAAGCTGTCCATTGAATTGTAACAAATAATTTTAAAGCAACAAGAATAAACTAATAATGCAAGTAAAACCAGTTTAGCCAAAACTTAAAACTTGCAAGCAGAGTACAACAATAAGAGGAACAAGCGAAAATTATATTGATCAATATTGTTCCAACACTGAAAAAGAAATGTGCACGTTATTCTATCGTAACTGATGCATTCAAATTTCTTTATTACCACCCAAAACTAAACTTCATTTACAAAGTAAGGTTATAGGAATTAAATAATGAATAACATTCAACTTGCTCATCAAAAATAGACGCGATAAAAAACATGTAAAAACAAAACATGTATGGAATACGACCTGCAAAATTTTGAAACAATACTTATGAACTTATGATTATATGCCTCCGTGGACACACCTTATTTTTGAAAACAATATCTTAATAGGAAGTAGCAGTATACTCTTGCAACTTTTTAAATATTTCGAAAATGGGTGTTAGAGAAGAAGTGTCTCTTATAAAAATTGAATATATATTGTTATTGTTTAAAAAGTATTTCGAAAGTATACCATTGAAAATAGTAGTTACATGTATGTTTTGCTAGTTATACATATTGAATTTCTTTCAAAGCTATCGAAGGGTGAATTTAAAACAAAATTAATCATTATTATAAATACAAATAATGAAAAGACAAGAAAGTCGAGTGATGACAACTCCAGCTTATTCTCTTTGTAATTGTGATTGATTCTTCGTTTAAATATTACCTACCTGGTCGAACCTGCTTGTTTCATTCATACAATTTCATGTAATATATCCGGCAGATATTTTATCATTCTGCTGAATTTAGTTATTACAACAATAATTCCTAAATATTCGACTATACAGATGTTTGACAGTTTTGGTAGACGGTAGAGATAAATGAACGAATATGTACAACAGAACCGAGTGTACGCGAACACAGGCACTGGTGACTTGATTCAAGTGTAATCACGATAGTAGTATATACGAAACCAACGATTTCTCTTGTAGTGACGCAGTGCAATGTCAGGCAGAGCAATGCTATAGTGCATCGCGTCACACTGTACACACACCATTGCTATGAGTTATTTCGAACAATTTCAAAATAAATGACAGTCATAAAACAAACGTGTGACGTCGTTTGTTTAGTGGCTATAAGTATTTTACTGGACTTGCTCCACTAGTACTGTAATTCATGGTTTTCACCATTTCAAATTACATTCATAATACGTTCTACCATTCATAGGTAAAAATATACACGTCATGCCGAAATTGGCACAGTATTAGATTTATGCGAATATTTTGCTGCCAATATTTAGGAAGATTACTTTTACTTATGCTCATAAAATAAATCTGCAATGCCATACACTGGGGTTTCTTGTACATATTATCGAATTGATATTTTGTGGTAAATCTATACAATTTTATTACAGCAGGAGAATTTATTGCTTATATTGCGGTTATAACGAAATAATTGAAAGAGTACTATAACAATGGAACTACTAAATTTACAAGTTTCAAAAGTCATTGCCCAAAATAAACTACGATTTGCTGAATATTTTCTCAAACAAGAGCAGTCACAGCATTTTTACTTTCTTTTATGAAGTAATAAGTAAGTATTGTAATCATGAAAAATTTCGAACTCGAGATTTCAACGGATATACACGTTTTGACCATTCCTGAATCGAATGTGACTATTTTCGGAATAACTTCTGTCTGTCTGTGTGTGTGTTACTGTGAACGCTCTAGAGCCAAAACTGTCGAACGTAAAATTATGAAACTTCAAACTTAAGACTTGTATATGCCCTAGATGTGCACCTTTTATTTTTGAAAAGAATATTCTAATCGATAGTGCATGTTTACTCTATACATTTTTTGTTCTATCTCCAACATCATTAGAACGGCTACACTTACGGCAAAAATAGTTATGTTTATAATGAAAGATATTCATATTTCGCACAACTTTTGTTTGAAAAATTTCTTCAAAAATTGTACCAGTTGCGAGAAAAATGCTACGAAACATTATAAATATCTTGTTTACATTGCCATGGATTCGCATGTAGCTTATAAAATCGGATCATCTGCGCCTTTGATAGGAAACAAAATAGACTCAATTAGATAAATGACATTTCAGAATATTTTTGTAGAGTATTGGTTAGTTTTAGAGCTTGTTTTGGTTATATATATATATATATATATATATATATATATATATATATATATATATACATATATATATATATATATATATATATATATATATATATATATATATATATATATATATATATATATATATATATATATATTGTAACGCGCGGATCTTTAATCCTTCTAATTACATCGCTTAAATATAACAGGTCCCGTGACGTCATCACGTAAAATTTAGTAAGATAAATAAATGACAAATAATTCAAAATCAAGTTAATAAAATAAATTAACAATTTAAGTTAAACGAGAAATAATTTAATGACTTTAAATTAATTTAATACAAAAGAACAAAACCTTGAGTTTCACGCTAAAATGTAATTTAATTTAATAAAATTAACCGATTTTATTTTGAATCTAATTTATTTAACAAATATCTAATTTTAACAAATTTCTAATTGGCGTGCTCGTCTAAAATAAACCCTACGTTGTGTAACCGTGGTAACTTCATAATACTTTTATCTTGAGTCGCATGGAAATGAAAATATGCAGGATAACGAAATAAAAAGAATTTGAATCCTTTAATATAATAGTCGATGAGTGATATAAAGAGAGACCGGTGACACACCAACAACCGTTTTGTGAAATCTATATTAGTTTTTACAAGGTAAATTCAACTTTGAAAATTACAATCTTATTACCACTATATAAATGGCCTGCTATCCAGCCAAAACATTATCCAAACCCTTAATTAATCTCTTACAATACTTATTATCGATCTATACTTCCTATCCTAATCAACAATACCTATCAGCACAGCCTTGTTCTATCGGTGACAGAGCTATCTAGTACCTAGTAGCTAATGCTTACACATAGCGACATAGATAAACCAGTCGCATTGACTGAACTACTCAGGCAATAAAATGACTACGGCAATACATCCAACTAATTCAAACCAACCTACAAACATATCTTACTCTGACAAAGTAAAACAACAAATACCGATCTCCTACCCGAAAAAAGCCATAGTTATGAATGCTACTAACGAAATCAACATCAGTGAATACATAGTTGCAATAGGGGACAAAATAAACCCCAAACACAACATCTTCGCCTCCAGAGTGTCAAACAATCGAGTATGTATTTATCTAACCAACAAAGAAATAGTAGACCAATTCCTATCTGTGCATAAAACAATATTAGTAGCTAACAACGTGACCCAAATAAGATCACATGTAAGTCCAAGTAAGAGACTAATTATTTCAAACGTATGCCCGTCAATACCAAACTCCAAACAAGCAATGGGGTTAAGGATGACATCACCAATCAACTTCCTAAAAGTAGGTATGAGAGAGGTAAAGTACAACAACATTCGAAGCTTCAGTATACATCATACCGACAGACGAAATCAAAATCCCCGACCGCTTCACCGTCGAATATGATGAAACTACATACCGCCTCTTCCTAACAGAAGATGCAACAAACTGCTACATATGTACGAAACACGGACACAACGCTAATCAATGCCACTATGCACTAACGCCAATCAACAAACAACCCAAAAAGACTTGCAACCTACACAACAAATACAATCTCAATCACAACAAACCCAACATTCTCCACAACAGTACCAACCAAAGCAACAACATGAAGTACAAATACACGAAGCACCACGAGCAAAATAGGACGAAGGACAAGCAATATCAGAACAACATACACAACTAGAAGAACCACAACAAATATGCCAACTGCCACCAACTAGTATAATTTACAATCAGAACAAACACAAGGAAATCATACCATGTGATCCTGTAATAAACCACAAGAGGGTCGCACCAATCTCAACTAACTCCAAAGAAAGCATACTAAATCTGGAGACCCAAACAGGAAAACCACTAATAATTGAAATCGACAAACCAACTGACATTAAAAACAAAAATAAGAAACACCGAACTCAAAGCCCTGCTATTAAATCACACAAAGCAGACCAAACAATAATAAAAAATAAAATCGATAAAAACCCAAAGAAATATGCAATTGACTATGTATCACTAACTAATCTATTGGAAAACACACAAGGCAACAAGGATCAACTAAATCTAGCACGAGAATATACAATTATTATAACAGGACTAATAGCAACGTTCAATGATCTATATTTTCTAATAGACCGAAAACCAAATGTACAGGACTAACCCGAATACTACAATCACAGCTTATAGAGGAAACCCAAAAAGTAACCATCCATGGATCCCAACCAGACCTTAACAACTCAAGCCTATCCCAAGATGACCTTGTTGCAGCGAACTATTAATGGATTCTTTAAACACCTCCCAGTACTAAAAATACTAATAACCGAACAATAACACGACTACATCAGTATTCAAGAAACCCATATTCAAACCCAGCAAACAACACGTATTAAAGGATACAATATATACCGCAAAGATAGAACAAACAACACATATGGTGGAGTTGCCCTACTGATTATGGAGTCACACCAAGTTACAGAAGTTAATCTTCAAACAGAACATGAGGCAGTAGCAGTCACATTTCTATACCCAGAAAATCATACAATATGCTCAGTGCACATTCCACCAGATGTGAACCCACATCCCAATAGCTTGAACATCCTAATAAACTCACTTCCCCCTCCATTTATAATTACTGGTAATTTCAACGCCTACAACCCGATGTGGAATTATTTAAATTCCAAAATCATAAATCGAAGAGGGAAATTAATCGATGATGCAACACTCATAAATAATGAATCACCAACATACTTCAGCGCAAGGTACGGCACAATGTCAATCATAGGCTTATCCCTGTGTGACCCCAAATTAACACCAAAGCTGACGTGGCTAACTCTACCTGTACTCTACAATAGCGACCACTATATAAAATATTTATCTGGGAAAATATCCACAACAATAACATCTCCCAGTACTAAATGGAACTTCAAACAACCTGATTGGAAGTTATTCTCAACAATAACGGGGCAGATGGATCTCAACATCAGAAACGACACAGATACAAACGAAATAATAGAGCAACTCGCTCAACACATAAGCAAAGCAGCCAAAATAGCTATAGGCGTCAAAAACACGATCAACAAACCAAAATCTGTCCCATGGTGGAATAAAGATAGCTCTATATAAATATAAGAAATACAATACAATGCAAAATATGATTGAATTTAAAAAAACTAGAGCAGTCGCCCGCCTAACAATGAAACAAAGCAAAGCGAGGTTGTTTTGAATTTTTATGAAGATTTGTTGCAATAATACACTATTCACAAATTTCGAAGGACCATTTTGTTTTTATTGAACACTATACATCACAATAAGTTTATATATTTTATTTACAATATGTTTATATGCACTTTTTACAATAATAATAATTTTGTGTATGTTTTTCTTATGACAGTTGTACATCTATCTATTGTTTTTTGTTTTGTTTTTGTTTCTTCCTTATCGCAGGGTTGCCGTACTGCTGCTGCTTTGCAATATCGAACATCACCACCCGCCTTGAAATAACTAATTTCAAATTTATTAAACATTAGTAATTAGGTAAAGGACACAGCTTAGCAATTGGTCGTTTCATGACACCGGAAGTTGTCTTCACCGTGACGACTCGAACTCGATCATCTTCTCCTGGATGTACTTCAGTCACTCGTGCTAACCTCCAGCTTGTTGGAGGTAGATTGATTTCTATGATTAAAACCATTGTACTAATTTTCACATTTTTGCTGTCGATTGTTTGTTGACCAACGTTTCCAGAAGCGTTGGAGCTTTTCTTGTATTATTTGCCATCTTGTCAGGCGATTGATCTTTGCTTCAGTTAGGTCAGGCTCAGACTAATGATGAGTTAGGATATGTAAATTATGATTCTGTTCATTATGTGATTCGTGCAGATCTGTTCATAAGAGAATTTTTTTCTTCTGTAATTTCTTCGCTCTTAGTCTTGACTCGTGCCCCACGATGGGTGCCAATTTTATGTTAGTGAAATGCTAATTATATTAACGAAATGCTTTATTTGTCTTTACAATTCTCTTTTTATTTCATACTATTTTTTATATGTCAAAATACACTCTTTAACTTTATATTTCTCATCATGTCTTAATTTCTTCATATTTTCTTTATTATGTTAATTCGCAATAACATTATATTCTTCATTTAGTCTTATATTCCCTTATTCTCTAAATCACATTCTTTTTCTTTAAATTTGTACTCATCAAGTCTTAACTTCTTCATATTCTCTATATTATGTTCATTATTTTTAACTTTATATTCCTCTTTCAGTCTTAATTTTCTTTTGTTCTCTAAAGCACTCTCGCTCTCTTTAAAATTATATTCTTTAGTCATTCTTTGCTATCCATATTTTTGTGTGTGATTCTTCTTACCGCGATATGTTTTCCTTTTATCCATTCTTCCCTTTTATTATTTATAGAAAGTTAATGAAAATTTTAAGAAGTGGTAACAAAACCTGCAATCTATTTTTGCTGACCAATATAAAATGAAAATTCAATTTAAATTACTATATCGGAAGTACTTAAGAAACTCTGAAACTGTACCAATTAGTTTATTATTTAATTGTGTAAGAAAATATGGAATATAGACTAATTCTATAATAATTTACCTTTTAATTAAAATATAATATTCAATATATCGAGTATTTAATTTTTTTACTTTCTTTTACACAGTAATAAGTAAGTATTGTAATCATGAAAAATTTCAAACTCGAGATTTCAACGGATATACACGTTTTGACCTTTTCTGAATCGAATGTGACTATTTTCGGAATGACGTCTGTCAGTCTGTCTGTGTGTCTGTATGTCTGTGTGTCTGTGAACGCTCTAGAGCCGAAACTGTCGAACCTAAAATTATGAAACTTCAAACTTAAGACTTGTATATGCCCTAGATGTGCACCTCTTATTTTGAAAAGATTATTCAAACCGGTAGTGCATGTTTACTCTATGCATTTTTTGTTCTATCTCCAGTAACACTAGAACGGCTGCACTTATGGTAAAAATAGTAATGTTCATAATGAAAGATATTAATATTTCGCACAACTTTTGTTTGAAAAGTTTATTGAAAACAAGCAAAGCATTTAATTTTTGAATTAATATTTTAAATATTGATATCTTATTAGAATACATATATTATATATTTGTTAACATAATTAAATAACAATTTTAAAGTTTTACTGTGGTGTTTGACAGTTTAAGAGTGAATACGATAACTACTTCAAATACAGATCCATTATAAATTGATATAATTATCCACTTATTATTAAGTTATAGCAATTTAATTTGAATTTTTATTTTATATTGGCCAGCAAAAGATTTTTTTATCTCTTAATAATAATAATTATTATCTGCGCCCGTTTTTGCCAGAAAAACAAAATAGACATTTCAGAGTATTCCTGTAGAGTATTGGTTAGTTTGACCGTTTGTTTGAGATTATATATATATATATATATATATATATATATATATATATATATATATATATATATATATATATGTAGACAGTTTGTTTGGGATATATATATATATATATATATATATATATATATATATATATATATATATATATTGAAAACTACGTAAAAGAAAGTTGAGTGCAGGCCACTCCAGATATTTTCAATTACGAATTTATCGATTTTATAATTTGTTTCATTGTTGCAATTGTCCGGCAAAGCTGAGAAGATTGATATTGAACTATATGAAAATCCATGGCAACGTAAATATGATTTAATATATTCGGTAGCAGTTTTCTAGTAACTGGTCATTCTGAAAATAGTCACAATCGGTTCAGGGAAGGTCAAAACGTGTATATACGTTGAAATATCGAGTTCGAAATTTTTCATGATTACTAGACTTACTTATTACTTCCTAAAAGAAAGTAAAAATAACTTTTAGGTGTTGAACCATATCTTTTACAACTTAAATTACACTAAAAATAATTTATAAGTTAATAAATGTATAATCACGATATTACTATTTCGTCGATAAATGAATTGAAACAAGTTTCGTTGTTAAATTTATATTAAAGATAGACATAATATTTAACGTCAAATTTATAGGAAATTATAACAATGGAATATGTTTGCAAAACAATATTCTAATTAACATGCAAACAATGCTATGTTTTATTGTTTTCGGCGGTACAACTACGCAGCATAACTATTAAAACCATTTAATTTGTTATTTTCGTCGGTATTTTGTGAGGAGAGTTTGGCGACATAAGCGCCATAAACTGTATTGACGACGGTCGGCGCCGCGCAGAACTATATACGTCAAAAACTCGATCATATAATACTTTATTATGACGAAAAGTTGTGCACGAATGACGATATAAACATGCTACCATTACTATTACATTTACAACGAAATTAAAATCATTTCCAGATAGTACAATGTTGCCAAGTGACCGTTGTGATTTGGGCTTATGAAATTTAGGTTAATATATATATTGTATGACATTTACCAGAAAGCTATTAACATATATTTTACTATTATGCATAATGAACAATGTACCGATACATTTATTTTGTTAATATTAATTGAAAATGTGTATATTGTTGCGGACCAATTGTTTTCTCCTGTCAATTCAATTGACATTTGCTTAATTACATGTTTATTTTCATCATTTTCAGTATTTGATTAATGTCAATAAATGAATAAAATCAAAATATATTTTGCCATTATTACCAAATTCTTCTGCTCTAATAAAATATGTTTCACTTGCTCATATTTAGCCTCTTTGAACCGATAGGCATCCTCGGTCAAATATACAGTGTAATCACATAATTTTCAATTTGTCAAAATCTGATAGATTCTTTTCAAACTAATCTGGACGTTCCAAATGTATGTAATATATATATATATATATATATATATATATATATATATATATATATATATATATATATTTTTATAAATAATGAGGACAATATTAGAGGAAAATGGTTTTATTTCCAGCATGTAAAATGACAAGTATATTTTTTACAAATATGTTATTATTATTATTTTATGTAACATGGCAACAGTTACTACCATACATCATTGCCGTTGCCTAGGATACTTGGGACAACGATTTGTCTTTTCCAACACCCCCTCTCAAAGAGATGTCCGGTTTACTCGTTACATTATTTCTGTAATTCCCATCGATGTCATGCATTTAAAATGTTTTGGTGCAAATAATTCTTTCGTCAATATATCTGCCATCATATCTTCTGTTGACATGTATTGCAAGTCGATCCGTTTTGTATCAGTCGCTTCTCTAATAAAATGATGGCGGATGTCAATATGTTTGCTTCGCGCGTGAAATATGGGATTCTTCGCCAATTTCTGCGCACTTTGGTTGTCGTTGTAAACGGTGATTTGTTCATCAGGCAAGCCTACATCTTTTAGGAGGTTTCGCAAGTAAATTGCTTCTTTAGCACCCTCTGTCAGAGCCATATACTCTGCTTCAGTTGTGGACAGTGCCACGGTGCGTTGTTTTCGGGCTTCCCAACTTATAGCTGCTCCAGCAAACGTAAAAACGTATCCAGTATATGATCTGCGATCATCAATGCCTCCTGCCCAATCAGCGTCTACAAATCCTGTGATTTTCTTACCTGTTTGTTTAAAAGTTAGTCCATACCCGATGGTACCTTTTAAATAACGAATTACACGTTTTGCGGCATTCCAGTGTTCTTTCGTGTAGCAAGTGTTGTACTGACTGAGTTTGCTTACAGCATAGGCGATATCCGGTCTTGTTGATACTGCTAGGTACATCAGTGATCCCACTAAACTTTGATAGGGATATTCTTTTTCATTTATAGTACTCGTTGCGTTTGATTTCGTCAACTTTGAATTCGCATCGAGTGGTGTAGCAACGGATTTGCAGTCTTGCATATTGAACCGTTCGAGTATAGATTTGATGTACTTTTTCTGTGTCATTGAGATTTCGTTTCTGTTTTCGTTTTGACTGAACTCAATTCCTAAACAGAAATGTACTTCTTCAAGATCTTTCATCTCGAACTCTTCTTTAAGACGGTCCTTGATTTCCTTCATCCATTTCATGTTATCTGTCGCGATTAGTATGTCATCTACATAAATCGACAGTAACATTGTCTTACCATTTCGCATTTGTGTGTAAATGCAGGGGTCGGCATTTAGTGGTTTGAATCCTATATTATTTAGTACTTCGTCTAATTTCTTATACCACTGGCGACCGGATTGACGTAATCCATATAGAGCCTTTTGGAATTGACAAACTTTGTCTCCTCCTTGGTTCAAAACTTTGAGCCATTCTTTTGCCGTTCTTATTACGTGTCCTCCGATTCGACTTTCTTTCTGGCTTTCTCCATCTTGGATGATTTTTGTGAGTGATTCCTTGAATCCATCTGGCAATTCCATGAAGATTTTCTCTTCAATTTCACCATTCAAATATGCTGTGACGACGTCCATTTGATGAATAACAAGTCCTTTTTCGACTGCTAGTGCCATCATTAAGCGTATTGAACTCGCCCTTGCAACGGGCGCAAAAGTCTCGTCAAAATCTGTTCCAGGAATTTGAGCGTAACCTTTTGCTACTAGACGTGCTTTTCTTTTATCGATGCTTCCATTGGCTGCGTACTTTGTTCGTAATACAAACCTACTTCCAATTGTTTTCTGATTTGCTGGTCGATTGACTATTTTCCAGGTATTACATTTAATTAATGCTACGTATTCATTTTGAATTGCTTCTTTCCATTGGTCAGATTCGGGGGTAGCCAATGCTTCTCGTACGTTGGATGGATCAGTACTTACAGTCAAGCTGATCCGCTCGTTTTCCAAATCGGCATCGTTATTCAATTCTGATTCGTCCGTCGATACAATGTTGTATTTCTTTTTTTGGTCTTCCTCGGGCTCCAGTCTTGATCAATTTTGGTCGTCCACTCCCCCTTTTAATCCCTTGGCTATTTTCAACTGTCAAATGTTCCCCACCGTTTTCATTTTCGGCGATTTCATTAACGTTATTTTCATTTCGAGTAACGATTTCATTTGTGAATTTGTCAGTGTCTTCATTTGTGAATTCAAAATATAATTCCCCACCTTCACTAATGAAGTCAGTTTGTAGTTCACTAGGGACAAAACAATTAATAAATCTTACATCTCTGCTTCGAATTACCTTTCTTTCGCCTGGCACCCAGAGTCTGAATGCTTTCGATACTTCAGAGTATCCAATGAAAATGCAATCTCTTGATTTTTCTTCGAATTTTCCTCTTCCAGGAGATTTATAAAGAGCAAGTGCCTTGCATCCAAATTTATTAAAATGTGACACAGTGGGATGCTTACCCGTCCAAATCTTGAATGCTGTTTGACCTGCTAGCGCTTTTGATGAGCATCTATTTCTGATGTAGTTTGCAGTTGCAATCGCTTCTGCCCAAAATGTTGGAGGGAGTCCAGATTGGATAAGCATGCAACGTGCCATTTCCACTAGAGTTCTATTTTTTCTTTCGGCAATTCCGTTTTGCTGCGGTGTATGTGGTACTGTCAACCTACGTTTGATTCCATTTTGATTTAGAAAAATATCAAATTCACGATTGCAGTATTCAGTACCATTATCTGATTGCAACGCTTTGATTTTCTTTCCACTTTGAGTTTCCATTAGGTTTTTTATGTTCCTGAAAGTTTCTAATATTTCTGTCTTTCTATTCAAAAAACGAACTTCGCACCAACGTGACTTATCATCAATAAATACGGCAAAGTATTTCGCTCCACCTAAAGATTTCGTTCTCATGGGTCCACAGATGTCCGTATGAATGATTTCTAATAACTCGTTTGTTCTGATTTCGTTGCTAGTTGGAAAAATTGCTTGTGTTTGTTTCCCTTTTACACAAACTTCACATGGGGGCAGTTTTTCATTCGGTGCTATCTTTAGTCCTAACACCGTTCCATTTCTGGCCATTTCTTTTAATGTATTTTCATTTAAGTGGCCAAGCTTTTCATGCCAATCTTTCAATTTCAATACTGAAGTGGCAGTAGCTATACTAGCTTGTTCAGGACGTTTCTTCAGGAAGTATAAGTCCCCTCGGCGCTCGCCAAGTGCGACTACTTCCTGATTCTTGTCAAGGATACGAGCACCCTGTTGGGTGAATGTCACTTCGTTGCCATTGTCAGTGATCTTTGCAATTGATAACAGGTTCATGCGTAAATCTGGTACGTGCAAAACTTTTGACATGTTTACATATTTTTCAGATGTTCCGTTATCCACGCCTAATTTCATATCTCCGACGGCTTCAATTGTTATCGAATGTTTGTCCGCCAACTTTACGATTTTGGAAACCTTCTTGACAGAGTGGAAATTCGCCAACTTGTACGTCATGTGGGATGTGGTTCCACTGTCAATGCACCAATCTTCATTATCATCTGGATTTGTGCCTAGTGCTGATTCAACCAAAAAGGTTGTTGCACAATTGGAGTTTTCAGTCTTTTCCTTATCTTTAGTCAGATTTACGCGGCAGTCGGCCGCCTTATGACCGGGTTTCTTACATCGATGACATTTAAATCTAAAATTTGACGTTCCCTTTTTAGAATAATCTTTTTCATTTACCTTATTCTGTTTGTCCTTTTGCTGATAGCGTCCATCCTTCTTTGCATACATCGCATTTTGAATGACGTTCTCCTTTCCTTTTCTTGCATCAGATTCTTCTAAGATTTTTATCTTGAGTGCTTCTGGCTTTGGAAGATTGTCACGCGATTCAATGGCGCATCGAAAATTGTCATAGCTCTCAGGGAGACTATACAGCAACATGATCCCCAATAAGTCTTCATTTATATTGAGATCCATCTCTTCTAATTTATCAACCGCATCAAAAAATTGTCCCAGGTGTTCACGGATATTTTCGCCTTCGCTCATCTTGGATAAAGTCAATCGCTTTAATAACGATGCTTTTCGCGCTGGTCCCTTCGATTGGTATATCGATTCAAGTTTCAGCCAAATTTCCCTTGATGATCGGCATCCTTTCACCTGTTTCAGCTCTGATGGGCTAATTGCTAATATAAGGTCAGATCTTGCTTTATGATCTGCATTCTCCCATGATTTAGCTGCTGCTTCACTCTCTGCATTGTCCTTCTGAACAATTGGTCTCAAAATATCACCGTTGACGTACGCCCATGCATCCGATTTCGTTAATATCGCCTCGGCTTGCAATTTCCAGGTATCATAATTATCCTTCGATAAGGACTCAATTTTCATATGATGACTCATTGCAATACAAGGGAAAATAACAGAAATTATGTAGCAGTTGGAATATGTTCACCCGAAGTGTGAATTAAATTCTTATTTTGATAATCTTCTTTAATATATTATATTATCTACACAAACCTGGGCCCATAACCTTTTATAAATAATGAGGACAATATTAGAGGAAAATGGTTTTATTTCCAGCATGTAAAATGACAAGTATATTTTTTACAAATATGTTATTATTATTATTTTATGTAACATGGCAACAGTTACTACCATACATCATTGCCGTTGCCTAGGATACTTGGGACAACGATTTGTCTTTTCCAACATATATATATATATATATATATATATATATATATATATATATATATACATATATATATATAAATCGTAAAAGAAAGTTCAGTGTTGGCCAGAACCGATTTTTTAAAGAAACTTTTCAAACAATAGTTCCGCGAAATATTAATATCTTTCATTATGAACTTAACTATTTTTGCAATTAGTGCAGCCGTTTTCTCGTAACTGGTACATATTTTAATTTAACTTTTCAATCAAAAGGTGTGCGAAATATTATTATCTTTCATCAAGAATATTACTATATTTACCATAAGTGCAGCCGTTCTAGCGATAATAGAGATAGAACAAAAAATGCATAGAGTAAACGTGAACTTCCGGTTTGAATATTCTTTTAAAAAATAGGAGGTGCACATGTAGACCATATACAATTCTTAAGTTATCCTCCGTGGTAGCCGTTTTCGAGGCACCTGGGCGATGCTCATCAAAAACCGTCGTGCGACCACGTTGAAACTCGTTGAACCAATTTTTGACGGTCGCCATCGAAGGAGAAGAGTAGCCGTACACAGCATCCAAGCGTTCTTTGATTTTGCTGCGTGATTTCTCTTCCAAAAACAAGAATCGAATCACCGACCGATATTGCTCTTTTTCCATTTTTTAAAATCTGCGGATACTCCCGCTTTCACACGCGGTCAAAACAAAACTACGACTCCGATTCGGCTGAAATTTTAACAGTAGCCGTCTAAGATAATGTAATACACAATAGGTTATGTCTCTTGCGACAGTGGCGCCATAGGGCGGTGAGGCTAAGTACTTGTCGGACAGCCCTAGTAAGTTGAAGAAGTTAGATTGGGTGATAGTAACTAGACTATTTTTAACTCGTCTTACGATAGTATAAGACAGATGTTGGCTGATAACATTTTTCCAGAGAAACAAAATAAACTCAAATAAGTTGATATTTGCTATTATACATCGGTTATTAGTGATTATACATTTTTTACAACGATTTCAAAGTGGTAGGAGTTCAGTAAATGAATTAGACCAGTGCAACGAGGAATAAGAGAAAATTTTAGTACAAACAGATTTGTGTAATTCATGTAAAATTGTTCTAAAAATAAATATAGAGATTTACCTCACGTTCTCACATACACATTCGACTCACACACAAACTTACACACACACATTAACATATTTATTGAAAAAGTAAAAGAAAGTCCGGACTAAAAACATTGAAAATTCTCTACGCACATTTTGTAAAATAATACAAATATTATTCGGGTAACACCGTATACAGCATAAGTTTATCATTTCTGTGAAAAGTAAATATTTAATATAGAGCATAGGAAAAAATAATGAAAAGAATACGTGAAACAGTTGAGTGAGTGCGAGATGTAAATATAACCGTTGAATACGGCGAATTTTCTTTGGGTTGAATCGACGTAGGCGCGGTCTGTGTGTCACGAACAATACAAAAATTTATGTAGTGTACCTAACAAATGAGTGTCTAAACATTTGAAAGTCTAAATTACGGTCTTTTGTTGAAGTCCCATGAAAAGAAAATCACGGCTCTTAAGGGCTACTGCTGTGACTTCTTACGTCGTCAGTGGTGAGACATACTAAGTAACGTCAAAGTTAGATATGTGATATTGTCGTTCTTCTTCTTTTGTTATTTCGTGTTTTCATTGTATGTCCTATTTGAGGTACTGCAATAATCTCATTATAATGCGAACTCATTTTTGACGAGTATAGGGCAAATTAAATTAGTACATTTTTATGTACCGGTGAGCGTAGCTTTCTACTTATGAATTCCATATCGAGCCATTAAATTACCAAGGGATTACGTTACGAGCCTCAAAATTAAGATACAATCATTGTTAAGCCATCACATAATAACATTAGCATGTAGGATTTTTAAAACTAATTATATTTGTAGATATTTAATGTTACTAGTGATGTTTAATTTTCATATATACATTCTGTAATATAACCAGCGAAGGTAATAGTGAGAGATATAAAATATATTTTCAAAGTATTGGTCACACATACTATCTTTATAGTTGAAAATATATATTGTTCACGACCGACAGTAGATAGCCGTTTCTATGACAATTAAATCAAATGTGGACGTCATTCGACTTTGTAACATGTAATTACAATTCTTGCTATGAAACAATATTACTGTGTGTGATAGTTTTCAATTCTATACAAACTTAAGTCTAATATTACATATTTTTATTTTCAACGGTATAGGTTGTAGAATGTTCCCACTAGTACTGGTCGATTTTGAGATTTAGAAATCAACATTCAACTTTTCATAGGAAAAAAAAAGGAATATATATCTTGGATATAATTGTCAAAGGAACAATTAGGTAAGAGCATACATTAATGTATTGACAACATCGTGATATGTAGAAAAAAACAGCTATCAGAAATAAACCAAACAAGACAAATGGAGAATTGAGAGACGAGCATGTTACGAGAAGTAACAAACAGAAACAGGAAAATACAACACCAAACATAAAGAATTAATATTGAGACGTAAAGTAACAACCCAGATTATTGCAAAATAATTACAACGGAGATAATAATATCGTATACTTTACTTATTACTTAGTTCATTTTCTAAAGAAAAGAAGTTCTAACTCCGTTGACTCAAAACCGATTTTTATAATTTCTTTGTTAAATATCGAAAAAGTTCCCTATAGGTGTAATTGTAATTAAAAAAAATATTTTTTGAACAATTTAAAAAAAATATATAACTCTTTTATATTTGTATACAATTGCCTGAAATTTGATAACATAAAGCTTTTGAGCCCGCAAATTACGATAATCGATCTAAAAACAAAATGGGAACTACAAAATGTCGTCAAAAATAATTTTTTTTATGTCTGCGGATTTTTGGGGTTGCTGATTACGAATATGAGATAAAAGCCCAACAAAAAACAAAAGAAGCGGATGAAAAATTGCGTTCATTTTTTAGCTCGCCGTACGTAGTACCGAAGAGGCTAAAGCATTCGGTCGTGTGTCTGTAGCATTCTCGGATCAAAAAATTTCACTAAGAAAAAGTATTCGTCTCGTCGCCCTGAATCCAAAAATGTATATAACTTATATACTTGGATGATAGTCGTCGCTCGCTCGGTCGCTCGTAAGACCAAATTTGTGCCCTCTACTCCTCTGAAGGTACCAAAGCGATTCACTTCAAATTTGGTACACATATTATTTGGAATCCCATTTGAATCCGCTCGCAGTTTAAATCCAATCGCCCGTATACTTCCCGAGTTATAGGGCCCCAAAATTTGGAGCCCCCCTTAATACTCCCCTTATAAAAATAATTGAAACACTAAAAAAATCTACTAAAAATTCTAAGATATTTTTTGTCTACAAGATTTTTTCATTTTGTTAACCCAAAGCCCGAAAAAAATTATTAAATATTATAATTTTGAATTTTAAAATATGCACTATTTTTTTTTTTAACAATATAATCTAAATTTGGTACACTTATTATTTGGCATCCCATTTGAATCCGCTCGCAGTATAAATCCAATCGCCCGTATACTTTCCGAGTTATAGGGCCCCAAAATTTAGAGCCCCCCTTAATACTGCCCTTATAAAAATAATTAATACACTTGAAAATTCTACTAAAAATTCTAAGATATTTTATTTCTACAAGATTTTTTCATTTTGTTAACCCAAAGCCCGAAAAAAATTATTAAATATTATAATTTTGAATTTTAAAATATGAACTAAAAATTTTTTTTTTATCAATATAATCTAAAATTAAATGTAAGACTTTTTATACCTATAACATATTTTCAAATTGTTAACCAAAAGGCCATAATAATTAAAAACCACTGCTCGCAACGCATATTTTACCTAAGGGCGAGCTCTGCGCGTTGGTGCGTTCTACGCGTACCAAATCTTGTTTTATTCGGATTCTAATTCTTATATATTAGTTATTGGGCTCGTAGATAAGGAATCTGGCCTCAAAATCGGTCTAAAAAAAAAAAATGCACACTTTCTCACCTATGGCCCATATGCTATGGGGAATCTTTCTACAAATTCTTTCCGATATTTAAAAAAAAAGATGAAAATCTGCTTTGAGTAAACGGAGTTAGAACTTTGTTGAATAATTAGCGTTTAGAAAATGGACTAACTACAAGATTACAAAATATTCGATAAAAATTATAGCCAAATTCAGATATGGAAACGAAGTAAATATAAGTACAGGAAGGGAAATAATGAGAAGATCTACAGACTGTGCAACAAATACAAAGATACAGAGAGAAACAGAAGGAGAAGGTAGAGAAACCTACGCGAAGCAGGTAAAGGGAGTACATGGACGAGAGGCATAACTAAAAAAATGGGAAAATTTTTAAGCCATAACATATAACTAATGCACAATGTAACTTATTTAAGAAAATTTGACTTTGTAGATTTAAAATACAAATGTCATTAAAAATTGAAAATTACTACTACTAAAAATGTCTACAAATTTTGCCAACCTTGTTATATTTTAATAACGAACTTTATAGCATAATATTTGAAACCAAAGTAAACCAGAGATTCCCAATCATGTTTAAATCGTGAACCTAATTAGAAATAATTGTAGCGAATTCCTATGCCAAATATTGTTCAAATCAGTCCAGTTCCCTTATATGTGTTTAGGAGTGACCAGCCTCCAAGCTGATTCAAAGTGGCCTAATTTCTTATATGTTATCTACAGGTTTTTCTCAAACATAGAGCTATGCACAAGACAAGTCGAGACAAGACCAAATCTTGCTCTTGACAAGACACTTGTCATCTTTGGTATCTAATATTTTACTAGAAACACATATTTTACATTTCGAGACCAAGACTTGCAAAATCAAGACTCACTCATGACCAAGACGATTCATAATGTCAAGACCAAGACTGGTCTCGTCTTGTAGCTCGTACCATCCACTCTTGGACCCCTATTCTGAGTGTCTCAACTAAATATATTGACATGAGATTTGAGATAACGATGACGTACCACTAGTGAGACGCGCATGTGAGATCTTTAGGGATTTTTCTGACTTCAAGTTTACAACACTTGTTACAATTATTATTTTAAAAAGATTTAAAACTACAGTAAATACAAATATTATATATATAATAGCCCGGAAATGTTTGTAAGTGAGTTTTAAACAACACAAAACAAGGAAAACACAAAATACAAAAAACACAAAGAGACCAGCAAAAGATTTCACAAGTAATAAATGGGTAACAGTCAGTTCAAGCGATTTCATTAATCTCTGCACTTGTACAAAGATGTCATGGCACACAACTAATAATCTGTCAATTTTCTCACTAGTAACTTTTCTGGTCCCACTACCTACCGAGGTAGTGAGATAAATTTACGAATTGATTGAGATCCATGACGTCATATCATGTTTACGCAATGAATCCAATAGATGGCTACAGCGTTTTTGAGTGAGATCTGGTTGAGTTGAGATACTCAGAATAGGGGTCTCGTTCACAATATTGGTCTTACAGGCAAGTAACATACATTGAAGTTATTTGCATTTTCGGAATCAAACAAACATAAATAATGTATTGTACTCTCATTAGAAAATCCAGATAGAAATTTTAATAATGTAAAAATACCAGTGTGAAGTCGGGTTACACATCACCAGAGTTTCACATACAGCTTTGTTGTAATTAGCGTTTTATGGACCACTAGTATGACGGTCAAAATTCTGAAGTCCGAAGTTGATGAAGCGCTTACTTTAACCACAAAACATTATTGTGTGTGTGTGCCTGTGTGTCTCACTGTATGTAAATACCCTACGGCCTATTCTGTAGAACATAAAGATAAGATGGTTTTTGTTATAAACCTATAAGCAATTTTTTTTCTCCTTAAGATACCACTTAAGAACGAAGTAGGTAATGGAATTTTAAAAGAACGCCGCAAGTACTGACAGAACAAACTTAAACACAATTTGATGTGTGAAGAGTGTCATCAAACGTTAGACTTTAACTGAGCGGCCAGGTTTCTCCATCATCATCATGACGTCATCATCTCAAGTTTTCCCTCCATTGGTCTATCACTCGTGTATTCATTTTTCTTTTTTGATAAATTTTTAATGTGAACGAGGCATGGTTGAAATTTAATCTCATGTCATGTCACGTAACGCTCTTCAAGTAATAAAGGGGATACCACTAGCGCTCCATTCCAAATGACGTGGAGATGCGAGCGCCAGCGGTGACATTATGGTTAAATGCTCAACTACCATACATGTGATCGTACTCTTAACGAATTGAAGTGGGTTTCCTGATGTTATTATATTTCATAATTCAAGCTTTTAAAAATATTACTTATAAAATGAAAATTTATTTAAATAAATAAGTATCCCCAGTAGCACAACGATATAGTACCAATATTGTTTGCCATATTGGCGCAATGTGGTTTGGGTTAACATAGTACTAGATTACTACAATATTGTATTTCAATATTGGCAGAATATTGAAAACCAATATTGGCAGAATATTGCAAACCAATATTGTATAAATATAACATCTCCATATTTACCCAATATGTAAATGAAATATTTATTCTATATTATATATTTTGATTTAAAAATATAATAAAAACTCAAAATTAATAATAAATATATTTAATAAAGTTTATTGCACATCAGAGATATAAAACATATACATATAGTGTTATAGTGTAAATATATAAAAATTGTTAATAAAAAAAATATATAGTAAATATATTCACACATATATATATATTAGTACACTGTTATAAAATATAGAATTAGGGTTGGGCGATCTTTTCTTTCTTCCAACATTGCGATCCCTAGCCGTTGCCAGGTACATAGATCCTATTTTTGATATTTCATGTTCTGTCCCATGATAGATGCGATTGTGTATTGCTTCTGGATAAATGATAAGGAGACCAAGCTAAAGCAGATATAAATTGTTCAATTTACAAGTAAAATATGACTTATCTTAATGTGTCAAATATGACATTCGATTTACGAATAAGATGATCAATATTGATTTCAATTTTAAACACGATAATACAAAATACCGCAAGATAACACGAGCAAGAAATGATAGAGTGAAGGAACCAAATTGAAACGAAAAAGTGACAGGCCCTATCCTATAGGATCATAGGAATTATTTAACAGTGGCGTGCTGTTTGTATCTATTCATCGTTTCTGAGTTCCACTCGTCAAATGATAAAGTAGTTAGAAAGTTAAGCAAGAAAACAATATCAGAATTGGGTATTAAATGTAAATGTCTTGTTTGCGTTTTGAAAACCGACATAAAAAATATTCTTATTTAATAGCAGCAGGCTAAAAGTAATACGCCACTGTCATTCCCACTATGCATTGCAATGGAGCGCGCATGCGCGATGGTACATCATTTTGCCAATATTGGTATAATATGGTTTTTGACTGAAAATACAATATTGTTTATCCCATATTGTATTAATATTGAAATCACTATCTTAAGATATGTGTGATTTTTCGTAGCAGTTTTCTCGTAACTGGTACATTTTTGGGAGAAACTTTTCAAACAAAAGTTGTGCGAAATATTCATAGCTTTCATTATGAACATAACTATTTTTGCCATAAGGGCAGCCGTTCTAGTGATATTGGAGAAAGGACAAAATATTCATAGAGTAAACATGCACTTCCGGTTTGAATATTCTTTTCAATAATAGAAGGTTCACATTAAATCCATATGCAAGTCTTAAGTTTGAAGTTTCATAATTTTTCGTTGCACAGTTTCGGCTCTAGAGCGTTCACATACACACAGACACACAGATGTCACTCCGAAAATAGTGACATTCGATTCAGGGAATGTCCAACGATGTATATCCGTTGAAATCTTGAGTTCGAAATATTTCATGATTACTAGAAAATTGTTGTTCGATATACATACTAAAAGTTCTTAAAAATATTTTATTTATATTGTACCAATATGTATATTCAATATTGGCAAATCAATATGTAACCCATATACCAAATCCATGAGAATCACAAACATCTTATTTACAATATTGGTATAATATAGTTTTTGATAGAGAATACAATATTGTTTTTTCCATATTGTACCAATATTGAAATAATTTTTAGGAGTTAAATATTGACATACAATATATAACCAATATGGGTTTTCCATATACCATATTTAGCCAAGATACAATATTTAACCAATATTTATACGATATAGTTTTGACATATGGTGCTACTGGGGATCTCTCTATGTGCCTTTTTCGTTACCTAAAAAACTTGCAATGCCTAACAGTGGAATTTATTGTTGGTCTGTATTATTAAAGATATGAATTGAAATTTAGTGGTATATATTAGAGCTGTCAAAATTATCAGCTTAATCCAGTGTTTCTTATACTGTGCGCCGCGGCGCCGTATGTCGCCTCAGCTGGGTTACATGGGCGCCGCGAAAATGCGAAAATATGCTAAATACTGCGTTAGTTAGACCAATGCTTTGACTAGGGCACCGTGAAAGTATTCTGTTACATTAAGGGTGCCGGGAACCGAAAAAGTTTGAGAACCACTAAGTTAACAGATTACTAGGATTTTCGAAAACAAACTATCCGGTTAGCAGTACAATATTTTAACAGTTTGTTATAAAAAGAAGTAATTGAGAAATTATATAATTTATTATTTGAAAATATTTGAAATAAATTCTAAAGTTTTCAGTTTATGTTTAATCCGATTTTTCTTTTAATACCATAATTGAAAATTTCTTTTTAATTTTATTTTTACACGGTTATGTTGGCACAATTAGGACTAATTGTTAATAAATATATTTTAATTTATAATAATCTAAACTTTTTTTTGGTGTTAATTGGTGCTAATTTTTAACCAAATTTTAGTGCAAACTTTACGGACCTACCTTTGTATGATTTTGTATTATAAAATTACTATAGCAATTGTAAAATTGTGATATTGTTTTTGATGATAATAATAATTCATTTTTCTATATTATATTTATGTTATGTTTGCTTTATTATATTTTTTATATTAGATACTTACATTATTTCAAAAATTCGCTATTTAATTAGGTAATGCTACAATAATATAAGGTAAAACGACTACAAATTTACCTATAGTTTGTATAGTATGATTGGGATGTTTTACTGTGGAAATAGTAATACGTAGAAACAGATGCATCGTAGTTCACTTAGTGGTTAAAAACGTACACTAATTTATAATCTAGTAACATTTAGTGTTTGACGTGCGGGCGAACGAAACGCAACGTATAAGGTGTGATGTGCTGGCGTTGCAGTGGTAGTGCAGTGTAATGTGTAACTTTTAACAATGACCGTTGTTGGTTTGAGTAACAAATCGTTTTCTCAGCGTCACACCGGATACAATACTAACACCGCAAAGTGCAACAACAACTCGCCCGTTGTTGTTGTTCCTGCATAGAGTTGCGTTTGCTCTGTTCTGATCCGCTGTCCTGTATATACTGTCGGCTCACTTACATTACTAGCCATCCACCCACACAGTTAGTGTGTATTATGTGTTAGTTGAATAATAAACATTGCAGCATTACGTGAAAGGATCACTTGTATGTATTACAGCTCCCTTGATACTTAAATCAGCAGTGCAATCAAATGGATTTAATTGCTAAAATTTTAGTTTATCGTAATTGTACAAATATGTGATTTTTCTTTAGCTCGCCGTACGAAGTACCGAAGAAGCTAAAGCATTCGGTCGTGTGTCTGTAGCATTCTAGGATCAAAAAATTTCCTTAACAAAATTGTTAGTCTCGTCGCCCTGAATCCAAATATATATATATATAACTTACATACTTGGATGTTAGTTTTTTGTCTAGTAACAGTGCAACTGAAAAGAAAACTTGTCTTTATAATTAATAAATTTATATTTGAGCATTTCTTTGGAAAATTTAAGTTGCATTAACTGTTTGTATGCACGTTTGCCAGTGGCGGATTTACCCACAGGCGCATTAGGCACCACTTTGGAGGGGGCACCACAGGAGGTGCCAAAATAATTTATGAAAATTTAAATATATATTTTCTTAAATTGTTTATGTTTATTGGATATTTGAATCCCAAATTTATATTTGTTGAAATATAATATATCTGTATTGCATTATTGCACTGTTGTTACATTAAATTTTACATAAATTTCTTACCTACATAGTGATACAGTTCTTGCACTTAGAATTGGTTTTAAAAATATCAAAATAACTTTAACTGAAATTAAAGATTTCGATACTACAAAAAATATTGCTAGAACATAAAACTGTGGGGTTAGTAAAATAAATTAAAAAATATGAAATTGAACTAACCATAATTTTGAATAAATTACTGCAACGAATTAATGCAACAGGTAAAAGTTTGCAGGATCAAAAATGTTATATTTTTAAAGGTGAAATCTTGTTATCGTCACTTACTAGATTCATCCAAGAAATAAGAAATCAATTTGATTTAAGTGAACAAGAAGCTGAGCTTTTAATATAAAATATGCTGATTAAAACAGCCGAACAAAAAATAAAGAAGATTTTTTTCAATGAAAATTTGGAAATTAAAATCAAGAATTATTTATAGTGCGTACCTTCTACTTAAATTGAGTCACATTGATATGGGAACAAAATTCAAGAAAATGTTAGTTTAGAAAAAAACATATATAACAATATTATGGTATTATTTGATCATGAACTTTTTGATGGTCTGTAAAAATCATGAATGTATTAATAATTTAAAATATAATTATAACAATGACATTGATTCCAATAATCTAATTACTGAAATAGAACAGTTTATTGTATATTTATAAGAAGAAAACATATAATAATCACTTGAATGATGCCATAGAAAATGAACACGGTTCTAACTTTCCGAATGTCTCTATATTATTAAAAATATTATCGATGCCTATTTTTAATGCGCCTGGAGAACGGACAATTGTGGTTTTGAAAAGAGTAAAGAATTCTATTAGAAATATAATGTCACAAACACGCCAAAGCAATTGAAAGAAATTGATTAATCGAAATTAATTGTGATATATTAATAGATATATTTGCCAAGAACAAAGAACATATTTAAAATTAAATTATGTAGTTAAGTAGTGTATAATTCATTACAACGGCACACAATATTCTTTTTTAATCACTTAATCTAGTATCAGAATCGGGCCTACAACCACCCATTTTTTTATAGTCCATTTACGACTCAAAAATAGGACAAAAATGGGTTGTGGCCAACGCGGGACTTTCTTTTACGTAGTTTTCATCAATATTTATTGATTATAAAAATATAATATAAGGAAATAATAATCCAACAGAAACAATATGAAAACCAAGCTTACCTTATATAAATGAATGGGTTGAAAATTATATCAATACCAATTTGGAATGGTTTTGAAGAACTAACTATCAAAACTAACCAATTCTCTACAGAAATATTTTGAAATGTCATTTATCTAATTCAGACCATTTTGTTTTCTTGTCGAAATATTGTCAGTCTGAAGTTGAAACTTTAAACACGTTTATCTCGAAACCATATTTTTTAAATTGCGCGGTAGAATATCTCGACAACGAATTAACCGATTTAACTCTCAATAAGCGCATCTTAAAGGTAATAAAATTCTCTAAGAGTTGATTCTCGACAAAGTGTGTCCGACTATTATTAATATTTTTTAAGGCCCACCAAAGGAGAAAAAAAGTGGCAAAAAATGACACTTTTCGTACGATGTTCGCCATTTTGCTAATTATGGTCCAAATGGGCCACCCGAGAGTAAATTCTTAGACAATTTAATATACTTTAAAATCCTTTTTTTTTGTTTTGTTTCAAACAACTGGGACCAGAGTTATGCTACCGCGCGTCTAAATTGAGCTGCCCACTTTGGACCTGGACATCTTCGCCGGGGCTGAACGTATCCGACTTTAAAAAATACCTTATTAAAGAGAAAAGTTGAATAAATACGATACTAAAAACTGCGTGCAAATATCTGGAACGTACCATGAGAAAAAAAATTGTTAAAAAACAGCTTTTTTTTGTTCTCAAAAGGTGAATGCCACAGTAAATATATAAGACAAATTCTGTCAATCAAAGTATATTCTCAAGATTTACGGTAGCTGTTATCTCGTAACTGGTACATTTTCTAAAGAAACTTTTCAAACAAATGTTGTGCGAAATATTTATATCTTTCATTATGAACAAAATTATTTTTGTCATAAGTGCAGTCATTCTAGTGATATTGAAGATAGAACAAACAAGATTTGGTACGCGTAAAACGCACCAACGCGCAGAGCTAGCCCTTAGGTAAAATATGCGTTGCGAGCAGTGCTTTTTAATTATTATGGCCTTTTGGTTAACAATTTGAAAATATGTTATAGGTGTAAAAAGTCTTACATTTAATTTTAGATTATATTGATAAAAAAAATTTTAGTTCATACTTTAAAATTCAAAATTATAATATTTAATAATTTTTTTCGGGCTTTGGATTAACAAAATGAAAAAATCTTATAGATATAAAATATCTTAGAATTTTTAGTAGAATTTTTAAGTGTATTAATTATTATTATAAGGGCAGTATTAAGGGGGGCTCTAAATTTTGGGGCCCTATAACTCGGGAAGTATACGGGCGATTGAATTTATACTGCGAGCGGATTCAAATGGGATGCCAAATAATATGTGTACCAAATTTGGAGTGAATCGCTCCGGTACCTTCAGAGGAGTAGAGGGCACAAATTTGGTCTTACGAGCGACCGAGCGAGCGAGCGACGACTAACATCCAAGTATATAAGTTATATACATTTTCGGATTCAGGGCGACGAGACGAACACTTTTTCTTAATGAAATTTTTTGATCTGAGAATGCTACAGACACACGACCGAATGCTTTAGCCTCTTCGGTACTACGTACGGCGAGCTAAAAATGCATAGAGTAAAACATGCACTGCTTGTTTGAATATTCTTTTCATAAATAAAAGGTGCACAATTAGACCATCTATAAGTCTTAAGTTTGAAGTTTCACAATTTTACGTTTGGCTGTATCAGCTCTAGAGTGTTCACACACACACACAGAGAGAGACGTCACTCCGAAAATAGTCTCATTCGATTCAGGGATGGTCAGAACATGTATATCCGTTGAAATCTCGATTGATGATTACAATACTTACTTATTACTCCATGGCAACGTAAACAAGTTATTTATAATGTTATGTAGTATTTACCTAGCATCTGGTAACTATTTTTGCCGTAAGTGTAGCCGTTCTAGTGATAATGGAGATAGAACAAAAAATGAATAGAGCAAACATGCTCTTCCGGTTTGAATATTCTTATAGTAATTTCATGATAATTCTCTTACTCCTAAGATATTTTCAAAAGAACTGAATATATCTTCAAAGCCAATGATAATAACCTAAATTGCAAAATTATATGTCAATATCTCCCTTAAGTTCAATTTGGTCTGATTCTGTTACCAGTTGTTCAGCATACAAAACCAAACAATACAGGTAATAAATTGATTGGTAAACAAGGATTACACAAACCAACAAATTACTTACCAAGCGATGTGTACAATCACTCGTTCAAACGGGTTATTTGCAGTATATCTGAATTTTTTATGCTCTCATTCTATCGAACTAAAACCCAGCGTAAAGAAAAAAAAAAAAAAAACAATAAATTAATATATCCTTGTTTTACTTTAGTAGGCGGTATTATGTCCCTATGGGGAGTATATATAATTTTAAGAGAATGCATGAGTTACGAAAACAATACACGATGTAAAACAAATTAAATTACGGTGTTGCAGGAAATTAACGTGGTGAAAACACAATCATTGAACGATTGGTTGAACAGAATTACTCGGCATTATCGATAATGAATTGGACTTATCGCCGGACCAGCACTCAAACGGTGGTCTGCCTTTAAATACTAAATTATTATTGATAACTGAATACCAAATTTACTACTCAATTTATTAAAATTAATCATGTAGCCATGTGCATGATTTTTATATATATATATATATATATATATATATATATATATATATATATATATATATATATATATATATATATATAATTACACAGAAATGTTAGTATGTTTGTGAATTTCTTTGTGTAGAATGCTTTTTTAATGTAAAAATGCAAATTGGCATAGACGGGAATCGAACCCACGACCGCTCGACCTCCAAAGTAAAAGACGAGAGTTAATATATATATATATATATATATATATATATATATATATATATATATATATATATATATATATATATGTCAGAAAAATCACGGATATGCGGTGTATTGGGTTATAGTTATGAGATATAAAACTCAATAAACTATTTTATGACTCTTTAATTTTTACGAATCGATATATTTCGCAAAAAATTCCTTGCTTCTTCAGGATTCATACTATGAGACAATTTAGCGTTTAGTATATTTAAATTCACATATGAATGTTTTACTTGCAATTTCGAGTTCGTTTTGTACAATTGAGCAAAATTTGTTAAATTTATTGTTAAATATTAAAACCAATTTTTTTTCATATTTTAGTAAGTTATGTAAATTATTATTCATAATAGTCTTGTAGTTTTTAAAATTATTTAAATTTGTAGTTACACATTTAGATAGTTGTATGTTAATAGAGGTTTTGTTTAACATTGTTAGAATAGAAGAAACAATAAGTTTAAAAAATCGAAAAAGCAACACGTGTTTTTTTTTAGTTTGGTTAGTGTGTGCAACCTTGAGTAAATGCGCAGGCATGTTAACACTGTATTCTGGAGAAGCAGACAAAGAAACAGGAAACCAAATTAAGCGGGAAATTGTATTATTATGAAAAAGTGATTTAAATCGGATATGTTTTGAAAGTTGCAAGTTGTTGTTATTTTTAAATTACTGTTGTTAATTTTATATGTTATGTTATTTGAAGGAGGTATGAATATATGTTACTTAGATTTTGTGTATCTGTTTTTGAGTTTAATATTATTTCTGGGTTGGTTTTTATATGGAACATTTCGTAAAAAAGTCTTTTCTCATAATTGGTTTCTTGTTCCAATATGGTAGTGTTGGGGTACTCTATTAAGTGATTTGTTTTTTTTTTACAGGATCTGCCAAAGTATATTTTTTTTAATTGTGACTTTTCATCACTTCTGTGTTGTGTAATTCGATTTCTTAACTTTTGTGTCGTTTGTCCAATGTAAACTCCAGTACAACCACTGCACGGAATTTTGTATACTACATGTGACCGTTGAAAAAGATCAATTTTCTCTTTAGTTTTTGAGAAAATCATATTGATAGTTTTCTCATTGCGGCAAATATTAAATGGTGTTCGTTTTTAAATACGCTTTAGAGTGCAGGTGTGGGGTCATGGTGCATGGGAAAGATTTATAAATTTTTGGTTCTGAGACTTCCTTGACATTGTCGGCATTTACTTCGTTATTATTGTCATCCGTTTCGTTAGTATTGTTATTACGTGTGGAGTATAAAAGTATTTTTAATAATGGTTTGATGAAAATTGTATTTATCTACCGGAACTAGTATAGTATAGTATATATATATATATATATATATATATATATATATATATATATATATATATATATATATATATATATATATTTATATATATATATATATATATATATATATATATATATATATATATAAACTACGCTACTTTTCTAAAGTTGTAAGGTTAGCAAAGCACATTGCTAATATGACAGTACGAATATAATCTCAGATACAGTTTTGGATTTTATATTTTTTTAAATAATTGTGATTTGCCATTACGCTTTTATGTTAAAATGACTGATCAATAAACAAATATATATAAAAGTGCTACCACGTGAGCAAGAACAACTTCAAAAAAGTATTTCAATGTGAATTAGTGACGTACGAATTATGGAAACAATATTTGAACGTTTCGATGGGAATTTGTGTTAGAAAAATACAATAATTATTAATTTTTGCTGTTCAAGTTTAATTTGGGGATCTGTAAATCTTAAGTTTAAGGGGAGTAGCATGTTATTATTAAATTTTGAAGATATTAATATGCAAAATGGTGAATGTTTTTGCAAAATTTGCATATTATTTTTAGCAAATACGTGTTTCCGTTCATTCAATTTAATGCAAAGTTAATCATTTCACATCAAATAGGCCAAAAACAGTGTATTTTTAAAATATGAGTATCGTTTGATTATAATAGTAATACAAATTTCCACATCACAAATAATAATAAAGAAAAAATTGAGTCCTATTTTTGATCGCTATTTTGGTTTTAGATCACAATACTGAGATTAACTAATCGATCGCTTATCATGCACTGTGTTACATCCGATAAATTTAATCTAAGATTTATTTAAACTAAGTTTTGTTAAACTTTGATTTTAACCTTGTATGGTGCAACTGGCCATAAGTGTTGTATCATTATTACAGTTTCCTTAATTGTATTATTACACAAAAAACGACTCACAATTATTGACATTGACAGAAAATAAATGTCAATTGATAATATTTGATTTTTATCCGTATTTTCATTTTGTTTTGCCAACCTAGCAACTTCAGAAGAGTAGTGATTGTTTTATTTCTGAATAGACTGTTTGATTATTTTATATAGTTAAGAGTCTTGCCTTTCACCCTGGAGGTCGTGAGGTCGATCCCCGTCTATGTCAATTTGCATTTAAAATAAAAGCGTTCTACACATACACACTCACTTACTCACATACAAACAAACATACAAACATTTCTGGGTAATTATATATATAATAATTGCCCAGAAAAGTTTGTATGTTTTGAATTTGTTATTTGTTTCTGCAAATGAATACAGTCCATCTTTTTTTGACGGTGCATCGTCATTCAGAAAAAAATACTTCAACCATAGACAGATGTCGTATTTAATAATAATTACAGAAATTTGCTAGCTTACTAATTTCATTGAACACCACACCTACTGTATGAAGTGCCATCAAGTAGTATTTCAAAGTTACCGCGCTTTTTCCGACTTTGTTATCAGAATGAATTGTTTCAATTTCATACATTTATGCTAATAATGATTATTAACAATTTTAATTATCTGTCCAAATTTCAAAATCTTTAATTATTTTATAATATTCTATAATTTAGTCATTTAAGAATCAATAAAAACATTCATCAAATTATTAAATAATATTAAATGTGCATTGTACAATATATTAAACTACAAGTAGAAGCAGTAAATAAATTTATAAATTAAATTATAAATTAAATAATAAACAAAATCTTGAAGAGTTAATTCAAACCTATTTAGACACCTGATTGGCTGGAAAATATTGATCCGAAAATGCTACAGACACACGATCGAATGCTTTAGCTTCTTCGGTACTTCGTACGGCGAGCTAAAAATGGTGTGTGTCATTGTCTGATTATACCCAAAAAAAATATTTATGGATTTTTAGATATGTAGAAATAAAATACATAGCTTTGTCCTGAACCCCCACCAGATTGCGTTAAAAAAATTCAGATGCGTCTAATAATACTGTATATTATTTGTTATTATTTTACAGCAAGTACAGTAATAAAATTAACATGAATGAACCGTGAATTAAATTTATTTTATTTATTTCTTTTCAAAATAATAATATTTTTTGCTTTGCCCTTGTTCGGGTTAGTTGAGGAAAGACGGAGGCATTTTAGGAGTGGATTAATATATAATCAACAATATTAGAACGCTAAAGTTAATAGAACGTTAGTTTTAGTAAGCACAGTAGACAATCCCCTTAATTTACTAACCTGTTTGCATAAATACCAAAAGAGGATTGACAAAAATAACACACAATACATACCATTTCCATTTATAAAACGTATAATTAAATTTATTACATTATTATTAACAACAGTCCAATACTAAACATTTTCTTTTATAATATTCAAATCATTCTACATACACAAATGTTTATGATTTTTATTGTATACACAATTCGATGTCAGGGGGGATAGTCAACACATTCATACATCATTAGTATTTATTTGGGATGAAAATGGCCGTGAGTTTTAGGAACGGGTAGGAAATGAGGAAGCATACATCGATATACAATTAGGAAAGAAACAGATTAAATAATTAAAACATATGTTACAAATTTCGATTAACTGTTTATCAGAGTTCTAGGCATATTTTTGAAAAGTGAACTAGGCTTACATACAGTACAGTACCGTCGCGACCCTCATAATCATAGCTGCTCTGGGATACAACTGTCAGAATGTGTTATAAAATAAGTACAGTTTAATTTTTAAAAGATGTCACTTCAAGGCCATCGGTATGAACCACGAATACCTAATAGCGTGTCTTTTTCTCTATCATGTTTGTATGCACAAACGAAGGATGGATAGAGTACCCATAAGTCGCGCGAGTTTTCGTGATTTCAGAATAGAGTACAGACATCCTCCGCTAGTCAATCGTTGTTGTGTCCAACGAAATGTATGTATAACATATGTTCAGTATTATATCATATATTTTATTGAACACATAGGCGTTCGACGAAATTTCTACCGTATTTCCAGCATATTGTGCATTTTATACTGATTCTGTCAGTTCTTAGTTTGTACAATTTTTACTTCGATTTGATCGATTTCCTGTGTTCTATTCCTTCAATTTTGTGTTATTGCTGCATCACTGCAATTAACGAAATGGGCGGAGCTAAAATCTTGAGTCGTATGGTGTATGTTTGACCTTGGAGTGACATCTTTTAAAAATGCAACTGTAATCGTTTCATTCTTTTTATTACATAATAATAGAAGCGAACACAACTCTGATTGTTGAACATAACACCTGTTATTACACTGTCGCACAATTTTAGAGAAAAATTAATTGAACTTCAGAACAGTAATAATAAGTTAAATTGATAATAAATATTAATATAAATATACGTGTCACTCAATTTCGGGGTTAACAAGATTGGATAGTTTGATATTTATATTATCCTTGCAACATACGTTACCAGCAGCAAATGAGAAATATCCTAAAATTAATATAACCGGTGAGCTACCACTTAATCGTGGATTGAATGTTTGTATATTCATCTTATCGGAACCCTGGTGTGAGACCAAGACCATGATAACTGTTAATACATAGTATTGCTGGGTGTGGTATAAATGGCTATTTTGTTTAATTAAATGTCAGTGTTATGAAGATAGAAAAATATTATTTTATGAATCAAAATTTTGTTAAATTTGAGCTATTTTCTATCGGATATCAAATTATGACTGTTGAATTAAAATTTAAAGAAATGAATATTAAATACTTACATTAAAATGTACGATCGTTATCTTATGTGTACACCATCTCCTATACATGATTTTAGTTAAGTGATTCGGTGCTCGCGTAAATATTTTGACCTGGTTTCATGTGTAAGATAAAATAATGTTCGTTTTCTCGAATTCTATGCGCGTGAGTTTAAAAGCGTGATAGCGTAGGGCGTGATAGCAAATTGATCAATGTTTAAAGAAAATTGAGCGTGAATGTCAGAAGTTAACCAAGTGGGAAATTAGAAAATGTATGTTCAATTTCGGTGCGGTAAGTCATACCATAGAGAATGCGCACCCCGGCGGAATCGGCAACGGCGACCCGGCAATTTGTACAGTTCGTACCCGTTTAGTCAGGGATAATTTCTTTCCTAAATTATGACTAATTTGTTACGAAAATTATCCGATATTTCAATACTTTCGGCTATAAAATATTACGGCAAATAGGCGGTATATCATTTTATATTAGAAGAGGTATAATTTTTTTAAACACTAGCATTTTAGTGATCAAATTAAATCGTAACTGCTTTTGATAAAACAGTTCCGATCATTTGTATTCATTGCAATATCAATTTCAACCAATTTTGACTGGTATAAAAATATAAAATAAAACATATTTTTGCATATAATACAATTGATATGCATTTTTTAATGGAAAATTATATTTTATTTAACAAATAGTTAATATTAGAATAAATGTATCAATTTCATATAACATAGGTAAAATAAATTTTAATTTCTTTACGGATTATTTATTAAATTAATTTTGTTTCATTTCCAAAAAAATTAAAACACATAATAGATAATTGAAAATTCACAATAAATATATAAATTTCAAAAAAAATAGCATTACCTTTTATTTCTATTTACAGAAGAGCTACATAATTCAGTGTGTGTCTGTTTTATTCTCGGATCAAAATATATATTTAACAATTCTATCGCTTTTATACACCGGGAGTTATGAAGCTCCAAATATTTGAACTCCAAAGTTTTTTTGAGTTAACATAATTTCATTGTATTGTGAACCCAAGACCATATAAAATATTAAAAATAATAATAATGAATCTATAAAATTTCTTCATATTGTGTGCCCATAAGCCATAAATAAATATTCAACATAATAATTATGAATTTTATGCTATATATTATTATTTTCGTTTTACTTTAAAGCTATTACGAAGTAATAAATAAGTACCTATACTTATTTATTCGAATTTGTAGGTGATCCCTAGATCACCTACAAATTCGAACTCGAGATTTCAACGGATCTACACGTGTTCACCTTCCCTGACGCGAATGTGACTATTTTCGGGATGACATCTGTGTGTGTGTGTGTGTGTATCTCTCTGTGTGTGTCTCTCTGTGTGTGTGAACGCTCTAGACCCGAAACTGTCGAACGTAAAAAAAGAAAAACTGCTATTTTTAAAAAGAATATTCAAACTGAAATATTATGCACATAAGATATAAATATTTCGCACAACTTTTGTTTGAAAAGTTATTTAGAAAATGTACCAGTTACGAGAAAGTCGCTTTGGAAAATATTAAAATTCTAATTTATATTATCATGGAAATGAATTTGTGAAAATTTATTTTAAAGATATCACATTATTTATGCCAGAGAAAAATTTGATAAACAAAATATAAATATTATATGTCATTTTGCTCACAAAAAGATCGACTGAAAAGGTGAATTTTAAAGAAACAATATCTATATGTTTCATATCGAAGACGCAATATTTGATAGTATAATAATATATTAAGGCAGGATACCTTTAACTGTGATTTTGGAGGCGTTATTTATAAATATCTTTTTTTTTCATACAAAGAAAGCGCAGAAACAAAATCGGTGTAGCCAATTATTTGTACAAATTTTAACTATGATTACAATTTCTTTTTTGTAGGTGGCTCCAAAGTGTACTCCATTTGAGTTACACCGTTAGACTGCGTGTCAAATTCCACCTTGTCCGTGGCTCTTAGAACAATAACCAAAGAATGTTCATATTAGCAACAATATGTTTTAACCATTTACGGAGGGTTTACGAAATTTCAATTTTTGGCGATTATTTTAAAGAAATAGGTCAATTTTTTTGGGTAAAAAGTTTATAAACTGCACACAAAAAAAAAACGCAATAGCAAAAATCCTACATACATTATTAGGGACGACTTGTGCAAAGTTTCAAGTCAATCCGATGAAAATATTAAGAGTAATCTGCCACGCAGATCGTTTTGAGAAAACCGCGTTTAGTGTTATATAGATATAACTAGAAAATATTTTCAAATTTTTGTATCCGACCAATTCGTATAAACTATATAAAATATAGAAGTATATATCTTACATTATAGTGAAAATAGTAAGTAGCGACATCTACTTCACTATTTGGAACTAAAAGGGTACGTAATAGGGTCGGTAAATTGTATATAGCCCGAGAAACGCACCGAGAGCGCTTGCTTCAAACCGGTTTATATAACAAGAAATAGGTTTCGGGCATCTCTTAATAAATGAATTTCGATTCTATACACTTCAATGAGTACTTTAAGTTGAAGATCAAAAATTTTTTTTTCGAATTTTTTGTGCAAAAGTGTTATCCTGCCTTAAGCTAATTTGTACAATTTCAGGGTACTACTGTGGTGCATTGGTGTGTTTTGAAACTTTGTTTGGAATATATATTTCTAATGAAAAGTACATAAAAGAAAGCCTTTATTTGTATAACATTATTTTAAATTGTGTTACCAAAGGTTATAACAGTGTCGGATTTACAAATGTGGGCTGAAACAAATCGCCGCCTATGATACTCCGTTTTTATCGAAAAAAAAAAAAAATTGCTATAGGCTATAGCCTAGCTAGTCTATTTAGAAATCCGCCACTGGGTTATAATAATAAAATATATAATTTTGAATTTTAAATATTATATGCTACGCCTGCGCTGGCTAAGGAGGGAGAAGTCATTATGTTACAGAGGGCACCAAGCAGTGAAGTGTGCTGTTACAATTCTATTCTTTTAAGGGGTGCCGAAGGCTTAGGTGCATGTACCTATGCATAGTTTAATTCGATATATAATTATAGGTAACGCTATTTTCAATAAAATCAATAAATTTGTCCAATATATTTATAATATTTATTGTTTATATATAAATTAATTGACATATATCAACATGTATCTCGATAATTTTTAGCTTTCGAACTTTCGATTAATACCATAATCATTGTTGTATTGTACATTCATTCTCGGGAAGCGAGAAAAACTGAATAACCATTACTTTCGTAATGAAAATTAAAAAAGTCTTATATAAATTTCCATAAATATTTAATAAATAATTACTGGAAAAAAATGCCTCCAAAATACTGAGTTATATAAAAAATAGGACGGTCAACAAAAATTTAAAACATTGAATATAAATGTCAGGAAAGTATTTGTATATATTTTCCCTCGACGAAATTTTGCACTCTCGAATGAAAATCAAATAATTAATACTAAAATATAGGAAAATCGCCTTTGGATATCATTAGTATACATAAAAACTCGATCTAGCGAAAAGAATGAAAAAATTGAAAGGTGGTCGAATTATCGTGCCCTTCCGGCGACGAACAGCAATGTACTGAAAATTTGCATACGCATTATTATGCGTGACATCAGTCGCTATGGGAGAGTACTACTCTACAGTACGGCCTGGTATTATATATACAGTAATATACCTAGTTCACTTGCGCTCATATATGCTCACATCGCGTTGTTTCATTTAAACAAAATTAAATTGTAACAAATTATGTATTCGAAATCAGTGTCGCATTTGTGTGTCCGGTCACGCGATCTGACAATCAACTGTTTGCAAAATTAGGAAAAGAAAATTAAAAAATATTAGGACTACAAATTTACAACATTGTCACATACAGTAATTATTTACAATTTTGGACATTCGTTAAGAGGAATCTCTACGAGGTAAATTATACTCGACACAAAACATATTATTTGTCTAAATTAACCAAAATTATTAACTTCATTTTATAATTAAGTATGTCAAATTATCTAATTCTAATTTCCACAAAATTATTTCTCAAAACCTTTAGACCCATATTCAGTTGTTACTGTAGCATTTAAAATGAGAAATATATATTCCTGGAAATAAACGGTATTCTTATTTTTATGAATCCGGCAGATGGAATTCTGTTAAACACAACAAAAAAGTTTGGTTAATTCTGTGAAATTAATTAATATTGTGCAATTCGCAAAGTGTGCAACCGTCTATTTGGAACTAAGACTTAATTTTGCTTGTGTCTTAATACTTGTTTTACATATGGTGAGATGTACTACACTTTGGAGATTGTAATTACAGTTCAGCCTTTTTTACAATTTACAAATAATTTTTCTAATCCACCGATCCATAAAAGTATTATGTATTAAACAATATTATTGACTGTAAATACTTGTAGCGCAATCATATCACAACATGAATCTTTAAAAAGACAAACAGTTATAATACGAATGTGAGATAATTTTACAATAGAATAAATAAATGCAAATTATTTATTGTTGGGTTGGACGATTAGTACATAAATCTCACAAAATTTTCATTAAAAATACCTTCAATGGTATGGTGCAGATTCAACCATAGCTTTAATATTGGAAATATATGGATTCGATTGTAATATTAACTGTTTTCTAATTTTTATTGCACATTGCGGAAATCTAAGACTTGTTCAGCGTATTTATGCATTTTTGGGCTCCTGGTGGTAATATAAAGTGGAATCCATCCGTACTATGTGAAAAAAAAAAAAAAAAATGTACAACACTTAATGATAATTCCTTAGCTAGTCCTAAGACTGCCGGCGTCCTCTAATCAGGCGCGCGCCAGGTGCGCCACTGCTTTCTTCAGTTAAAATGTAACATGTTCCTTAATTTCAGGCGCTGCCGTCTGAACTAACCGATAATAGTAGAGATTCATCTTAGATCATGTTGATTTGTCAATATAATACATCATGTTTCGGTTCAAATAGAATTTTTCAAATTAAAGGTTTAAAATTAAACTTTACAAATGGTTATAAAATATCTATAAAGCATCTTTAATTTTAGCAACAAATTGACATTATAAAACTATTTTGTAACGAACCAGTGATTTTGATTATTATTTTATGCATTTTAACAGCGCATGTATATATTCGTGGTAACGTGTATTTTTACCGTGACTACTGCGTTAGGAAATACGTCTGACTTAAAAACAATAACTGATAAGAAATAACAGATATATTTTTGGAACAATATTTAAACATTAGTAACAATAAATAAATGAAAGTACATTGTTATACGATTTTCTTTTGAATGAGCAATTCAGGTGTATTGGAGCGAATGGGAATGGATTAATTTGTAGACGAGCATAAACACTTTTATTCACTGGTTACTCGCAATTCTAAATATATATTTATACTTATATTTTAAGAAGAGTACTTCACGTTATAAAACGTCAGTCGAAGAAAAATTCACAGGGTTGTATTATACATGAGTTTGGCAACATTTAGTTAGAAACCAATATTAAACAGAAAATAATTGACTACAAATTAAATTTGTTTTAGAATATAGATACATTTTCCAAAAAAAATTGTTAATATTCTACTGTATTAGGTGATCTATAATCACCATTTTGAAAAATGATGTCTTATAAAATGTATCTTTATTTTAAAGACAGTTTTTACAAATTTGAAACAACTTAATTGTATACTGGAAATGACCACTTTCGAAATTCAATGCGCATAAAACTATAAACCTGTGCTGGAACTCTTCCATATCGCATCTTTTATATATGTCACACAATCGCCTTTTAATCTGAATAAGTACAACAATTTGTCAATTATCTTAGTGAAAAAGCACAAAAATACGACATAATGATGTATTGCGATGGTATTGCAAGAGAGAAGGGTCCCAGTACTGGTTGTTATATGTTAAAATATGAATCACATGTCCTTAGTTATTGCATGATTATAATTATTTCATAAATATACATTTAATACAATTCTCCAAAATGTTTCTAACTTTATGATTTACAAATACCAAAATTAAAGTTGTTCATCTTCTGATCACGGTTATGCGCATACACGTAGTTTTGGCACATATAACATCTGAAACATTACAATAGGTGCCTTTGCCCTTTCGAACGGTTCACGGTTATGCGCATAAATGTAGTTTTGGCACATATAACATCTGAAACATTACAATAGGTGCCTTTGCCCTTTCGAAAGTGGCATATACATTTTTAAATATAAATGAAACCAAATAATATGTAAAGAAAATGATCAAATATTCACAAAAAAAAAAACATTTTGCAAGTTGTTTAGAAGTAATAATTCTAAGTATTATTTTAAAAGTACTTTTCACAAATAAACTTATCATCACAATGCAAATAAATAATAATATTATTTTGCGGTACCATCAGTCAACTTGCTTCAATTTACCTAATTTTATTTTGGTTTTGAATTACAAATCTAAATTGCTACATTTATACGAAAACTAAAAGGATATAGCAAGCAATGTAACATTTACATGGTTAACAGATAAATCGTTTTTCCTGGACAATGCATGTTTCTTTAACACGGACCATAAATGTTTGTTTATTTGATTCTAATTGTTTTAAAGATTATATATAGTTTAGCCATGTCATTACCTACGATAAATCTGCCATTGAATGATATTTCCTAGTAGTTCTCTACCATTTGATGATTTTATAGTAGTATACACACAGCACTCTAGATGAGTTATTGCAATTCCACATATTTCAGTTTTCTCATCTATTTTCAAAGTTCAAAATGTGAGGTATTGTTCGTAGTTATTTTTTAGTTTAAAACTTTACACTCACCGGATTTTATAGATTCGCGCACTATCTTCGGGTAACGAAACTGTACGATATCGTACATAGGACGGCAATGAGGAATACTGACCCAACTTGTTGTGAGCCACTGGATTCTGCAAATAAAAATAATCAATAAAATTGTAAACACATACTTAAGAAATATTTTTGCTTCGAACGATCGCAGAACGATACGAAAAATCTAAATTAAATATAACTATATTTACGTTTTAACGCATTCCAGTGAATTTCTGAAATTGTACAATTAAATGAATATTATATTTCTTATTGGGCATTTTAATTATTAAGGGCTTACAGCAAAACCAAAATATGAAAAGACGCCTATTTACATTATTTTATTACATTCATATATTTTAAGATGGCTCTATTTTATGCCAGTATTAATTTCGTGTATTCCGATTAATACAGCGTCAATTTTGTAAAATTGGTTCTATTATGTTTATTACCGATTCCGCTTTGTTGAAAGAACTCTTTCTAGGATTTTATATATATATATATATATATATATATATATATATATATATATATATATATATATATATATATATATATATACATATATATATAATATTGTTTTGCTACCAGTACGCGTTTTGAATTAAATACTGACATATACTTCGTTTACTATAGTGGTTATTTTAAATGGATTAAAGTTTAATTGTAATTTGTTTGGTATATTAATATATTATAATTAATTAATATATAAATATAAGGCTATCAATTGGCGACCATAAGTAATATTTAATGAATCGTCACGTTCGTCATTACGAATGTACGAATAGTTCAAATAATCGAAAGTTTACATTAAAATTTTTGGTTATTTGCTATCATACTATCTTGCCAGTCATAATACTCGTGCCGTATCTTTCATTTATTGCAATTATACTGTTCACCATAGTGATGGTTCATATAATGAAGTATTGACCTAACCTAACCGAGCGCCTACCGAATGTAGTAATATTTTCTACAAAATTCTAAATTTATGAAGTCAATTTAATTTAAAATATCTACAACAAAATATTGGTCTTTGTTATACATATAAAACACATCAGTGACTCGTTGTACTTTATGTGCACGGCATATAAATTCCCTTTACAGGACCGTGCTAGATTCATTAAGCTCATAACCCCAATTTCACGTAACAACAACAATAATTTTCTTTCGGTCCATAACTTTCGGGTTACCCCATCAAATTTCATTTTAATTAAATGTTAATGCCCGAACGATGATGCTGCCCTCTGTGCGCCATGGTATAGCTATTATTTCACGTCATTTTAAGTTAATCAAATGTGTATTATAGATTAGTGCAGTGTTTTGCAAAATTGAATTGTTTTGACAATTAATAATTAACGATTAGAATTCATAATTTAATTGTGAATTACAATTAAATAATTTAATAATAATTGAAGGAGTATACAATTATAACTAGTTAATTTTAAATTGTCAGTTTCTATGCTTACAATTACAACTAATTAATTGTATTTCTATGCTGACAATACCAGTTAATAAATTGTAATTGATAATTGTCCTTACAATTAAATTAATTATTTAGTAACTTATTAATTGTGATGTTTGCAATTGAAAATTAATAATTTTATCTAATAGTGTATGTGTCTACATCTATAGCGAGAGTGTGGGTATATAATATGAGTGAGAGAAAAAGGATATTTTTGTGTTTCGTAAATGATTAATTCTGATTTGTAATACATTGTTTGATCAATTTTTAACTAAACTAAGATAAGGAAAAGTGAAAATTAAATGAAATCTTCTACCCACAACGTTCAAATTCTATTCCTAATGGACATAAATTTATTTTCACCTTTCGTTATAAACCACCACAATATATTCCTTCCAGTGGCTATTTCACGACACCCTGATATACACCGTCCGACAGATATATGTATCCATTTACTAAAGCAATAAAGTTCATTGACTCCAGTGACTCAAAACTGTTTTTGAATTTTTTAGCTCGCCGTACGAAGTACCGAAGAAGCTAAAGAATTCAGTCTTGTGTCTGCGGCAATCTCAAATCAAAAAAAATATTTTACAAAAAATGTTTGTCCCGTCGCTCGGTCGCTCGTAAGACCAAATTTGTACCCTCTCTATTCCTATGAAGGTACCGGAGCAATTCAAACAAAATTAGGTACACAAATTTGGAGCCCCCCTTAATACTGCCCGTAATAAAGTAATTGAAACACGATATTTATCAAGATTTTTTCATAGTGTTAATGCAAGGGCCACTATAACTTATTTAATTTTAAAATTTTGGTTTTAAAATATGCATTCAAATTATTTTTCTTTATCAAAATAATCTACAAAAAATTGTAAGACTTCTATATCAATAACATATTTTCAAATTGTTAACCAAAACGCCATAATTATTTTTTATTTATGAACACATTTGCCTGAAATTTGATAGGTAATTTTTTTAGGAGACGCCAATTACCAGTTTAGCCTCAAAAGCGGTCTAAAAATAAAAAAAAATATATTTTTTAAATGTATCTTCGATGTATGGAGGGGTATGGGGTCACTTATTACGAATTTAACACTAAAATTCAACAAATTTCACAAATGGCCGATCTAAAATGGCGGAACAGGGTTACTTTCTTTAAATCGGATTTAATTTCTTATAATGGTGTTTTTGGTGTGTCAGATTACAAATTTGGCCTCTTAATTGGTCGCATGACTCTACAAAATCGCGAGTGCATATCGTGCAAGAAGAGTTCACCTGAAGGCCCTGCTGTATACAGAGCCCCAGAAGTCGGCACGAGGCCAAGAAGACGTCGCAGTGATATCTTCCAAACAGAATCAGAATAAGATACGGATACAAATTCAGTAGTTTCCTACAATTCACCTATTTCTAACCCAATTGAAGATAACTTCAATTTTAGTAACTTAATAAGAGAAATTAATAATTTTAGGCTAAGCAAAAATATGACTACCCCAACACTAAAAAATGGGTTGTATCCAACGCGGGACTTTCTTTTACGTAGTTTTCATTATATATTTATATATATATATATATATATATATATATATATATATATATATATATATATATATATATACAACAGAAAAAATATGAAAGCCAAGCTTACCTTATATAAATGAATGGGTGGAAAATTATACCAATACCAATTTGTAATGGTTTTGAACTATCAAAACTAACGAATACATTACAGAAATATTCTGAAATGTCATTTATTTAATTCAGACTATTTTGTTTTCTGGTCGAAATATTGACAGGCGCAGATGATCCGATTAATTAAGCTACATTCGAATCCATGACAACGTAAACAAGATTCTCATAATTTTCGGTAGCGGTTTTCTCGTAACTGGTACATTTATTGAAGAAACTTTTCAAACAAAAGTTGTGCGAAATATTAATATCTTTCATTATGAACATAACTATTTTTGCCGTAAGTGCAGCCGTTCTAGTGATATTGGAGATAGAACAAAAAATGCATAGAGTAAACATGCACTGCCGGTTTGAATATTCTTTTCAAAAATAGGAGGTGCACAACTAGACCATACACAAGTCTTAAGTTTGAAGTCTCATAATTTTACGTTGAACAGTTTCGGCTCTAGAACGTTCACATACACACACACACACACGCACACACACACAGACGTCACTCCGAAAATAGTCACATTCGATTCAGGGAAGCTCAAAACGTGTATATCCGTTGAAATCTCGAGTTCGATTTTTTTGGTGATCCATAGGGATCTCCGAATAAATCGGGGATCATGTCTAAAAATTCCTTTTTACTTTCTTTTACAGAGTAATAAGTAAGTATAGACTTACTTATTACTCTGTAAAAGAAAGTAAAAAGGAATTTTTAGACATGATCCCCGATTTATTCGGAGATTCAAAACTATTAGATTCATAGAAATTTGAGAAAAGTTATTGAACAAATTTTATAATAGAAAGATGGCAGCGACTTTCAGAATGAATACCTGATGTCCACCATACTTTCAAAAATTAAAGACGAAGCCACCGTAAATATAGCTAGTTCCACCATTAGCTCCTGAGCAGAAATCAAAGCCGCCCTTATTAACTCTTATTCAGACAAAAGAGATTGTACTCTTGGCATTGAATTAACTAAACTAAAACAAGAAAGCGAATCCCCTTTGGAATATTACAATAAAATAATAGATTTATTAAATTTGCAAATTTTTTACGCTCACCTAAACAAACCTACCGAAGCTATCGTTTTAGCTAATTATTTTAGACAGGTTGCTTTGCGAATATTATTGCGAGGTTTGAAAGACCCGCTAGGAACCCTCATGCGAACAAAGAACCCATCTGATATGAACGAAGCATTAAACATGCTGACTAATGACTTTCAAATTGAGAGTTGTCCACGTACACAACATAAAACTTACACTCTATACAAACCAAAACAACTAAATTACGATAACACGCAATTTAGACAAATTCAACCATAAACAAGGCAAACCCAATTTCCCCAACTAACGTACCGAGCTATCACGTATCATAATAATCAAACCAATCATTAACGACCCAAGAACAAATATACCTAAAAGTGCTACCACATGAGCGTCAAAAACAGTATTTCAATGTGAATTAGTGACTTACGAGTTACGGTATGGCCAAAAAGCAGTGATTTTTGAAAATATGAGTTGCGGTAAGATTCTATAGTTGGTCAAATTATAATAACTGCAAGTAAGTAAATTTATAATTCTGATTATTAGTGAAATAAAATCTTGACGAGATAATTCAAACATATTTAGAAGCATGATTGGTTGGCAATTTTATTTTTTATTTTTGATGGCACAATCCATTGTATTTTAGCATATAACTAATTATCACTTTTAAAACTGCCGTTGTGACCTTGCAGCAGTTTAATACTGCAAAATTCAGAATCTAGCCTGATTATTTAATTCAAAAACAATAATGAATCAAATGTCAAATCATTAAAAATGTTGTGTAAAAAGGGTTTGTAATACATATTTTTTGAATAATCGAATCAAATAATAATTAGCAATCGTAAGTAAATTTATAATCCTGTTTTTTGTGTAATAATACAATTAAGGAAACTATCTTAATGATACAACACTTATGGCCAGTTGCGCCAGACAAGGTTAAAATTAAAGTTTAACAAAACATAGTTTAAATAAAACTATGTTTTAAATTTTTTGGATGTTAAACAGTGCATGATAAGCGATCGATTAGTTAATCTCAGCATAGTGATTTAAAAAGAAGATATCGTTCAAAAAAAGGACTCGAATTTTTCTTTATTATTATTATTTGCGATGTGGAAATTTGTATTGTGTAATTTGTGTGTGTTCTGTATACCATATGGGCACATGGTGCCCACGGGTGACCCTAGTAAACCTTATAACCAAACTCCATATTCTATGCAAAATGTATTCAAACCCAATTCTAATGCTAAATTTCTAAAACACACTCCCATGAGTATTAATACTCGACAAACGTTCACACCCAGACCAGGCCTCTCAGGCTACAACAATCAACCCCGAGCTCAACAATATCCACATCAACCATATCCTCAACAATAATATTCACAACGACAATACCCCCAGTCGCAACCAAGATCCAACATCCTAAGCGAAGAATTACATAATACAGAAATTAGTGAATTCACTAATGAACTATACTATGACGATAACACTAATGCAATCATCTACGAACCCGAATCTGACTAAGAAAATTACGAGTATGACAATGGATCCCACTCGAACAATTTCATAGGACTTCCTGCTTCGGAAAAGAACTCAAATTAATAAATTTAACACACAGTCAAAGCGAACTACCATTTATTATTTACAAAGAAAATAACTTAAAAGTATTAATTGACACGGCTAGCACGCGCTCATTTATTAAGCCATAAATTGCACAAAATTTTTTCATAGTTAAAATTCAAAAGGACCCTTTTAAAATTACTACTTCACATGGCACATCCATAGAAAAAATTAGTTTAAATCTATCGTACTCAAAACTATTTAAAAAACCGAACGTCATGATTAAATATCACCTTTTCGACTTTCATTACCAATTCGACATAATACTAGGACTTGAAAATTTTAGAATAATAGAAGTAATTATTGACCTGACACATGACACGGGAGATAAAAATCCACTATCACCGACTAACATCACGACTTCACTACGCAAAGATTAAACCGATTTCTGAAAAAATGATAAAGTGTTATGATAACCGGATCGAAAATGGAGAAGTATTTATTTCAGAAGCTCTTATCGATAATGTCAAAATATAAAAAGGTATTGCGAAAATTCACGATAATTTATTTTACTATCCAATTTTGAATCCAAACAATTCGGAAATCGTTATAAAAATCACAAATAATAATCCAATACAACCATTAGAACATTTAGAAATCAATAACGTAAACTTCAACAATCAAATTCAAAACCGAACATATGAATTTGGACGAAAGATTTGCCATTAAAAAATTAATTAAAGAATATACTGATATTTTTCACACTGAGGTTAAATCTTTGTCATTTACCAACGAAGTCAAACACCACATACGAACTACAGACGAGATATCTATTTACACAAAGTATACAGATACCCGGAAATACATAGAATGGAAGTACAAACACAAATTGACAAAATGTTGAAACAAAATATTATTAGGCACTCACATTCACCGTGGTCGTCTCCCGTGTGGATAGTCCCTAAAAAATTAGATGCTTCTGAACAAAAAATAATGGCGAATGGTTATCGACTACCGTAAGCTTAACGAAAAAACATTCGACGACAAGTACCCCATTACCAACATAAATGTACTATTTGACAAACTAGGCAAATGTCAATATTTTTCAACTCTAGATCTTGCATCTGGCTTCCATCAGACTGAAACACATAAAGACAACATTCAAAGAATCGCATTTTCAACCGAAAATGGACATTAAGAATTTCTAAGCATGCCATTTGGTTTAAAAAATGCTGCCGCCACCTTTCAACGTGTAATTGACAACGTGCTAAGATATTTATAAAATAAAATCTGCCTCGTCTATTTAGATGACGTCATTATTTTTTGCACAATTTTACAAGAACACCTCGAAAGTTTGCGAGCAGTATTTGATTGGATTAAAAAAGGCTTACTTAAAAATCCAAATGGACAAATCAGAGTTCCTACGTTAAGAAGTAGCGTACCTATGTCACGTGGTAACAACCGAAGGCGTCAAGCCTAATCCTAATTAATGAATCAATCCTCCAATATCCTGACAAGACCATTCAACTTAACGACTGATGCTAGTAACATTGCTATTGGTGCTGTGTAATCACCAGGACCAATTGGTTCAGATTTATTAATTGCTTATGCAAGTAGAACGCTAAACGATTCCGAACAAAATTATTCGACAATTGAACAGGAACTCCTTGCAATAGTTTGGGCAACCAAATATTGTAGACCTTACTTATTTGGCAGAAAAATTAAAATCATAACTGACCATCAGCCTTTACAATGGTTGTTCTCCCTTAAGGAGCCAAATTCTAAATTAGTTCGCTGGCGGTTGAAATTAGAAGAATTAGATTATGAAATCACTTATAAATAGGTAAACTAAACACCAACGCAGATGCTGTCGCATATATATGGAAGATTTCAACAAACAATTTGAGAACAATAATCAAAACGACAGCGGATCTTTGATCGTTGAACCCGACATGACACAAAACAATAACGAAGAACAAAACGATACAGACGCAACTGTTCACTCAAATCCCGAACACCAAATCATTAATATCCCTATCATAGAAAGTCCCGTTAACATTGGTAAAAACCAACTAATAATTTCAGAAGTCTTACACTCACCCTGCAAACCTAAATTTCACAGATAAAATAAGACTCCAGGTACAAATTTCGAGAACGATATAATTGATTTTATTAGAGAATTCGTTGTACCCAAAATAAAGTATCACCTTTATTTTGTACATCCTGTATATGGAAAATTTAGCGTGACCTTGCAAAATCATTTCAAAAACTCTGAGATAAATTTTGTTAAATGCAATAGTAAATTAATTGATTTGGAAGTTACATCTGACATATCCGAAACTATAAAGAATTACCACGATTTCAAAAACTCTGAGATAAATTTTGTTAAATGCAATAGTAAATTAATTGATTTGGAAGTTACATCTGACATATCCGAAACTATAAAGAATTACCACGATGATAAAACGAATCACAGAGAAATCCAAGAAACCCATAACCAAATTTAAAAAAATATATTATTTGCCCAACCAAGTTAAAGATATTAGCGACTACATAAACAATCCCATAAAAGCCAAATATAATATCACTCCAACTCCCAACAAACCCTTCGACACAATCCATATAGATAGTTTAAATTTAGAGAATAGGTAATTTCTCACAATCATCGACGTATTTTCTAAATACGCCCAAGCCTATCGAGCCGAGTCAACAAAAGCAATCGAAATATGTAATAAATTAACTAGAATCTTCTCACACCATAGAATCAACAAATTAGTTATATCCGATAAGGGGTTAGAATTTAAAACTGACCTTTTATATATATTTACAATCAATTGAACACTGTGCTTAGTATGATCTTTAGTATGTTACAAGAAATAGAAAATTCAATAACTTTTTGCAAACTGCATATAATGCACTTTAGCATCATAAAAACTCAACACTTTGTATTTAGAACCAAACAAATTTCACAGCTATTACAATAATGAATTTCCTATGTAGCCAACTATCAAAAACATGCTAGAATCGAAAACTTAATTACAGTAATTGGCAAACTAAATTCAAACAAAATTGTCTATTTTTTAGAAATCCCCATTAACTATGAAATAGATTTCCAACTATACCATCTCGTTCCCGTTCCAACTAAATATAAGACTGAATTTTTAACCATCGTACCAAATAAAAATGACTTTCCAAAATCCCCCGATGGCCATATTAAATCACTGAACAGCATGTGTACTTAGGGAAGCACATTTAATTGTCCAAACGAAGTCCAAGAAATAAAGGATGAAACTTGCAAAAGAAAATGTTACGATGCGTTTTAAATATATGTGTTATAACTTTATTTTATTAAATAGGATATTATGTGCACACTTGTCTTCTTTAATTCTTTATTTCAGAACGTATAACCATTTACAGTCTATCTACCAGTGAAATAGGTCGTGTATTGAGAGTGATTTAGTGAGTGACAAAAGTGTTGTGAATTATTATTTGAGGTGAGGTTGAGTGAGATAAGTGTCCGGATTGGTAAGACCTGGCTGACGATGTGTTCGGGGGCCCAACGTTAACCTGTTTGGTGTGTCCGGGGGTCCCAACGGTGACAACACTGGTTGATGTGTTCTTTAGGAGGTGGTCCCAACGACGGTCTGAGTATGAGGTTGATTAATTGACTTGCGTTGACGGTTTAGAGTTAAATACATGGGGTTTTGGTATGACCCTGTGTGAGTGTGTGTGTGTGTGAGAGAGAGAGTATATATATATATATATATATATATATATATATATATATATATATATATATATATATATATATATATTGATGCCAGATTCGTAATCTGCGACCCTTAAAATTGTATGTTATCAAATTTCAGGCAATTGTGTACATAGAAAACAAGTGTAATGCAATTTCAAAGTAATAGTGTTAATAACAATTGTAAATATAAATAGCACACCTTCTCACCTATGGGGAAGTTTTCAGCAAAACCTTTTCCAATATTAAAAAAATAAAGATCAAAATCGGTTTTGATTCACTGGAGTTAGAAATTTTACGAATTTTCAGCGTTTAGAAAATGGACTATATATACAAATTAATAATTGAATATAATTTAAGTTGTAATTAAAATACAAGTTAATTGCAACATATAATTGAAAAAGTAATTGCAATTGTTTTTAATTGTAACTAATTTTAATTGCAACACGCAGCTGAAAAAGTAATTGCAATTGTTTTTAATTCAAACTAATTACTTTCTTTTACAGAGTAATAAGTAAGTATTGTAATCATGAAAAATTTCGAACTCGAAATTTCAACGGATATACATGTTTTGACCTTCCCTGAATCGAATGTGACTATTTTCGGCATGACGTGTGTGTGTGTGTGTGTGTGTGTGTGTGTGTGTGTGTGTGTGTGTGTGTGTGTGTGTGTGTGTGTGTGTGTGTGTGTGTGTGTGTGTGTGTGTGTGTGTCTGTGAACGCTCTAGGGCCAAAACTGTCGAACGAAAAATTATGAAACTTCAAACTTAAGACTTGTATATACCCTAGATGTGCACCTCCTATTTTTGAAAAGAATATTCAAACCGGTAGTTCATGTTTACTCTATACATTTTTTGTTCTATCTCCAATATCACTAGAACGGCTACACTTACGGCAAAAATAGCAATATTCATAATGAAAGATATTAATATTTCGCACAACTTTTGTTTGAAAAGTTTCTTCATAAATTGTACCAGTTATGAGAAAACTGCTACGAAAAAACTCAAATATCTTATTTACGTTGCCATGGTGATACCTACAATTGTGACAAATTTTATTATTTTTAAAACGAATCAACCATGAGTTACATCATTTGTTTCTTGTTTATTGAGAACAAACAAGCATTCCTTTGACAGTTATCTGTATGAATTAATATTTAAAATATTGATTTCTTATTAGAATACATTGTATCAGGTAAATTATTATAGAATCAATTTATATTATATATTTGCTGACATAATTAATTAACAATTTCAGAGTTTAACTGTGAAATTTGACTGTTTAAGAGTGAATACGATAAGTACTTCAAATTCAGATCCATTATAAATTGGTATAATTATCCAGTTATTTTCATTATATATTAATATCTATCTATTGAGAACTACGTAAAAGAAAGTTGAGTGCAGGCCACTCCAGATATTTTTATTTGCAATTTTAAACATAACTACTTAATTGTGAGCTATAATTTAATTTAGTTGCAATTAAATTGTAACAATTACCCATTTAATTAATTGATTAAAAAATTAATAGATTAATGCTCAACACCGCATAGTGATATATGGGTTGTACATTCAAATTATTATTACTAGTATTATTATTATACATAATTTTGTAATGCTTAAGGATATTTTTGACTAAATTATTATTAATTTTTATTTTTTGATAAATAAAGAGATTTAATTAATACATTTTTGGAATTTGTAAAACAAAAAGATTGAGAAAAAATACGTTGTTATATTTCGACCAATATATGGTCTTCTTCAGAGAGTCTCTTTCTTTTACAAATTCCAAAATTTGACTTTAGTGTTCAACAATCACAATAATTATTCTACAGATTTGGTACTTATGCTGTTGCTGGGTCGCAGTTATTCAATATTGGTAAATTCTGTATAATTTTTCTTTGTAAGCACGCCACTGATGTAGAATTTTGTTTTGTAATTATACCAAATTTCTCATGGTTCATATTTTGTGATTTACTGGCTACAACCAGTCGATTTAGATTAACGGTTGCGGTTATATTGGTAATACTAGAAATTATTGCCAGATTTGACAAGTATTGCGTGTGTATATGGTTTCTTAACTGTTTTGAAGTAAGATGAGATATAGTTATTGAATTTTAGGATATTAGCCACAATACTAATGAAAATATTGTAATTATTATTATATTTTACGAGCTTTTTTAAATTTATATTTAACCTAAAATAACACAAAACCTAAACTGATAGTTAAGGTTTATTCTTACTACAGAAAAGTGATGGCAATATATGCTTAATTATAATTTTTATTTGAAAAGTAGCATTTATTTTTGAACCAATAATATTTAGATGTAGTGATTGCATTATTTACAAAATTGTTTCATGGTAATCAGAGCATCAACGAATATCAAAATATAATACAAAAATTAAATTTCAGAATAATAAAGTTGTTTGAATATAGCACATAATATCAACAAAACATTTTTGATAATACAAGGCCACATGACACTATTGTAGGGCACTGCAGGATGTTTGTATTTTTTGGTGGAGTTTCACATGAAAATAAATAACATCATGCTTATGTGTCTGTTAATATTCGATAGTATAGCAGTTATTAATTATAGATAAAAATACTGTCAATATTTTTCTCAGGGCCTGGCTTTGAAGCCACGACCCCGTACAGTGCGCTAAATTGATAACGTTTGTATGGTCAGCATTTTCATATTCTTGACAACAGTTGAGATAGGCTTTTGTTACGATGCGTTTTAAATATATGTGCTATAACTATATCCGTTTATTAAATAGGATATTATGTGAACACCAGTCTTCTTTAATTCTGTATTTCAGAACGTATAACCATTAACAGTCTATCTACCAGTGAAATAGGTCGTGTATTGAGAATGGTTTAGTGAGTGACAAAAGTGTTGTTAATTATTATTTGAGGCGTGGTTGAAAGCTAATCTATAATGTATTGATAATTGGGTTTTTTACTATTTGTATTAATGTTGAGATATATGGAGTATGACTAGGTATGTGTGAAAAGAGACTAATCTTATTGATCTTATTGTTATTGATATTAATATATGAACGATGGGACGAAGTGTCCGGATTGGTATCATTAATATAATAACTCAGAAATGTTTGTATGTGAGTGTGTATGTGAGTGTGTGTGTATGTGAGTGTGTATGTGAGTGAGTGTGTATGTGTGGAACGCTTTTTTGAAAAAATGCAGATTGGCATAGACGGGGATCGAATTCACGACCTCCAGGGTGAACGGCATGACACTTAGCCACTGCACCATGGCGACTGTTGATAATGTTATAAAAAATAATCAAATAGTTTATACTGAAATAAAACAATCACTACGATTCTGTTCAGTCTGCTTTGAAATAGACAAAAACGAATCAAACGTCAGAATGAAATGTCAAAAAAGTTTTTGTGATAAATCTTCAATTCAAAGTTTAATCTTAAGTTTAAGGGGAGTAGCATGCTATAATTTTTAATTTTTAAGTATATAATATGAAATAAGTGCATATTATTGCCTAATATATTTGCATATATTTTTAGCAAATACGTGTTTCTGTACATTTATTTTAATTCATAGTTAATATTTTTCACTTCAAAATGGCCAAGAAGCAGTGATTTTTGAAAATATGAGTTGCGGTAAGATTTTATAGTTCGTCAAATTATAATAACTGCAAGTAAGTAAATTTATAATTCTGATTATTAGAGAAATAAAATCTTGAAGAGATAATACAAACATATTTAGAAACATGTTTGGTTGGCAATTTTATTCTTTTATTTTTGATGGCACAATCCATTGTATTTTAGCATACAACTAATTATCATCACTTTTAAAACTGCCGTTGTGACACTGCATCAGATTAATACTGCAAAATTCAGAATCTAGCCTGATTATTTAATTCAAAAACAATAATGAATCAAATGTCAAATCATTAAAAATGTTGTGTAAAAAGGATTTGTAATACATATTATTTGAATAATCGATTCAAATAAGAAACAGCAATCGTAAGTAAATTTATTATCCTGTTTTTTATATACAATCATAGAAACTGTCTAAATGATACAACACATATGCACCATACAAGGTTAAAATCAAAGTTAAACAAAATTTTGTTTAAATTTATCGCATGTTACACAGTGCATGATAAGCGATCGATTAGTTAATCTCAGCATCTAAGAACAAAATAGCGTTCAAAGAAAGAACTCGATTTTTTCTTTATTATTATTTGCGATGTGGAAATTTGTATTACTATTATAGTCAAACGATACAAAATGAAGAAAAACCGTGTTATTATTATTAAATTACATGAAAATTCGCCATCAGTCAAAACTGACCTATGTTCTGTATATCATATGGGCACATGGTGCCCACGGGTGACCCTAGTTTAGGTATAATTATGGAGTAAAGTAAAGAATAAAAGCTAGACATATTAAATGAGTTTTGAGATAATACAAAAGAGTTGAATATATATAATATGAGTTGTGTTGAATATGTGAGGACGATGACTATTGTCAAAGGCCTGGCTGACGGTGTGTTCGGGGGCCCAACGGTGGCCTGTCTGGTGTGTCCGGGGGTCCCAACGGTGACACCACTGGTTGATGTGTTCTTCAGGAGATGGTCCCAACGACGCACAGTGGAGTATTTGTATGAAAAACACGGTCAAAAGTCGAAAACACAAATCTAGTCGAAATATAAACAAATCGGCATTTTCTTAAAGAAGAATGACTGGCCTGTCAAACTGTTACCATATAAGGGCGCCAAATGTTAATTTACATACGTAAATTAAATCAGAACCCAGTCATTGTAAGTAGCGAATGCGCCGAGGAACGACTAGGCTATAATACAGTACGCATTTGTTTTGTAATTTGTGTTTGTTGGTATTTGAATTTTTGAAAAACAAAAACGATTTTGATATGGTAGGAGAAGGTATGTACTTTACGTTGAATCAATTTTTAATTTGCAATTTAAATAATAAGTTTATGAATAATATTTGCAAGTCCTATAAATGTGTGATATTTTTTGCATCAAACTTTCGTATAAAAGTGTTTTTGAGTACCTGTCGCGTCTTGTCGCGTTATTTCTTTTGTACACGCATAATATTCAAACTATTCTTTAATCAATTTCGAAGAAAAATCTTCCGCACTCTTCCGCCATTTTGTGTACCATTAGTTTAAATATTAAGAGTAAAAGAGTATATATTGTACAGTCATTTGGTCGTTTCTCTTCAGACTTAATTTTTTTTTGTTAATTTGATAAAAAATGGGACAAATATGAAATATTTAAAAATAATTAGTTTGTTTTCTCATTGGGGGTGGGTGAGTTACAACCCCAACTCAGGGGTTCAAAAAAGAAAGAAAGAAAGTGACTATGGGAACGTGTCGATCGTCGAATTCTACTCGAAAAAACCCCTATAACGTTAATTTTACTTTAATACCCTCCTAGTTACAGGGGGTTGAAAACGTTGATTTTCAAGCAAAATACTGATTAGCAAATTACTCAAAGAGGATCACATTTTCGAAAATGTTTGCCATGACATAAAAGTTAGCTTATGAAATTACAAAAATAATTCATGAAATAAAAATTTGTTTAGGCTCATCGTTGCTGAGATACAATTAATGTTAGGTGCAATTGAACATAACCCTGAAAAGATCACGCTCTTCAAATAGTCGTAACTCTAGTTTAAAAAATACTTTTCCATATGTGCCATGAACCAAATGAAAGCTATATATAGTAGCTTAGACTGTACCTATTGTAAAATTTCGATTTAAAAAAAGATTCATTATACGATATTAACACTAGAAAAAACCCTAAGTATTGTAATACGTATATAAATTTTTGAATATACAGCTTATTATCATATAATATTGTTTCTTATTTAATAATATTTGAATAAAATCTATAAAATAATTTTGTCCGGATATTTCATACAAATACTCCACTGTGCGACGGTCAGAGTATGAGGTTGATTAATTGACTTGCGTTGACGGTTGAGAGTTAAATACATGGGGTTTTGGTATGACCCTGTGTGAGTGTGTGTGAGAGAGAGAGATAGTATATATATATATATATATATATATATATATATATATATATATATATATATATATATATTTTGTGTATTTGCTTACGAATCCCATAACGTATAGATCTGTACCGTACAAATAACTCGTAAACGAAACTCCTATAGGTTAACGGAAATGACAAATCTGAGACCAACCCTGTAGGTGCTAGCGTTACAGAGCGTCAGCTACCAAACATACGACATAGCTACATTCACTCGTGTTTTGACAAGTTCTAATTTATAACCAACACGTGGTAAATAGCACTATTATGGGTTTTTTACTTTATAAATATAAATTTTATTACTGCATTATATCTACAAGAATTTTTCATATTGTTAACCCAATGCCCGAAAAGAATTATGAAATATTATTATAAATTTGAATTTTAAAATAATCACTTAGATTTATTTTTAAATATCAAAATAATCAACAAGAAATTGTAAGACTTTTTATATCTATTATATTTTTTGCAAAGTGTTAACCAAAAGGCCATAATAATTAAGAACCGCTGCTCGCATCACATATCTTACCTAAAGGCGAGCTAGACGCATCGGTGCGTTGCACGTACCGAATCTTCTTACAAAGTAAATAAAAAAATTTGTAGACTAGACATTTCTAAATATTTACAAATGTTCAATTAGTTGACAATGTGCTTATTTGTTTAAATATATGTTTGAAAAATATATCTTAAGACTTATGTTCGAACCAAAATTTGAAGCTCACACAATATCTAGTTATAGGTAATTGAATACTTAAATTATTCGATTAGCAATCTGCATAGATTACATATGTCTTTCATGGAAGGGAGCGAAGTAGTATATTGTTTGTTTATTTTATAGCAGAGTTGCATCGAAACGTTGTTTGCATATTTTACTTGTCTCTGTTTGCCGTTGCATATATGCAGACACTCGCTCCCTGCTCACCCGCATTTTGTCTTCTATGTGTAATCTCTTACGATGCATATTCCGTAAAGCACTGTTTACACATGATCAACTATCTCGCGTTCATATTTGCCGAAATCATAGTCAAAATATTTATGTTTACCTTTCGTTTCCAGTTATTTAGAAGTCCTAGGAATTTTTGCTTATAGATAGGGGAAGGTGTTGTACGTTTGACCCTTTGAACCATTGACTATGACTGTTTTTAGAAATCTAATGTATATTTCTGGGTTTCATGAAGAAAAATTGAAAATATTTATGGTTTTATTAAAAGGAGAAACCCTGGGAAGAGTAAACCGATGGATTTAGATTATCTAAGTCAGGAATTTATCTAAAACATGTATGATGAAATATAAATACGAACACAGAGAAATTATAAACAAGTGTATTAAAAAATATTAGACACACAAAAATAATAATAATCATAAATGAAAAATAAGAAAACAATGGTATCGCTTGGTTGACGCTGATTGGGCTCCGGGAAGACTACGGCATGTTCTAAAATTAGTAATTAAAGGAAGACTTGAGTATGGACAATATACTCAGTAAATAGCTCAATAATAAAAGTATTACATTGATTAGTTAGTCAAAGTCGTGACAAGACTTTAGCGGATTTTAATCTCCTCACGTCATACAAGCCGCACTTGTACAACGGGTATCATACAAATCGAGAGTGATCAGCTCCGATACAACTGTTACATCGGCGTGGTGATAAACAATATTGGGCCGCAAACAACGCATATTATGAGCTCAGTTGAATCTGACGATTGCTTCTCATAGAACAATTAACATTAACTAAATATGGTCAGTTATTACCGATACTACATATTCTATGAGGTCAACTACAAGAAACGATTGCTTCTCATTTAACTAAACAATATGGGGTCGACTCAACGAGACGATTACTTCCCATTAAACTAAACGATATGGGGTCGACTCTACGAGACGATTGCTTCCCATTTATATCAAAATATAAGGTCGACTAGATACAACTGATGGCACACAGCAACCCATAATAAACAACAGGTCATAAAACACCAAATACGTCACCAAACATCCCAAAACATCTTTCCCTCCATCACAATGTCCATATAGTTAGTCAGTATGATTATTGAATCCGTCCGTATAATTAGTAATGATGCTTAATGTACTTAAAAACTATAATACATGTAGTAAGAGCTAACTTACTTGATATTAACTGGTTTTTTTGTTATAACTAGAAACACAATACTTATTGAAATTAACCAACTTGCTAACCAGAATGATGCTTAAAACACAACGCTTGGGTTGCCAATGCTACACATGCGTTGTTCCAACGAAAACGCCAGCAATAATGCACGGGTACGACTGTCAATCTATATGGGTGCAGTCTTCAAAATGTTACACGCGTTCTCCTCGTCCGAAGAACTCTAACAGTTTAATTTAAATGGACTTCCTTTAGTCATGAAAAATTTATGTATTTTGAATCTGATCTATCAAAGTTGTTAAAAATATCATAGAGCGATGTAGGATAAGTTTCTGATAAATAATACCTAACATAACGGTTTGGGAAATTGATTAGACACTAATGTCCCAGTGTTGTACCATTGACCACAAACATAGGTTGTACCTATGACCAGTCAAAAGTATTGTTATATTAGTTGTATAATGCCAAGAAGCAAAACTAGAGTATAAAAAAGGAGCGTTTCAAGGACGATATTAAAAGAGCAGTAAAATGCATTCTCCGGAAGAAAATGTCCATCGGAGAAGCTACTAAACATTTTGAAGTTAAAAGCCTACTCGAATTTACCACTTACAAAAGTTTACATCATGGATTAGTATTTCTTATATGTAATATATTATATTGTTAAGTAAAAATAATTTTTAATATACTTTAATTGTTAATATGCGTTGCTTTAACTAAATGGTCAATGGTACAATATTGAATTTCTTAAACGTCAAATTCTGAACATAACAGAAAAAATATTAGGGAAAATTAAGATGTATATTATAAGATAAGCCCTTGAGATTCACCTGATGCATAAATCAAATTTTGAAAATAGGTATTTAATAGACTAGGCATGTAGGCCATGCTATTTCCTCTATGATAACAATAATTTTTCTACTCGCGACTAACATCGGCTAGCCAGCGATAATATAATCAATATAAATATATATATATATATATATATATATATATATATATATATATATATATATATATATATATATATATATGCTTAAAGCCTCGCAACGACTAGGTAAAAGATTGACAGATCTTAGACAACTATTACATATTACTTCTTGGCTAGAGTCAGCAATGCCTAACAAGCGATGAGTTGCTCACTAGATTAATATGATAAGGCCATTTTTGTGTTGTGTTGTGAAATATCATCTCTTGATAATTAAGCAGCCCAATGGAAGTTTATTATTATTATTATATATTTATTTATGCTCCAAACATTTACAATTGTATAAGGATCAAACTCACGACCTCCAGGGTGAAAGGCATGACACTTAGCCACTGCACCATGGCGACTGTTAATAATGTTATAAAAAATAATCAAATAGTTTATACTGAAATAAAACAATCACTACGATTCTAAAGTTCAGTCTGCTTTGAAATAGACAAAAACAAATCAAACGTCAGAATGAAATGTCAAAGAAGTTTTTGTGATAAATCTTCAATTCATTTGATGATTTGAAGTGTATTCAGTGTGTTGTGTACTACACAGAGTGGCATCTGCTTTATTATATTGATATTGTATGTCAATGAGAAATATAAATAATTGTTAGTTAATAAAATGAAGTTTGTGAGTCGCTATTAAGCATTAATGTTAAAATGACCGACCAAAGAACAAATATAAATAAAAGTGTTACCACGTGAGCGTCAAGAACAGTATTTCAACGTACGAGTTACGGAAACATTGTTTGAAGTTTAATCTTAAGTTTAAGGGAAGTAGCATGTTATAATTTCAATTTTTAAGTATATAATATGAAATAAGTGCATATTTTTAGCAAATACGTGTTTCCGTTCATTTATTTTAATTCATAGTTAATATTTTCACTTCAAAATGGCCAAAAAGCAGTGATTTTTGAAAATATGAGTTGCGGTAAGATTCTATAGTTCGTCAAATTATAATAACTGCAAGTAAGTAAATTTATAATTGTGATTATTAGAGAAATAAAATGTTGAAGAGATAATTCAAACATATTTAGAAACATGTTTAATTGGCAATTTTATTCATTTATTTTTGATGGCACAATAGATTGTATTTTAGTATATAACTAATTATCATCACTTTTAAAGCTGCCGTTGTGACACTGCAGTTTAATACTGCAAAATTCAGAATCTAGTCTGATTATTTAATCCAAAAACAATAATGAATCAAATGTAAAATCATTAAAAATGTTGTGTAAAAAGGATTTGTAATTAATCCTAATTACTCTTCTCTAAATTATTTAAAATTTTGTACATCATCTTGGTATTTTCGAAAAATTTTAGATCCTTTAAATTTGAATGATAAAATTATAATATTTAATAATCAATCAAAATTGTATTAAGTGGAATAAGTATAGTATAAATATATAGTGACTAACCTCCATCTTGGTATGTGGTGTGTGGTTGTGTTGGTCCGACAACAAGTGCCAGTTGTGGTGTGTCCTCGAGGATTTCCGCTTCATCGGACTTCCGGTACAGCGTAAACATGGTGGCGAGACAGCGCAACCGAAGCCGCCCGTAGCGGAACAGTTCGGTGCGAGCGTCCGCTTCAAGCCGGGACACGGCGGACTCGAGGCCGGGGAAAAGTTGGCCGTAACGCGATACGGAACTGCTCACGTGCACACCGTCGCCAGGACGTAACTACACGCCATACAAACCAAACACAGACATTATGGGATTCATATTCGATCATTTGATATATTACAAAAATTAAATATGAAAGCTTCAACATTTATTTATACACTGTAAACATTTACATATCGTAAATTGGGGTTATTAATGATAGGCATGGCGTGACAGTGACCGATTCTGAGATACATTTTTAGGATAATGAACATTTTCGATATGTTCATCATATAACTCATATTATTTTAAAGAAACACTATAGAAATAAAACTAAAGTCAGGCTCAGATGACTGGTGTATTTGACAAATAGGCAATTTGGCAAGTATCCAAGTACAAGTACAAATTTCGTTCACACGACTTGATATTAGACAAACACGTATGCGCAAGTTTGAACAAATAATCGTGATTCTTTTACCGACAGATCATAAGAAAAACAAAAAGAATTGTGCAAGTGAAGCATTAACAACTAGACCAGTAAACACAAGTACATCATTTGTTTGCACCCGGTTTAATATATAATTTTCAAAATCGAACTATTTCACTGCAAGCCTATGAATCTAAACGGGGTTTACGGTAATATTCAATATAAAAGTACACTAAAATGGTATGGAATTTTACTAAATTCTAGGAAATCTAAACTAAAAAATGGGTTGTGGCCAACGCAGGACTTTCCTATACGTAATTTTAATTATATATATATATATATATATATATATATATATATATATATATATATATATATATATATATATATATATATTCCAAACAAACTGTCACAGAATACCAATATTCCATAGTAAGACACTGAAATTGTAGCAATTATCTTATTATTTAATTATGTTATCAAATATTGTATCTTCAATATGAAACATAGATATTGATTAGGTAATAATAATCCGACAGAAACAATATGAAAACCAAGCTTACCTTATATAAATGAATGGGTGGAAAATTATACCAATACCTATTTGTAATGGTTTTGAAGTACTAGCTATCAAAACTAACCAATACTCTAAGGAAATATTCTGAAATGTCATTTATCTAATTGAATCTATTTTGTCTTCTTGTCGAAATATTGACAGGCGCAGATGATCCGATTAATTAAGCTACATTCGAATCCATGACTACGTAAACAAGATTCTTAAAATTTTCGGTAGCGATTTTCTTGTAACTGGTACATTTATTGAAGATACTTTTCAAACAAACGTTGTGTGAAATATTAATATCTTTCATTATGAACATTCGAATCCATGAAAACGTAAACAAGATACTTATGATTATTAGTAGCAGTTTTCTCTTAACTGGTACATTTATTGAAAAAACTTGTCAAACAAAAGTTGTGCAAAATAATTATATCTTTCATTATGAACATAACTAATTTTGCTGTAAGTGCAGTCGTTCTAGTGATATTGGAGATAGAACAAAAAATGCATAGAGTAAACATGCACTGCTGGATTGAATATTCTTTTCAAAAATAGGAGGTGCACAACTAAATCATATACAAGTCTTAAGTTTTAAGTTTCATAATTTTAGGTTCTACAGTTTTGGCTCTATAGCGTTCACACACACACACACAGACGTCACTCCGAAAATAGTCACATTCGATTCAGGGACGCTCAAAACTTGTATATCCGTTGAAATCTCGAGTTCGATTTTCTTGGTGATCCCTATACTTACTCATTACTTCGTAAAAGAAAGTTAAAATCAGTAATTTTTTTCTTTTTATACGAATGGATATAAATAATATTGTAGTTCTGAAAAATTTTGGTCTCAAGATTTTAACGGAAATACACGTTTTGACCATGTCTGAATCGAATCTTTCTATTTCGGTAAGGCATATATAACATTTAGAACACAAAATTTGAAACCCCCCTTAATACTTCCCTAATAAAAACAATTTAATCTTTTATAATTTTTTTTCAAATTGTTAACTAAAGAGCCATAATAATTAAAAGCAATTATTTTTTAATTTAATAACTCCACTGCTCGCACCCCACATCGCATATATTACTTATAAGGCGAGCTAGACGCATGGGTGCATTGTACCTAAGCTTGTTTATATATATATATATATATATATATATATATATATATATATAATTATCGAGTAATTGCATATGTGTGTCCAGGTTGATTCTGTAACCTTAAATTTTCCAATAGTTATTATATTTTTTGCAAATATTAATCTTAATACAGGATGGAGAATCGAAATCGAAAACATAGAAATTTACATGTTATTTCTAACATATGCCAATATTATCTTATTAATAATAAATATATGTATGTATTAATACAATGTTTATTAGCATACTACTTAAATATTAATAAATATGTATATATATATGCTCGTGTGTGAATTTTTCTTTAAATTGCATTAAAGTATAAAAATTGTTTGGTTAAATTATTACATATTAATATATAATGCTTTATTTGCTTTTAAATATTATTATTTTATATTTTAAACCATGAAAATAGTATTAGTATTACGTTTCAATTCGACGTATTTTTGTGTATTAAATACTGTATTTGTATTTTGGTGCATACCCAAAATCAAAGTGATCAACCCCTCGGGTGTAGGGTAGCGCGCTGGGCTCTTAACCCAGAGGTCGGGCGATCGAATCCGCTCGATGGTAATTATATTTTATGTTTTTTTATCGTGAAATAAATTTGAATTACCAGAAAATACGACCAACTTTCGAAGGTAAACAAGAGAAATTAAAACGTGGTTTTTACTTATATTCCGTAATGCGTCAATATTCTGGCGTATAAATACGGACTCCGCACTAGGCAAAAGGAGAGTCTACCACCGACCTTTCAAGAAGACTGTCTCCGAAAACTCGCGGTATATCCGGGTATTCAGTCACCCCTGGCGCTATCTCCCAGTGTGTGACCGTCTCCGAATACCTGCAGTCCGTTACCAGTCTTCCGAGGAGCCTACAACCTACACAGCGTACCCTGGTGAGTGGAATTGCAAATATGTTTCTTTGTGTTCAAGCCGTATATCCGCGTCATATCCAGATATCCGACCACCACCAACACTATATCTTGGTATGCACTCTTCACCGTATACCCGCGTCATATCTAGGTATCCGACCGCCACCAGCGCTATATCTTGATGTGCACTCTTCGCCGTATACCCGCGTCATATCCAGGAATCCGACCGCCGCTAACGCTATATCTTGGTGTGGACTCTCCGCTGTATGCTTGCGTCATATCCAAGTATCCCGACCGCCACCAACGCTATATCTTGGTGTGCACTCTCCGCTGTATACTTGAGTCATATCCAGGTATCCGACCACCACCAACGCTTTATCTTGGTGTACGCTATCCTCCGCATACCCACGCCATATCCGGGTATCTAATTTACTATTTTTATCTCCACAGCAACAGCGTAACGTAACCTACTTAATAACTAAATTTAATCTAAATATATTTGTATCTTCTTCCCTTACAGAAATCGCATGGGAAATGGGTATGTAAAAAGGGTAACCTATTTAATCATTAACTTTAATCTAAATATATCGGTTACACCTCTCTTTTTCAGCAAAAGTATGTAAAAAGGTGAATCAACATAATGAATCATATTACAATACAATATTATTTTCTTTCCCTATTTCCTCCACCGAGCTATCTAGGCCCTGCACTTACCATACCGCAAAACCGATAACCAACGGCAAAACCTATAACCGTCCGCAAAACCGTATTAGCGCCCGAGAAACCGAATTCCGGAAAATACGTGCCTGGAAGTGAGGATAGCTTGACCTACAAGGGAAGCACCTCCCAAATAGGCGCTCGAGCCGCAAAATACCTCACAATATATAGATTTATATATATATATATATATATATATATATATATATATATATATATATATATATATATATATATAAATATTTTGTTTACTTAGAGAATTAGGGGATTTATCGCATTTCGGTAATGAATTTATGAACCTAAACGAAAATAACGGTTATACTTGTGTGCCAAGCTGTCATACTAATGTAATATAGCTATTAGTGTCTCATCACAAATGAAGGTTTTGACATTGATAAATTTAAAGAGACAGTGGTAAAATTTTCTTTTCTATTAAATATTATTCGTATATTTATTTTTCTGTATGAAATTTCGTTGACACTTGTTTACTATAGAATGACAAGTTGACATTTAGATTCTGGTAACAAGAAAATAAAGAAATATTGCGAGAGAGAAAATGTATATTGATTCCGAACGCTATGTATGTAAAATAGTTACGGTACGGCGTCCAGTGGAATATATTTCTGTAATCGGTTCTCATCTTTCATGTATTCATGCTGAATTTTAAATTTACTTTTGCCCTGAATAACTCTGCTCTGCCATACTCACACATCACATCACATGGGTATTCGGATATTGTAGGTTAGAATTGTATGCACACAAAATGCATGCTGTATACCAAGTTTCGTTTTATGCATACAAGTGTGTGTGTGTGTGTTTGTAAAACATATACGGAGGCACACTATTTATGCATTTCAATTTTCCTTTTTCTCGTTCTGTAAACAGTTATCTTCTGTGTTTGAGTTAAATATGTAACGGGATGTTTATTTACGACTGTTTCTATAATTGGGAATGTTTACAAATAGTTTAACTCGAGAGCAAACTTAAATACTGATTTATTACAGGACCTTTCCAGTCATAAATGTGGATGAAAAACATATAATTCCATTCTTCATTGATAATAACCAGATGTTTGCCTTAGTTTGTATAAATTCACTTCTGATTCTGTAAAATTAAGACTAAGCAAATACAGATTTTAGTTTCGTTTATGAACGTTCTGTTCAGTAATGTGTAGGCATCATGGACGAAACTAAAATCTGTATTTGCTAAAACCATTAAATATTGACGCTGTTATTATGGAGACATATGTAATTTTCTAAAACAATAACGGAAAACTTCGTCGTTTACAGCTCTTGGGTTTATATAACGTAAATTATAAATAAATGTGTCAATTAATAGTAGCAATCGAATGAATACGAACAACTTATTATAAAATCTATTCATATATTTTTATACATAAATTCCTTCTAAATTAGATCAATATATCATGTTATTAGCAAACTGATTGGTTACAAACAAACTGCAAGTATATATGCTTCGTTTACGCATAGCTGTTCCATGCCAAGTAACGCATATGCGCTCCGCCGACAAAAGATGGATATACAGAAAACCTATATAGTGTTTACGCTAACTTTTCCACCATGCCACGTCCACTGCCGACGCATGGTCGTACGTGAATATTTCAACTTTATGGCATAGTGCATGGGCGAAGCTTATAACATAGGAACACAGATGGCCAGCCTAGTCTGGGTAATACAGATACCTTTATTATTTTAGTTAATTTATTAGAATAGAGGGGACCAATATTTAAATAAATTAGAAAAATGGTATTTTATAGAAATTTACAGTTTAAATGCAAATATAACAAAGAATACAAGATCAAGGCTGACAGGACAAATTGACGTAGTAAACTGTGAGTGTCCATGATATAATTACCATTGTTTAGGTTTCATTTTTAATAGCAGTTCCAGATATTGACGTTAGGGAAGAGCATATAGTTCAGTTACATGCCACAAAAATCGCCACGACAAGGCAAAACTTGGTCGGATGCATAAACGGTTGCTTGCTCGTCGACGTACCGCATATGCGTAACTTGGCATAGAACAGCCATGCGTAAACGAAGCAATACAGTTATTTTATATTCGTCATAATTTTATTTTTAAAAACAGTTTACTACATTAAAGAAGCACAGGTACATGGCACTTATGCTTTCAGCTCACATACCTATATAACAAATATGACCATATTAATTATATAGGTATGTGATGCGAGTAGCGAACTTCCCCCCTCCCTACTCCCATGCTTGGCATTATATTAAATATTATAAACTATTATTTTTTAATTATTAAGGCCTATTCACCAATTGAAATAATGTCCAAGAAAAGTCTTATAATTTTTTGTAGATTAAATTGATGTATTTTGAAAATTTATTATATTTATTAATATTATTTTTGGTCTTTAGGTTACCAATATTAAGAATACTTGTTAAAATAAATTATCTTTTATTCTTAGAATTACTTTTGTCTTAATTATTTTTCTAATGTAACTATTATAAAATTTTAGGGCCATATAACTCGGAAAGTATGTGGGCGATTCGATATAAACTGCGACTGGATCCAAATATGTGTTGCAAATTTAGTTAAAAACGCTTGAATACCTTCAGAGGAGAAGCAGGTACAAATTTGGCTTTACAAACGACCAGGCGAGCGAGCGAGATCAAGTGAACGACGACTTTCAACAAGCATACGAGTTATATATATATATATATATATATATATATATATATATATATATATATATATATATATATATATATATATATACTAGGGTCACCCGTGGGCACCACGTGCCCATATGGTATACAGAACATAGGTCAGCTGATGGTCAGTTTTGACTGATGCCGAATTTTCATGTAATTTAATAATAATTACACGGTTTTTCTTCAGTTTGTATCGTTTGACTTTAATAGTAATCAAATTAATTGAAGATTTATCAAAATAAATTCTTGACAATTCATTCTGACGTTTGATTCGTTTTTGTCTATTTCAAAGCAGACTGAACTTCAGAAAAGTAGTGATTGCTTTATTTCAGTATAACCTATTTGATTATTACTTTCTTTTACAGAGTAATAAGTATATATTGTAATCATGAAAAATTTCGAACTCGAGATTTCAACGGATATACATGTTTTCACCTTTCCTGAATCGAATGTGACTATTTTCGGAATGACGTCTGTCTGTGTGTGTGTGTGTCTGTGAACGCTCTAGGGCCAAAACTGTCGAACGAAAAATTATGAAACTTCAAACTTAAGACTTGTATATACCCTAGATGTGCATCTCTTATTTTTGAAAAGAATATTCAAACCGGTAGTGCATGTTTACCCTATACATTTTTTGTTCTATCTCCAATATCACTAGAACGGCTACACTTACGGCAAAAACAGTTATGTTCATAATGAAAGACAATAATATTTCGCACAACTTTTGTTTGAAAAGTTTCTTCATAATTTGTACCAGTTATGAGATAACTGCTACGAAAAAACGCAAATATCTTATTTACGTTGCCATAGTTATATCTACACTTGTGACAAATTTTACTTTTAAATCGGATCAACCATGATTTATATCATTTGTTTCTTGTTTATTGAAAACAAACAAGCATTACATTGACAGTTATCTGTATGAATTAATATGTAAAATATTGATTTCTTATTAGAATAAATTGTTATAGAGTCAATTTATATTATATAGTTGCTAACATAATTAAATAACAATTTCAGAGTTTTAAAGTCGAGTTTGACAGTTTAAGAGTGAATACGATAAGTACTTCAAATACAGATCCATTATAAATTGGTATAATTATCCAGTTATTATTTTCATTAATTAAAGGTAAGCTTCGTGTTTATATAGTTTCTGTTGGATTATTATTTCCAAATACTTGCAGTTGGAGTATTTAAAATATCGTTCTTAGTGGAGGGTAGTTTATTGTAAACGAGTTTCGTTTTCAATAGTTTCATAGTTTCTAATTTTAATTATTAGTTTGTTGCAAAATCGTAATAGACAGTTTGTTTGGGGTATATATGTATATTAATATCTATCTATTGAAAACTACGTAAAAGAAAGTTGAGTGCAGGCTACTCCAGATATTTCTTTACAACATTATTAGCAGTCGCCATGGCGCAGTGGTCAAGAGTCTTGCCTTTCACCCTGGAAGTCGTGAGTTCGATCCTCGTCTATGTCAATTTGTATTTCTACAAAAAAGCGTTCTACACACATTTACACACTCACTTACTCACATAAATACAAACAAACATTTCTGTGTAATTATATTAATGATTGTCACGTTATAATTTTGATGTATGTTTGTGTTATGAAGGTATTTTTCCGACATCCGTAGTGCGGCTTACCGCGAGCCGGTGTCGCAAATTCTGTAAGAAGAACGAATTCGCAATAGAACTTGGTGAAACAAGACCAGTTTAGACCTTAACATCTAGTCAAGAAGTGTGGTTGTGGGACGAGTTAGATTTTTCTATGAGAAGCTACGCGTATTGTGCTATCAGATAATTAGTCTTGAGATCTTTTTCTACGTAAGCTATTTTGGGTTTACTTGGGTTGGCGCGCACTTTTGCGGAAAACGTAGAAAGATCTTGGCTACTCGTGAAATCTTCACATCGTCGTGGTGGGAAAAGCCACTAATATCTAGCGTGGTTCAGGGATACTGCCACGTAAGTAGCAGAATTTCATTATATCAACCAACGTTTCGACTTAGCATGAAGTTTCACCCCTTGAAATTTCACCCCGAAATTTCACCACTTGAAATTTCACCTCGATATTTCACCACTTGAAATTTTACTACTCTGAACTTGCACCACTCTGGAGTTTCGGAAATTTCACTAGCCTGAAATTTTATTTTGTCGGAAATTCCGCCATTCTGGACGCAGTCATTATTTGTGAAGACCTTGGAGGGGCGGCATTGCCGCTGTCGAAATTTGGAAGGAATTATTGCTCGACCGCTCAAGTTTAGTCGCGTTCTTAAGGAGCAGTAAAAATTACTTAGTTCTTCTAACACTCAACCTACGCTCTCCCGTGCCGCCACTAGTACTTTCCGTGATGTGAGTTTCTGCACAAATTTAGTATCAAAATTTACTTCTCAACTGAAGTAGCTACATACATACGTTTCGTTCTGTCGGTAGGTTGTAAAGGCGCGGGGAAACCAATCAAATAACAATGTTGTATTTAAAAAATATTATTTATTTATCTTGTTCCGGTTCAAAACATTTGAGCCCGCGTGGAATTCTTCTTCTAACTATTTCTTGCAGAATACATTCTATATAGAAATGTATTAATTTATCCTGCATTTTATTTTGCCAGAAATCACTCTCTCTCAATTTTTTCAATATGCAGGTCAACTTCATAATTTCTGTAAATTATAAAATAACAATATTCCCTATCTGATATTTGAAACTGACCTTGTATCTAAAAGTAAATGCGACAAAATAAAAATTTCAACAATTATGTGATTTATCTTACTTGGAAGTAATAGTCGTGGCTCTTTTTTAATTTAACTTCATTATTTCTTAATTCTAAACAAATATTTTTGTTTTTTAATTCTGCCTTCATCGGCAATTTAGAGCCGGCTAAACTATACATGCATTTAATTTCAATGATGCCATTGTCATTTATCAAGCCTGTAATATGTCTATGTATGTATATATAAATGTGTGTGTGTCTGTATATATATATATATATATATATATATATATATATATATATATATATATATATATATATATATATATATAATAATTATAAATTTGTGTGTATCTGTATATCATAGGGCTATTTGCTAACCATCCGGAAAAGCACCCAAAAATCCATATTTAGTATCTATAAATATTCCACTTGGTGCACTCACTTTTTCAATACATAATTTGTGTTTTTGTATACTATAATTATGAATTTATATATATATATATATATATATATATATATATATATATATATATATTTATATATTTATATATATATTTATATATATATTTATATATTTATATATATATATATATATATATATATATATATATATATATATAAATATATAAATATATATATAAATATACATATTTATATATATATATATATATATATATATATATATATATATATATGTATTTATATATTTATATATATTTATATATATATATATATATATATATATATATATATATAAATATGTATATTTATATATTTATATATTCGTACATTCGAAATTCTTCCTCCGTTCCCCACGCATTACTCAAATCATCAATTGAATCAAGTGTCATAAGTTTTGGACTAGCTTCAAATTGCGTCTCATTTCTTTTTGGACAAATTATAAGATAAACAATAATTCGAACAATGTTATTATACAAATTAACTTTAGTTTAGTTAATTTTAAGGTATAGTAGGAATACCTGTTCGAAATATCCATCGCTTCTAAAACATCAGATTCTAAATCTATAAGTGGGCGTGGTGGTGAATAAGTATTAATAATACTTATCACTGTTAGTAAGAAATTTTTTCCATCTTAATTTCGCAGCTTTCGAGGCTTTAGAACGTTTAATTCTACGATTCAAACGTCTTCGAGTCGGCGCCTTAATTATTAAACTGCGCTACACTGGTCTATGCTTTGATATTAGCAAGCGGAAGAAAGTTTGATATCTAATACGTACAGCAGAGCCTCTCACGGACAAACCCTGAAACTTTTAACATTGAGTCTTATGGACGATTCTTTTATCATTGTTTTTGTCGATTATATATAATTAAGAATACAATAATTAGACTCATTTTAAAGATTATGACTACCTTAGAGCTCTGAGACATGATTCCGCTCAATTCGGTTCTATTAAACCAAATAAAATGAGGTTCAAAGTAGCAACTAAAACATGCCATGGTTAATAAACACTTATATTATTTATAATAATGATTTAGCAGTTCATTTTCTATTCAGAGCAATCAAGATACATCATAGAATCAGTGTACTAAAGGAATTATCATTTGATTACTTGTGTGTTGAGATAATTATGGAAATATTTCACTCATTTGTATCAAGACTTAAATTGACATTTTTACGCGACCTTAAGCCACGGCCCTAGAATGCATTCTACGCTCCGTTCCCTTTTTGGTCAACGTTGATTAACCAACAAATTCCGTAGTGACGTCGACCATCGTGTATATTGCCCTTTTAAATGCAATAAATGTGCTTCGTGTTTTAGGTTAACTTTTGTGTGTCTTTTGCTTTGGATCCCTGCCCGAGTCCTTTTCACTTTCCTTAGGACTTGCGCAGGCAAGTTTAACGACAACTTGGCGCAAAAACACTGCAGGTATTTGGATAGTGTGGCGCCCTTCGGTAAGAACTTTGACCGCGTGAACACCCACTCCCTCTTACCATTGAGCCGGCGGTCCTGCAGTAGTTTTTGTAGAATCCGTCGTGGAGCGACATTCGCTCCACGCATTACGTAACCTGTCCCTAACTGCGACTGGGAGGTACTATCCAGCGTCACCCTCGCAAGGCTATATATATATATATATATATATATATATATATATATATATATATATTTATATATATATATATATATATATATATATAAATATGTATGTTTTGGCGGGTAAAATTTAGCCGATCGTATATAATTAAGGATATTATAATTAGACTCCCTTTAAAGATTATGACTACCTCATTGCTCTGAAACATGATTCCGCTCCGTTCGGTTCTATTAAACCAAATAAAATGGGGTTGTAAAGTAGCAACTAAAACATGCCGTTGTTAATAGTCACATATATTATTTATTATAATGATTAAGCAGTTCATTTTCTATTCAGAGCAATCTAGATACATCATTGAATCAGTGTAGTAAAGGAATTATTAATTGATTACTTGTGTGTTGAGATAATTTCGACAATATTTCTCTCATTTGTATCAAGTAAATTGACATTTTTACGCGACACATATTGTTCAGTATTATTAAGCAAAATAAATAAATTTCTCCTTACAGTTATATTTAATAAATCTGCTGGTATAGATTTTTCATTATCAGCTAATATAAATAATATCATTTCTGATGCAGATAATTTCTGCATAATTCTTAAGAAAATTCAATTAACTTATTAATTACTTCGGAGATATAGCAATATAAGATCACTTGATAATAATTATTATTTTGTATCAACAAAATATAGATCAGAATTCTAAATTGTATACAGGGAGATCGTCTATCATTTTAAAATATTTCTTTTGTTACACTGCCTAAATATTTTTTTTAATAAAATAATAAATAAATATAATTGACAGTATTCAAAGTAACTAAACTAAAACGCTTAAATTAACACGTCGAGTGCTACTACGTTGCAAATGAAGTCTGCATCGCATGCCTCTGGCCATTTTTTTTTAGTATAAACTGGTTTCTACGTGGCCAAAGTATCGATTCATGAAATTTTAGATGAGATGGGAGTGTACAAAATGGTGTAAAGTATTCTATGTTCAAACCCATACGATGTTTAAGAATCGGTAACAAGAAGTGGGACCATATAAGCGCACGTGGTATTGAACGTGTTAAAGGTAGATCCTACACGGGTAAAAAAACAATATTCGTGCAAATATTAACTTACAAGCTTCTAATCAGTGAATATAACATCCGGAGTGGCCTTCATTCGAATTTTTTATAGTTACACATACATAACTAGCAGTTTCAACTATTTTTCAATAGATACATAGACGGATGATTTATAATATTTATATTATAATATCGGTTAGGGGGTTTTACCTTGTATATTGCTTGGGCACAAGATGCCCACTGGTGTATCTAGTTTTTTATTAATTATTATTTGTAGCACGAGGTGAAGTAAATTGGAAAAATGAAGTATTTCTCTCCCCTGGATTATAATATACAATTATTTTATAGTTTAAATTTTAGAATAATTATTCTAAATTATATCAGAGACTGTCGCAAGCACATGTTGTATCTTCAGTAATTACTATGAATAAGGTGGAAATATTAGCAAAAACACTTAAAGGAATGTCAGACGATGATTTGCGATCCACTAACGCCCGACATGCGCATTAAAAGTTAGGAATTGGTCGCAAGTCGTTCGTTGCGAAAGTAATTGTATTATAACGTATAGGTATGTTCAACTGTTTGTATCAATCGTCTCTGTAGAAATATCACCAGGAAAAACAATTTAAGAAAAAGCAAACTACTTCCAATAATGAATACAATCAGAACGACGAAGGACCGACGTTCAGAAAAGACTTAAATTTACAGCGTACAATAAAAATAAAAGAGCGCACCATCAGAACGATCGAACGAGCAAGGGAAACGGAATGAAACAGAGTAGTCCACTGTTGACAATCGTCGAAGATGTAGCAAAGACGCGAACCAACATATAAAAGACTCAAACCCTGATATAAAGGGTACTATTCTTATACGGTGGACATATTGGTCTCTTTGTTAGTGCATCGCATGTCTATGGTGGCCTAGCCGCTCTGGTCCTCCGATGACCATTCGTTTCCACCAATGTTTCCTTCGATCTCTATTTTATTGGTCAACGATTTTCGTTAGCGAAGCGATAAAATTTGAAAATTGCACCCTGTTGTTTCCTCGATGTCGTCAGGTCGCTGCTATTGCTTTTCTTAGAGGTCTTGTTAGTAGAAAATAAGTGCTCTTTACAGTTTACGACCTCACGACAATATAACACTCAATTGTATTTAAATCCGTACATACATTGTGTATAGTGCTTACATTCATTTAATTCGGCAGTGGTGATGAGGAGTCTATGCTGGGAATTCATATTCAAATATTTTATATATTTTCTGTTTTATTTCAACGTAATATATAAAAGAAAGTATTGGGAACACAAATAAATCGGCCCAGAAAAATTTATAGAAACATTGATGGTCCCTGAATCCATTATGATAATTTTCGGAGTGACATTTGTTTTACTGTGTGTACGTGCTACTGTGTGTATGTGAGACAGCACCCTACAACCTATACCATTGAAAATAATAATATGATGTTTTAAATTTTAGATTTGTATATCTCGCGAAAAAAGATCTCTAATTTTTTAAAAGGATACTTCAACCCGAAATACTTATTTACTCGTGTAATTTTTGTACATCTTGGAAATGGCATGACTTAGAGAAAATATGAATCTTAACAATATTCAAATTTCTAACAACTCTTGTTTGATTTTTTTTTTTTTTTTTTCTATTTCGAATGATGTACTATTTACTGTAAAATCGTAATTGAAATCAACCATTTACGGTTCCCTAGTTACCACGCATATTGATATTGTTTAATATAAATGGTAGAATGAATTTAAAATAAAATTAATCTAAAGCATAAAGTATAACATACTTATTATGAAAACTAAATACATACTCGAGAGTCGAGTGACGGGCGTTCTAGATTTTTTTATATTATTTGGCATGTAACTTTATAATATTCACTAATAAATATTAATAGTTATAATGGTATTTTCCATATTTATTAGTTGTAACATAGTAATATTAATCAAACAACAGATACATTCATTCCGAAACCAATTTTCAGCCAGAAATTCATGACAATACCAAAAATTACGAGCGCTCACAGTAGAAAGCATATATTCCGCAGCATGCTGGATAGGTATAGAATAACATTTTGCGGTATTTGAATGGCCTGGGGCAACTATGACTGTAAAGTACCATATTATTCCGGGCGTAGGGCCTTAGAGTCGGCTGATGCGATATAATAGAGGTGTTGAATTATTTTCAATAGCTACACACCGATATATCTATCCTCGCGTTGTGTGGATATCTAGGCGACGCGTTGTCATCGTATCGTCTTACAACTTGTCGACCGGTCGCTGGTTCTTATCTGCGACGCGCAGAGAGTAGCACATCCACGTACCCCTCCCGCACGCCACTCCGTAACGTATTCCAAATGATATATCACAAACTTACGCAAGAGGAATGTGTCGTGTGAATGCGACTGAATTATGATTTGTACGAATAAATTTCAAGTGTAGACTAAGGTGTCGTGTACGTCTGATTCATATTCCGGCATAATAATTTATAATGGAAAGAGATTGCTTTAGATGACAAATAAGGCTGGAGTGGTGTTCATTTCGACTATCTTATACTTCCATCATCTATTTAACATAATATTACCAAGGAACATAGATCTATGTTCTTTGATATTACTATATTTTCTTTTTAATAAATGTTAGATTGCCGTAAAATGATTACAAATTTGTGTGGCAACTAGGGAAACAAACATATTTTCAAAGGTAATTTTTCAGTATATGGTATCAATATTGTTTTTTTTTTAAACATAAGAGACTAGAAGTAACTTATATAACTTTTATTAGTTGCACTTATTCTATAACTCATGCCGTTTCCGAGTTTTTGAAAAATATCGCAGGAGTAAATTGTAAACATATTTAGCTTTAGAGTAGGGGTACCCAAACATTTAATCATTGCAACCCACTTTTTAGATACCGAATCTATAGCGATTCACTTCATCCTCGGCGCGTTGAATTTTTTCTGAGATACTTGGCTAGCAAGAAAAGGATATTTCAATAAAAAAGTAAAGGCCATTCTACAGTTATCATACCATAGACATGTCTGTTTTTATGTTGGCCATTACTATTAAATATTAGTTTGTAAATTTTAAAAATATGAAAATTAACATTCATGATCTTGTAGTGGTCCATCAAAAATAACCTCGCGGTCCACTACCGGGTCGCGACCTATAGTTTGGAAAACACTGCTCTAGAGCATTCACACACACATGCATATAAAATATATAATTTTAGAATTAGTGTATTATAAATAAGTAAATGTGTAAGAAAAATTATTAAAAGCCTGCGCATAATATTTTAAATTTTAGAATAACTGTTACTATCTTTTACGAAGTAATAAGTAAGTATAGGGATCACCAAAAAATTCGAACCCTAGATTTCAAAGGATATACACGTTTTTACCTTCCCTTAATCGAAGGTGACTATTTTCGGAGTTACGTCTGCGTGTGTGTGAATGCTTTAGAGTCGAAACTGTCAAACGTAAAATTGTGAAACTTCAAACAAGACTTTTATATGTGCACCTTCTATTTTTGAAAATAATATTCAAACCGGCAATGCATGTTTACTCAATGTCTTTTTTGTTCAATCTCCAATATCACTAGAACGGCTGCACTTACGAAAAAAACAGTTATGTTCATAATGAAAAATTTCATATTTCGCATTATGATAATTTTTGTTTGAAAACTTTCTTTAAATAATGTACCAGTTACGAGAAAACTGCTCTGAAAAATCATTATATCATCATATCATGATATATATATATATATCATTATATTCTTATTTATATTGTCAAGAAGAATTTTTCTTATAGAAAAATGGGTTGTGACCAACGCTGGACTTTCTTTTACGTAGTTTTCATCAATATTTATTGATTATAAAAATATAATATTAGGAAATAATTATATAAATGAATGGGTTGAGAATTATACCAATACCAATTTGTAATGGTTTTGAAATACTAACTATCAAAACTAACCAATTCTTACAGAAATATTCTGAAATGTCATTTATCTAATTCAGACCATTTTGTTTTCTTGTCGAAATGTTGACAGGCGCAGATGATCCGATTAATTAAACTACATTCGAATCCATGACAACGTAAACAAGATACTTATGATAATTAGTAGCAATTTTCTCGTAACTGGTACATTTATTGAAGAAACTTTTCAAACAAAAGTTGTGCGAAATATTAATATCTTTCATTATGAGCATAACTATTTTTGCCGTAAGTGCAGCCGTTCTAGTGATATTGGAGATAGAACAAAAAATGCAAAGAGTAAACATGCATTGCTGGTTTGAATATTCTTTTCAAAAATAGGAGGTGCACAACTAGACCATATACAAGTCTTAAGTTTGAAGTTTCATAATTTTACGTTGGACAGTTTCGGCTTAGAGCGTTCACATACACACACACACACACAGGCACACAAACACGCACACACACACACACACACGCACACACACACACACACAGACGTCACTCCGAAAATAGTCACATTCGATTCAGGGAAGCTGAAAACGTGTATATCCGTTGAAATCTCGAGTTCGATTTTTTTGGTGATCCCTATACTTACATATTACTCTGTAAAAGAAAGTAAAAAGACCCAGTTAGATAAATTAATGTTGAGTGCAGGCCACTCCAGATATTTTAAAGAAGCATTTTAAAACAAATGTTGTGCCAAATATAAATATTTTTCATTATGAACATGACTATTTTTACATCCGTTATATTGATTAGGAGATAGGGAAAAATGCATTAAGTAAACATGCAGTTCAGGTTTGTATATTTTTTCAAAAATAATAGGTACACATCTAGACCAAATACATGTCTTAAGTTTGAAGTTTCACTATTTTACGTTCGACAGTTTTGCCTCTACAGCGTTCACAGATGTCATTTCGTAAATAGTCACATTCGATTCTGGGAAGATCGAAACGTATATATCCGTTGAAATCTCGAGTTCAAAATTTTTCATGATTACAAAACTTACTTATTGCTGCGCAAAGTAAAAATATAATTTATATAAAAAATACATTAATATTTTGCAATTATTTTGATAAAAGTAAAATCGGTTGTAGGCAGCACAGGACAATTTTATACGTTTGGTATCAATCACAAGTTTGTTAATTTGATCGTTTGCTTTCCGTTGCTATTTTCAATAAACAATACACTCGAAACACGTAATCTGTTGATTTATTTGTGGTATCCGATGTTAATTGACAAATGTCAAATTATTTGATCTATTTTAATTCCCTGACAAAATTTGGTTCATACAATTAAATAATTATAATCCTCGTACGCGCATATCAATGGCAACATAAATAAGATATTTAAGATTTCCGCAGCAAATCTCTCGTAACAGTTACAATTCCTTAAGAGGCTATTGCACGTTACCAAAATACAAGTCCTTTTTGGGCGGATACAGCTTCTAGATTCTTGCATATATAATACTGATTTTTCGTAGGTAGATAAATAAAAGATGCTAAATGTGAGCTTGCTTATTATTTATTAAGTACCCCCTTTAGTTTACTATACATAAATATGTGAACATTGGCCCAGTTTAGTTACTATTTATATGAATTTAATTAATCAAATTTCAAATTAATTAGGCGACCTCACTTTTCTCATCATTAATCTAAACATTATTTTTCATAATATGTTGATATCTTGCACAACTTGCTCAGGCGATCCTTTTGAAGTTTTAGTGTTTTAACATAAATACAGACAGTTTTTGTTTACAATTTTAAAACTAGATGCCGCAGCGCTCAGCATTGTTGGCTCGCAATGTTGCTGGCTTGTTATTGGCTTATATGTACTTCGAACTTACGTCTTTCCTCTTTCGTCGTCTCGTCCTACAAATTAGCAAGCCATTCAATTTTCGTTTGTCGCATTATCATTCGTTATTTATAATTTTATTTCTTTTTGAGACTAAAAAAATTGAAACACAAAAATTAAAAAAAAAAAAAAAATTTATATCAAAATAATCTACAACAAATTTTAAGACTTTTTATATCCATAACATTTTTTTAAATTGATAATCAAAACGCCATATTAAATAAAAGCCACTGCTCGCAACGCATATCTTACTTATAAGCGAGCTGGATGCATATGTGTACCTAAGCTTGTTTTTTATGAAATATATAAATATTTCCTGGGTGAATATTTCTTGTGTATTATAATAGAAATGAAGACAATATATTTTTTAAATACAAATACATACAAAACAAGTTTTGGTACGCTTTTAGGTAAGATATGTCTTGCGAGCAGTGGTTCATATTTTATAATTCAAAATTATATTATTTAATAAATTTTTATGGCCTTCGGGTTAACAGTATGAAAAAATCTTGTAGATATAAAATATCTTATAACTTTTAGTACATTTTTTTTGGTGTTTTACAGTATTAAGGGGGGTTTAAAATTTTGGGGCCCTATAACTTGAGAAGTATACGGGCGATTAGATATAAACTGCGAGCTGATTCAAATGGGATGCCAAATAATATGTGTACCAAATTTTGTGTGAATCACTCCGGTATCTTCAGAGGAGTATAGGGCACATATTTAGTTTACGAGCGACCGAGCGAGCGAGGGAACGACGACTAACATCCAAGTTTATGAGTTATATATATTTTTGAAATCAGGGCGAGACAAACACTTTTTGTTTAGAACATTTTTTGATCCAAAAATGCTACAGACAAACGACCGATTGCTTTAACTTCTTCGGTACTTGGTACGGCGAGCATAATTTTTTTTAATAATTTTATAAGAATAATAATCCAATTTATATACGAAACGACGCGATACTTATGATCGATAACTGAATCAACATCTTATGATGTGGCGTATATACAGTAGCATCTACAAAAGTCGTTCCCTCCCCACTGATCGTAAAGGCAACTTCATCGCTTTGTAACACAAAACCTATTAAACACAATCATCGCGTATTCCCTTGGCTCACCTTCCTCACACGTCGAGTCCTTGTACTCATACTAGTTCTGTAATTAGGCTAATCATCTATGTGACATCACAACTTATAGTATCATCACTTTTTGTTGACGTCAGATTATTATTTTTCTATAAGGACACTAAGCTATAGGTTTAGGACAGTTTTATAGCTAACTGCAGCTAACCGATTGGACTATTCAGTACTGCCTCAACATTTAGGCACTTGAAGCGGCTGCTTCGCCAGATTCCATTGATTTATGCATATTTCAGTTTCTGAATTTTGAAGGGGATATTACCCCATTAGCATTACCGCTTCAGCTCCCGAATTTTGTCAGTCGAACTCTGACTCAAGACTATTTAAGGGAAACGGCCGATAGTGTTGATAAAATGGGATCGCCTAGTTAACTTCACTATATTATCTTGAGAATCGCCAACAGTTTATAATTATCAAACAGTTAAAAGTGGAATTTAATTTTTCAAATCTATGAATTACTTTTTCGAACTCCATTTTAACGGAAATATGCGTTTTGAGCTTAAATGAATTGATATTTACTATTTTTGGGATGGCGTCTGTATATGTGTGTGTGTGTCTGTCTGTATGCTTGCCTATGTAGATCTGCGTCTGTCGAAGATAAAATTATAATACTATAAATTTTAAGTTGTTTGTAACTGAGTCAAATATCTCCAAAAATAAACCTAAACTGGTAATAACGCTTACACCTGCTACATATTTAATTCTTATATGAAGTAATAAGTAAGTCATGTAAACATATCAAACGTAAAATTGTGAAACTTCAAACTAAAGGCTTGATCATGGTCTACATGTGCACCTCCAACCGGAAGTGTATGTTTACTCTATGAGTTTTTGTCTATCAACACCCATTGTAAAAGTATCCCTAGCCGTCCAAACTGACGATGTCTTTACTCTTGCAAGGTCGGTATCTAGTGGTGGTGCACAAATTATACCAATAAACCAACCACGTTACCAGTATCGATTACTAGTAATGCACAAAATAATACCCAAACCAAAATTAATATTTCAAAAAATAAAAAAATTGTAACAGATACAAAATATCGGTTGTGGCCAACACAGAACATTCTTTTTCATAGTTTTTATTAGAAATATCCCAAACCAACTGTCAAAAAATAAAAATACCAATATTTCACAGTAATACCCTAAAATTGTTCTAAATTGCTTATTATGTTATTAAATATTGTTTCTTCAATATGAATCATATTGATTCTTTAAAATTCACCTTCGCAGTCAATCTACTTGTGTGCAAAATGACACACAATATTTATATATATATTTATTTTTTTAGGCATAAGTAATACGATAAATTTAAAAACAATGCTTGAAAATGCAATTCCAGGCCAATATAAATAAGAATATTTTTTTAAAGAAAAATTTCAAACAAAAGTTCTGCAAAATATTGATATATTTCATTATGTACATCACTATTTTTGCCATTAGTGCAACCGGTCTAGTGATATTGGAGATTGAACAAAAATAGCATTGAGTAAACATGCATTTCCGGTTTAAATATTTTTTTCAAAAATAGAATTTGCACATCAAGATTATATACAAGTCTTAAGTTTGAAGTTAATCAATTTTGCGTTCGAAAGTCTTGGCTCTAGAACAGCAGACAGACAAAAATATGTCATTCCGTAAATAGTTACATTCGATTCAGGGAGGGTCAATGCTTGTTTATCCGTCGAAATATTTTGTTCCAAATTCTTCAGGATTGCAAGACTTACTTATTACTGCGTAAGAGGAAGTATGAATTTAGAAATCAAATTAAAAAGAAAACAATCCAATTTTTACTAAGTACTTGCTATTTAAACGACATATCACTCTTCTCTAATACCATTTTATGATTGCAATACTTCCAAATTTCATATATAGAAGAAACTAGTAATGCACAAGACTTTTCGTTGCATATAGTTTTACAATTAATATTTATTTAAATTCACTTATTGCATTTAGTAAACATTCACTTCTGAATATTCATTAAAAAAAAGAAGGTGCTTATATATACCATATATAAGTTAAGTTAAGTTTGAAGTTATTTCAATGTTAGGTTCTATAGTTTTGGCTCTAGAACATGAGTGGACTACCGCCGCGCCGGCCTGAGACGATGTTGTATCCGGCCCGCTGCATGAAAGCATAAATTGCATTTTCAGCATTTACTTTGACTTATCGCGAATAAAGAAATGTTGTTGGCCGACGGTTAGCATTGTGAAGAAGGGGTGGGTCTTTCGAGGTTGACAGAGGTGTGGTTGGTGAAATAAAACTCAAAAACTAAACAAAATGTAACTATATAATAACATTAAAGAAAGGAAGAATATATAAATAACAAAGTGCTCAAAGAAAAAGAAATATAATAATTAACAGGAAATATGTAAATTACAAAATAGAAAAGAAAATATTAATTACAGAATACACAATTGTAAATAAAAGAAAATAATAAATATACAGATATTGAAGTGAGCCCGTGGGAGAAGTGTGCGCGGTGTTCAGCAACGTGCTGCTCCAGGAATTTATAAAAAATTGGGCGCCAGTCCTGCGAGGCCATAGAACATCCTGGAACCAGCCGTGGCAAACCAAAGGTTTCTCCACTCTCTCACGGCTTCACTGGTTATCTGTACGGTACCTGTGATCATACATAGGAAAGATAAATACAAAGCAGAAAAATATAACGAAAATTACTAGACGAATCTATTCATTGAAAATTAAATACTCAAAAAAAATTAAATTAATCCAATCCAAAGCAAATAGATAACATAATAAACGGTAACTTAAATAACAAAATATTAATAACAGAGCTGAATCAAAATATAAATAAATCAAAACTAAATTATCAAACAAACTGAATAAAATCAAAAATTAAATATAGATCAAACAAACTAAATCAAGAAATATGACGGTAAACTCAAATAAAACTAAATAATGCTCAATATTAAATTAATTCAAAATATTAACGGAACATAAATACCAAATCAAAACAAAACTCAAAAACAATTGTGGAATCACGCAGGATGAACACTCATCCGTTCCGTGGTCGGCCGGTGCTAGTTGACCTCGAAGCATCACAATTAAAAATACCAAAAATATTAGATACAACATTAAATCAAGCTTTGCGCTACCCAAAAATATATCATAAACGATACTGAAATCCAAAAATTACGATACTCAAAATCACGTTTACAGTGCTACCAATATACGATACTGAAATCACGCATATCGCGCTACCAAAAATTTATACGATACTATAAATCACGTTTCAACGAAATCAACGTTTTGACCATCCCCGAATCGATTCAAACAATTTTCGGAATGACTTTTGTGTGTATGTGGGTACATATATGTGTGTGAGAGATTGTTTTCCTATTTTTGAAAACAATGACTTAGCCGGAAGTAACAGTTTATTCCTGCTACTTTTACCATTTACTGAAAAATTCGCCTATGGCAATAGCCATGTTTCATTTACGATTCCCTACTTACCACATATATTAATTTGGCTATACGGCAACTTACTATGAATTTATTACAAAATAAAGCAATATATATATATATATATATATATATATATATATATATATATATATATATATATATATATATATATATATATATATATATATATATAAAGATAGTAGAAGTATAAGAGAGTTAAGGTAAGACCACTTCAGCTTTTTTTCTATGTTATTGAATCTTTTAATTTGTTTGGAAAATACAGTGATAGAATTTATTGTATTTGACAAAATAGTATCCAATATTTTGCAGTCAGTTTTTATGTGTTACAAGCTTATTCCTTTTTCTGTTATTGTCCAAAACTTACAATTGAAAATAGAACATGTAGTGGCTGCAGTCGCTCTGACCGAGTACAGTAATCTGCTTTGTCGACCTATATCGTGTTTATGACTGCACATATAGCAATTTCAGTGAACGTGCCACTGGAATTTCAGTCGAAAACGTTTTATGTGAAGCCGTCGATGTTTTCAGCTTGGGTAATACGGCAACTACATGCATTATTCAACACCTATTCAACTAATGTTTTTAAACAAAAGTTACTGCTCTAAGGACATATGTTCAACACAACATTCAGTTTTAGTGCAATTCTTATAAAAATTAGCAAACAAATTTTTATATGTTTTTATAATTATTTCTGAACAGCTTTTCCTGGAACCGACAACACTTAATTTATTCCCTATTTAATTTTATTCAATATATATATATATATATATATATATATATATATATATATATATATATATATATATATATATATGTACTATATATATCTAACTTCATTTTGAGCTTAATAAATAAAAAGTTCCTTCTATCACCTTTTTAACTCGCCGTACAAAAGAGCTGACGCAATCGGTCATGTATTTGTAGCATTCTCGAATCAAAGAATTTCCTTCAAAAAGTGTTTGTCTCGTCACACAGTGGAGTATTTGTATGAAATAACCGGTCAAAATTATTTTATAGATTTTATTCAAATATTATTAAATAAGAAACAATATTATATGATAATAAGCTACTATATATAGCATTAATTTGGTTCATGGCACATATTGAAAAGTATTTTTTAAACTATAGTTACGACTATTTGAAGAGCATGATCTTTTCAGGGTTATGTTCAGTATTCAATGTATCTCAGCAACGATGAGCCTAAACAAATTTTTATTTCATGAATTATTTTTGTAATTTCATAAGCTAACTTTTATGTCATGGCAATCATTTTCGAAAATGTGATCCTCTTTGAGTAATTTGCTAATCAGTGTTTTTGCTTGAAAATCAACGTTTTCAACCTCCTGTAACTAGGAGGGTTTTAAAGCGAAATTAACGTTATAGGGGTTTTTTGGAGTAGAATTCGACGATCGACACGTTCCCATAGTCACTTTCTTTCTTTCTTTTTTGAACCTCTGAGTTGGGGTGTAACTCATCCACCCCCAACGAGAAAACAAACTATTTTTTTTTAAATATTTCATATTTGTCCAATTTTTAATCAAATTATCAAAAAAAAATTAAGTCTGAAGTGAAACGACCAAATGACTGTACAATATATACTCTTTTCCTCTTAATATTTAAACTAATGGTATACAAAATGGCGGAAGAGTGCGGAAGATTTTTCTTCGAAATTGATTAAAGAATAGTCTGAATATTATGCGTGTACAAAAGAAATAACGCGACAAGACGCGACAGGCACTCAAAAACACTTTTATACGAAAGTTTGATGCAAAAAATATCACACATTTATAGGACTTGCAAATATTATTCGTTAACTTATTATTTTAATTGCAAATTAAATATTGATTCAAAGTAAAGTACATACCTTCTCCAACCATATCAAAATCGTTTTTGTTTTTCAAAAATTCAAAGACCAACAAACACAAATTACAAAATAAATGCGTACTGTATTATAGCCTAGTCGTTACTCAGCGCATTCGCTATTTACAATGACTGGGTTCTGATTTAATTTAGGTATGTAAATAAACATTTGGCGCCCTTATTTGGCGACAATTTGACGGGCCAGTCATTCTTCTTAAAGAAAATGCCGATTGGTTTATATTTTGACTAGATTTGTGATTTCGACTTTTGACCGGGTTTTTCATACAAATACTCCACTGTGCGTCACCCTGAATCCAATATACGTATAACTCATATTACTTGGATGTTAGTCGTCGCTCGGTCACTCGTAAGACCAAATATTTGCCCTCTACTCCTCTGAAGGTACAGGAGCAATTTACATCAAATTTGTTACACATAATATTTGGCATCCCGTTGGAATCCGCTCGCAGTTTAAATCCAATCGCCAGTATACTTCCTCAGACACCAAAATTTGGAGTCCCTCTTAATATACCCTTATAAAAATAATTATAACACCCAAGAATTCTACAAGATATTTTATTTCTATATAATTTTTTCATACTGGTTGCTCAAAAGCCTTAATAAATAATTACAAATTATAATTTTGAATTTATAAATGTGCATTAATTCTTTTTAATTTAGTATATCAAAAAAATCTACTAAAAGTTGTACGACTTTCTATATCTATATCATTCTTTCTAATTGTTATTCAAAAGGATATAATAATTAAAAACAATTTATTGTTTAAAAAGCGCGTTCCATCTATCGCGAATATATAAAGACCATTCGGCAACACCAAGATATTTACCTATAATATCGCTAACGGCCACGATTAAATTTTATGACGACACACTTTTGTAGTCCATTGTACAATTTTGCAAGCAGTATGTTCGAAAGGTGCCAAATTTGCTGGTATTTTTACAATTATGGGTAGTTTTGCTTGTTCGAAATATATTATACACAATTCGAGAAACAGTGGCTTGGCCAGTAAAGTATAAACAAGTAAATAATTCTTATAAATTCAGTGAATTCAAATAATATAACCTAGTTTAATTTATAACATTTATTTAATATTGACTTAACATTTATTTAATAATATATATTAACATATATTTTTTTCGTCGGAATTGGTTCGATGTCAGTTCTTATATTCTTGCTCATTATATTTTTCAAGAAATTCTGCACATTTCACCAAATATAATTTTTTTGTAATCTTTCACGAATATTTTCAACCAAATGTCAAAAAAATTGCACGAGTTAGTCATCTTTAAAGTTAAATACAACGGTCCTACCTTCTTTATAACTAGGCTTTAGTTGTTAGGTTATGGGAGCATTCACCTTTAGAGCACAAAAAAAAAAAAAAATGGTACATAACATACTTTGTAAAATAAATTTCAAGCAAAGTGGCTAGATATTAAAATATAATAACTTTAATCATTTTATTTCTTCTCTAACTATGCAAAAGAGGAAACAATGGTTACAGTTATTAGCCCGAATTCAGCACCCATTAAAGTTGAAGAAGATTCACTAGGCATTTTAAAGAAGCTTCTTTTATTATTTATGTTCATCTGTCATCTTCAGTGCTTAGAAAGTTATTTAAGGGGGCATTCACCTTTAGCGGATTCAAAAAATCGATTTTTTTTTGCAGAATCGGACTTTTTGAAGTGTTGACTATGGGTTTCTGAAACCGTTTTTCGAAATTCGAGTTGGAAATATGTGAAATTGTGATTTAAACAAAACAATGTTTTTGCTCAAACACGGCGTTTTCGCGTGCGTCAGTCTGAAGTTGAAACTTTAAACCCATTTTTCTCGAAATCATATTTTTTAAATCGCGCGGTAGAATATACGAATTAACCGATTTAACTCTCGATAAGCCCACCAAAGGAGAAAGAAAGTGGCAAAAATGACACTTTTCGTACGATGCCATTTTTCTAATTATGGTCCAAATGGACCACCCGAGAGTCAATTCCTAGACAATTTAATATACTTTAAAACCCTTTCTTTTTATTTTCAAATAACTGGGACCAGAGTTATGCTACCGCGCGCCAACCAATGCTAAATTGAGCTGCCCACTTTGGACCTGGACATCTGCGCCGGAGCTGAACGTACCCGACTTTAAAAAATACCTTATTAAAGAGAAAAGTTGAATAAATACGATACAAAAAACCGCGTGCGAATATCTCGAACGTACCCTGAGCAAGAAAATGTCAAAAAACAACCTTTTTTTCGTGCCCTAAAGGTGAATGCCCCTTAAATCGAAAGTAGAGTGCAGGGCAATTCTCATTTCTTTTATGATCACATTGCATTCTTTTATACATAACGTATAAGTTAGTAAAGAAATAACTATATTTACATAATAAAATGTTTGAATAATTAATTCACAGTATCAAGAATATTTTATATGCAAATTCGTGCAAATTTAAGTTACCACCAATGCATGGCTATACCTAACTCCAAAATTAAGGTTAGTAAATCAACTAAAATGTTAACATCAATATATCGTTTGAGCAACTATGTCCACGCATTAGAGTGGTTCGCGTCACAAACCAGCAAGCAAAACCGTAACAAAAGTGAACTTATTGTGCTCACTAATTAATGGAAAAGGTTTTCAGTTGGTATACCCTAGGCCCAATGCCTAAATAAATTAAGTTATAAATACATCAGCAATGTCGTGTTACGTAATTAAACAGTACTTTGGTGCACGATTTCGGTGAAACAGTCTGCAAAACCACACGTTACCGCCCGACAAACATGGACACGCCATTAGACGGTCCATTCAATAGGTTCTGATTTTGTTTGAACTTAATCAGGTAAAATCAAAATTAAATTAACTTTAATCTAAATCTAAAATTCCAATCATTCTATCTATTGTGAGCAACGGAATTGAAATAAATTCATATTTGTATGTAGGTACTATAGTTAATAGTAACGCTACTACAGAGCTGAACTGGAACAATATGACCCACCGGCAATATTAGTAATTTAGGCCATCGGAATAATTAATAATTTGGTTTAGTAAAATATAGTTCCAATATTTCTTAAACACAAGCATTTAGTCCCGGTGGTCTAGTCGGGCCCTGCAATTTACGAACTTATATACTTATTTAGACATGATGTTTTATAAATTGCAGAATAAAGGTGTTAGTAATATGGCTGCTAAGAAACTTCAAAAACAAATAAGCTTATATTATTCACCTTACAAGTAATAATTTATAATCGAATTTATATATTTTAAATGATTTATTTGATCATCCATATGAAATACTATAATTCGTATATAACGTAATATAATATGGCTTTATCGCATATTAACTAATTAACCATATAATCGCACAGGGCCGCCGCGTCAGGGTGGCAAGGTTATACCAACACAAAGGCACCTGATTATAGGAGGTGCCCTTCCAAAGAAAATATAATAGTAATTTTTATAAATCATATACTTTTTGGGGTGCCCAAATATAAATTTCACAAAGGTCTCTCACCCTCGCGGCGGCCCTGTAATTGCATATAACTGCATGTATAGTCTCTTATTTTCTTTCTTCAACGTAATGCATACTTTTTTACGATTTAATGCATGACGCTTGTGTGTGTCTTTGTGTGTGTATATACATATGGCTGTATTTATGTGGGTTTATTTAGATGTTTGTGTATGTGTATCTATATACATATATGTATTTACATGCTTGTGTGTATATGCGTGTATTATATATATATATATATATATATATATATATATATATATATATATATATATATATATGTGTGTGTGTGTGTGTGTGTGTGTGTGTACATATATGTGCGTATGTGTATACCTGTGTGTGAGTTTTGAATTCAAGATTTGTGTGTCGTGGGAAAACTTCCTATTTTTGAAACAAATATTTCAACCAGTAGTGCTTGTGACCTCGTGCTATTCTACACTTCACGAAATGGACTACAGTTAGAGATATAGTGAATCTTATAACAGATTTTAATATCATTGCCAATTTGCGTTTGTTTTTAGCTCGCCGTACGTAGTACCGAAGAGGCTAAAGCATTCGGTCGTGTGTCTGTAGCATTCTCGGATCAAAAAATTTCATTTAAAAAAGTGTTCGTCTCGTCGCCCTGATTCCGAAAATGTATATAACTTATATACTTGGATGTTAGTCGTCGCTCGTAAGACCAAATTTGTGCCCTCTACTCCCCTGAAGGTACCGGAGCGATTCACTCCAAATTTGGTACACATATTATTTGGCATCCCATTTGAATCCGCTCGCAGTTTAAATCCAATCGCCCGTATACTTCCCGAGTTATAGGGCCTCAAAATTTGGAGCCCCCCTTAATACTGCCCTTATAAAAATAATTGAAATTTTTAAAAATTCTACTAAAAATTCTAAGATATTTTTTGTCTACAATATTTTTTCAATTTGTTAATCCAATGCCCGAAAAAAATTATTTAATATTATAATTTTGAATTTTAAAATATGCACTAAATTATATTTTTATTAATATAATCTAAATTTGGTACACATATTATTTGGCATCCCATTTGAATCCGCTCGCAGTATAAATCCAATCGCCCGTATACTTCCCGAGTTATAGGGCCCCAAAATTTAGAGCCCCCTTAATACTGCCTTTATAAAAATAATTAATACACTTAAAAATTATACTAAAGTTTCTAAGATATTTTCTATCTATAAGATTTTTTCATTTTGTTAATTTAAAGCCCGAAAAAAATTATTAAATATTATAATTTTGAATTTTAAAGTATGAACTAATATTTTTTATTATCAATATAATCTAAAATTAAATGTAAGACTTTTTACACCTATAACATATTTTCAAATTGTTAACCAAAAGGCCATAATAATTAAAAACCACTGCTCGCAACGCATATTTTACCTAAGGGCGAGCTCTGCGCGTTGGTGCGTTTTACGCGTACCAAATCTTGTTCATTTTCGCAATTTCAAAGATATTAATATTGTTTATCGTGACTGCTGTAGTAGTAGTATAATAATAAATAAATAACAAGTAGTGTTAAAAGAAAATGAAAGTTCTGGTCAAAATCTCCCCCGACCGACGTGATGACACGAAAACGTTACAATATATAGTGAAAACAAAGCATACGATGTTAATAGATATTTTTCGTTGTAATCGTACGTTTTCATGCCCGTTTCATTTTAGAACTTTTACATAAAAGAAAAGTTATTGTTCTTGAAAATCATTTGACATTCACACTAGATATTTAAATCGCTGGTTAGCATTATGTTGTTAAATTGTGTATATTTCAGGTCTTAGTTGTTTTGTTTATGTTTTAATACTATTAAATAATACAAAACATGTTTATTAATATAATTTATTAACATATTTAGTAGCAAATACATGCATAATCGCATTGAAGGATTTATTCTGTAATTTGACCGTTGTATTGAGTAAAGGTTATATTATATGTTGGCAATGAATACCAGATGACCGCACGTTAAGACACAAATCTACTTCTTAATCCTCAGCTGGTCAACGTGGGTCATTACCGTTTTAAAGTAATTTGTTTCGTACGCAACTTCTGAATAGGCGCTGGTAGAGCCATCTATGTAGCTGAAAAAATAACTTTAACCTAAGTTCTTTAAGTTGGTTTAATCAGCGTCGGCGAGTGCTGCACAGGTAATCCATGCGAGAACATTAAATTTATAAAAAAAAAGCATCCGGGACACAAGTTAACTTCTTACGTAAGTAAAAATTCTGATGTATTGCGGTATTAATTGTAGCATTATGTATTTATAACAAGTAATAAATTATAATATGAAAAATCGTTGAGTTTATCTTGAAAGAAATTTCTAGTATCAATGATTACAAAAACATTTACGAATATTTTTATGGAAGAATGCATTTTATGGCTCGTTCGGACTGACGCGGCTGTGGCAACTTGCTAAATGGCTGAAATCTGCCGCTAAATATTTTTGGCGTTCGCACCGCGGCAACAACCAGCGACAAATGTTTGAATGAGACGCCACAAAATAAATGATAGGTTCAAGGATTGCCTTTGCCGCTGCCGCGAAATGTCAAAGAAGAACCAACTTTTCCACAAAACTAACGGCGGAAATTTCTCTTTTATCCCCCTGGTTATTTACGATCTGTCGTCTGACAATAAGTAAATTTTCTGGTGCTTGACTACTTAACACGTAGGTACTTGCTCATTATACCATTTCAACATTAATTAGGCGTTATTCAAGCCAAATCTAGAGGGTAACACCGTTTTTATCTGCGTTTTTTGTAAGTTTGTTCGGGTGCAATTTTAGCCTATCCGTATACCTAGTAGTGTGATGTTCAATCTCTTCTTTAAACGGATTTAATTCGAAGATCGTTGCTAATTATGTAATTTGGTACAAACCATGGCGCGTTCATTATCATCCTTAGCGTTTTTGATTGAAACCATTCTATAGACTGGATATTGGAATAGGAAGCTGAACCCCACAGTTGTACACCATATGTCCATACCGGTTTCAGCACAGAGTTGTAAAACAGGATCTTATTTTCTAAAGAAAGATTTGAATGACGTGCTACTAGCCAGTACATTTTCAGGTTCAGTTGTTTTCCTTTGGTCTTCATTAATTTTCTTTACGATGCGATGGATTTGATAAATGCTAGCATGTTGTTGTCGAAAGCCAAATTGGTGTTCTAGGAATAAGTTTTTTGGGGTTGTAATAAGATATTTGAGAAGGAGTTTCTCTAGAACTTGAGACAAGATAGGCAGCAGACTAATTGGTCCGTATGAGGTAACATCTTTCGGGTCTTTTCTTGGTTTTTGATGTAAGATTACTTGAGCTAATTTCCACTGCGCGAGGAAGTAGCTAAGCCGCAGTGCCGCATTAAAAAGTAAAGTAATAAACCGTATGACTTTTTCAGGTAAATCATGTAGTATCTTTGCAGTTATGAGGTCATATCCGGGTGATATTTTCTTGTCATGAAGTTCAATTGTATGTCATACATCTTTTCTGGTGTATTGTTTTATTAGCAGATCTAACTGATAAGCAGCTTCTAGAAAATCCGTTATATTGCTATTATCTTTTGCGGATGCTGTGGGATATGGCTCAAAAGTCTTCGCCAAATATTTTGTAAAGATTTTTGTCTTCATAATTTTTACTGGCCCATTTTTCAATTTCTTGTCTGATTGGTTGAAGTGGACGATTGTTTTCTTCATTGCTTCCCATAGTGAATATTCGATAGCTTCGGTGGGTGTTAGCTTCACGAGATAGTCTTAAATAGCAAGGTCTAGCAATTCTTTGAGGTCTTTTACGGCTTTATTGAATTTTACTTTATCATGTGGTGCTCTTGTTTTCTGCCACTCTTTTCTTAGTCGACGTTTTTCTTGGATCTTCGTTTTGGCGTTTGTGGAACAGGTTGGAGTATTTTTGCGCACTTCTTCAGTAGGTGTTGCTTCCCATGCAGATTCTTGTATTTTTTTATTTAGATTTGTTATTTCTGTTCCCAGTTCTTGGTTAATGGGAGTAAAATCATTAGTTAAAAGTTGGGCAAAAAAGGTTTGCTTTCTCTTGATTACTTTTAGCCCATGGTCCTATGTTTGGTGATTCTAAACAGAAGTTGCTGTTATCGGTTTTTTATTGAATTTTATTGATTGCCATATTGAATTGTGAAAACGAATTAGATTAGAAATATAGTCTGTAATGCTTGCATCGCGCATTTGTTTTAAATCTAATTTAAGTTGATTTTATAGTGCTTTGTAACCTGGAACATGAGTTCGCTGGCACTTTCCTCTAGCTTTTCTTTTTTCTGCAATATTGTTTCTAATTTCCATGGGTATGTTTATGTTCCGCTTTGGGGTTTCTAAATTAGAAGTAGCATTTTTTTGCAGCTCTTTGCAGGGTTTTTATGAACGTTTTGAATGCGTCTTTATTTTCTTCAGGATTTTTTAGGCTAATTTGAAAATATATTTGGAGATTTACTTCACTACTAAATATATCCCAATTTGTTTTTGAGTTACACCGTTTCTTTGGACTATTTTTTCAAAATAAAATATTTTTCTAAAGTAACTAGAAATATCTATTTTGTGCAAAATTCACCATATTACCGTCAATTAGGTTGCAAATTAACATAAAAAGAATTGTTTTTATTTTGCAGATCAAAATTTCATATGCTTTTTTAAAATGACAAACTTTTTCAAAAATGTGATCCTTTTGAGTAATTTGCTTGAAATCAGTGTTATTGCTTGGAAATCAACGTTTTCAACCCCCTGTAACTAGGCGAGTATTAAAGCAAAATTAACGTTATAGGGGTTTTTTGAAGTGGAATTCCAATAGTCACATTTATCTTTTTCTTTTGAACCCCCTGAGGTGGGCTGTAACTCACGCCCAACGAAAAATCAAACTTATTATTTTCAAATATTTCATATTTGTCCCATTTTGAATCAAATTATCAAAAAAAAATTTAGTCTGAAGTGAGACGACCAAATGACAATATATACTCATTTACTCTTAATATTTAAACTAATTGTACACAATATGGCGGAAGAGTGCGGACGATTTTTTTTCGAAATTGATTCAAGAATAGTCTGAATGTTATGTAAATAAATAACCCGACAAAGCGCGTCAGATACTCAAATACACATTTATACGAAAGTTTGATGAAAAGTATCACACATTTATAGGACTTGTAAATATTATTCGTAAACTTATTATTTTAATTTTAAATTAAATATTGATTCAAAGTAAAGTATATACCTTCTCTTTCCATAAAAATGTCGTTTTGGTATTTCAAAAATTCAAAAGGCGACACATCCAAATTACAAAACAAATGCGTACTGTATTATAGCTTCTTCACTACTTACAATGACTGGGCTCTGACTTAATTTACGAATGTAAATAAACATTTGTAGCCTTTGTATTGTTACAGTGAGATCTCTACAGCTAATACCAATGAACATAATCATATTTTTATTATTTTAAGATTTGTATATCCCTCAAAAGAAAACCTATTTTTGAAAAGGATATTTCAACTGGAGGTACTTGCATGTTCGTGTTATTTATTGTAGACACGAGTTAGAAAAAAGAAAAGTGAATATAATAAAAATTGAAGATATTGCAATTTCTAGATACTTCAGTTTAAAATGATATTCGAAAAATGTACCATTTACTGGAAAATTGCATTTGAAAACAACCATGTTATAAATACATTTCCCTAGTAACCATAGATATTGATATTGTTTTATAGCTAATATTATATGAATTATAATCAAAATATAGAAATAGCCAGCTTTTGCGGTCACAATTTCATCATTTTATTATTATTATTTTTTTATATACCTTATTTACGGGTTAATTAAATGTCTTATTTGAAGACATACAATATTTGACATGTCATAAACATATGAACATATATGTATTTGCTATGTCAAGTGTTTTGATCATGCCATTGACTGATGTATTGCATTGCAAAATTTACTTTGTGCATTATTTTGTAAAATTGTGATTACTAAATTTAACCAGGGCTTTGCCCCATTTCAAATTACGAGTGTTATTCTATATATCCACGAGAAAACATTATTGTAGTGTGATGCCCCCTAGGCGATACGACCCATTGACATGTGAGGTGCTTCACCCCTTCGGCGCTACACCCCAATTCTATCTGGGTACTGCGCTTCTTAGGTGTTACGCAACAGTTGGAACACAGGATGTTACCTCACGAAACACCAGCTTTGTATAAGAAATTATTTTGCTGGGCATTGTTTTAATTAATTTTAGTGTTATCAAACTTTAAAATAAAATTGCGTATATATAGATATAAATTTAAAAATAGAAAAATAGAAAAACACTATTTAATATAAGTATTAAAACATAACTTACTTGTTCACCATTAGCGTACCAAGTAAGATTTACAGACGGATATGCTGCTGGCGCAGTACAATTCGCTCTGACTTTAGCGCCAAGGGCCACTTTTCGAATTTCAGTACTAATCGTTGGACCTTCTTCTGGAATATCTGCAACATAAATAAATATAATTAAAGCAAGTCACCAAAAACAAAGTAAATTTAAAATGTTCATCAATTACAGCAATTTCCAATCTGTCATAAATCGAAAATCGACAGGTTACAAACGTAATGTTCAAACATAGAAATCAACCGTGATGACCACATAGGCGGCGTTGATATTCAGGCAGCCTGGTGATCGTTCCCCTCTGCAATTAGCAGCTAATTATCTTGATTGCACCGTACAATTTAGACCTGAGTATCCAACAGCAAGCACACACATACAGACAGGCATATATTACACATATTAGTACAATTGAACAGTATACGTGTAGCACATACTAGCACGAATTATTCTCATCACACAAAGCTAATGACGTCACAGAATCTCAATCAATATATCAGCCGAATAGAAAACAGCATCACCGAGTAATCAAAATGTCAGAGGCTACTAACAGTAATTTGTGTACCATATGTGAGCGACAATTTCAATGTAGTTTTATCATTGATAACTATAATATATGTAGATGAACAACGACTACGTTAAAGGAAAAATATAGTAAAATATTGGTGCAAGTGAGAGGGAACTAAAAACTGTGAGTCAAGTAGGTAACGCCTACAGCGTCGAATAGTGACACAAAATTTTCAAATACTCTCGTAAGATGTCTATGATTGCAGAATTATAATATCTGGACTGGCCTGCACTCAACTTTCTTTTACGCAGTTTTCACTGATTATTGATTATAAAAATATAAAACGAGAAAATAATAATCCAACAGAAACAATATGAAAACCAAGTTTACCTTGTATAAATGAATGGGTGGAAAATGATACCAATACCAATTTGTAATGTTTCTGAAGTTCTAGCTATAAAAACTAACCAATACATTACAGAAATATTCTGAAATGTCATTTATCTAATTGGATCTATTTTGTTTTCCTGTCAAAATAGCAGATTTTATAAGCTACATGCGAATCCATGGCAACGTAAACAAGATATTTATAATGCTTTGTAGCATTTTTCTCGCAACTGGTACATTTTAACTTTCTTTTACAGAGTCATAAACATTGTAATCATGAAAATTTTCGAACTCGAGATTTCAACGGATATACATCAACCATGAGTTACATCATTTGTTTCTTGTTTATTGAAAACAAACATGCATTACATTGACAGTTATCTGTATGAATTAATATTTAAAATATTGATTTCTTATTAGAATAAATTGTATCATGTTACGATGCGTTTTAAATATGTGTGTTATAACTATATTCGTTTATTAAATAGGATACTATGTGAACACCAGTCTTCTTTAATTCTGTATTTCAGAACGTATCACCATTTACAGTCTATCTACCAGTGAAATAGGTCGTGCATTGAGAGTGATTTAGTGAGTGACAAAAGTGTTGTGAATAATTATTTGAGGTGAGGTTGATAGCTAATCTATAACGTATTATGATATTTGGATATTCTACTATATGTATTTATACTGAGTATGAATGAATATGAATCAATGTGTGAAGTTAGACTAATCTGTCGAATTGTTATTGATATTAATATATGGACGATGGGACGAAGTGTCCGGTTTGGTATTGAGATATAATTATGGAGTAAAGTAAAGAATATGAGCTAGACATATTAAATGAGTATTGAGATAATACTAGAGAGTTGAATATATATGATATGAGTTGTGTTGAATATGTGAGGACGATGACTATTGACAAAGGCCTGGCTGACGGTGTGTTCGGGGGCCCAACGTTGGCCTGTCTGGTGTATCCGGGGCCCAACGGTGTCCTGTCTGGTGTGTCCGGGGGTCCCAACGGTGGCCTGTCTGGTGTGTCCAGGGATCCCAACGGTGACACCACTGGTTGATGTGTTCTTCAGGAGGTGGTCCCAACGACGGTCAGAGTGTGGCGTGTGTCGCGCACGGAAGACCCCTCATACGTAACCTATACGCTTACGTATGAGGTTGACTACCTGACTTGCGTTGACGGTTGAGGGTTGATTATATGGGGTTTTGGTATGACCCTGTGTGAGTGTGTGTGTGTGTCTGAGTGTGTGAGAGAATTATAGACTGGCTCCTCACTGAGTTTATACTCAAACCTGTATTCTAATTTCAGAGCCTAAATAGAGTATAGCCCGGATTCCGCGGGCCGTCACGTATACATCTTTGTATATTTATACTTATGTAATTGTATGATGTTATTATTGGTTTTATTATGATAAAGTGCCATGCAGGAAAGGTATCAGTGTTTAAATATCGTCGATAAGCCTCCGACTACAACAAATCTACAAGTAAGTTAAACACGAGTTGTAACAATCAGGTAAATTATTATAGAATCAATTTATATTATATATTTCCTAACATAATTAAACAACAATTTCAGAGTTTTACTGTGGAGTTTGACAGTTTAAGAGTGAATACGATAAGTACTTCAAATACAGATCCATTATAAAGGTTTAATTATCCAGTTATTATTAAGTTATAGTAATTTAATTTGAATTTTCATTTTATATTGGTTAGCAAAAGATTTTGTTATCACTTAATAATAATAATTATTATCTGCGCCTGTTTTTGCCAGGAAAACAAAATAGACATTTCAGAGTATTCCTGTAGAGTATTGGTTAGTTTGACCGTTTGTGTGAGATTATATATTATATATATATATATATATATATATATATATATATATATATATATATATATATATATATATATATATATGTAGAAAGTTTGTTTGGGATATATATACATATATATATATATATACATATATATATATATATACATATATATGTGGACAGTTTGTTTGGGATATATATACATATATATATATATATATATATATATATATATATATATATATATATATATATATATATATATACACACCTATCCCCCGATTTACACGGTACTTGTTTTACACGTTTTCGCTTTTACACGGTTTTCCAAATAAGTTTTTTTTTGTTTTTATCGCACTCTACTAAATGCTACTGTGATTGAACACGTGCGCTGTGTGCACATCTCACGGGGAAACAGTGTTTCTGTAATATATTACATATTTTAACCTGTCAATGCATTTTATTTTTATTTCTGTGTACACCTAAAAATATTGAAATAAATCACAACTGTTAAATAGCAAAATTATGCATTTTCTGCAAGCTTTTCGATTTACACGGTTTTGATTTGAAAATTTTTAATTTTCGATTTACACGTTTTTCTCAGGAACGTATCTACCGTGTAAATCGGGGGATATATATATGTATATATATATGTATATTAATATCTATCTATTGAAAACTACGTAAAAGAAAGTTGCGTGCAGGCCACTTCAGATATTTTGAAGAAATGTTTCAAACAGAAATTGTGCGAAATATTAATCTATTTCATTATGAACATAACTATTTTTGGCGTAAGTGTAGCCGTTCTAGTGTTATTGGAGATAGAACAAATAATGTATAGAGTAAACATGCACTACCGGTTTTAATGTTCTTTTCAAAAATAGGAGGTGCACATCTAGGGCATATACAAGTCTTAATAATTTTTCGTTCGACAGTTTTGGCCCTAGAGCGTTCACACAGACAGATAGGCGTCATTCCGAAAATAGTCACATTCGTTTCAGGGAAGGTCAAAACATGTATATCCGTTGAAATCTCGAGTTCGAAATTTTTCATGCTTACAATACTTACTTATTACTCTGTAAAGGAAAGTAAAAAGTAATTCTGTTTTTAATGAATAAAATACTAGTAGCCAGCTGTAGTGGAAATCCGGTACGCGTAGCCACGTTTTACTGTCTGTGCGTCATAGTGGAAAAAAGTAAAGAAACCCAAAATGTAGTGATTTTTTAACAAGTTAATCAAATGTATATTTATCAATATTTTTGTTTCAGGTTACTATATAAATAATATATGAAATTTTTTACTCACAAGAAATAGTCGTTCATCAATAAATATAACTTTTGTCGAATATTAAATTTTGTTAGAAGTATTAATTTTAGTTCTAATTTCACAACAGGTTATGGTTCCAGTCCAAACTCGTTCTGCACATTTTTTTGATATATAATTTTTGAATTTGTGTTTTGAATATAATAATAAAAATGGATACTACAGCAAGAATTCAAATTGGAAGTACAAAGTGTGTATTCTGCTACGAGGTATTGTTGTTGCAATTGACGTCGTGGAGGGAATATTGCAGAAACCCAAAGAATTGGGATCTGAAACTAAAGCAGAAGAAATTGCAAAGTATAATTCTGATGTAGCTAGTTTTTCAAAGGTAGAATGTAACGCATTGATTATTTTAACAACCAATATGACAGAAAATAATGCACACTAAGTGTGGCTAGCGCTTCATAGATTATATGATGGGACTACTGAAGACATAGCGTATGATATTTGTTTGCAATTCTTTAGCTATAAAGAGTTATTGGTGATGGCATTACTAGTTATATGTCAAAATTGAAAAATGTATGGAATGACTTATAACAGGAAGTTACTTAAGATAAAGGTAGTAATTATGAATTACCTTAGTTATTTCCTTATATGTAAAATACTAGGTACATTGCCAGAGAAGTATTTTTCATTTAAATCTAGTTGGATGTTGATGGCAAAATCTGACAGAACAATCGACAGTTTGACAGATAAATTATGTGCTTATGAATGGGCCGTAGCATACAAAGGTAGAGATTATAATTGTCAAGAAGCGCTCGCAACGGAAACTGCGAAGAATAAATCCAACTCGAAATTCTCAAAGAAACACAATCTTCTAAACTTCACATGTCATTATTGCAAAAAGGTAGGTCACAAAGTTTTGCAATGTTATAAGTGGAAAGCTGATAGAAAAACACCAAAACCATCTAAGTCAGAGGCAACTGTCACCACTGGGGACAAAATGACTCTTGTGGCTGTTACCTCAAGCGTTTTTGCTGCTGCGTGTGATCCAAATAATTGGTATGTAGGCAATGGTGCAACAAACCACGTTACTAACAGAAAAGATGTATTTAAAACTTTTGAGCCATTTGCAGTCTCACATACAGTGACCACAGCGAGCTGTTGCTAGCATCAGAAAAGGCACAATTGAAGTAGAAGCTGCAGTTAATGGACAATGGCAGCAAATATCGTTGGGCGATGTGTGGTATGTATCTAATATACGGAAAAATTTGTTTTCAGTTATATCTGCACAGGATAGACATCCAAATTGGGAATTTTCGTCAAAAACTGAAATCTGTAAATTAAAAATTGCTGGTCAAGTGAAAATAATTGGAGTTTGAAGTCGGTTTGGCGGACTTTATAAGTTAGCAATAAGAAATGTTATTTGCAAGAATCCAGCTGAAGTATGTATATTGACAGGTGAGGATAAACTTCAATTATACCATGAAAGGTTAGGACATCAAAATAAAAGACACATTAAAGCTACGATAGCACGAGAACTCGGAATAACTGTAGAGCTAGACAGTGAGCTCTGTGAAGGATGCAACAATGGAAAGGCACATAGGTTGTAGTTCGGTACTCGAAAGCGAGCGAGCAAACCAGGAGAACTTATACATTCTGATGTTTGTGGCCCTTTCCTGCATTCGCTATCAGGATTTCGCTATTTTGTTTTATTTAAAGATGACTATTCTCGTTTTAGATTTGTTTTTTTATTAAAGAGAAATCCAAAGTCCCGATGAAACTGGAACAGATGCTGGCTGAAATAAATGTCATTGTACATACTGTTACGGAACTTCTAAGCGATAATGGTGGCGACTTTGATAGTGGTGCAATAAAACAAAAACTTCAGAAAAATGGAAACAAACATCAGCTTACAGTGCCCCACACATCTGAAGAGAATGGGTGCAGTGGACGCTAAAATAGAACTGCGCGAGCTATAAAGCATGCGCATGATACACTTCCTCAAGGATTGTGGACATATTAAATCGCCCTGGACCGTCGAGTGTCGAGGGAAAATCATTGGTTGTATTTGATATGCTCATATTCCTAAGCAACGAAGAAAGAAAATGGATAGAATATCCCAAAGTACCACTGTATATATATATATATATATATATATATATATATATATATATATATATATATATATATATATATAGACAGTGGCGTAGCTAGACGTTGGTTTTGGATGGTGTCTTACTATTTGGGGTGGAGAGGGGAAAGGGGAGGCTCGTACAAATTTTATAATTTCGAGAGGGTTCTAACCCCAACCCTCTAGTAGTAGATTAACCCCTAAACGACAAAGACAGGACAAAAGAATACGACATTGTCCTCCAAATCATTTAAAAATCGAACATATGACACGACACCAAACTCTGCGGAACTTTGAATATTTAGTTTCCATTTCGCGCAAAAGCTGAGCAAAAATAAGACTATGATTTTTAAATGTCCACAATTTCGCGAAAGGTTAGGTTAGGTTTAGCTTCCTGGGCTATATACATAATTTACAAAAAAACGGGGTTAAATTTAAATTAAATCCTCGATTTACACGTCAAAGGGTCAGGTTAGGATAGTACAAGCAGGGAATCTGGGAGCACAGCAACCCAGCATCAATTTTTGGTCCAAAATAGGGGTTTTTCAAAATATAATGAAATAAATTAAAATTATTTTAAAAATTAAATATACGGTTCTTTTCAGACAAATAGTGTAAAATGGCGACAGTAATTACAAATTTTAATGTTATTTCTTGAGGAGTTGATTGTATATATAAAGAGGAAACTTCCTACAATTTTTTGTGAATTATCATTGAGATAGAAGGGATTACGAGAGATTTAAAACAAGTTTCTTGCAAAAGACGCTATCTTTATACAGATATATCTCTGGTTTCTTAAGGCTGATTTTTAATGGTGTATGCTCATTCTCTTTGTCAGTTATTACCTTTTAAGACGAGTACCTATCGATAAAAATCGGTTGTTAGGATCCGGCGATACAATCATTTAAATATAAATAGGTTTAGTTAGATGGATGCCAAAACGAGCCCTTGTAACCCAGGGCTTTAAGAAATTATATACATATTCTAGGGATTATGAAAAATAAAAGAGTCCATGTGCGTCTCATTTGATTGAAAAAGCACTGATATTTGAATTTTTATACATAGACTCAAATTGGCCTATTTTCGACCATAATGTGGCATTGACCCATTTTGAATCAAATTATCCAAAAATAATTCGATTTCAAACAGGTATAGAATTAGTCCGAAGTGAAACGACCAAATGACTGTACTATTATTCAAAGTAATTGATCTACACGTTCCATTAGTCACTTTTATTTTGAACCTTGATTTGGGGTGTAACTCACCCCCAACGAAAAATAACACTGATTAATTTAAAAAAATATATATTTGCCCCATTTTGAATCAAATGATCTAAATAAAATTGAAATTAATTCAGGTATAGAATTAGTCCGAAGTGAAAATACCAAAATAATGTACTAAAGTTGGAAGTAGGAGGAAACTTTTGTCTATTTCGTATTTTAAATTTTATTCATGTTTATTGCTAACGCTCTATTCTGTTCACCAAGTTTGAACATCGCTTCATCCACATAATATCATTAATTTAATACAGTTTCCGATAATTAAACGAATTGCGAGTGCTCGTAAGCGATCAACAATCTTCGGCTTCCGGCGTCTAGATTATCGAAATACATGTCGGCTAGATGAAATAATCTCGTATATAGAGAACCTGTTCGGGTAGTACATAAATTGGCCGTCAGCTGTTTCGTCAATAGATGGTGCTAGTTGCACGGGCTGAGAGTGTTTTGCAAACTGATCTCTCCATCAAGATCTTAATAAAGTTCTCGAGTGGCGTGATCCCGATTCTGGCAACGGCGGCGCCGCGCTGGCGACTCGAATTTTAATGTTACTAATTGAATAACTTTGCTAAGCACGTACTTTTAGTTTGGTCGAGTTACGATTTAAGTGTGCAGGGGATAAGATATCACCGGGCTTGACTCTCGAATATTATTTGTTAATTAGTTATTTCATTAATTACACTCTTGATCATATTGCCGATTGCAATTTATACTAAACGCCAGCGAATTGGATGTTTTCAAGTCACTACAAAATTGTACCAATGGATACCAGCACAGCAGCAGTTTAATTTCGCCAATGTATGCGGGTTAACATCACATACCGTGTAACCGTTTTTAGTTCGTCATACAGTAAGCACAAACCAGCTATAGTGTTCAGTCGTATGTCTAGATTAGAACATACTTTGCATCAAATAATTGGAAAACACAATTTGAATATGCTGATCTTACAACTATGCGCAGTTAACATTATTTATTCAAGATATAAATTGAGAATACATTTATTTATTTTCGGTATTATTTTGTTCAATAAAGGTCTAGTTATATTAAGTCAATATTGAAAACTGAGCGTGTAAAAATGATTTATTTTCGGCATTATTTGGCTTAATACTATAGAACTATAGATTTACAGAAGTAATATGTACTCGTATATTCAAATATCAGTTGTATTTGATACAAGTGTAAATCGCAACGATGATATGTGAATTTAACCAATCACAATTCTTTTGGGTAGGTATACGATTGTTAGAATATTTCTGAGTTGTGGTCGAAGGAAGTAAGAAAATAAATCGTTGTGTAACTTCGCTTGCATATATATGTATGTATGTAATGTGATACCCTATTCTCGTTAAACCATTCGGCACAGTTCAACGAGCTGTTAAGCGACTGATCACGTCACTATACGTTTGAGTATATAATTAATGACGGATTGCTCGAATACCAGCGTGAATGACCGTATGTGAGTTATTGCCACATATATGTACAATGCAACTAATGGGGTACTAATAAATGATACAATCATTGCTAATAAATTATATAGTATACGTATATGATACAATTATGTTATACGAATTGCCGAATGTTATTTGAACCCTACTGGTAAGGTTTGAATTATACCTATTCGTACGGTAAAACAAGATATCTATTGTGATGGGCCATGCGTTTTAATTAACAATAGGTGTTTGTCTTCTCGCCCTGATTAAGAAAATTTATTTAACTTATATACTTGGATTGCTGCTCACTCGTCAGCTGAGTTTTCTTGAATCACTCTATCTGAAGATACTAGACCAACTTTAACAAAATTATGTTTACAAATAAATTCAATGCCCAAGAACTTCCCTTCGCAATTTAAGTTCAATAATTCTATATACTTCCGCAGTTGTAGAGCCCCAAAAATTGAGCCCCCTTAATAAGAAAGTATTGTACTCATAAAAAAATCAAACTCAATTTTTTTGCTGAAATAGACATTTGGATCATCCCTGAATCAAATCTGACTATTCTCAGAATGTTGTCTGTGAGTGAGTGTGTGTATATGTATGCATGTGGCTGTGTGCATTGCTGTATTTTTCTATGTGTGAGTGCAAACGCTCAACCCAATGGTTTATAATTCAAAATTATTATTTGTAATATTTTTTTTCTGTTCTTAATGTTTACAAACTGAACAAATATTTATAATATAAAAATCTTAGGTCAATATTATAAACAATTTAATATACTATTAAAATTATTCTTTCTTTAAAATAAACAATATGACATATCTTATGGAGAAATTATATTGTTGTCAATTTATGTTTAAATTTGGTTTCAAAGTAAATTGTAATGGTTTAAATAGTATATAATACCGGTCCTTTGAGAGATGATTACCTAAAATTTTAAAATTATTATTTTTGTATAACCTTTGGGTTCAGAACCTGAAGAAACTTGATCAAAATAACATATCTGAGAGTGTTTAAGTATTTTTATTTTTTTTCGTAAGGGCAGTATTCAGCATGGTTCCACGTTTTGGAATATATATATATATATATATATATATATATATATATATATATATATATATATATAAATATATACAAAATTCCGTTAAAATTAACTTTGCTCTTTCAGGGGAAATGCGTCAAAACCTAATGTCGTTCGACCGATCGAGCGAGAATCATACATTCAAAGACATATATGAATTATTATATATATATATATATATATATATATTGATATATTTGGACTAAACAAGATCATTTTGTTAAGAGATTTTTTGATCTGAGCCTGTTACAAACACAAAACAAAACAACATAGCTCTATTATACTATCGTACGAGTTAAAATTGTAATAAACTTTTCTTATTTACATAGGATCACAATACAAACATATACATAATATGACCAAATTCAATTTACCGAGTAACTTCTGAACACAACATGAAAAGATTATACTCTCGTTAATTTTTCAATAGTTACCTTTTTTACCCCCTACCACTCGTAATTAATATAGCTGCTACGTATCTAACCCTAACCTAATAATTCTTCTTTCCCAACACATTAAAACAACCAATTTTATGAAATGGCTGTGCAATTATTTAGCAACCATTTCAAAGATCGATTGTTTTCTTTTTGTTTTGCATTGAATGTAAACTGGATTCAATTGCTCACGGTGATGTTTACAAACGAGACTCACTCTTCTGCACCCTAACGCTGTACCCACACATTTTGAGTGTGCGCTATGAGGATTGTTTTGTATTCCATTGCCCCGTGCGATCCGCGCGCACATTTGTTAGTTGTTTGATGAGTCAAAATTTGACGAACTCGGTCCACTCTCGTAAATAAACAATAATGACCGTATTTAAGCTCGTTTTAGTTTACATTACTGATTCCAAACACATAAAACACCAACCACTCCATCATCAATAATTTTTGCAATAATAAACACGGTTGTACATCCTTAATTTTCTCATTATGTATTAGGTTTGAATAAATAGTGAAAATACAGATGTGTAAAGATACGCATTAGATTTATTATGATTAAGGTATTTTAGTTGTTACAGTCAAGTAACGAACTATATTATTAAATATCTGGAGTGGCCTGCACTCTTTTACGAAATTTCACTAGATAAATATACACTGAAAGAAAGAACTGTTTGTAGCAACCAGAAATCTGGTTGCTGCAACTTGATTTTCTAGTGAATTTTCGTTCAACTATATATCTAGTTGGTGCAACTAGACTGTTTTAGTTGAGATTGAATGGATGCGGCACAGATATCTTCTTGTGGCAACTAGATTGAATGTGTGCGACACACAGGTCATCTAGTTGTAGTATCTATATTGTGGGTACAGTACACAGGTTATATGGTTGGTGCAACCAGAATAAATTGATGCTGAATCTAAATTATGTACTTGTGATATATGACATTATATGGTTGTACCTACTACATTTATTTGCTCTTGTTCCCATATAATATGTATGTGGTTACCATTATTGCAGTAATTAATAGTGAAAGGAATGTGTTTAATAGAAAAACTCATAATATGTTGACAATCTTTATAGACGACTTATGTTATTATTCTGTACAAAATAAAATTCTGCATATATAAATAGAAATATACATATAAATATGTATGTAATAAGATACATGAACGGTCTTTTCCCAACAAGTCCGCACTTCATCTCACGGCTTCAAATATTTTTTTAGAAACTCCAGTTGTCTCAGAATTTGTCTGGAAACAGAAAACACAATATTGACGTAGAAATAATTGGTCTACAAATTAAACAGTAGAATCAAAAATATGTAGTTATTACCTATTGCAGATATTTCTTCAATTTCCGGAACTATGTAGTTCTTTGACAATTTTTCAACACTCGCCAATTTGCCTTCCTTTCTTTATCATTACGTACGTGTTGTAAAACATGCTTCATTGGCGCGTCCTTTTCCTCTGAAACCAGAGGCAATATAGTAGGTTTCCTGTCGTGTATAAATATTAGCATTTAACGAATAAATGTGTATCAAATAAAAACCAACATCATGGAGTTATATAATTACCTTATTTTCCTTCGGGAAACAAGCAGCAGTACTTCGCGCCAGACCAAAAATCGTGCTTCCTTAATTTGTCTGGACATGTAACGCGGTTATCTAAATAGTAAGACGTACATATTTATGTAAATAATTTACCCATAACATGTTAAATAGATACAGGTGCCGAATCTTGTTAAGTTAGGCCGAGTTCCTAGAAACATTGAAAATTAAAGAAAACTTATCCACGTGTAAAGCGTCTATAAAAGACATTGCCTCTGAATTATTAACGCTGACCCATCAAGTTTATATAACAATGTAACACAATAATTTTTTTAATTTATTCTTTTATGTAATTCCGTCAAACTATCTAAAAACATCTACAGTTCTTATTGGTCGGAATATATTTTGAAACCCTCACATTCAAATATCACATGATAAAAATGGTACTAAATTACTAATGAAACATTCAGTATTGATGACCCAAATATTATCGAGGCTAATTATTACACATCTCCAAATCGAAAGTCAAAAGCCTTTATTAGAGTTGTTAATCAAACATTAAGTTCATTATACGGTAGGAAATAAAGTAACTCCGTTAAATGTGACACCATTAGAAATTCGATTAATCGAAAATAAAATAATTTCATTAGCTCTTTAAGGGGGTATTACTCTTTCAACGGCCTATTTCAGACGGTTTTCAGGATTTTTTTTTGTGGGTAAACTAAAATACTTGGAACCTTGAGCTTTTTTGCATCTTGTTTATTAATTCTTTGAGTACAAAATGTATTTTTTTTTATGTATGTGGTCCATGTCGATCCGTCTCAAAATGGCGACCATGTCCGGCGTCTCAGTCTGTGCGGCCGGAAAGGTTTTGGCACTTTCCGCTATTTGAAACATAAAATCGAGTAGGTATTATTAATCTGCATTAAATTCTACGGAAATTGAACCTCTGTCGTTGCAAAATATTGAAAATTGGATTTTTCAGAGCGCCTCAAAGTTGAAAAAAACAGGCGAAAATTGAAATTTTTGTTCAGACGGCTGCAATTTTCTTATTTTTCGATAAAATGTTTCGGTCAGAATATTACATGTATTATTTAATAAAATTACTTATACTTTTTGCATTGAAGTGTACGTTTTCGAGAATTAATTGTTACTGACTAAACTTAGAAACAGATTCTTAAATGTTATATTGAAAACTAAGTTTTGGCTGGGAACCTAACAAATTGGTATAAATTTTACAATTACCACCAACCTAGCCTTGCTACAAGTCACTTTCAATAAGAGAGAAATTAACCCTTGAATTATGGTGGAAATATCTTCTAAAGTTAGCATTCACAGTCGAATATCGAAAAGGTGAATTATTGCCCCATGTTGATTATTTAAGTAGAAACCAGTATTTTTGATAGTATATATCACAAATGAAATGCCATGGATAGATATTGAGCAAAACAAGAATACAAATATTGAACAACTAATTTTAGAATTACCTCAAAATTTCTATTTTGATGTAAATTATGTGATTTAGAATCAGCCATTGCTGAGAAAAGTAATAATTGAAAATTAAACACAATATAAAACTGTTATACTTAAATAACAAAAATGGAACATTTAAAAAATATTTCACGATTGACAAAGTCATGTCGGTCAGAGAAGATATTAACAAAACTTCAGTGTAACTTCTGCTTCAAAGGAATTACTAAATTTGTGGGAAAATATTGCTATCATTGTTTAATTTGCTTAATAAGTAAGCAGCCCACCGGTTCAAAAAGAAATTTCTTGTGCCATAGCTAAGTAATGTGCGAATTAATTGAAATACAATTTTCGTTAAACAAAAAAAAAACATGACAGGGTTTTCATATTTACTTACTCATAGGGCAGATAGCAAACTGTCCATAAATTTAAAATACCCTTAAGCCTTGTTCCCACAATGCAACTTAATTACATGAAATTCTCGAAATCTTTATTTCATGAAATAGAATTGCAAGAAACATACTTGCAATCAACTGATGTTGTTCATACGGAAATAATGAAATCTTGTGACTAATTGTCGTAGCAGTTACAATATAAATAGAAGTAAAAATTAAAATTCTTAATGGTCAGATTGATAACGAAATTTATTTTGAATGAATTTAATTTTACTTTAAATAGTTTTGACAAAGACATGGAGTCATCACATTTACATTTTGCGGGTGACTTTTTATTGGTTGGAAATTTAATATTTATTTAAACGGGAAATCCTTTCATGCTTCCGCAAGATTTGAATTTCGAAGGCGGGAAATTAGAATCACATCCTATATTTTGCGGGACCCGCAAGAATTATAACTTCACTTTCTGACTTGTGTAATTTGTATGATATGGATTCAGATATGGGGCAATCATTACATATATGTATCAATAAGAAAATTGGGTTAATTATGTGATATCATATGATAGTCAGTTTAATAATATTATTATAAAAATTAGTACATTTATAAACTTTGCAGATCAACTTTATTTATGAATTCTGCAGCATGCGCATGCATTGTGACGAGGTGAATCTCCAATGTATAGAATGTTAAAGTATGTGCCTTAAATTAATTTCTATCAAAATGTGCTGCTATTTAGCCTGATTATTTGATTCAAAAACAAATACGAATCAAAAGTCAAATTATTTAAAGTGTTATGTATAAGAAGTTTGCAAAATATAGGTTTACTTTTAATAATCAATTCAACTAAGAAATTAAAACCATCTCTTAGTTTATAATCTTGATTGTTGAAGAGTTAAAATGATAATCATATCGGTTCATTGCTATTGACAAACAATACAAAATAGAATGTGATAATAAATTCTAGGAAACTGTTTTATTGCACGCGTACAAATGTAATTTATATATTGTAATCATTATTTACAAAAATATTACAAGAAAATTCACCACCCGTTTAAAGAAAACCATATTCTGTATAGACGGTGCCCACGGATTACTCTATTATTAATAATATAAACAAAATCTTAGTGTTAATCCACACATATTTTGACCTGTGATTGGCTGGCAAGAATATTTCAAATTATTAATATTTAAATATGTGTAGGTTAGTTATTTGTCAAACGATACAAACTGAAGGAAAACTGTGTAGGTATTTATTATTAAATTACATGAAAATTCGTCACTCGTCAAAACTGACTTATGTTCTGTATACCATATGGGCACATATATATTTATTTATATATATATATGTAAATATAAATATACATAATTATAAAATTAGTCGTTTTAAATATAGCAAAGTCATATATAAGATAAGGTTAGGTTTCCGATAGGGTATGCAAATTCCTCTACCGGGCGCGTCTTCAGGTGGCGGATAGAGAAATTCTTTCCAGATATGTGCGGTAAAAGTGAAATTTAATAGCCCCCGTGGATGAAAATCCAAGCTTAGGTGTCCGACCTGGATCGGGCGGCTAAATTCTGCTGGTTGCTCTGATGAAGCGGGAGAGTATTTCTGATCCACAGGTGTGTTACTCGTGCACCGGAGAATAAAGAGATTAATGTGTGCTTGTACTGCCGCACTAAGAACCAGTAGTAGACTTTGCGGACAGCCCCTTTGGGACTTTGGCAAGAAGTGGGTTGTGAGAAGGAAGAGTGCGTTTATTGTTACGGGCGGGCCTAATCTGTCAGAGACGTACTGAGACCGGATAAGTAGCTTATCTTGGGGATCTAGAGTAAGGCCAAAATCTTTTGTATTACTCTCAAGTAGTTAGCCCGTCCCTCACCGCACTCCTGTTGGAGTAATCATAATCGTAGTTATGATTACTCCAACAGGAGTTCAATCGGGATCAACGCACGCTACCAAAACTGACGAACGAGATAATAATAACCTCGTAATCGTCCTAGATAACAATGCAAAGATTTTAAGGGAGTAATGCTGATTTATTTTGACGCGATACAATACAGCGATACACACAACAATAGTATTGCAACGAGGTCCAGCCCATTATTGGATGCTCACAGAGAAGAGAAGGCTGTATGAAAACAATCACGAGGAGCCTAGCTATGGAAACGGGATAACAGTAAGTAATCGAAATCTTGGACGATGGCAGCTTTGTTGTTTCCAGCGAAAATGTAAGGTCAGCAGAACCTGCACGACGCAGAACTACAGAACAAAGCAGACAGGTTGGCCCAAAACGCCATCATCTCATCGGCGGGCCATTATTGCATATAATGAATAGTGAGACGTCTTTTGAGATGTGGAAATAGCTGCTAGATATTTATGAACGAAGATCAGAATCAGGTCCATATCTACTAGTGGAAGAATCGCGAATATTAACCCATGATTCAATTGAACAAATAGCTTTAAAAAATCAAAAAAAAAAAACAGTACAAATGTTTCTTCAGGTATTATTCGAAAACCTGTCCTTTGTTTTTATTGTAAAAAGTTGGGACTCTTGTTTGGGGGTTTTGACCATGCTGTGGTATGAAAATTGTTTGGTTTTTAGTGTATTGATATTAGTAGAACTGTATTTCTTTGTTTGGTAGTGCAGCATAAACACACAGTGATGCTCGCCAGGCAATTATTCACGAATAAGTCATCAGTTGTTTTACATTTATTTTATCAGTGGTTACAAAAACGTTTGAGTAATTATTTACAACACTTGAAAAAGAAGTGTTGGAAACGGATCACCAATATGAATCACAAAAATAATACAGAATAATCAATTGTGTTTGATGATGCCTTGTTGGTGAAGTTGCGAAAAGCAATATATTATCGTAAGAAATTAACAATTGGATTATTGACTCCGGTGCAAGCCATCATATGACATCGAATCGCAAATGCTTTTTTGATTTCGAGGAATTCCATGAACCTTGTACGTAGGAATTGGTGATATGAGATGTGTTGTTGGCGAAGCAGCAATTGCAGTCAATAACTCATTAAAACTGTAGCAACAGCTGGTAGCGTACACACCGCAATCAAATGGCTGTGCAGATCGCGACAATCGAACAATTGTAGAAGCAAGGCGTTCAATGATTCATGCAAAAAATTTGAATATTAATTTATGGACAGAAGCTGAAATTATTGTAGTACATGTTTTGAATCATTCAGGAAAAAGTATAAGTATATAAAAGACACCGGGAGAGTAGCTTAGATTCTTGGGCCTAACTACAAACCTGCAAATGACAAGGAAGAGACGTCATAATTCCAGGTGCTGAAGAACCTGCTGTCTGTACAGGACAAAATGGCTATTGTTAAATATTCGAGCACGATGAATGTCAATAAGAATATAGTCGGGGAACATTTACGAATATAAAGATAAAGAGAGAGTGAAGAGTCTCATAGCTCAACAGGAAATTGGAAATGCTGATTGGGGCAACCAACAACAAGGTGACCATAAGAGTTGCGATGCAGGAGCACGTCGACAAGTTCATTATTGGCCAATAATGATAGAAAATGGAATGCAATATAGCAGCCCATGGCAGAGAAGACATGGCCTATAAAGGCATACCAAACCATTAAAGTAGCCATAGACAACTTCAATTATCAGAGTAACATACTGATCCTACACACAGACTACAGCACGAGCACATAATTACTGCAGCAGATTGAAACGGGATACCCGGGAGATCCCATACTAATGGACAGGATGTAGAGAGTATTTGCATGGCTACGCTGCAAAATTTGTAAAATACTAAAGTAACATCCAGTAAAGGAGATGATGTTGAAGATAGGAAATCCGGCACTAGCACTTAGAGCCAAATAACTGATGAGATGCCTGATACAAGAATCAATAAACGTGGTATCCTTTTACGGGAAGGATAAGAAACGTAAAAATACACGACCCCCCGCTGTAAATAAAGAGCAAAAACATACGGAGCTCATTAAAACAGAAACAGAAAGACGTTTACTAATGCTGGCACTGCGACAGGGCAAGACATATGCGGACTTCCTAAAAGACATGCGGGTAAAGCCTGTGCTTAAGGAAAATAAAATCGGCATTGGGGCGATTAGGCAAACGAGGAAGAGTGACGTGGTAATAGAGATGATCAAGGGCGGAGATAGGGTGACTGATCTACAGCAAATACTGGCGACCAAGACTGGAAACCAGGTCGTACCCAGTCCAGTCAGAGAACATTCAATACTGATTATGTCTGGCATGGACATAATTACAACCGCTGAAAAAATTAACGAAGCCTTGACAAAGACTTTAGCTAAAGAAACAACAGGACTCGTACAAATCACGAAACTTGGGTCAATTTTGGTATTAAAATAACGACCACCTTATGAGCGCTTCTGGAGACGACAAAGATGTTACTCAACATTAACATAGCATACAGTAGATATAGTAGTATAATTAGAGAGTGGATTACATGGTGCCACAGATGCCACGAACCAGGGAATACGAACAGATCGGATCTGTGCAGTAGCTGTGGAGGAGAAATTTACAAAGCGCTTGGATATAAAGTACCCCCTCAGACTCTGAAGCTCACAAAACGGGTACAAATGGTTCGTGATCTGAGAATATGGACGATAGGTTGTTGAATTAAATAGCATAGCATAGACAATTGTCATAATGAAAAGCTTGAAGTCAATGCGGACAGTAGCTGCGACACACACAACGCCATTACGTGGGCGACCAGTGATGGAAAGGCCGATCTATTGTTAGCTTCAGAAATTAATACCAGGTTAGCACTAAACCAAAACGGCTGGGTTCGCAATAAACAAGGCGACATTGGTATTCTGGTAGTAGACCAAGGTCGCACCCCGGTGAGTGCACAACACTCAACCAGTAAAATTACGTAGGTGGTGACAGCGAGCATTAAGTTCATTTGTTGTTAAATAAGCTCAAATTGCACCACAGAGAGATTCAACCTGTTCCTGCACGAGCTATCGGATTTACTAACCAACTCTTCCATTACAAATAGAAGAGGAATCATGCTTGCGGAAACACTACACCACCTTGACCTATATGTTTGCAGCAAGGGCGATATTCTCACTTTTGCAAACACCAACGAAAGTTCACAAAAAAAAATGTCACAACGTGCTCTGAGTCGCTGGTGGCAAAAGTAAAAGATTTTAAAGTTGATGTAATGGCGGAAGTTTACAGCCTATACAGGCACATAATTTACACCGTGGCCGAAGAGACGGTGGCCTTCTTTTCTATTTGACACCAGAGGAACAGCAATACGTTGAATCAAGGTTAGTGCTGCTAGGTCATAGCTGTCCTTTCCACGGTTCAAGACCCAATTAGCAACTGTCATTTACAGAAGATGTGTATAAGGGTAATAGCGAACCATAATATTGCGGAAATTTGAAAGCTTTGCGCAAAAGCAAAAAGGGGTTTTCTACGTATGAGGACACAGAAGAATAGAAAATACCTTAGATAACTACAAATCAAAATCTAGAGATAAAAAGGGAAATGCAGAAGAAATGGAACGAGCATATAGAAACGATCGAAGAAGACGTTTGGGATAGGTCTTATCAGATGACTATCTGATAAAGCCTAAGGAAACTTGTCACATTGGATATAACCCTATTTTCCTGTAGACTGGTTGAGAACGTGGCCGTCTATGATCTTCTTGGCCGTGCCGTCGTCTGGTGCAGTACATGGCGTCTGTCCAGTTCACAGTAATGATTCATTAAGTATTTTTTAAGATACGAAGCATTTCTTACTGTGTGACTGTTTTTGTTCGCTTACTTTGGGAATTTATATTGACAAACCAAAGAAATACATTTCTTTGAAATTTTAACAACTGGTTTATTGAAATTTAAATATACATTCAAAAAATATTGTACCCAAAATAACAATAAAAATAGACTCTACAGCGTCCGAAAAGCACATTCGTGATAGAAAAGGTGGTTGACGGTGGCTATAATTTCGGCTGTTCTGTTCAACTGAAATTAATTCTAAAAATCTGTGGCTATAGCGGGAACTAGAATCAAGTCAAAATATTGAAAAACATATTTTTGACACGGTTTCGAAAATTCATTTTCAATTATTGTAATTATTTTCGACTTTTGCAACTTCAATAAGAAAAAGTATTACAGATATCACAATAATTCCAATTCAGGTTAGAAAAATAGATATACCGAACATATCATAAATATTTGAGCAAAATCAGTTCAGTAGTTTTTGAGATATCGTGGTCACCGATTTAAAAAATGCAGTTATACAGAAAACACGTTTAAATGTTCAAGTACGATTATATTTTCCACAGTTCGGCGTGCTAAGATGCAAGCTGCAAACACCTCGGTTATACGTATGTTATTTTCCAATGACTTCAATATAGTTTAAAGAACTATACATAATTCTTTGTTTTTCTGGAATTTTCATGTTACAGAAGATACGAATTATTTAAGTTTCGCGCCTTATAGTCCTATGACGGTACTACGCCTATAGGCTTATTTGGAGTAAGGGATAAGGCTATTACCATTGTTGGTAATACATTTTCGTTGTTTTTTACTTTTTATTTCGCCCAAAGATTAGATCTGGTGTTAACTTCTACTGCTAGCCGCGGAGGTGCATTGCGAGTTGTGATAATAAGCGGCCATTTTGAAAAAAAAAGTACTTTACGATGCATAAAATAATGCCTTATTGTTAGATTTCTGAAAAGCACGTAATTCTTAGGCCTTCAAAGTGGTGTAACCCCTTATCCTTGAGTACGAAGTTTCTCAATATTACAATACGTTTCTATATATATTCAAAGAGGAAAATAAATTTTACTTGAATTGGTATTTGGTATCTCCATGTATGTATCTTAAATACATGATTACAACTGTAAACGTAGTAAGCAACGTAGCAGTGATATCTGTTGCTAACGGAACATAATGGACTACATAATCTAAGTAATTGAAAGGATAAGCAATTATAAATAGGATTTACCAGCAATCATCATATACGCAGATCGGATATCCGTATGGAATAAGGGCGCATCGGCGGAAACTTCGCATTTATAGAAGCCAGTGAGTTCCCGTTGCACATCCCTTAATGTAACTTCGCGGCTGTCTGACTTCGATACCTGCAACAAGAAACAACACAAACTTTTAACACACAAGCTGTACATTAGCACTTAAAAACACCCATTTTACACTGAGAAAAATGATTTATTATTTCTAACGAATACATTTACTTAGGGCTGATTCTTTAAGAAATAAGATTCTATTTCAAATACAAACTAAAATATTAAATACTAAATTATTAGTGAATTTTATATAGTTAATACAAACTAATGCTTTATTCACAACCAATTAGTTGTAAATAAATTAACTTTATTTATATTACGAATAAATTTGTTTATATCTTCCATAAAACTATAACTAAACGAGACTACGGCAGTCTCGTCTCGTCTCGTCTTTTCAAGACGAGAAATAGAGTCGGTCTTGTCTCGAAAATTTCAAGACGAGAATTTATGATTAGTCTCGCGTATAATTCAATTCTCTTCTCGTCTCGGTCTCGTTTCTCGAGTCTCGAAAAGTCTCGAGTCTCAATATGTCTCGAGTCTCGAAAAGTCTCGAGAAGTCTCGAAAAGTCTCGGGTCCCGAGTCTCGAAATGTGTTGAGTTCCGATAAAATCTTGAAGTCTCGAGTCTCGTGTATGGAATTATCTTGAATTTCGATAATTCTCAAATCAAATAAGGCTCAAGTTTCGAAAAAGTTTTATTTCTCGAAAAGTGTTGATGCTAGAAAGTCTTCAAACTCAAAATGTTCGTGTGCTGAAACAGCTTCGAAACTTAAATCGGATGCAAATGTTCCTATAGGATTCAAGACAATTTTATGTTTATTAACACAGGAATATCAACTTTTGAGGGCCTATAATTCCAGAAGCGCAGTACCATTATATTACATTATTAATAAAGCTGAAGTGGCCTTCATTCAACTTCTTTGTTCTTTCACTATCTGTATAATTCACCCTACGATTGCTACGAAACCTAATCAGTATATTTTGTTACTAGAGAAACGTAAAATAATCAATTGTCAAAGTCGTTGTTCAGTAACTGCTATGTTCGAAAAAACATTTTGTACAAAAGTTCCTAAAAATGTTATTAACCTCAACTTTTATATGAATCCTATTTTTTTTATTCTCATACCGTATCCGAGCAAAAGGTTAAACTGTTACTTCCGGTTAATATATTATTTCCAAAAATAGAAGATGTAAATCGGGGTCATATCAATCTTAAGTTTTAAGTCAGAGTAATATTTGTATTGTATTCTATTTTATATCTACAAAATAAATTTTATTTAAATAATTACTTTATTAATTTCATACTTGAAAAATAATTGAACTATTTACTTATATAACAAAAGAAAACTTCTTCAAATTATAACTAGTTTCTTGCAATGAGTGCTGTATTAAAAAATTAGCTAATGTTATTCTTACGGGGTACAAATCATAATGAAAGATGACATGCACCTTATGGGCAGGGGGGTAGAGAAAATGGTTTTGTTTACGTCACTACCATTTCAGTCTATTGATAATAGTGCGAGTATGTTGTTTTTTGCACCAAAAAGAACAACTCATGTGTCTACCGAGCAAGCACTAAGCGTAATACCAGCAAATCGGCGAATTCCCTAAATCCGCACCTGGAGACTACTTTATATGAGTATTTAAAATACATTCTGTTGCACCTGTCATTTATTTATTTATTTAAAGTCGAAAAAATAATAAGCTTCAATGTATTTTTTGTCTGAACTTTATCTCCTTATTTGAACACACATTTCAACTATTAAAATATTCACATTTACGCTAACTCATGCCATTTTCGGGATTATTGAAAAAGTAGCAAGAGTAAATTATTACTTTTGGCTAAGTTATTATTTTTAAAAGTAGGAAGCATTTTCTTAGTTTAAGTTCTTTTTTAAAAAAATTATTGACAGTATTTGCTATAGAGCGATCACAGTGATCACGTTAAAATAAGCATTTTTTCATAAAGTTATTAACTTTAAAATCCTCTATGGGTTGTGAAAACGTCATTTTCTAAATGTTAAATTTTCGAGACTCGAGACTATGTAGCCTCGAGACTTTTCGAGATTCGAGAATTCGAGACTCGCGAATTTTCGATACTCGAGACTTCGAGACTTGAAACTTGAGACTCGAGAGTCTCGAAATATTAAGTCTCGTCTCGTTGCAGTCTCGCGGCAACATTCTCTTCTCGTCTCGAAATTTCGAGACGAGACTTTTCAGACACTCTCGTCTCGAATTCTCGAGACGAGATGAGACGAAACAAGTCTCGACTCTCGCGGCATCACTAACGTTTTCACACGAAAACTACATTTTCTTACTTAATAACATTAGTTTATAATGTTATTTTTTATTTTTGACTAGAATTTATATGTAGTTTATTTTTTATTTATCGTAGCCACGCAGTACACCATCCACCATCAACGACAGTAATTACTGATGAAGGCAATACATTTGTCGAAATATATTTTACTTAATATATCCTTTACATCCTACTAAATATTGACTTCTACGATAAAAAAAAAAAGATTAAATTAACTACATTAGTTTATAATACAATAATCTTATACTAACTACATACAATTTCTTACTTTTCAGAAGAAAGATATTGGTATCGTAAACGAGATATGTTACATATTAATGATATCGTCATATACATATATAAAAATAAGTGTAATGTGTGGTGGATATAAAAGGAGTTAGTTGCAAGAACTATCGCGTCGTCTCATGCTGACTTGCTGTTGCACAATATTACCATACTTTAATCTAAATCTAAGGTATCCTCTCTTGCAAATTATCCCCATAACGGTGTTACCAGAGCGAAAGTGTGTCAACAAACGCATTATTGTCACATGTAATAACATGAAATTAACAACAAAACAGACAATTGTTTATACTAACACATAGATAAAACGACCAATCCCCAAAGCAAATACGCAACCGTATTTATTTTAATTATACTATTGAGCGAGTGAAGGGGAGCAAAATCGGCACGAATAGTGTTTTGTTGTTCCAGCGTAACATTAACAACGCAGCTTTATGCAATGGATATCCCGGCCGGAATGCATACGAACTATCATTTTTAGTTAAATTACAAGCATAATTATCTGACGATTTCATTCAGTTACGTTGCAGTGATCCACTGGTCACGGTTTACGCATTTATTTATAAACAGCGGCGTTCCGCACACGGGAGTTTGCTACAGTTCTATAGGATTACCAACTCTTTTGCTGGATTAGGTCGGCGATTTGCATTGTAAGAAATGGGGTTGTTTTTTAGAATATATATTTTGAATTTCAATAAATTAAAATAATTCTAAAATACATTGTTTTAGTTCAATTAACAATGATATTATTTTAATATATAAGTATAATAAATCTAAATATTATTGAGCATATAAAACTAAATTAAGATTCTGTATAATTCTTCAGATCTAACTCAAAGGCCATAATTTTTTGCCTATTTAGTTTTAGGTCATCCTAAAAATTAATTAATTACATTTTTTATGGATAATAAGTATTGCTGTCAATAGCATACGTAATGGTTGGCTTAAGATTTTAAGTTGAACGACCATAAAAATGTAAATTTTGTAAATTATATCTGAAACGCCGTGCGCTCAACGTTCTTATATTTGTAATAATTGTTTTTAATTTCATAGCCTTTAGGTTGATATTTTGAAGAAAAAGGAAATATAAAAAATGTTAAATTTATTTGTAGATTCTTTGATATACTTGAATAGAACTTTGTAGTACATATTATTATATAATATTCAGTATTATAATTCTTTATGGCCTTTGGGTTAGCAGAAATTAAATATCTTAGAATTTTTCGTAGTATTTTTGAATTATATTTCTAAGGACAGTATTAAAGGAGGCCCCAAATTATTGGGTCTAATAACTCTGAAAATGTATGGGCAATTAAATATAAACTGCGAGCGGATTCGAATGGGATGCCAAAGAATATGTGTAGCTAATTTGGTTCAAATAGCTTTGGTACCTTCAGAGGAATAGAGGGCACTTATTTGGTCTTACGAGCGACGACTAACCATGTAGTAGTCTCATATATATTGTTTGATTCATTGCGACGAGACAAAAACTTCATTTTAAGACAAACCATCAGGTCCATCTAATTCGAAGTAATGCCGCTCCGCTCTCAGCTATTTCAGATTTTGGCGCTACCATCAACTTCGAATTGGAAATCATGCGCACAGTATTAGAAATTAGCTATTTTTACGCTACAATCAAAGATATTCCATCGAATAATGACTGTTTAATGAACATATTGCGGACACAATAGGCACATTCTTTTTACATCAACACTCACCTCACATAATAACTGAGCTGAGTTAAAATTTAGTAAGCTGAGCTGAATTTTACTGAGATATTTGTCTTACAAAAAGAACGGGTGTATTTTCAAATATACTCAGTAAAACGAGTTTTGTGTAAATATAACCTCTTTTCATAAGTTAGCCGATTGTCAAATATGGAAGATATGTTAATAGTAAGTAAATATATGTACAACTATTTTGTAACACACTTTCATCGAAAGCGGCAGCTTTTGATGAGCCTGTGTCAAAAATATACTTTTCAAAATTCACAAATAAATTAAAAATATTTTTTTTGAGGTAATTTGTCTTCAAATTAATTATCTACGCCAAATGTTCATTTAAAAATAAATACATACTATTTTCTGTTACTTTTTCAAAAACATGAAACAAATCAACATGGTTATTAATCATTTCCAATGTCCCCGAAACTCCGCAAATGCCACATTCAGCATGCCCTTCGGCCTCCATTGTTGATAAATTTAAATGCCAAACACCCGCCAAGTGTAAGTGAGTCTCTCTGTTTTAACTACACTGGCTTTCTAGTAAGCTTAGATCGGTGGGGGGTGAGGAATAAAATCTCACTTATATCTAAGTTACACTCATATACTTGTTGCTAAATAGAACAGCAATAGTTTGCGAAGAGACTCAGTTAAAGTGAGGTGAGCTGAAATTATCTGAGATATCTAGTAAAAAGAATGTGCCTAATATTATACATTTGGTCAACGTTATATTTCTTAATTACATAAAACTACTCAAAACCTATCATGATTAAACAAACCTCGATAACGCAGTTATACTCCGACTCGATCTATATAAAAAAAGAATCGGTTGTGGTAAACACAGAACTTTCATTTGCGTAGTTTTCATAAGAAATATATATTCCAAACGAACTGTCATAAAATACCAATACTCCACAGTATTACCCTGTTTACCCTGTTTACCCCTATTATTTTATTATGTTATCAAATACTGTTAAAGTCGGTGTTTTTTTTTTCGAGCTTGATGTTTGACCTATAGGACATTATCCGAGAATACAACACTCACACGACCAAATGCATTAAGCTCTTATGATCTACGTACGGCGAACTAAAAACACTTTGCGTAACTCGTGGCGTTTCTGAATTATACAAGAAGTAGCCAGATTATACTCTTACTACCTGTATAAATAATTCTATCAAATATGGGGTTTTCTTCCGGGCTCTAAACAAATTTTAAGTCTAAAGTTTTATAACTTTACACACACACACACACAATCTTATCTTTATGAAAATAGTCAGAAACGATTTACGGATGGCCAAAACGTGTAATTCCGTTAATATATTTAGTTCGACTTCATTTGTGATTATAAATGCTTTCATTGTTGAATTTCAAATTGTTAGTTCTTCGTTAATCATCATGCTACAATATTATATCATGGCTAACCATTTTGTGCTAAATTAAAAAAAATTATATTTGTATGTTCAATGTTATTGGTAGTAGAACGTTCATGGACATATAGTCATGCAGATTGACACACAGGCACCAGACATTTTTGAGGATATGGTCAAAGTCGATTCAGAAACCCTCAAAATGGATCATACAATTAAAATTCCGATAATGTTTATAATCACAATATTATCTATAAATATAGTATAAAAAATGGTTCTAAATATTTGTTTCTTAATAATGTCTCTAATTATAAACTCGTATTGGTGCATGTAACATTTTTGTTGACATATTTTGTTTGTACGTTGGTGATTGTTTTGCAAATGACGGACGCTTATGGTTGGAAAATTTATGTATTTGCACAAATTGTCCTGTACGTCGCTTGTTAAACATAAATATTTGAACTGTGCGAGCAGGTCACAAGTCCAGTAAAAACAATAATTAACTTCAATGCGGAAATATGTTAATTAGGAGACGAATATAATTTACATTATCCTATTACACAGTGGCTATTGTTTACCATGCACAGATTGTGTGTCATTTCATTTAAAATCAATTAACTAATACAAGCTAATAAATATATCTACATATATAATGCCTGCATGAACGAGTGCTGATTGCTCATATCCCTGTAATGTTTTATTAAAAGACTGCATTCATATTTAATAAAGTATAATATTACTTAAAAACAAATAATAATTTAAATTGTTATAAAATCAAATGGATTTCCATTAAACAATAGTGCTTAATTAGCAACTAACAAGTATAGAATGAATAGTGATATCCCCTGATTACCTATACCAGATTGACCAAACATATGGAGAGAATAGCTGCGCGAGATATCGTATGAGTGTAGTTCAAAATAATTCTACTAGATGGAGAAGTCGGTACTCTAATTCTACTGTAGTGCATCTATAGCGGTTTTCTCGTAACTGGACCCCTATTCTGAGTATCTCAACTCAATATATTGAAGTGAGATTTGAGATAACGATGACGTACCACTAGTGAGACGCGCATGTGAGATCTTTAGGGATTTTTCTGACTTCAAGTTTACAACACTTGAACTGACGCTTGTTAGTTGTCTTGAAAAATACTGATTTAGACACGATAGGGCTATTTAATGAATTAAATTGACAATAACGAACAAAGTAAAACAACACAAAACAAGGAGAATACAAAATGCAAAAAAAAAAAATGCCATGGCACACAACCAATAATCTGTCAATTTTCTCACTAGTAATTTTTCTGGTCTTACTACCTACCGAGGTAGTGAGATACATTTACGAATTGCTTGAGATCCGTGACGTCATATCATGTTTACGCAATGAATCCACTAGATGGCAACAGCGTTTTTGAGTGAGATCTCACTTCAATATATTGAGTTGAGACACTCAGAATAGGTACCCTGGTACATTTTTTGAAGAAACTTTTCAAACAAAAATTGTGCGAAATATTAATATCTTGCTGCTTAAAATAATGCGGAATACATGATTCATAAATTTAAATAAGATATAAGTATATTCTTCTACGACCGCCATTAAAAGTAGGCTGAAATATTATGGGGTAGCATGTTAAACTAATTACTTACAACCAGAACTAGTTTCTTTTGTTTTTAACTCCAACAAAATATCAATATTTGACACACAAATAGAAATACAATTTACAATATATCATGTAATTCTAATTATCGTAGTTTATTATTTATAAATTCAAATATAGAAACTTGCAAAACTTGAAAATAATAAATGAAAGTAATTTAAAAATATTTGAGTATCTACTCTATTTTTAATATATTATAAAATAGGTTATTATAATTAAATTTGCTTCAACGTTATAATTTTGTTTTTAGTTGTGTTTAAGTGGATAGTATTTTTTTTTTCTTTTGTACTAGCTAAATATATTAAAATATACATTTATTCTTATTTACTTTCCAAAATATAAACCCTATAAACATTTTGCATAGGAATTATGTGACAAATATGTACTGCGCGACAGAAAAAACCGCTAAGTTTCAAATTCTGTAATCTTTTGCCACCAGCGCCTCTGGCATATGAAGGCAAAACTACAAATCTAAAGTGCTGGCTCCTGGTTGCTTGAAGGCACCGAGGCGCAGCCATACGTTATATGGACTTGGTAAATCTGGTATAGGTAATCAGGGGTGATATCGATCTTCCACTCGTGATCTAGTGAGGTCAAAGTGAACGAAGCAAAGAGTGACGTCGCCTGAGGAATAGGCATAAACACGTGTGTCTTCCATGTGGATGACGTCAGAAAGCTCTAGACCTTGTTTGTGGGGTCCATCTTTTGCTGATGGCGTCGGGTAGTTGGCACTTTCAAAATTATCATCATCATCTGCTTTTGATGTCAAGTTATATGTAAGTTTTGCCACTGGGTGCTGGATATGCTTTAATGCAAACATATAACTTAACACACATAAACATGAAGTCACACATATATACACATGACTTGTACGCAGAAACACACACGCTCACTGATAAACAAATAAACACATATTAGCTTGACAGGTACAAGCAAGATTTAACAAATATAGGAACGGCTATCAATGTCTTCAGCTCGCCGGATAATCTAATTATTAATTGTTTTTTCTTTATGTTCTTTTACGAGATAATAAGTATTGTAATCAAGAAAAATTTCAAAATCGAGATTTCAACAGATATACACGTTTTGACCTTTCCTGAATCGAATGTGACTATTGTCGGAATGATATCTCTGTGTGTGTGTGAACGCTCTAAAGCCGAAACTGCCGAACGTAAAATTGTGAAACTACAAACTTAAGACTTGTATATACCCTATATGTACACCTCTTATTTTCGAAAATAATATTCAAACTGGAAGCGTATGTTTACTCTATGTAATTTTTTGTTCTACCTCCAATATCACTAAAACGGCTGCACTTATGGCAAAAATAGTTATTTACATAAGGGGAAAAAAAATGCACAAGTTTTGTTTGAAAATTTTCTTCAAAAAATGTACCAGTTACGAGAAAACTGCTACGAAATATCATATATATATTGTTTATGTTGCCAAGGATTAGCATGTTAGCTTAATAAATCGAAAAATCTGCACCTGTCAATATTTCGATAGGAAATCAAAATTGAGTTAAATAGATTAGTGATATTTGAGAGAATTCCTGTAGAGTATTGGTTATTTAATTAGCCAATGAAGATTACTTAAAAGAAAGTCGAGTGCAGACCGCCCCAGTTATTTTTCTAGTAAAAACCATAATAATTGATATTTCGCCTCTTTGTAGGATATTAAGAAAGTGGCGTATCAGGATTTTCGGAACATTATCCCCTAAGGAGATAAAATAGGGGATGGAAGTTTGTATGGGAGTTTCGTCATTTCTAAGGTTAATATCGGTATAAAATTGGCCTGTCAGCCTGCCCTGTAGCTTTTCGCCCTAGCTACTTCACACGTTTGGATCTCAAAATTTTTGTTACAATACTTTTCAATCCCTTAAGGGATAATTTATTAAATGGCATTTTCTAGGGTGAGCTCCTTCAGTAGTTTGGTCATCTTAGCCCCAAAAGGCAACACCATAAACATAGTTTACAAAGAAGTGTAAGGCTAAGATGAACCAGCCCACTAATTTCTATTTCTTTCTTTTCCGTTATGAATTTCTATTTCTCTTTATTACGAGATCCACGCAGACACAGTCGCGGGCGAAAAGCTAGTTATTCATATAGTTCCTAATATGTAAGATATAAATAGATATGTATCGTTGCTAGACAGAGTACGAGATAAAACAGGTGTGATTTCTAAAGTTAAAGTGGTGCAAATGACTATTAACATATGTATTAAACGTATGCATTCTATTTCAGTAAATGCAAATAGTTTTTAATATGTGAAAGTTATGAATTAATATTACATAAATGTTTGTATCCACTCTTGCACATTTTAAATATAATTCTGTATTCCATTTGCCATAATTGGTTTTGTTTTTAATTTTCGATGAAATTAATTTGCACCTAATTTTAATTTCATGGAATTTTATAATCAAACTAAAATTAATATTTTTTCTATTCGGTCGATGAAAATTGTTATTTCCAATATTGCATTAAATCCACCATTTTCAAATGAAAATGAAAAAGAAAATTGCACTTATTTTTAGCCAAAATAAATATTTACAAGTATTAAAATTCATAATTATTATTTATAATAATTTCTATGGCTCTTTAATTCAGGAGCTGCCATACAAAAATGTGACTTACTAGAGCCCGTGCCAAATAGCAATGTGCAAGCGCGAAAGACACATTTGAGTATTGCTCCTCCTTCTTTCCTAAAGGGCCAATAATATGCAATGCGCTCAGCCATACTGGACTCAGTGACGTGCGATTGATTTTACCCAAATAGTATTGAAAATTACTGTGTGTTAATAAGCTCGTTAGTAAACATGGTTTTAAACAGTAAAAGTAGGTGTTTGGTGTTGAAAGTAATAAAGTTTATGGAAGAAGAAGCTAGTAATATTTAATGTAGGCATAAACGAAAAATATTTTGTAAAATTCACGCCGCTGGGTGCCACTGTAGGCGGGACCTGGTTCATAGTAGCTGCGCAAGAAATGACTGACGTGCACATTTCTATTTGGCACGGGCTCTAATATCAAGCTAGAATTTTATGTGTGTGGTAATTTTGTCATGTCTGCCAACTATAGGAGATCGGGACAGTTCATTCGCGGAACATAGGTTGTCCACAATTAATGAAAGTGGTAATATTTTGTCATGTTTTTGACTAACTACCATCAAGACATTTTTTGTTTTAATCCATTCCTTATAACATTACAATCACAACCAACAAACTGTGCGACAAAAAAGTTGGGACAAGGTACGTGTTTGACACTTTGGTTTGGTAAGATTTTACATACAAAATGACTTACTAACATCAACTTAATTTTTGGTCTACTAACTAATTTTATACTCAGGATCATGAAAATCACCTTGACTGATAACATGAACGGGACAGGCTTGCTGTGTATTTTCATCACTGGATTTGTGAAATAACAAATATGAATTCTTTGGGAAATGCAGTCGTATTTAATATTTAATTATATTCAATAAAATTATTTATTAAAAACGACTACTTCTTCCAAGAAACTCAATTTTTTTTACTTTATTTTAATTATATATATTATGTATGTATATTTGGAATTAGGACAACGACGCAAGATTTTGTTTTAATGAAATTTTTTGATCCAAAAATGTGACAGACGCACGAAAAAATGCTATAACGCTTCTGTACTTCGTACGGCAAGCTAATAAGTGATAACTTTTTCCTAAATAATCATTAATTATATCATTTTTATTTAAATATGCTCTTAATAATATTGTTATATTGCCTATTCAAGATATATGTATGTACGCATGTCAACAACACATTCTACAAATTGCAGGGTAGTATTCACCGGCATTTTATAGTTACTTATTTGATGATATTCAAATATTTTCTGAAGCATACAGGTTAGAACAATAATGTAATTTTGTTGTATGTGTGTGTGTGCCCTGACTGAGTATGTTATATAATAATTATATTCATTTAGCAACTAGCAACACACACAGGACCATTATCGACATGCTTGAAGAGAATGGTAATTTAATAATACATGATAAACAGGTAACAAGATCTACAAACTAATAACGAACAAAGTCCATAATTGGGAAAATATATCCAAAACAACCCATACACCACCGCTTATATAATAACAATTTATCTTTGTCATTTCCTACCAGATAATATACACCGGTTGTTACCATAGTTACAGCAAATTATATATATATATTTATCTAGCAGTGTGTGGTTATATATATATATATATATATATATATATATATATATATATATATATATATATATTTATGTAAGTATATGTACCTTAAATATAACCACACACTACTAGATAACCATATATAATTTGCTGTAACTATGGCAACGGCCGATGTATATTATCTGGTAGGAAACTTTGAGGGCGTACAGTTCTGCAGAGATCATTACGCGGGCAACCACGAATGGGTCGAGTACGGGCCTGCTGTTATTAATGCTTCACCAGTGGTCGATGACAACGTAACGAATTTCGGTCGTACGGTACAAGCAGCAGCTGTACATTATAATTGTTGTAATTCATAGCGCTTGGAATTGATGTATTGTGACAATAAATATATTGTGTTCATGTCAATTTATTGAAGTGCATGCTGCTATAAGATTAAGTATACTACATAGCTGTAAAATGAAGTTTGAGAATGAATTAATGAAACTTTTCCTTTTTGATCTGCGCCAGACTTTCAATTTAGCAAATTTATAAGTACGTTGAAACACCTTTAAATCCACAAGTTATTGAAATATGTATAATAATGAAATTGTTGTGAAATTTCACTATCAAACTTATATTACCCAAGAATTTGCCCTTGTTAACATCATAGCACCTAATATCAGTAATTATTTTACTGATTATTTTAAATTACTAAATTATAATTTTGTTATGTTTTTGGAACAATCTGAATAAAATTTATAAGCATGAAGAACGATATATTCTAGTCGTTGATGTTCAAACATTTAAGAAAAATGAATAATAAGTAGAGTCTTATCCAACCGGACGTAGAAGGGCTATATGAACTAATTCAGTAGCCATACTACGAGTGTTTCAAATTTGGTTAATCTCAGATTTGTATGCTTATGTTGAAGGTTTGTCTTTAAGATGTAAGCGAACCACACACAACCATGTGATATATATTTTCGGAATCATATAAATGTTTTTCATTCAGTGATTTTACAAAGACGATGTAACTGTAAGACACTTTCTTACTTAGCAAATTCAGGCAACTAATTTTTAACAAATGTTTCCGCTGACTTCTTATTTTAGCAAACTCTTTATTTTTTATTGGAAACAGATATAAATTTATATAACAAAAAATATTCTTGCAATTTGTTTTGTGGGTGTTTTGGTAAAGTATGGAAGTGGTATCTGAATAAAAGTGCAGAATACTCTTATGTTAATTTATTATCCTTGTAAATTCATGATTTACTGACCATAGATTATCTGGGCGTGTCATCCACTCCGCTTCCTATGTTTACCGACTTAAATTTTTTTTTTTACCTCGTTGGCGGATGGCTTGTATTTTTTTTTCTTTTTTTGCTTTGTGCTTCCGGGATTTCGGGCATGCAGCCGAAAAAAACGAAGAAGGAGATGAAGCAATAGTAAAACGCAATAAAGAATGGAACCGCGAAACAGTTGCTTCCGGTCAAGGGTAAGGAGGACCAAACATAAATCCAACCCTGCCCTACTTTACCTACAATATAGTCAATCCCATATAACTTTGCATTAAAGATATATTACCTAGTTTGATAGACGATGTTTCTTAAATATTAGATACATTCGCAATGATCATCTAAGGGATTTGCTGATAATACACAGGGCCTTGCACTCCCAGTTTGATTTGTGCGCTTTATTTAAAAATTAACATTAACTGAATTCTGCAACTACATAAAGGAATGTAAAACTAATGCCTTCAGTTCGTTGCATATTCTATTTGAGGGATTTTATTATTCTTATTAGAAAATTCATTTTATAACCAGTGATGTTTTTAAGGAAGAAAATTATAACAAAAATATAATAATAAAAATGAAAGCAATTTCGGAAATATAGAAATCATTGTTGCAATCATCCTAGTCAACAGTCAACTCAATCAATCGACAACAATTTTAATTACAATAGTAATGGGAATTAATTTTTTTGTGACCTACGGGTTTACAACCTGAAAAATCGATATAAACCATTCTTGATTTATTTTATACGAATAAGCGTACTGATTGTTAGTTGTTTCGTTAGAGTTTCGTTTTGATCTATGAACAAAAGTGGCAAACCATAATCAAAAATGTTAATAACAATTTAAAAGTATTTGCCCAATTCACACTATGCAAAAATTAATTTTTGAAGCACTAACGATCAAATGCATACTGATCGTTAGTGCTTCGTTAGTGCATAATTGTGCTTTATGAACAAATGTGACAAGCCTATAAACAAAAATGCTATTAACAATATAAATGTGTTTGTCCACTTCACACCTAGCAAATACATTCCACGCACTGTTAGCATTGATAGCAGGAATAATATAAAAAGTAATGTTGCATTAGTGTAAAGATACTGTCAAAATAAGTGTTGCAATAATGTTAAATTCAGTGCTTTAGCAGTCCAAGGTCAATTAAATTATTGTAAATATAATTCCAAAAACAACGTTAAATATGTATAACAATAACTAAAGTTGCAAGTGTCCTAAGTTCTAAATATCTGGTCTCACGCTTAGAGTACCACGCTTCTCCTGATTATGGTAAGAATAACTATACATTTCAGTAGATAAACAAAATTAGCATATTTAAAGAAATTAAAATATGTAAAATAGTCCAGTCACTTTAGTCAAAAATACAAGTAAACTGCGGAAAAAGTCCCAGAGGGCTGAAATTTGGTACACACGTTCTCTTTATGTTTCTAAATGAAATCCAAAAAGTCCCCAAAAATCCGAGCTTAGGAACTCATGGTATTCAACCATAAAGTTTTAAAAAACGCAATTTCAAAATATCTCCGAAATTACAAGGTTTTTTACCAAAGATGCAGTATAATAAATTAATGTTCGTTTAATTTACTACAAAAAATTAACAGTTCACGTGCTACATAAGGTGGAAGCTATGCGCGTCGAGCTTATTTTTGCACGGTGTTTATTAACTTTTTTGGAGATTTTTATGTTATTTTAGTAAAAAACACATCAGTTAATAGAATTAGGAGGGTATTTACTTTTTCCGTGCCCTGTTTCAATTAGAAAATGGCGGTTTTTAATATTTTATGAAATTTGACTTCAAATTGAATTATTTACGTAAAGATTACATAAGGCATTCATATATTATACACTACAATATGAGTTAACGAGTTGTTAAGTATATGCCATGCATAATTTAATGATATATTCACTCATTCAATTTTGTTTTTCAATTTGTAAATGTTGGTCTTGTTGAAATTGCACAAATTGACTTCTAATCTGTTAGCATACGCTATGTTAGCTCAAGTATATTTCACATAGTATCTTTACTCAAAAATACATTTAAACTGCGGAAAAGTCCCAGAGGGCTAATATTCGACACACACGTTCTCTTGATGGTTCTAAATGAAATGTAAAAAGTCCCCAAAGATTTGGGCGTGGGAACTCATGTTATTTCACCATGAAGTTTAAGAAATTGGATTGTCGCAAATATCTCAGAAAATGCGAGGGTTTTACCAAAGAGGTTAGATATGAAATTGAAGTTCGTATTATTCACAAAAAAAAAAAAAAAAATGTCTAGAACGTTGATAACTTAGCGATATTTTATCCGTACGAATATCAAACAATATTGCACCCTGTTCCACACCACCTTTCAGGTCGAGTACCTGGCACGTTTATTTATTTTTTGTTCGTGGTATCCCCTGCAGGCCTAATCCACGACTGACATATCTGCTTAAGAAATGAAATTTTTACTGGCATATTCATCAATCTTACTGTTGTTCCGCGTTATTTCCCAGCGTCACACAACATTTCAAAATCGTCTTCTAATGGGTCTTCTTCTTTACCTTCTTCATTGATACTGTCTTCTTCTGGAGGACAGTTAAGACATGCTTGACCATGGCAGTTACCACTTGATAATATACTCGATATAAATGCTGTTCACTTGCACTTGCTGAAGGAGGCAATGACGTTAGCTTTAATCCTTTTTCCTTTGTAGTTGATTTCATGAAACTCAAACAACGGAAGTTATTAATGTCAGTCTCGTGAGCTGATGCGCCAAAAATAGCCAGTAACATTTTTGTTCCAATTAGCAAGGAGTTTCTCTTGACTCATAGGTGGCTCCATATCTTCACTAAAACCGACTTCGACAGAAGTTACTTTCGCAGATCGGCGTAGTTGCTCCATTGCTTTTGTATTTTTGCTGTAATTTGTATATCCATCAAAGATTAATACAGCATTCATTTCAAAATGAATTTGCACTAAGTGATGTACGATGAGCAAATTGAAAAGTAAGTGCAGCCTTGTCGCCAAACTACATGATGCAACAGAAACCCACCGTCGATAATATATTTCGTGTTTACTGACTTTGGATCGAACGAGATTGAATCAAAAATTTCGTACAAGCGAGATTTTTGTATTTTGCGCATCCCAATATCATCGAATAGCGCCATTGGATAAGGAGATAAATGGAGATAATGTGTGTGTGTCTCTGTGTGTGTGTCTGTAAACGCTCTAGAGCCAAAACTGTCGAACGTAAAATTATGAAACTTCAAACTTAAAACTTGTATATGCTTTAGATGTGCACCTCTTATTTATGAAAAGAATATTCAAACCGGTAGTGCATGTTTACTCTATACATTTTTTGTTCTATCTTCAATATCACTAGAACGGATACACTTACGGCAATAATAGTTATGTTCATAAGGAAAGATATTAATATTTCGCACAACTTTTTTTTTCAAGAAATGTGTCAGTTGCGAGAAAAATGCTACGAAACATTATAAATATCTTGTTTACGTTGCCATGGCTTCGCATGTAGCTTAATATATCGGATTATCTGCGTATTTGATAGGAAAACAAAATAGACTCAATTAGATAAATTAGATTTCAAAATATTTCTGTAAAGTATTGGTTAGTTTGACTGCTTGTTTTGGTTATATATATAAATATATAAATATATATATATATATATATATATATATATATATATATATATATATATATATATATATATATATATATATATATATACATATATATATATAAATCGAGTGAAAACTGCGTAAAAGAAAGTCGAGTGCAGGCCAGTCCAGATATTATTGTCTCATTGACCTGTCTTCAAAAATATATATACTTTGGATATTAGTGGCTCGCTCGTAAGAACATATTTGTAGCCGCTACCCCTCTGAGGACGACGAAGCGATTTGAAAAAAAATTGCTACACATAGTAATTTGTGTCCAATTTGAATTCGCTCGCAGTAAAAATCCAATCGCCTCTATACTTTCCGATATATAGAGCCCCAAAACTTGAAGCCACCTTAATGCTGCCATTGGAAAAATAATTTTAAACATTTAAATTTTTACAAGCAATTCAAAAATATTTTATATCTACAAGATTTCTTCATATTGGTAACCAAAAGGACATAAAAAAATATAAAATTCTATAATTTTGCATTTTACAATTAGCACTACTTTTTTGTTTGGAGTATATCAAAAAAAAATTTAAATAATATAAATGTTACGTTTTTATATTATAATAGCGTACAGGTTAGTAAAATATGTGTCTACTGTTCATATTAATAATTTATCTTAAAATTTTTTAAAAATATGAAATCGAAAAATAAAAGAAGTGACTCTTTTGGAGAATGTGCGGATTATTTTTATATGGGTCTCTACTTACTCCTGAATGAAGTTATCAATTGAAAGAAAAAATGAACCCTGGTCATTACTTTCATTAAAAAAAAAAAAACAGGCATACCGTGTAGAGCAATTATTTTATTAACTGAATTAAATTAAATAGAGTATATATATATATAAATATATATATATATATATATATATATATATATATATATACACATATATATATATATATATATATATATATATATATATATATATATATATATATGTATATATATATATATATATATATATATATATATATATATATATATATATATATATATTTATATATGTATATATATATATATATATATATATATATATACGTATATATATATATATATATATATATATGTGGACAACGTAGCAAAACCTCTACGAACGGTCGACAAGAATCAGTAAAGCATTCTTGCGGCGACATAGGTGGGTCATGCAGTACACATCTGGCACATTGTAACAGCACAACATCGCAATGCAAGATATGTCGAAGGCAACGATGATGCTATGTTTGCCAAGCCATGACCAGACAGAAATGGCAATACAAAAAAACAAAAAGTGCTACTACTGCAGCAAGAAAGGGCAGTTCATGGCAGAGTGCCGCAAGCGCCAGAAGAATCTGGCCTGTGGCGGCGGGAAATCCAAAGAAGCTGCAGGCAAAACAGCAGACAGCTGAAGAGAAGACCAAATTGATCATCATTCGTCCGTCATCATGTAGAGAACATCCATCGTGTCTGTAGTCAACACGAGTATCGAGTGTCTCGTCAATTCGGACTGTACCAGTCACATGACTGCCAACCACAATTAGCTCCAGTCGTCTGACATGACACTGTGCGTGTACTACTCGCGTACGCGGCAGCCTAAAGGCAGCACATTCGGCATCTCGATGTAAAACGCACGTATCTAAGTGGGGAATTCTACAAGGAGCTCTACCTCGAACAACCAGAAAATTTTAAGATACACGATTAGGAGGAATAAGTACTTCGTCCCCGCAAGAGCCTCTACGGTATGAAACAGGAAGCGAGAGCATAGAATTGAACCGTGGCAGTCACACTCGAAAAGATTGGACTCCAACATTGCAGTGCAGACCCGTGTTTATTCAGCAGAATTGGAAACAGTGGTGCTCACATCCATGTACTGCTTTATGTGGATGACATGCTCGTGGTGGGTGACAGTGCCCAAGCCACAGAGCAGATCGGTCAAGAGCTTACCAAGTCATACGAAATCAAAGACTTGGGAGCGGTATGGCATTACCTCGCGTTGCATGCGGATCGAAATAAAACCGGCGAAATTTTCGTGGAACAGCGTGCCAAAATTGATGCACTTATCGCCGAATGTGGGTTGCATGACGCGAAACCAATTAACACACCGATGGAAACTGGTTTCTTAAGCAATGACGCGCCGAACCCGGCGTTACAGCATGACCGCTACAGGAAAGTTCTCGGCTCATAGTTATATCTGGCCAATCTTACGAGACTAGATTTTGTCCTGGCAGTGGGCATCCTCTGTCGCCGAATCTAGGCTCTCACGGAGGCAGATTGGAAGGCGGTCAAGCGAGTAGTGGTGCACTTACACAGCACTATTGACTAGCGTCTCCACTACACGAGCGGCCACGACTTGGTGCTCTCCGGTTACGTAGACACCAACTGGGCGGGCGTTCGGTATGACCGAAAATCAACCAGCGGTTTCTTGTTTCGACTCGGTCCAACAATAATTGCCAGGAGTTCGCGCAAACAGACCACAGTTGCACTATGTTCAATGGAAGCAGAATATGTGGCGATGTCGCAAGTGTATCGTGAGATGCAGTGGCTTCAGCAGCTCTTGCAGGATCTCTGAATCAACTCTGAGGGTTCCGTCACTATGTACGAGGACAATCAGAGCGGTGCGGAAGTCGCACCAAACACATTGATGTTGCGCACCACTTTGTGAATACTCTGCTCTAGTGCAACGAAATCAATGTGGTGTACTATCCCACCAAGGATAAGCTAGCAGATATCTTAACCGTTAGTCGTTAGCACGCGATCCGTTCCGTGATCAACGCGTAGCCCTCATGCTAGATGCTAAGAAATTGCCAACTTTTGGAGTTTCTTTATTCTCATTATAGTGGTGAATGACACCACGAGAAGGGGTGTGAGGAGATACGTGTGCTCATTCACCTACTTATTATTATTGTAGTGAAGCGGGCATTGTAGTGTTATGTTGTTATATAAATTGTTGACAGCTGAAGGCTAATCAGTTTTCCTTTCTTGTGTTCTTTTCTTTAATCACATGTATTTTATGCAAGAAGTCAATAAATCCAGTTTACCAGAAAGAATTAGTTGTATTCATAATGTTTTTATACAATTGTTTTAAAATCACGTCAACTTGCTTGCGCTACAATACTCCCCCCTATTTAGTAATGATTACAATGTTACGCATAAAATATATACAACACTAATTATACATATAAATAAAGTGGATATGTGGGAATATGTTTAATTTTTACAAGTGTATTAGGGAGCAATAAAAATTTGTCAGATTTTTGGAAATTAATTGTAGTTGACGATGATGCTGTAGCTGATATTGAAATCTGCATTTTGTTTCATCTGAATGCTGGCTTTAAACGGTCTATGAAATGTTGATGTTTCTCCCTCTGACTTCCACTAAGAAATACTTGTTTCGCCTCGAAATTACTTTAAAGGGTCCATCGTATAGTGATTGAAGCGGCTTTTTAATAGCATCGTGACATATGAAAACCTGCGAATAGATTTCTAGATCTTTATGGATAAAAATTGCTGGCTTTCCATGAAGGGTGGCGGGTGTTGGCCTCAATTTTTTAATTGAAATTTTAAGATATATTACTAAATCTGGTGCAATTATATTTTCTTTGAAATGTGAAAAAATTTACCTGGTAATCTTAAGTTTGTTCCGCAAACTAGTTCTGCTGTAGATGCGTTCAGATCTTCCTTGTAAGCTGATTTAATGCCGAGTAATACATGAGGTTAAGTATCTGTCCATCTTTCATTATTGTTTGCGCGTATGATAGCTTCTAACCAGCGGTGCAAGTTTTTGATTTGTCAATTACTTGCTGGGTAATATGAGGTGGTTCGAATTCGTTTAGTTCCACAAAGTTGAGTCAAGGTAGCGAATAAAGTTGATTCAAATTGTCTTCCTTGATCCGTGGTTATGAAATGGGGAACACCAAATCTACTCAGAAGTGCATTTGCGATTGTTTCAGCTTCAATATCAGCCAATGGTATCACTTCAAGCTATCTGGTAAATCGATCAATTATGGCCAAACAATATCGAAATCTTTGACTGTATGTCAAATTGATAAAGTCAATATAAATGTGATCAAACCTATTCTCGGAATATGTAAGAATATGAATTAGTGTGTCGCGTAACCGTGTTTTGTCCCTTCGAATATTGATTCTAGTGCTCTTCAATAAGTGCAATAAGTGCATTGTTTGTATATTTGCTTGTAATAGCGTAAAACGGTAACTGACTTCTTGCTGCATTTGGAACGACTCATCAATAAAAATTAATCATACCCAAATGACGTAGGGCTCCTTTGACAGTTGTAGGTATTTTGTAATCTAATTTTATTTTTACCGTGTCACTGTTTGGTTTTATTCCATGAGGATCAATGTGAAATCCCAGAAAATCCAATTCAGTACCACCAAAATGACATTTATTCGGGTTGATAACAACACCATAATTATTCAACCGCTTGAAAACTTGTTAGATAATCAACTATTTATGCGTAAGTGAAATTGAGACCACGCAAAATAGTATCAATGAAGCGCTGGAAGGCTTGTACTGCGTTTCGTAATCCAAATGGCATAAAATTGTGTTAAAAATAAGCTTGGGTGCAAGCACCAGTGCATAAATACTATAAATACAATACTAAAAGCGATAGCAATTGTTAGAGTACAAAATTTATTGTTGAAATCATCCAACAATCAATCAACAACATTTTAAATATCATTATTATTATTATTAACTTATTCTTTACAATCGTTAAAAACACAATAAATATGTTATGTCTTATGATTTTCTAAAGATTTGTTTGATATAAAAAAAATAATTGGTTTTTATTTATCATTATTATTATTTTATAGCCCCTGGGCTCACAATTTGGAATACTTTGTCAACATAAAATATTCCTTTATTAAAAAAAAAAAAGAGGGTGCCTTAGGGCAGTATTTCGGAAGGTGATTGAATTTAAAATGCGAGCGGAACTTCACGGGTACGGAAATTATATGTATATCAAATTTCATTCAAATCGGCTTTCAGAAGAGATAGGTCCAAGTTGGTCAGACGAACGAGCGAACGAGCGATACATTATACATTATCGTAATCAGGGTTTCAAGACAAGGACTTTTTCTCAATCATATTTTTTTATCCGAAAACGTTAGAGACACTTTGACCAAACACTATAGCTGTCTTGTACTATTGTACGACGAGCTAAATACCAAAGGTGCTCGAATAGCAGTTTTCTTTATGTCATCATGATGAACTGGTATTACATTGTAGGCACGAAATAAATCTATCTTACTAAAAATGGTGCAACCATGTAATTTTGAGAAATGTCTTCAATATGCAATACATGATATCTAACTGGTATTATAATGTCATTGGGTCGACGATAAACGCCACATGGTCGCCTATCACCTGATGTTTTCTTTGATAACATGTGTAATGCACTGGACCATTCTGTACTTGACGGTGTAGTTAGTCCCTCTTTGCATAGATAATCATATTCGATCTTCGTGGCTTTGAATTTTGCAGTAGGTAGACGACGAGCTTGTCTACAAAAATGGGCTGACCATGGGTGCTTTCCAACAAGGACTTTGTTGACACTGTGTAACACAGAGTCTGATAAACTGCGTTCCAACTACGTTAGAGTACGACTCTACTCGACTCTGTGAGACACTGCTAAATAGCAAAGTCTGGTGGTGTAATGGTGTCACGAATACAAACCTTTACAAAATCTATGAGTAGATTGAACGCGTCTATGCGTCCCGCGCAATTTTAAGCACAACCAAATCTAGCAGAGAGTAGTACATGTGTTATTATATTTTCGATGTCAAATATGAGTGCACTAGATTTAGATATTTGTGAAAATGGTAAGTAACGCCTTGTGCGCACTCTGTTGGTTAGAGTGCATAGCTTCTAAAGCATTCCAACTAGCATGCGGCACAGTGTTGGGTAGAGTTTGGGAAAGTCTGACAATGTCTCTCAAAGTTCTCTTGTTGCTACGATGCACGCCGCTGTGCTTGAGGATTAATTGACTGTTAATTTTTGGACGCATTATGTCCGGAAACTGTTGTAGTATGTTATAGAATGGGGATTAGGAATCTAAAACTCGAGGACTTGGACTTGTTGATATAATCAAGTTACAGTGAAGAGGGGAACTTCAAGAGTGTGGAAATATTATGTACATCAAATTTCATTAAAATCGGCCCGGTATCTTCAGAGGAGATACGTCCACAAAGTAGGTTTTACGAATGAGCGACATAATCCCAATGATAAAAGTTATATACATTTTCTTAATGAGGAAGACCAGGCAAACACATTATCTTTATAACATTTTTTGATACGAGAATGTTACAGATACATGTCCAAACACGATAGCTGTTATGTACTATCGTACGACGAACTAAATAGTGAGCAATATTATGTTTTGTAAGATTTGACCAAGCCGATAGTAATTGCAATTTACACTAAATAACGTGTTTTCACATCTTCTTCTAAACTATTTTTGAAAGTAGATATGTTTAATTTTACAAATATTCACACATAATATAACCATTTTATCATAAAATGTGATTCCGAAAATATCAACTAAACCTTTTTGTTTACACTTATATTCTTTATTAACACTGAAATTTAATGCGCGCGCTTTCAACGATAATGAATAATCAAAAAATAATTATGAGAACATGCACATTAGCATTTTAACACTACCATTCTAGTGCCGTTATAATATACAATATTTACGTGACAGTTGTCGTAATCTGTTAAAATTTAAACAGTTTGTGCTTTACCGAATAGGTATTCGTTAATACCATTGGTCGTCACTTTAACGGCTACGCTAAAAATTGCAGAATAGATCCAATAGTATGAAACATGTAATAAACCTAATACAGCGAATAGCACGATATATTGTCAATATTTGACATTATAAATTGGCACAATAGAAGAACCTTATTGGTTGTATGTTCGACTTACGTTTATGTTATACTGTGCATATTTTTGATCAGACAAATTAAAAATAATTCATTCCGAATTGTAAAATGAAAGGGTGTTTCGGAGTAAAGGAAATTTAATCAGCATCCAGTTGGCTGTAATACTCACCACTGCAACAATCAAAGCCAATATGAAAGATGGATTTGAACGAAGAAAAAAAAAAGAAAAAGTGTATAAAGTACACCATCATCCACTCGAAATATAATGAAAAGACTGTTGAAACTCGTTAAAATATTAAAACATCTCCATTATATCCATCTATATGAAAAATTTGTGATGCACTTAAATGTAGATACGGAAACTTTTAAGCTGCCACCTATATTAGAGAAGAAAATTAAATGAAGAAAAATAAATAAGAAAAATCTTGTTTACTGCAGTAAGTCATCTAACTACTAAATTATAAATGACAACATTAATCACCAAAAACGTTTTATGAACCTACTTAAACAGTTCAAACTGCCAACTCTAATAATTAAAAATTAAAATATTTTTTAGTAGCAAATTGGTCATATATATATATATATATATATATATATATATATATATATATATATATATATATATATATATATAAAATAACATTTTACGAACGTATTATAAACTATAGATTTTGTGCTATAACTTCCTTATTTTCTTTAGAACTTAAATTAATATTTGTACACGACCTTACTTAAAAAACTTATTCAAATTCAAGTTAGTAATTTATATATACATATATATATATATATATATATATATATATATATATATATATATATATATAAATTATATATATATATATATATATATATATATAAAATAACATTTTACGAACGTATTATAAACTATAGATTTTGTGCTATAACTTCCTTATTTTCTTTAGAACTTAAATTAATATTTGTACACGACCTTACTTAAAAAACTTATTCAAATTCAAGTTAGTAATTTATATATACATATATATATATATATATATATATATATATATATATATATATATAAATTATATATATATATATATATATATATATATATATATATATATATATATATATATATATATATATATATAAATTATATATATATATATATATATATATATATATATATATATATATATATATATATATATATATATAAATTATATATATATATATATATATATATATATATATATATATATATATATATATATAAATATATATATAAAATATGATTTATATTTTGATTCGAAAATAGCAGTTGCAATACGTATGTACTATATATTTGTTTACAACGGAAGTTCTCTATCTTTTTTGCTTGTTGTAATTCCTTGAACAAAGCGATAAATCTAAAATTGGTTAAGAACATCTGCTATAGAGCTTGTGCTATAATATAAAGTACTTGCACTTTATATTAAGGATATTTATATTATAATTTAGTATATGTGTATTTGTAATTACACATTTACAGACTGCTGTAAATGCATTTAAAAGTGAAAAATAAACAAAATAAGCAAGTTTAGTATTTAGTAATAATTGACGAGCCATCAAATCTGATGCAAAAGTAGAGGAAATTATAAAAGAAGAATAGATGAAAGACAATACCAGTATAATAAAACAATTGTACAACTCGTATTTCACTCAATAGAGAAAGAAGACGCAAAAGTAATAAAAGGAGAGCATCACAGCAAATAGAAGTAAAAGAAAAAAGTGGAAGAATCGTTCAGAAGACAGAGGCATTCGATCTATCCAATTTAAAAATACGACGGTGTGCAAAAGTAGACGGGAGTGGCACATGAAGGACGAGGGGTGATCAAGGGAGTGCAGGAGAGAGGAGTTAAGGACCGTCGTTAACGTCTAGAAGAGATTGCGCCGCAAATTATCTGGACAGTTGTAAAGATACGTGCGGGAGGTAGATACCCGATTTCGATCAACCATCCACGCCATTATTGAGTAGGCGGCGATGCAAACATCACATACGAATATACAGGATGGTTACGCAATACTATTTGCTTATTAGAATACAGATGACAGAAGTTTGCATGACGAATTAAAAATAATATATGGTAAAATATGTATATATTGTAATTAAGCTATAGGCAAATATGTTCACAAATATTTATACTCATAACTTATTAAAAACATAACATTCCAGCACACTCTTCATACCTTGATTTCTGTAAATACCAGAAATCAAGAATATATACGTAGAAATACTGATACCACCAGTTTCCAAAAATTACTTTCTGGGCACTGTCTTAATGGATGTACTATACGAAATGTCGAACTCAAGCTTTACTGATATTGGTTAATTTCGATATGACATGTATAATATAAAAATTTAAACTTTAAATTTAAAGATTGAATGTAGCCCGGAAGCTAGGCTCTTAATTTTGAAGTAATAATTCAGAACATCAAAAAACGACATGATTTAGGAGAAAAAATTTTGAACATTAATGTTAAATAGTATATTTAGCAAAGATGATTACGGCACAATAACAAATATACTAATCTAAGACAACCAGAATTGTAACCTACCATGCAAATCACACATAAGTAAATGAATTACACTTAAAATATAATATCAATAAATATTCCTTAAACATATCGGCAAGAATTTCAGTGAGGGGCACGACTATTTTTTTCAATATTCATGTTAGCGCACAATGTGTCTTAAGCAATCCAAAAATTGTATATTTGAAAGACTGCAATTTGATAGAACCAGCCTGTATGTTGGGTTGTCTCTAGGTATCTTGGAAATATTTATTTTAGATGACGTGCGGCCAGACCTGTATTAATATTTTACGAGCGGCCGGCCCTGCAAGCGCTAACTGCTGAAAAGCTGCTTTGGCCGAATTGAATGGACAATAGTCAAACCAAACCAATGTACCAAAGGCAAAGGTGACTTCTAATGCGGTTCTCAGCATCGGCGGTCGTGCATTCGCGATTTTCGCGCGATTGACAACAATTCGATTGAAGTCACCGCTAGGCGAGTGAGCAGTCCAATGAAATCGGATGCCATTGGTGCGGATGCAAACGTGTATAATATCCGTTTTTTTACGTTAACGAGGAAATTGAGATAAAATGAGTTTTGTGGGAAATTGAATATTTACTAATTTACACTTTTCTGTCAAATAAAATAAAATAGTTTGATTTTTATCTTGACTGCGATTATTGATGTTGAGAATTCATGTACTTGCAAATAATAATTTATTCTACAGGTTTCGGCGTCATCTATCCGGTACGCTTTATTAATATACTGTATCCATGGGAACTGAATTTACAAAATATTTTAATGATATTTTCATAATTTGAAGCAAAATTAAACAATTATTTGAAGTTTACTTACAATGCATGCATGTATTACATGTTTTATGTATCTTAGTTCGTAATGCTACGTTCAGACAGACAAAAAGTATCATATCGCAACATCGTCGCGTACCTCCGACACAACTGTAACAGCGCAAGAACGTATCATTCAATACGCGAGGTATTTGAATACAGCGCATGCGACGCGCTGCAGAAAATTGTACGCGTTAGAACCCACGCGACGCGGGCGATGGAGTTTCATTACGAAACGTTTTGTCTGTCTGTACGCAACTTATGATTTTTATAGCGTGCCGGTTGGAAGGTTAGATACATATGTCAACTTTATAGGGAACAAATTAATATAAATTGTATTAAATGAAATTTAATTTAATTTAAAGTCCAAACATTGTATTTATACAACGTTATTTGCGCAAGTACAGTGCGTCTGGTTAGGTAATTAGTTCCTATTGTGGCCACCATATTTCATAACCAGTGTTGCTACTCGTGTAAAATTATCTTAATTTTAAACATTTTGTTTGTTACGAATTTAACAGAGATCTTTATACAATAAATTGCTATGTTTAAAAGAATTTTAAACATATATATTCGGCCTGACGATGATTTTGCAAGGAAAATAATTATTTATTTCAGTGAGAAGAATATTTGATTCCTTCATTTGGTAACATTATTCATAGCCATAGTTTTTCTGTACGTGTATATTTCCTCGTGTATTATCAAAAAATACAATGTCATTTACTCATATTCGGAGTCCATTATTCCTATCGCAATAGACACAATAAATAAGCAAAACACAATTATAACATACATTTCAGTATTTTCATTAAAAAAAAAAAAAAAAAAAAAAACATCGTAAAACGTTAAAACGCCCCTTTTTTAGCCGATCAATGAATATGGGTCTAAGTAGTAAATCTATTCTATTCTAGTAGTAGTTTTACGATGGTTGTCAGTTTTTAAAATGACAGGTGTCAGTGCGTAAAACTGAATAAGAAAACCAGAAGGAACACACTGCATTGCGCAGACTGATTTTCTTTGAAGACAACGGAACAAAAAGTTAATAGTTAGTCCACTTCTTTAAGTTAAATGAAATTATATTAAATTAGAAATTTCTATAAATTCTTACATAAGATAACACGCATTTTAACTTCTTAAATTTGATTTAAATAAAATATTATTAAATTCCTTTCCCTATAAAGTCGGCAATAGACATATGAGTATTTATATGATTAAATAGAACATTTTAATTATAACATCGGTGAGGAGGGGATTGTATTCTGTACATCATATGAGCACATGTGATCCACGGAGAAACCTATGTTTTAAAGATTAACATTTTACATTTAAAATTACACAAAATGGTATCTCGTTTACAGTTATTTAATTTGAATGTATTTTAAAAAGCCATGGTTTCGAAAATTAAATATTTAGAAATACTATCTCACTTAAGTAATTAATATGACTAGTTAATTGATTTGAGTCACACGGATATTTCAGAAAGCAACACAAGACCAATTTATATTGGTGTTGGTTGAACCAATTGTATTACATGTAATTGCGTATTGTCGAGATATGTTTTCAGTCATGTCTTTTGTTCGTGTTCTATTTACCAAAGAGGAAAGTGTCTGTATGTGTGTGTTGCGCTACATGTTGCCATCTGTTGTCATGATCTTGAATTATATAGAGCACGTGAAGGCAAACACAGTTTCCATTTACTGTATAAATACATCTATCGCTTGGTTGAAATGTTTTTAATACATTCGCATAGCGAATATAATATACGAGTATACGAGTATACTCATAGCTACATATTCGTATATTGCATTTTACCTAATGTTAGACAAAAGTATTGTAAACACTAGAACTCGAGATTTTAAAGAATATACACATTTTGAACAATCCCTGAATCGTTTCTGACTTTTGTCTGTCTGTGATTGTACTACAGCAAAAACAAGAAACAAGCTCGTACCAGACCTCCGTCAAGCAGGCCCGACCACCGGAGCAAAAAAAAAATTGCCTCAAATTAAGAGTTATTTATGAGCTTTTCAAATAGTCAAAAAATATTTTTGAACTGCAATCCGTACGTAGAAATCGGCTCTTTTTGGTGGTGGGGCTAGCTGGACGGCGAGTAAGCCCTACCACCCCTTAAAATAGAGAAAATAATAATTATTATTAAACCTGAATTACGAGGTATTTATGAGCTGCTCTGATACGTATGTTTCAATTTTTTAGCTAATGCCCTAAGGCCCTAGAAACCTATTGCTATATTTCACACAGGAGAGAAGTCTCACAATTCTTTAATAATTTAAACATTTAATTATCAGATAATTACGAGCTATTTATGAGCTGCTCAGATACCTATGTTTCATAATTAAATAAGTTATTTGGAGAGCTCATAAATAGCTCATAATTTGAGGCAATTTTATTTAAATTTTTAAATATTAGTGGACAATAAATTGAAATTTGGCAAACGTATAAGTTATATTTGTAAAAGAATTGGGGAAAAAATGGAATTTTAAGTAGACTACAGTACACTTTTTGAACAGACAGTAAAAAGACGATATACAATTTGATAGTACTACCACATTATACATATGCACCTACGGTTTTATGTATGTCCACTCAGCATGATCTGACAAGACTACAAATGCTGCAGAATAAGGCCACGAGAATTATTCTCGGTGAAAATTAATATGCAAGCTTAAAAGGTATGTTATGTAATTTGAAATAGTTAGATGTCAAAGGCTGGGTCCAATATAACACCCTAGATTTCCTGCATAGGATTAAAATTAAATCTGGAAATATTCCATCTTATTTGGAAGAGATAACAAAAAAAAAATTTGATGATGTGCGCACTTATGAAACAAGAAATAAAAATAACTATTGTTTAGAAAAAAAAAAAATAAAGAAAATAATCAAAATTCTATTTTTCATAAAGGTTTAATGGACTACAACAAACTGTCAATAAATGTTAAGAGTATGAATGTAAATAGATTTAAGACTGAAGTAAAAGAAAATATTGCTATGTTCTAATTTGTAATTACTACATTATTATTGTACTATGAATTTTTCTTTTTGTTGCAGCTTCTGCTAAATAAAGAGTTTATTATTATTATTACTTATGGCAAAAATAGTTATGTTAATAATGAAAGATTTTAATATTTTGCATATATATAATAACGTGACAATGTATATATATATATATATATATATATATATATATATATATATATATATATATATATATATATATATATATATATATATATATTTATATGTATGTATATTTATGTTATATACATATATATATATATATATATATATATATATATATATATATATATATATATATATATATATATATATCCAGAATTAAAATATCGTGATACGAATGTCTGTGTATACATTTTTTGAATCCGCCAATGTTACAGATACTTATAAGAATGAACTGTTTGATACTTTGTATGACCATACGAAGTGCACGTGTAATTGTGTATCTGGCTATTTGTATTTGATTATTTTGTTTGTATGTAGCTCGGCGAAATACGCCTACTGTTGATAAAATGTTAGCTGGTTTTTATAGTAAACTCCTGCTATTAATTTGCTATCTCGATAACGGTATAAATTAGAGAAAAATTGATAGACGTAATAGTTAGGATTATGTAGTTATTATAATAGACAAGCCCGATTCTTTGACATTTTATCTTTCTATCTTATTTTCTGAAACAATGAATTAATGGTTTTTGCTGTGTACTACTATGAATTCAAATTGACTTTCTTATGGAAATTGATAGTAGCCCAACAAGAAATCTGAATAAATTTGCTTGATTCATTTCAACACGGGTATAAAGCTTGTTATGTTTTTGTACTAACCTAACCTTACCTAACCTAACCTAATCATTCTCAATTAATATAACACTCCTTTATTTTATTAATGAATTCAGTGAAATTCAAACGATGCAGAAATGCTTAAATATGTATATGTATATATACATACATATTTACCATATTATGTTTATATATATATATATATATATATATATATATATATATATATATATATATATATATATATATATATATATATATATATATATATATATATATATATATATGAAGTTCACTTGTCTACCGCCGTGGTGGAAATTATGCCACATTGAGGAGAACGGGTAGGAAAGACTTGAGCATCAGGGAGAGAAAGTTCAATTCTATTTTTATTTCCGATTCAGTTGATATTTTACGTAGCCTTCTTCACTTGAATAAGTACACGGAGTAAATGTACGAGAAACGATAACAAACTATGTATTTTGTATTATTCTTCTCTTTCGTCGTCTATCTCTCTTTCTGTCGACTTGCTTCTATTTTACTTTTTTCAGCAATTGCATTGTAACTTATACACCACAAAACCTAGCACAAACGCATATGCTGCATTTTACTTGGTTATATAATATTAGCCACAATGCGAGGTTACTTTTATATTTATATAACCTGTTGAAATATTAAGCATTTTTAAATTGATGTTAATTTTTCTTTCTACTTTCTCGGTTGCAGTTGAAAAGAAATCATAGCAATCATTAGAATATTGAAGTTCGATATTTTTATGTAACTACACGTTTTCAGATTCTCTGTACTATTATTGACTAATTAACAAGCCTGTATATATATATATATATATATATATATATATATATATATATATATATATATATATATATACATATATATATATATATATATATATATATATATATATATATATATATACATATATATATATATATATATATATATATATATATACATATATATATATATATATATATATATATATATATATATATACATATATATATAAATATATACGATATATGCTTAGTTTCCATAGAAATTTCTTAAACGCTGTTTTTTTATGATGAATGCAAGGAATTATAGTATTTATCGATGTGCGCGAAAGTATATAGTAGTCACGTCAGTGCGAGTACGAACATTTATGTGGGAGGCATTGCTTTGTAAATGGGGCATGGGACGATGTCGGCCTCTGGAGATAGGGCCTTAATTAACAAACTAGGAACATTTACGTTATAGTTGCTAGTGCAATACAGCGTTACTGTGTTGAGGTGCATGTGGAACCATCCTGTCGTCTCTACCTATTTATGTATGTCGCTGCTTGTTATTTAGCTCGCTGGAAAGTTAACGTCAAATACAGAAATTTCATACTTACTTATTACTGACGTTGTACTAATTATTCAATGGGAATTTAAATCACAGAATTGTTGGAGATATCCTCTGCCATCACTTATATTTTCTGATTTGGTTTGGAAACAAATATGAAGTATTATGAATTTCAAATGATTTTATTCTTCAAATGGTATAGGAATACTTTTTGAGCAAAATATTAGAAATATCAATATAACAATTGCAAGAAACCTGGTTTACGCTGACAAGCTTTAAAAATTTACTATTCCTAGAAAATTCTAGTTACATGCTCGTTATATATTTAGAAGTGTTTTTGAGATATCATTTTGTTTATAATGTATATTACTCGTGTATTAATTTAGTGTAAATATTTCTTATGTTATGTATATATTTTTATCGGGATTCTTATGTTTCATTTTATTATTTTCATTGGTTCTTGCAGTTGAAGACCTTCCACTGCGTAGTTCTTCTTCCATCGACTCTCTTCCTTCTAAAAATGCCTTAAACCACCGAAAAACCTGTGTTCTTGACAAAACATTGTTTCCGTAGGCCTCCTGAAGTATTTCAAAAGTTTCTGTTGCACTGTGCTCAAGTCTGAAGCAAAACTTGGTAGTACGCCACTCGAAATTCATGGCACACCGGTTTCACAAGAACAATAATAACAAATAACCAAATGACTCGACCAAGTTCAAACTCATACTGAACGCGTATCACATGTTTATCTATTGCCTCTCCAAGTCCCGTGCTTCTAGTGCTACCATATCGAACGCTACGTAGGTTATACATTTGAAAATGCTGGGATCTCTACTCTAGATCGTTCACACACATACATGTAGACACATAGACGATGTTAAAATAGAAAAAGAAAATTCCTTTTAAGGATTTAAAACATTTTCTTGATCACAATACTTCCTTATATAATACTTTTTGGACACCTTTAAAAATATAAAAGAAACTGATACCACATTTTAGAAAATACGTGTAAACATTGAATTATTATTAATGTTGCTGATTGTAATATTTGTAAATTGAATTTGTATGAGAATGCTAATAATGGCGGATATAATAGTTGTCATTTAAAGCGGATTTTGGTGTCCTATCACATGATTTAATGACCACGAGATATATTTCATAAAATTGGGGCTATATGGTCTACAACGAATGAGATCCCTACTCTGGAACCTATAAAATATATGTCTCGGAAAAGAAAACCAAATATTTTTGAAAAATATATACGGGAAATGCCTGTTCACTTGTGTCATTTCTAAAATATTTTTAAAATAACACGATTTAGACTAAGAATTAGTATTATAAAAGTTAGTAATATATTTTTGTAAAATGTACCATTTCATGAAAAAACGCCTGTGAAAATATTAATTTTAAACTTTCGATTTCTTAGTTACTTTCACATACTGAAATTGTTTCATGGCAATGAATGAATTTAAAACACAATATAGCTAAATTTGGTATACAGTGAAAACTAAGTATTTATAAGGAATTTAAGTGAAGGGCATGCCAGCATTTGGCTATTAGTGCGACTTATTTGTTGTACTGCAAAAAACCATTTGTAACATACGTTGCCAATACGAGTAAACCTATGGAATATTCCTTCTAATAATACTAAAGCTTGCATACACAGGCCGACACAGTCGTCGCAAAAATATTTTGAATACATTCAGACACAGTTAAAATGCGTATTAACTTTTATTTACCAAGTAATAAGTATTGTAATCATGAATATTTTCGAGATCAAGATTTCAACGGAAATACACGTTATGGCCTTCTCTGAATCAAATGCGACTATTTTCGGAATGACGTCTGTGTGTGTGTGTTTGTTTGTGTGTCTGTCTGTGAAGGCTTTAGAGCCAAAACTGTTTAACGTAAAAATATGAAACTAATGGCTGTGCACCTCTTATTTTTGAAAAAGAAAATCAAACCGGATGTGCATGATTACTATTGTGAATTTTTGTTCTATCTCCAGTAACATTAGAACAGTTGCACTTATGTCAAAAATAGTTGTGTTCCAAATGGAAGATATTAATTTTTTACATAACTTTTGTTTGAAAAGTTTCTTCAAAAATGTACCAGTTACGAGTAAACTGCTACGGAAAATCTAATATATATATATATTAGATTTTCCGTAGCAGTTTACTAGTAACTGGTACATTTATATATATATATATATATATATATATATATATATATATATATATATATATATATATATAAACATATAATAACGTTGCCATAGATTTGCATGTATTTCAATATATGTCAATATTTTTCCAGGTAAACAAATAGACTCAAATATATAATAAGATATAGAGATAGTGAAAATTACGTAAAAGAAAACCGAGTGTAGGCCACTACAGATATTTTATGATTAACATACAATCTATTTCATTGATTACAGGAAAATTAATATGGAGAAAAATAATGTTATCTAAGGTTGTTACAGAAAATAAGTAAAATAAGCGACATCCTCTAAAGGTTCAAATGAACTCGATCAGTAGCACAATGTTGTTTATTTTTGTATTCTGTGGTGCTTTATATAAATTAGCATAAACTAATTTAACCATATAACAATAGCAGCGTTTGTCGATAAACATTAAATTAATTAAATAGACCATATCAAACGATTATGTACAGTTTAAAATCTAATAGTACCTACTACTGCGGATATCATAACTAATGAATTGAATCGCGATAGGCACTTGTTGTGCTGCAAGCAACGTCAATTTCAGACCGCTTTTATTTGCTTCAATGGTTGACCAATTGCATGGAAAACATACACCCTCACAGGTACATTCGCACAGGGAGTGGTGATATTCCCATGTTCATTGTATAAAGTTGGTCTTGGATGTTTTGTTCTGTTGACTCTATCTAACATTAATTACATTTTATAATTATTATACTACATGGTCTCTCCTTCTCACCTCAGTAGCTTTCAAACACACAATTCCCATCGCATTTCAACCACATTTTCAACAATTTATTTCATAATGAAGATAAAAAGAAGACTGTACTCCTTAACAATAGCATATTTCATTAAAAATAAGCATCGGTACCTGCAGTAATGCCTTCGCGTCACCGTACGGTGAAAATCATGGCGAAAAAAAAAAATCTTGATAGAGAACATGCCATATAGAAAAGGAAACAGCACGGTGACGCATTTTCGTTACTCCCAGCCTTCATCAAGTTGAATTTCTCAGTACTCAAACATATTGCTAAAGCTGAGCAAATGAAGGACGTTAACTTATGTTCAGTACAGATACACAAGAAATAATTAACAATTCATTTTTAATGGCACGACCTGTAGTAATACTTTTTAATGTTTCAAAAATAACTTTTTTATAAAAACTGCATTTGAAGGACAATTTCTTGTTATTGTGCCATGTTACTGCGGGATATATCCCCAATAGCACCATATGTCAAAACTATATCGTATAAATATTGGTTAAATATTGTATCTTGGCTAAATATGGTATATGGAAAACCCATATTGGTTATATATTGTATGTCAATATTTAACTCCTAAAAATTATTTCAATATTGATCCAATATGGAAAAAACAATATTGTATTCTCAATCAAAAACTATATCATACCAATATTGTAAATAAGATGTTTGTGATTCTCATGGATTTGGTATATGGGTTACATATTGATTTGCCAATATTGAATATACATATTGGTACAATATAAATAAAATATTATTTTTAAGAACTTTTAGTATGTATATCGAACAACAATTTTCTAGTAATCATGAAATATTTCGAACTCAAGATTTCAACGGATATACATCGTTGCACATTCCCTGAATCGAATGTGACTATTTTCGGAGTGACATCTGTGTGTCTGTGTGTATGTGAACATATGTTACCCAAGAATTGAAATGACAAGAAGTTTATTGATTGAGCATTATAAATGATTATATATATATATATATATATATATATATATATATATATATATATATATATATATATATATATATATATGGCTGTGTGTCTGTGTGCCTGTTCCTCTGATAGTCGGTGTGTCTGTGTGTTTATGAATTAAAAACGTGCTATAGTATTATTTCATAAATATGATGACGGCACGGAAGGTAAAATAAATCTCGCACTATTATTTGTCCCAAGATAATGCAGGCATTATTTCTTTTGCCGTTGTTAGAAGCAGTGATATCGCAACAAAGCGCCGTAACACTAGATGCAATATTCCATTCTTGTAGTAAATCATGAACAGCATTGGGTATTTGTTGACCCGTTTCTGAAGACAAAGTTGCCACTCCGAGTAATTACTCGGCACTATTTAAAGATAATCTGGAATTTGTAATTATATTTTTTGAACAAAAATTTCGTCTATATGTTTGCTCAAGAAACACCAATATGAATACTGGTGGTAATTGATATCGCTGAGAGATTCGTAAAACTAACCGAGGTTTACAATACACTAATTACTAAAAACGATAGTCAAAGACTATATCTATTACAAATAGTAAAAGAACATCGTAATAAATATCCTACAGCAAATAAATATAACTACGTAAAGAAAGTCGAGTGCAGGTCACTCCAGATTTATATAAAATATCTTGTACATTTTTTGGTATTTTCTCCGCAATTTGGTGCTCTATTCGTCTACGGAAAACTGTGACGGAAACTTCTTCGACAACCATTATATATGTAAAACAAATTTCGTTTAAATCGGCCCGGTACCTTCAAAAAATGTGGTCACAGTGTCAGATCTTACGACCAAGTCATGAGTTAAATTTATTTTTGGATTCAGGATGATTAATTTTTTGATCATATGCTATGCTACTATCGTACGATGAGTTATGCATGTACGTTAAATAGTAAACTTACATTAACGACAGTCTTAATAATGCTTGTCTTTATGAGAACATTAATCTGAAATGAAAATGGTACAATTCTTATTGGATGAAACTAAAATATGCAATTAAAGTTGTAAAATACTTCAAGCATCTATGTCTGTATGGATCAACGAATAAATTGTATTAGTTCAGCGGAGACATGATAGGTAGGTATAACCTTAATTTGAAAACTAAATTTCCTACAAGAAAAAAAAAAAAGAAACGTAAAAAATATGTTGAATTTATGAGCAAAGTTTTGTAATGAACAGTCAAAAGAATTTTTATTTCAATTGTAGCGCGCGTATGCCATTTCTTCGTCTGTGAAATGTTTTCCGGCGAATTCCAACAAGCCAAAGCTAGCCACCATTGCGTTACAATTATTTTACTTTAGTTGTAACCAGTCATACATACGGTACGTACGTGTAGCTACAATTGTGTAAAAGTTTCTAAAGAGATCTTTTTTCTTTTGCTATTGTTTCTGACGATAGAATTCTACCAACCATACATACAGAGATTCTCTGATTATGATGAGTGAACGAGATGAAATTATGAAAAAGAGAACAGTCATTAGTTCTTCCGTTTGTTCGTAATTACCAATTACAGTAGAAACCTTTCAGAACTCGTAGTTACATTATATATATATATATATATATATATATATATATATATATATATATATAAATATATATATATATATATATATATATATATATATATATATAACAATTATTTGCAGCACTAATTTTACATCACTTCAACTTTTATTCAACCCCTCTGCTTGTAAGCCAGTTTTACATGATTCTTTTAGCTGGGCAGAAAGTATAGTTATTTGGGATACTTAAATTTTGATTAAATTACATTTTCAGCATTAAATATAATTATATTTAAATACGCAGTAGTATGTGTGTGTTTTTATGTTTGTGAGTTTTAATGTGTAGAACACCTTCATTTTAAATACAAACTGGCATAAGCAGGAATCGAACCTTGACTTTAACAGTAAAATTTTATAGTCTTAGCAAATACACCATAACTTAGAAATTTATTTTCTGTGCTTACTAAAGAATACTGCCCAATAATCTTGAGATATTCCAAACTTTTGTACATTTTATTTGTGGGTTAAAATATTTTATATTTACAAATAACTATTTTTAACCCGTCAGCACTCGCGTTATGAGCATTTTGCTCACGCTCGATTTAAAATATTAATAACTTTTTTTTACTTTCTTTTACAGAGTAATAAGTAAGTATTGTAATCATGAAAAATTTCGAGGTTAAAGCCTTGCCTTTCATCCTGGAGGTCGTGAGTTCGATCCCCGTCTATGCCAATTTGTATTTTTACAAAAAAGCGTTCAACACACATATACGCACTTACACACTTACTCACATAGAAACATTTCTGGGTAATTATATTAATGATATATATATATATATATATATATATATATATATATATATATATATATATATATAAATATATATACGAGGATTAAATTCTACACGCGGCTAGATGCAAGTTGCCATCAGATAGCTTTGTTAATTTTGTTTCAGTTATGAAAAGTAAAATAAAATATCGCGTTATATTGATTCGTTTTATGTTTAACAGTTGACAGGACCCGTCAAAAACAAATGCGCTTCTGTTGTGATTTTTTAAAAGCCTTTTAGTGATTGTCTCCTCTCACTGCGTTGGATGCCCAGGAGCGGAGCGGAGCAGGGGATGGTTGGGGTGGTCGATCCAAATTTGTATCTGTCAACATTAATTTGCGTATACAACCCAGCTGAACGTCTTCATAAAACTTATCATCACTTCCTTTGGAGTCATGAAAATAAATTTATTTTTTTCTTTTTACGCAACAGTTATAATGCAAAATAAGTATGCATCTTATGAATACGGTTTACGAAAATATTTCTAGATTATTTTACTAAATGGTTTTACTTATTTGATAATATTGCTTTGCGAGAACGCCACTATTATATAAAGCAAAATTTAATCTGAATCATGTTGAATTATGTTGAAAAATCCAAAGTATTTTTGTTTGAAAACAGTTTAACTAAACACTGGCCACAAGAACAGTAGTGCACACAAGAGGTTGAATAAGTTCGAAGCACCTATTATATTTGTTAAAATAAATAATTTTCTTCACATTAATATGTAAATTAATTACAAATTAAGAATGCTGCGTTGTTGTTAACTCGATTATCTTATACGTAGTTTTCAATATAAATAATATATTAAATAAACAATTATTTAATTTTAATTAGTGTATCTACTTACATATATTCCTTAATTTTACTGAAAAACAATAACATAATGTCAGAAAGACGAGACAAACACTTCTTGTTTATAACACTTTTTGATCCGAGAATGTTACAGACACATGACCAAACACTATAGTGGCCTTGTACTGTCGTAAACAAAAGAAACAATTTCCAAAAATTTATAATTTTTATAAGAAGTTAATTATGAATTGAAGAACGGTATTCACAATTTACAGGTGTAGAAACCTAGATTGAACTTATAACCTGCAATTATTTAACAGAAATATCTACTAAAATACATATTATAGTCATATTTCAAAAATTTCAGCAAATTCAAGCAAACTGTCTCGAATATAACATTTGTAAACCCTATGGTACAGTCAGAATCGACGCATTTTATGAATTGTTTTATTTGTGCTAATTAATTATCCTGATAGCGAAAAGCAAACTGGGTAGGAAATTTTTGATCCTACAAAGTTGTAGACACACGTCCGATTGCTTTATTTCTTTTGTAACTAGTAACATTATTTATAAAAATTCTAGCTGTCCATCATTGGATTGAAAACAGGAATTGCAATATCATTTTTATACATACGTTGAAATAATTAAATGGACCATATTTACCCAAAGAGTACAACAAGGATAAATAAAGAATTAGAAAAGAATTCATTCATTTCTAAAAATTACTTTAATTTTCCTAAAACACTCAAAAATTATTTTTACGTATAACAAATGAATGGCTTTCTCGTTCCGTTCAGACCAATATCACTTATGATCATCGGTTGAAATTGAATTCTGGTAGTGGTTATCGATCTGGGACCGTTAATTTACCCCTCCTTGGGCCCGGTCCTGCCCTGAGGGTTGAGGGATACAGATTGTGTGGCAATTGTGTGTTAATGGATACATATCACGAGAGCCAACTTGGCTTGGGTAGCCTTGGACCTCTATATACATATAGTGGTTGCTATATATGGCTATACGCTCGAGACTATATGGCCGAGCCAGCCGAAAGGATAGACTGTGGCCAAACGATTGCACAAAAGGAGTCCAGGCAATAATTTCAGCACAATTGTCCGCTTAACCGTCAAAATGGGTAACCGATTGTTGCTTCGATTGCCCGTCCTGCAATTGCTATCGGACACTAAACCGATAGAAATTTGCAGGTCAATGACTTTCACATAAGTAATTGATATTTATTTAGTCGTTCGGAATCTTCAACAATCGATAAAAATAAACAAGCATGGACCAATGCCTTCAGCTCGCCGCATTAGTTAATTGTTGATTTTTTTTATATTATAATGTATATGTAAAATATATCTTTAACAATTGATGTTTTTGTGAATGAAAACGGTATATGCTGTAGGGTGCGCACACGTAATGCAACTAACAGGAAAAAATCAAACTAGCAATTATTGCTCGAGTTTGACAAATTTTGCTACATTATTCAAAGAGATATTAACATATTTATGTGGGTGAATCAATCTGGCGTAAAGTTGGTTTGCCCCTATATCATTACTGTGATTTAAATATAGATATTGAAAAAATCTTTACCACCCAGTTCTAGTGCTAAATTAGTTCTACTGTTTACCAAAGATTGAGAATTTTGCTATATAATTTAAAATATTATTAACATTTACATGCAAAGACAGTATTGGCACGACAAGAAAATAGCACCATTTGAAAATAAAAAACATTACAATAAATAAGTTACATTTAAGATTCTGTAGTTTCAACACATATCGATATTGTTTCATGGCAATGGTAGAATAAAGTTCTATTAATTTCCATAACCGAACGCCTACTGCATATTATAACCTAATTAGAAGTTTAAAATGCAATAAAATTATATTATATATATATATATATATATATATATATATATATATATATATATATATATATATATATATATATAGTGAAAAGTAAATAGTCTAGTGAAAGTAACTCTTGTTTTTTTTTCCTTTTTACTTATTTAAATATTATTCTAGTGATTTATTGGAAAAATATAATCTAAATTCAAGTAAATGGATTGAGTCAGAGATTTGCTGTGATGAATTTAATGATTGTAATTTACTTTATGATTCTATGACTATATAGTGTGGATATAAGCCACCTTTCTATCGATTTGCTCATGAGAAGCCTGCTAATATTTTTATTTCACCTCTTCCATGTGGTGAGAATTCTCAATTTTAATTTTAATTATGGTATTGCAGCAAATATGTCAGCAACATTGATCCTCAAACAAATCAAAAAAAAATCGCCCGGATTGCTTAGGTCGTCTGACTGCTTTTGTGTACGTCTACAGACCGATTCGGGCTGTCCGAGTCACTTTTCGAAAACGCCTATTGATTTTATATTATACAGCTACCCATATTACTGAGATCATCATCAATGCGTTTTATATTCATCTCAAAGAGAGACATTTTTAAGTTTAGGAAAAGTGCATTGTAATATAGGTTTTAAGTGGAGAGAAGTAGACAATCGACATGCTTTGTACGAAATTATACATGTGAGGTAATAAATATGTCTTTCTTAAGAAAATTTGTTAGGAATTTGAAAGTTGAGTGCCCTTCGCAGTTTGTATTCCTTGATAAAATTTAGATTTACCAAAAAAGTCATTACTTTTGGCAGAATGACGCACAAAGTATGAATAGAATATGCACATCTAATGAAAAGCGCCACATTATTATGCACGCTGGTAATGAAAATAAATTCGTTCCTAATGAATTGCTTGATTTTTAGCTCGCCGTACAGAATGTACAAAGAGCTATAGTAATCGGTCGTGAGTCTGTAACATGCTCGGATCGAAAAAAAAATATCTTAACAAAAAGATCTTGTATTTTCGCTCTGAATCCGAAAATATATATAACTCATATACTTGGATGTATGTATCTCGCTCGCTCGGTCGATCGTAAGACCTGAGATTGTGACCGCAACTCCTCTGAAGGTACCACGCTAATTTTAATGAAATTTGATATACATATAACTTCTACATCCGTGAAGTTCCCGTCACATTTTAAATCCAATCGTCAGTACAGGTCCGCAGTTAAAGGGCCCCAAAATTAAAAACCCTCCTAAATACTGCCCTTAGTCGATGCTTAAAATTTTTTGAATTTTCTACTAAAAACTCTAAGATATTTTGTATCATTAAAATTTTTTCAAACTGTGACCCCATAGGCTTAAAAAAACTATATAAATATATTTTGAAGTATATCACACATTGAACGCCATTTGTAAGTGAAACGAAGAAGTTAAGTGACAGTAATTTGTTTGGTTATATTTACCAATATAGGAACTGTTTGATTCTGTGTTTGAATTAATAAAATTAGGAAATGTTCATCAAATAATTTTCAATAACCTTGGTTAATCACGTTACCCATTTGTGCAATTTTAAATGTGGGGTTATGGAAATTAAAACTGTTGGTAAAGGAATAAATTAATCTCCGGATCATAATTGGTTAGATTGCTGTGAGTATAATATCGATGATTTAGAATTATATACGTAAACTCAGAAATTCATTTATTTCATATTAATTGCAGAAGTAAGGTCATCAAACATTCAAGATAACATAAACCAAATTTTAAAAACTCATCGTATATTATTACATTATTGTATAAAACAATAATAATGAATTGCTATCGCATTTAGTATTGTATTTATTACTATTGGGCTAGTAGCACTGGCGCTAGCGCTAGTTCTTGTTTCTCTAAATCTAATATAACTGACACTATGGGAGAATTTAATCATATACATCATTTCTAAAACAAAATTGTTTCCAAATTTAGTAGAATCATTGGGTATAGTTATGGATATAGCTTCCTATTACAACGCCTTAAAAGGGAAATATACACGTCATGAATGAAAGTGTACTTCAAGACAAGTTTACTAAATGCGGCATAGTATTTGACATGATAATGCTGAAAGCGTAATTACAAATATTAGCAAATAAACATTACCCATCAAAAATATAAGTCATTAGAGAGAAAGCCGCAGAAAATAAATCCAATTGAAAATATTTGGCACTGTACAAAAAATGATTAAAATTTTACACGACATTTAACTAATAAATCGCACAATTAGCATCCGCCTTGTTGTGATATTTAACGCCAGTTTAAAGTTTATGACTGCTCAAATCCGGTGGCACAAACAGGAATTCCTTATATATATTCGAATAAGAAAGTATAACAAAAAAAGAAAATTAATTCAATGTAATAATAAAAAATCTGAAATTTCAACTTGATTAGTTTTGTTTGTTTCAAAGCTAACGTAGGTTTAGCCGTTATTCATTTCAAGACACAGATTAGCATCATATATTATAACGCAAGTCTGTTGCTTGCAAAACCTTGATTATGACTCAAAGCCTGAGTCAAAGTAACTAGATTGATTGCATGAACACATTTACGCTACATTAATCAAATGTTCTTAAATATTGTGCATTAAACTTAAACACAATATTCTTGAAGGAAACTGTTTATGAAATAAAAATATGAAGGAATATAGTTTGTATAAAGAACGTTACAATCAACACAATTACAACTAAGAAACAAACGTTGAAGTAGACTATAACCTTAAAATACAAAAAAGCAATTACTGTTTTAGGATATCCAACATATTACAGAAATGATTTACAATATGAGAACTTGTTAAATAAAGGCGCAAAATATATGAAATTAAATAATTCAGCAAAGTAATTAATATTATTAGCCTGTGTGTCTAATATTATTTATTTCATAAGCGTAAATATTTATAAAATATATATTATTTATAGACATTTCTTTATAAATTATATTTTAAAAATCGATGACGTAACACCGTTTCCACAGTATGTCTACTATAATAATAATGTATTCATATTATTATCGCAATATGACAATTTAATTCCACGTTCACTACGTGGGTCCAATTATACAATAAAATATTAGAAGTGAATGCAATTTAAAAAAGTAAAATACCTGCAAATCCAAAACCTCAATATTTGCAGTCGATTTAAGAGGATTACTACAAAAACAAAATGTAAAAATTTGGATAATCCATGCTAAACTACAAATATCAGCTGAAAAAATAAATGTCGGACAACCAAATTTCGAATTAATTTAATATTTTATTATTCTATAACGTTCCAGGCGTTTTCGATGTAGGCATGGGCGCCGCTTGAAATGTTTACAGAGGGAGGCAATAGATAAAAAAAGAAGCCTTAACTATATATGGTTATTTATTTTTACTTTTGATAGATGTTAGATGTGAGTGAAAAAACTATTAAGAAATATATTTTATACAACTACAAGTTTAATAAATACATTTGCCCTTTTGGTACTCTCCACAATTTGTACCATGTCGTAGATTCTAATAAAAAATTGTCCAATATGTATGTCGATTCAATATTTTTAGCTAACATCCTCTACACAAATTTTCTTCTTTTCGTTTGTATAAAGGGCAAGGAAATCATTCTTCAAGTAATGAAATCAGAGAATCCATATTTGGTATATTCATGTATCTTCTGTAATACTCAGTTTCAGGTTCTAAATGACAATTTACTCAATAAAGTTGTTAATCTGTTTGTCGTGGACATTTAGAATCTACATCTAATTATTCGGCATTTTTATAAATAATTTAATGCATTTTTTTAAAATTAGCTTTCGAATTCATGCATTGATATTTGAATAAGATTTTGTTCTTATTTCTAGAAAATGTAGCTTATCTTGTAAAATATTGATTATCGGTTCTAATTTGAATGAGTTAAATGATATAATATTAACGCAAACAAGTTATGTTGAATTCGTTACTGCACAATATGACTCTTTGTCTAGTTGAATTGTTCGAATTGGTTTATAGATTATTTAAAACTTTAATAATGTCAATTGAATAAGCATAGAAAATATGAACACTATTATATTTCACCGGCCATCGCGTTTCACAAAACAGAAAAATATTAGCCACTCAGTGTCTTCGAAACAAGCTCTCGCGAAAAAAATTGTATAAATCATTCAGTACTAAATTGAGACGGTGAGATGCGCAGTGTAAGAAAAATTATTTTGGATTTTGTCATTTATAATACCGCCTATATTTCCTGACATTGTACAACATCTATCAACTCCTTGTCCAACAAGCTTGTGTATTTCTAATTCATGTATTTTGAGACTAGTAATTATTGCATCTGCAATTACCTTGGCCTTAATTCGTTGGGTGGTACAAAACAAATAAATCCAAAGTTGATCCGTCGAAACTATGTGTACAAACCAAATACCTAAAGATGATTGTGCACTTCCGGATATAAATTTCGTCTGCGCTACACTTGTTTTAATGTTACTTAAAATATGTGTTCTTACTATACGTGCACATATATCGAATGGTCCTACGATAGCACAATATAGCTATAGTGTCTAGTTGTGTGTCTGTACCATGATCGAAAAAACAAGATTTGGTACGTGCAAACGCACCAATGCGTAGAGCTCGCCATTAGGTAAGATATGCGTTGCGAGCAGTAGTTTTTACTTATTATGGCCTTTTAGTTAACAATTTGAAAATATGTTATAGATATAAAAAGTCTTACAATTTTTTGTAGATTATATTGATAAAAATAATTTTAGTGCATATTTTAAAAATCAAAATTTTAAATTTAATAATTTTTTTTCGCGCTTTGTGTTAACAATATGAAAAAAAATTGTAAGTCTATAATATCTTAGAATTTTTAGTAGCATTATTAAATATTTTAATCGCTTTATAAAGGCAGAATTAAGGAGGGCTATAACTCGGGAAGTATACGGGCGTTTGGATTTTTACTGCGAGCGGATTCAAATGGGATGCCAAGTAATATGTCTATCAAACTTGGTGTGAATCGCTCCGATACCTTCAGAGGAGTAGAGGGCACAAATTTGGTATTACGAGCGAGCGACGACTAACATCCAAGAATATAAGTTATGTATATTTTTGGATTCAGGGCGAAGAGACAAACACTTTTTGGAAACGAAATTTTATGATCCGAGAATACTACAGACACACGACCGAATGATATAGCTTCTTCGGTACTTCGTACGGCGAGCTAAAAATGTCTTGAACAAAAGGTTAGTTAATAGCGAATAGTTCCATGCACACTATCGTATACAATATCAATATTTTATTGTTTATACCACTACTTGTGTGTATTAATTTGTGTATGTCAACAAAAAATTCGTGTCATTTTCAACACTGAAAATGTTACCAATAGTTTACCCTTTCATTTCTATTACTATGTAAGTAATTGGTACTTATGCTACAAGCTCAAACACCAACCATGAAAAGGAAAAGTTAGGCTGAGTTAATAAAATTTAAAAAAAGTCAATATATATATATATATATATATATATATATATGAGATTATTTAAGATTATTCGGTATATCATTATAATCTACAGGAAAACAAAATAGATTTAATTAGATAAATAACATTTCAGAGTATTACTGTAGAGTATTGGCTAGGTTGAGATATATATATATATATATATATATATATATATATATATATATATATATATATATATATACACGATATATATATATATATATCGTGTATATATATATATATATATATATATATATATATATATATATATATATATATATATATATCTCAACCTAGCCAATACTCTACAGTAATACTCTGAAATGTCATTTATCTAATTAAATCTATTTTATTTTCCTGTAGATTATAATGATATACCGAATAATCTTAAAACAGGTGATGTTAATAATTTTAAGTTAATGTTAAGAAGATATTTACAAAATTGTTGAAATATATGTAAATTTGTGTATATTTATGTACCATGTATAACATTTTTGCTAAATAAATCTTTTATTATTATTAAAATATTGCCAGCCTGATTAATTAAACAACATGCGAATCCATGGTAACATAAACAAGTTATTTATGATATTTCCTTTTCCCGTACATTTTTTGAAGGAAATTTTCAAACAAAAGTTGTGCGAAATATTAATTTCTTTCATATTTTATTTTTTGCCATAATTGCAGTCGTTGTAGTGATATTGGAGATAGAATAAAAAATGCATAGAGTAAACATGCATGAATATTCTTTTCAAAAATAGGAGTTGCACATCTAGGACAGAAAGACAGACACACACACACAGACGTCATTCCGAAAATAGTCACATTCGAATCAGGGAAGGTAAAAGCGTGTATATCCGTTGAAATCTCGAGTTCGAAAATTTTCATGATTACAATACTTACTTATTACTTCGCAAAGGAAAAGTAAAAAGCTGGTAAGATTTCTTTTTTATTCAAGTATTTGGATATAAAAATTTAAAACACAGAAAAATTCATTATTTTCACCGTTAAGTCTCGTCCATATAATATTATTATGGTTGCAGTGGTGATTATTATGGTTGCAATGAATGAAAAATTTGCTAATAATTTGTCATTAGCAAGCATTATTAATATAATGCCGCTATCTGCACAACACACTACAAATCTTCAAAATTAATATTATAATAGATATTTCACAATGATATTATTTCTTTGATATTTCATTTTGACGTTTGATTCGTTTTTGTCAATTTCAAATTAGACTGATTAATGGTCATAAGTTAAAATACAATTGCTCAAACCATTAAATGTAATCAATTTCAAATATAAAATATATTAGCTCGTCAATAAAATGTTTGGAATATCTCGATTGTTGGACAGATTTTTTGAGTAAACACATAAAATCAATTATTAGACTATGGCCTAATGGTCAAGGCTCTCGACTTTCATTGTGGAGGTTCGATTCTTGCCCAGGCCAGGTTGCATTTTTAGGAAAACAGCGTTTTACACATGTAACTCTCTCACATAGAAAATAAACATACAAATAAACTAACATAGCAACAAACTCACATATACACAAACAAATACATCTTGGTGTTTATATGTATAACTCTGTTTTTAAGTAACCGTACAGAATGTACAAAAGAGCTATAGTGTGTCGTGAATCGAAAATAGAAATATAATAATTTCATGTAAGGTAAAAAAATTTATTAATAATAATATTAAAATTTAATATGTTGTTGTTTGATTGTTGGATGATTGCAACAATAAATTTTGTACTCTAACAATTGCTATCGCTTTAAGTATTGTATTTATTGCGATCGGGTTCGCCGGTACGGTGAGCTGATAGCATTGGCGCTTGCGCCAGTTCTTGTTTATTTAAACATATGAAAACAAGAATCCGAACGAGCATTTCTTTATGCAATTCCGCATCAACTGATTTCAATTCTTCCCATCTTCTCGGGTATCTCGATGAATACATCTTCGTCTAAATCGCTGTTGTGATATGCTGTCGCGACATCGCATTGTCGGACATGCATATTATTTCGAGGTGCAAACGCGACTGCTAACCGAAACGATTTTGATATAGTTGTTCAAATTGTGATGTTGATGAAAAATACAAGTTTTCGACCTTGGGCCGCCATCTTGGATAAAAGGTAAAAAATATTGATATTTATGAAATAACTCGGTAACAGTAGATCCAATGAGAAAAAATGTTTTGTACAAAGTCGAAGCTGATAAAATTTCCCAAAATATTTGTTTATATATTTCTAACGTAAGTCAAATAGGGTACGAGATACAGCGACGACAAAATGAAGGTTTGCTAAAAAAATTGTCAAACTAACCCTGCAGACTAACCTCGAATTCAAAATTTTCATTGATGTCGTCAATGTTGAGTCCTGGTAGTGTTCCCGCGTTTGCAGCATCACGTAGAATCTGGAAATTTAAATACCCAAGACGAATTTCCCAGTCTTCGTCAGAATTCTTCTTCGATCCTCTCTTCATATCAACAAGCTCAACGACTTCATTACATACGGCGTCTGTCTGGTCTCGAATATAGTACAGGCCATTTTCGTTTTTTTAATTATCCGTGCCTGTTTTGGTAGATTATTGCAAAATCATTGATGTTGTTCCACATGTGCGATGTGTAGGAACCTAGACAACATCCACAGCGATTCGTTGTTACCTTCGACTTGAAATGCTTCATCAACGTACAAACATATATTTTGAGTGTTTCTCGCTGAATGCTTAGCTAGTATATGTTCATTCTTTGTCGGCTTTTTGCAATTCTTCGCATTATGTCCAATCTTTCCGCAGTTATAGCATAGCATGTTTGCGTCTATTTTATAAGTATATAGTATTGTTCGCTGATTATTTTAATTTTTAAGATTCGTGTTCGAGAAATTCTTCAGCATCTACATCACACCTCACATGGTTTCCCTTAGTGCATCGACTTCATTATTGATATTAATTCGCAGTGATTAGAGTCAGTAACTCTTCACGGCATCTGAGATTTTCTAAATTTCCTGGTTAGCTATGTAACAAAATGATGCGCAATAAATCTTCGTTTATCGCGATATCCATTTCCGATATTTGTTCACTACGTCGAAAAAATTGCAGCTGTAATCGCTTGCATCATCGCTATCTCGCTTTTTTTTTTCATTAATATCAGGTCATTCAAATGGGCTGATTTGCGTGCCAGTCCTTTGGATTGATAAATATTCTCTAGCTTGATCCATATCTGTTGCGATATTTCGCATCTTTTTATCTGTTTGATCTCAGACGAGTTTAAGGCAAGTACGATAACTTCGCCTTCGAGTGCGCTTCAGTCCATTTACGTTTGGCTGACAATGATTCCGCGTTTCCTTCGATTACCTCGGAAATTTTACTTTTGCCTGCAACGTAACTCCACTCGTTTTTATTATATATATATATATATATATATATATATATACATATATATATAATAAAAACGAGTGGAGTTACGTTGCAGGCAAAAGTAAAATTTCCGAGGTAATCGAAGGAAACGCGGAATCATTGTCAGCCAAACGTAAATGGACTGAAGCGCACTCGAAGGCGAAGTTATCGTACTTGCCTTAAACTCGTCTGAGATCAAACAGATAAAAAGATGCGAAATATCGCAACAGATATGGATCAAGCTAGAGAATATTTATCAATCCAAAGGACTGGCACGCAAATCAGCCCATTTGAATGACCTGATATTAATGAAAAAAAAAGCGAGATAGCGATGATGCAAGCGATTACAGCTGCAATTTTTTCGACGTAGTGAACAAATATCGGAAATGGATATCGCGATAAACGAAGATTTATTGCGCATCATTTTGTTACATAGCTAACCAGGAAATTTAGAAAATCTCAGATGCCGTGAAGAGTTACTGACTCTAATCACTGCGAATTAATATCAATAATGAAGTCGATGCACTAAGGGAAACCATGTGAGGTGTGATGTAGATGCTGAAGAATTTCTCGAACACGAATCTTAAAAATTAAAATAATCAGCGAACAATACTATATACTTATAAAATAGACGCAAACATGCTATGCTATAACTGCGGAAAGATTGGACATAATGCGAAGAATTGCAAAAAGCCGACAAAGAATGAACATATACTAGCTAAGCATTCAGCGAGAAACACTCAAAATATATGTTTGTACGTTGATGAAGCATTTCAAGTCGAAGGTAACAACGAATCGCTGTGGATGTTGTCTAGGTTCCTACACATCGCACATGTGGAACAACATCAATGATTTTGCAATAATCTACCAAAACAGGCACGGATAATTAAAAAAACGAAAATGGCCTGTACTATATTCGAGACCAGACAGACGCCGTATGTAATGAAGTCGTTGAGCTTGTTGATATGAAGAGAGGATCGAAGAAGAATTCTGACGAAGACTGGGAAATTCGTCTTGGGTATTTAAATTTCCAGATTCTACGTGATGCTGCAAACGCGGGAACACTACCAGGACTCAACATTGACGACATCAATGAAAATTTTGAATTCGAGGTTAGTCTGCAGGGTTAGTTTGACAATTTTTTTAGCAAACCTTCATTTTGTCGTCGCTGTATCTCGTACCCTATTTGACTTACGTTAGAAATATATAAACAAATATTTTGGGAAATTTTATCAGCTTCGACTTTGTACAAAACATTTTTTCTCATTGGATCTACTGTTACCGAGTTATTTCATAAATATCAATATTTTTTACCTTTTATCCAAGATGGCGGCCCAAGGTCGAAAACTTGTATTTTTCATCAACATCACAATTTGAACAACTATATCAAAATCGTTTCGGTTAGCAGTCGCGTTTGCACCTCGAAATAATATGCATGTCCGACAATGCGATGTCGCGACAGCATATCACAACAGCGATTTAGACGAAGATGTATTCATCGAGATACCCGAGAAGATGGGAAGAATTGAAATCAGTTGATGCGGAATTGCATAAAGAAATGCTCGTTCGGATTCTTGTTTTCATATGTTTAAATAAACAAGAACTGGCGCAAGCGCCAATGCTATCAGCTCACCGTACCGGCGAACCCGATCGCAATAAATACAATACTTAAAGCGATAGCAATTGTTAGAGTACAAAATTTATTGTTGCAATCATCCAACAATCAAACAACAACATATTAAATTTTAATATTATTATTAATAAATTTTTTTACCTTCAGGTTCACAATGTGTAGATACATTATAAATATATAATGTCTTTTTTGAAATAATAATGAAAATGTTTAATAGAAAATATTAATATTTATCTTTTGGGCATAAAATATCTTAGAATTCTAAGTAAAAAATTCAATTTTTTTTTAATTTTACCGATGGCAGTATTTAGGAGAATTCCAAATTTTTACCGTCCTTTATTAATTTATTTGAGCATTTTGATAATTGTGACATAATTCATTACTGGAGTATATATTTCACAAACATATCCAAATTAAATTTTTCTAATATTCAAATTATTGATTTATAGAATAATGTATTAATATACGACGACTCTTTATAATTTGGTTTATGTTGTCTTGAATGTTTGATGACATTTTTTCTTCATTTAATATGAAATAAATGAATTTCTGAGTTTACGTTCATATTTTTAAATCATCGATATTATACTCACAGTACCGACTGAACCAATCTAACAAATTATGATCCCGAGATTTATTTATTCCTGTACCATAACAGTATTAATTTCCATAACCCCACATTTGAAGATTCACACATGGTAACATTCATATCGTTCGTTTCGTGATTAACCATATTGAAAATTTCTTGATGAACATTATCTAATTTTATTAATTAAATCATAGAAGGACATAGTTTATATAATGGAAAATACAACCAAAAATTTACATGACTTCTTCGTTTAACTTATACATGGCGTTCAATGTCTGATTTACATCAAAAGATTTTTTTTAGCCTATTGGCACACAATTTGAAAAAATTTAATGACTTAAAATATCTTAAAATATTTAGTAAAAAATTCTAAAAATATTAAAAGTTGACTAGGGGCAGTATTTAGTAGAGTTCCAAATTTTGGGGGCCTAAAATGCGATGGAAGCTTTACGGGCGCAGAAATTATGTGTATATCAAATTTAATTAAAATCGGCTCGGTATCTTGAGAGGAGTTGCGGTCAGAAACTCTGGTCTGACGACCGAGCTAGCGAGCGAGCGAGATACATACATCAAAGTATATGAATTATACATATTTTTGGATTGAATGCGAAAATACATGAAATTATTATATTTCTATTTTCGATTCACGACACACGACCGATCACTATAGCTCTTTTTGTACATTCAGTACGGTTATTTAAAAACAAAGTTATACATATAAACACCCAGATGTATTTGTTTGTGTATATGTGAGTTTGTTGCTATGTTAGTTTATTTGTATGTTTTTTTTTCTATGTGAGAGAGTTACATGTGTAAAACGCTGTTTTCCTAAAAATGCATCCTGGCCTGGGCAAGAATCGAACCTCCACAATGAAAGTCGAGAGCCTTGACCATTAGGCCATAGTCTAATAATTGATTTTATGTGTTTACTCAAAAAATCTGTCCAACAATCGAGATATTCCAAACATTTTATTGGTGAGCTAATATATTTTATATTTGAAATTGATTATATTTAATGGTTTGAGCAATTGTATTTTAACTTATGACCATTAATCAGTCTAATTTGAAATTGACAAAAACGAATCAAACGTCAAAATGAAATATCATCGTGAAATATCTATTATAATATTAATTTTGAAGATTTGTTGTGTGTTGTGCAGATAGCGGCATTATATTAATAATGCTTGCTAATGACAAATATATTAGCAAATTTTTCATGTGCTTATTCACCACTGCAACCATACTAATCTTATATGGACGAGACTTAACGGTGAAAATAATGAATTTTTCTGTGTTTTAAATTTTTATATCCAAATACTTGAATAAAAAAGAAATCTTACCAGCTTTTTACTTTCCTATATGAAGTAATAAGTAAGTATTGTATTCATGAAAATTTTCGAACTCGAGATTTCAACGTATATACACGCTTTGACCTTCCCTGAATCGAGTGTGACTATTTTCGGAATGACGTCTGTGTGTGTCTGTCTTTCTGTCCTAGATGTGCAACTCCTATTCCGCGTTTCCTTCGATTACCTCGGAAATTTTACTTTTGCCTGCAACGTAACTCCACTCGTTTTTATTATATATATATATGTATATATATATATATATATATATATATATATATATATATATATATATATATATATTCGTCATATATTATTCTATCGAAATACGTAGAATTTTCTGAAAATATTCATATCTCGATTTTCTACGCAACTTTAAGTAACGAAATTATTGGTTAAAAATGTATGTTTTAATTTGAATCGATGCCATTTCATTAAAAATGCATATATTTTAAACGGCTACGATTATGGATAGCTATCGGACGAAGATTATTTTTTACTGTTCTAGATCACATGTAAACTGACTTATCGTGTCTACCATTTAACCATGAATTTTCGCAGTACTCCTGATTATTAGCTGTTAAGCCGCAATTTTTTAATATATCGAAAAAATAAAACAAGCATTGGCGCTAGCGCCAGTGCTACCAGCTCGCCGTTTCGGCGAGCCCGGTCACAACAATAAATACAAAACTAAAAGCGATAGCAATTATTATAGTACAAAATGTATTGTTGTTATGACATTTCATCGGCATTTAATATGAAATTAATAAATTTCTAAGTTTACGTATGTAATTCTAAATCATCGACATTATACTCACATTGCTCAATGAACCAACCTAACCAATTATGATCCCGACATTTATTTATTCCTGTACCATAACAGTTTTAATTTCCAAAAACCCCACATTTAAAATTGCACACATGGGTAACGTTAATATCGTTCGTTTAGTGATTAGCCAATGATATTGAAAATTATTTGATGAACATTTCCTAATTTTATTAATTAAAACACAGAAGCAAATGGTTTATACATTGGAAAATATAACCAAACAAATTACTGTCACATAGGCATAACTTCTTTATTTCACTAACAGATGGCAATCAATGTCTGATATACTTCAAAATATATTTATATTATTTTTTTTAAGCCTATGGGCTCACATTTTAAAGAAACTTTAATCACATAAAATATCTTAGAATTTTTAGTAAAAATTCTAAAAAATTTAAAAGTTGACTAAGGGCAGTATTTAGGAGGGTTTTAAATTTTGGGGGCCTATAACGCCGGCCCTGTACAGACGATTGGATTTAAAATGCGACGGGAACATCACGGGCATGGAAATTATATGAATAACAAATTTCATCAAAATCGGCCCGGTACCTTCAGACGAGTTGCGGTCACAAACTCAGGTCTTACGACGGACCGACCGAGCGAGCGAGATTCATACAACCAAGTATATGAGTTATATATATTTTTGGATTCAGGGCGAAAATACAAGAACTTTTTGTTAAGATTTTTTTTCGATCCGAGCATGTTACAGACACACGACCAATCACTATAGCTCTTTTGTATTTACTGTACGGCGAGCTAAAAATATAATTATATATATATATATATATATATATATATATATATAAATGTATACGGCGAGCTAAAAATATAATTATATATATATATATATATATATATATATATATATATAAATGTATATAATTATATTTTTAGCTCGCCGTACAGTAAGTACAAAAGAGCTATAGTGATTGGTCGTGTGTCTGTAACATGCTCGGATCGAAAAAAAATCTTAACAAAAAGTTCTTGTATTTTCGCCCTGAGCAGCTTGCTTTACAAGATACCCTCATTAATATGTTGAATATTATTTACGAATATTTAATTCTCCCTGCCTACGGTTATTATAACTTTCGCTTACATTAGTCTGTTTCAACTTTTTTGCGAATTCTTTTACGTATTACTATTAACTTTAGCAAGATATCCGGTTATTAAAATGTCGTTATGGTTCAACACCTATTTTCCACATTTTAGCTCTTCAAGCGAAAGTCAGCTACAGTGTTTGTTTGTGTGCCTGTAACAGGCTCGGATCAAAATAATTTCTCAACACCAAGTTTTTGTCTTTTCACCCTGAATCCAAAAATCATATAGGTACTTGAATGTATTTATCTTGGTTTCTCGGTCGGTCTAAAAATCTGACTTTGTGAAAATACCAAGCCGATTTTACTGACATTTGGTATACATAAAATATGGGTGGCCTAAAAGTTCCCGTCGCATTTAAAATTCAATCAATTCAACTTTAGGAATATATTGACATTTTTTACAGAAATCCTAAGATTTTATTTTCAGCAATTTTCTTAAATATGTGAGTCCGGTAGTCCGGTACTATAAGAAATTGAAATTTAATATACTTTATTTAATATATATATATATATATATATATATATATATATATATATATATATATATATATATATATAATTATATATTATATATGTATATATATATATATATATATATATATATATATATATATTTATATATATATATATATATAATTATATATTATATATATATATATATATATATATATATATATATATATATATATATATAAATATATATATATAGTCGTGTACTTGAAGCCAGACTGAACGGACGTTTTCTACGTGAGCTCTGTGTGAATACATTTATTTGTAAACAAATAAATTTCGTGTTCGAACAGTGGTTTTTTCTTGTTCGTTTGAGTTTGTTTTTATATTTATGTCGATTTTCATCTGATTCCATTCGGATTTTGATTCATATCAACTATATATCGTGTATTCCTCGTAGTATTGGCAACATTTACATATATCCAGGTAGGTTTTTACACTTTCTTTGTCTCTTTAATCCTCCGCGTTGGCGGACGGGGTGTTTGATGGAAGGGGCTACCCCTCCGTTACATTAAACCCTGCTAAAAAGCAGAAGGTGATGAGCCAGTTAACGGTAGAACAATCTCCCCGGTTTCTGGTTATTAGGAAATAATATGGGTCTGATTTTTTCAAGGTCAGCTCGTAATTAGTAAACAATTGTACAGTTTGGTTGGCAATGTTCAATCAATTATTGGGCTGCATGAAGCGGGATTGACGAATTGACGATTGAGAAATTTCTGATACGCTCAATATATCAGTAAGTATCAATAGGATTTAATGTGTTCTACTCTTTTATGTTTCACAATTATTAATATAAAATTTAGAATACACAAATATAAGTGTAATAAAAAATTGAATACTTGGTTATACTATACGTAAATTTTCATAAACAATAGAAATCTACTGTACACTACTGGGTTCGCCGATACAGAATCGGAGGACAACGGGCATTAGAAGATCGCCCGCATCCTGGACGCACACCCATACTTTCCGCAGAAAATCAAGCAAATATTCATACGTTGATACAGGAAACACCCTTCACTTCTGCTTCTGCTATAGGTAGAGACCTAAATTTAGAATGTTGTCCTCAAACAATTCGAAATTATTTGCATAGCTCTGTAGTGCATTGTCGGTGACCTGCAAAAAAACCGGACCTTACTCCTCGACATGCTGTTGCAAGGCTAAATTTTGCAAACAATTATCAAAATTTTGATTGGTTGCAGGTAATTTTTACAGACGAAAAGGAATTTTCGTCTGATATGGATTCGCGTAAGGTGTTATGGCGACCAAACAACACTGGATTCGAAGAAAAGCATATACTAAGGACAACAAGAAGTGGCCGCATTACAATTGCATACTGGGGGTGGATGTCGGCAGCTGGACCAGGTGAATTGTGCGAGATGAATACAAGGATGAACAGTCAGGAATATTTAAACATATTAGAAGATTGTCTCATTCCAACTGTTCGAACTATTTATCCGGAAACTCGGATAACCATAGCACAGGATAATTCCGCTGTTCACACATCCCGAATGGTTCGTAGTTGGTTCGAGGAGCACGATGATTTGATTTTAATTCCGTGGCCAGCTAAATCCCCAGATCTTAATCCGATCGAAAATTTATGGGCAGAAATGACTCGTCTTTGGACAGCGCCAAGAGCTAGGACTAGGCAAGAATTAAGTCGGCATGCAGTCCAAGTATGGGAAAGTATGAGAGGTGATGACTACTGCGAAAACTTAGTGACTTCCATGAATAGACGGTTGGCCGAAGTTGTGCTAAAAAATGGTTTGTGGACAAAGTAATAGTTTTTAAGTAAATATATGGTTTTTGGAGAATGTGTTAGTTTTTATGTAAATATATATATATATATATATATATATATATATATATATATATATATATATAACAAATGTATTTGTCGAAATGGGGCAAAGCCCTGCTTTATTTATTTAAACATATAGGGATGAAATTGTCACAAAAGAATTTAGATGTTGATGGTACAACTGATGTGTCGAGACTTGTTATTGATTGGCATGGTGTTTACCAAGTAAACACAACAATGTAGGATCATGCCAATCACAAAGTACTATACTAAAACATTTGCCTAACAATGGTTTAAGACAAAGGTGAACAGGTGTCAATTATGAATATTTGACAGATATCTTAAATGACATGTGTAATTTAAGAAATTTGTTGGTGGCCTGAACACTATACTAAACGAATATTTTCTATTATATACTCGATTTTGTAGAATTAAAGATCACACAGCTCTAATAATTACTTCTGGAATTATTTTGGATTAGTAGTGAATATGGTAACCATGGAAACAACAAATATAGTTAAACTTCCACATCTATTTCCTGAAGCCGATGTTTTTTTTTGCGAGTGAGGCTTGTGTATTCTGTAAACCATTATAAATAGAGTTATTTATCTATACCTCTATAAATTTCATTAATTTAAAATGCAATTTTTGAAAATATTTTTAAATGCATCATATATGGAGGGCTGCAAGTATTGGTGTATTTATATTGTAGACATACTTGGGCCAGTTTCACATAAGATATAAGTTGTCAGTATGTGACAACGAATCCCTATCTGGCAATTAAATTAATTTGACGGAGACTTCTAGTTGATGACGTGGCACAACATGTTTCTGTGAGTATGAGTACAAATGTACATACATACAACAGAACAACAGAGCTATTTCCAACCTTAATAGAAGACTTTGCAAGTTTTGGTGTTTGACAGATATGAGACACCCTCGTTCTCTTGCAACACTCATCTTGTTAAAACAATGACATCTCGTGAGAGGCGTAAGATTACAGAGGGTAAGATTCGTCAGGAATTATATTAGGTTATGATATGTGCTAATGAAGCAACAAAAATCACGTTATTGATCACAGTATTGTACAGGGTTAAAGGGTGATTTTAATTCGTACCTAATAGACTCGAAATAATTGTAAATAGAAACCATAGTAAAACATCCCGGTACTGTTGAATAATGAAGGAAAATTTAGGAATTCAGCCACCAGCGTATCCCGAAGCAGCGGTGAAACGTACCACAGCAGGATCACGATTGATGAGGGTACCTACCTGTCTCATACATATATTAGCTGCAGCTCTAGTATTCTTACTCAGTCGATCGAACAACGGAAAGAATAAGTACCTAGCATCGTGTATTTAGATGCGAAGCACAACGAGACCATATAATTATGCGAATGGGAAATACTATAATAGACTTTTGTCGAATATCAATGCGCAAGCGCGAAATGCAAACAAATTTGTCAGATTATTTGACGTTAGACCTGGGATGGGATTCTGTAATTTGGTCCGTTATGATTTTAGCACGTAAGATAACTGCATCCATTAATTTGCATATGTAAATAAAATGACAATACAATCATTTATAACTGGAGTAACAGTTAATTAGAATCGACACAAGTTAAAGAATTCTAGATCTGCTCGTCACAGATTAGAATATAAAGCAATTGCCCTGATTATCAATGTTGTACAGAAACGTTTGAAAATTAGTCTAAGTTCACAAAAGTTACATTTTGCACTTGATCGCGAAACTTCCGCAGTCTTGCAGATGAATATATATTAGAATTTTGGGAACGAAATGGCGTCGAAAATCTAATTTTTTTAAATGTATCATATTAGATGTCTGGGGGTTTTTGGGGTCGCTAATAACGAAATTGGCACTAATACTCAACAAAAATTGAAAATAAAAAATGGCGGAACCAAAATGGAGGAGAAGAGTTAGTTTCTTTTATTCAGATTTTATTTCTTATATAGTAGTTTTTGGGTTGCAGATTACGAATTTGGCATCAAATTGGACAAAAAAAATAAACAAAATGGCTTCTACTAAATGGCGTCGAAAAACATTTTCTTTTATTAGATGTTATTCGAGTCGCTGATTACAAATTTGACATTTTAACTCAACTAATACCAAAAATGGATCCTTTTTCGCTTTTCTTGATCCGCTTCTTTTGTATTTGTTGAGTTGTAATGTCAAATTCGTAATCAGTGACCCAAAAACCTCCAGATTAAAAAAAAAAGATATTTGGCACCATTTTGTAGACGCCATTTTGTTTTTCGACAGATTTTGTTATCAAATTTCAGGTAATTGTAAACATAAATAAATGAGTTATGCAGTTTTAAATTAAGAGTGTATTAATAGAACATTTATTTGTTAATAACAATTGTAAATATAAAAGGCACACCTTCTCACTTCTGGGGAACTTTTCTGATAACTTTCTCCTATATTTAAAAATGAATATCAAAATTAATTTTGAGTCACTGGAATTAGAACTTAACGAATATATAACATTTAGAAAATGGACTTGTAAGCATAAACTGTTTAACATTTGCCTAATGCCAGTTATATCCAGTACTCCTTTTATTAATCTTCATTCGCATATTATTTTCAAATGCAAACCCAGGAAAAGAGCAAGAACAATAATGACGTTATTTTATATCTGTTTAGTCAAAGTGGAACGTCTACACATCATATTTATATTTTTGAATACATAAGAACAAAGAGAAAAATCAGTTTCATCGCTTAGTTTATATTTGTTATATATGCTTTTTTTTTTTTTGTCGAGCATTTAATGTTACTGCGATTGTACAAAATAATTAGATTCTACGTTTGACTCGTATCCTGGTCGGTTACATTTTACCAAATAATGAAATTATATTTAGTTTCAAAATGAACCGTAGTTCCATATGGCCATTTATGTACTACGTAGATCTAGAACATTAAAAACTTGCTTTTATAATAGACCATCACTGAAAAATATTATATATTTTCAATAATCACAGATTTCATTTCATCTTCTTATTGCCATGGATTTTCAAATGCAAATGATTGAGATCCTGCCTATGATAGGCCTTCAATACCCCTCACTGTCGATCTATTCAAGTATTGAACTATGTTAATATATAAATGGTCAAGGTAAAACTTCAATTTCGCATAAGGAGGTCGTCTTGGTTAGACGGCCAAAAATAAAATGTATATATTATTTTGCTCAATGGATTCAAATACCTTATAAGAAAATATACCCGAATTTTCAAAGAGTACAAAGAAAAAAAATTATAGTTGTGGTAAACATAATTATGTTTGCCCTTAATATAAAATATAGTTAAATAGTTAAAAAAAGGGACAAGTATATTATATAGTAATAGTAATAATATAAATATAGTAATTTTCTTAACTATATATATAGTACCCATGAGAATTCAGATGTTTCGTAAAAAGCGTATACTGCTATTATATAGAATTACTAACTATGCGAATTGATCTGTTAGCTATTCTTATGTTTATTCTCTATTTGAATATATGATGTTAAGTTGAAACAGTGAAGTGTTTCATTGTGCTGACTATAATGGATAGTAGCATACTATAATAAATTTAGAAATTTGCAGCAACGTAACACGTATATTTAAAGCAACCAGACACATATTTAAATTAACTATTCACATTATAATGATTACGATTCCATTTCAAGTATCCATGGACTACTATCCACTCAGTGTAAGAGCCGTTTTACAGATACGAGAATTATTGTGAAAATTCTAAATTTTATTTAGTTCATAATTTTTTAAGAATTATTTTGATACGCATGCGCTTGTATTATTTTATTTACACATTTATGTTAAGTTTTGCACATTAAGATTACTGTGGCTGCCTAGCACTATTGAATCAATTTCCTAAAGAGAAGTTAACCTATAAAAAACAACGCGGGACTTTCTTTTACGTAGTTTTCATCAATATTTATTGATTATAAAAATATAATATTAGGAAATAATAATCCAACAGAAACACTATGAAAACCAAGCTTACCTTATATAAATGAATGGGTTGAAAATTATACCAATACCAATATGTAATGGTTATGAAGTACTAACTATCAAAACTAACCAATTCTCTACAGAAATATTCTGAAATGTCATTTATCTAAGTTAGAACATTTTGTTTTCTTGTCTAAATATTGACAGGCGCAGATGATCCGATTAATTAAGCTACATTCGAATCCATGACAACGTAAACAAGATACTTATAATTCTTAGTAGCGATTTTCTCGTAACTGGTACATTTATTGAAGAAACTTTTTAAACAAAAGTTGTGTGAAATATTAATATCTTTCTATATGAACATAACTATTTTTGCCGTAAGTGCAGCCGTTCTAGTGATATTGGAGATAGAACAAAAAATGCATAGAGTTAACATGCATTGCCGGTTTGAATATTCTATTCAAAAATAGGAGGTGCACAACTAGACCATATACAAGTCTTAAGTTTGAAGTCTCATAATTTTACGTTGGACAGTTTCGGCTCTAGAGCGTTCACATACACACACACACACGCACACACACACACACACACAGACGTCACTCCGAAAATAGTCACATTCGATTCAGGGAAGCGCAAAACGTGTATATCCGTTGAAATCTCGAGGTCGATTTTTATGGTGATCCCTATACTTACTTATTACTCTGTAAAAGAAAGTAAAAATGTTTTAGATATAAAAAGTCTTACAATTTTTTGTAGATTATATTGATAAAAAAAAATTCGAATGCTCATTTTAAAATTCAAAATTATAATATTCAATAATTTTTTTCGGGCTTTGGGTTAACAATAAAATATCTTAGAATTCGTAGTAAAATTTGTGAGTGTTTTAATTATTTTTATAAGGGCAGAATTAAGGGGGGCTCTAAATTTTGGGCCCCTATAACTCGAGAAGTATATGGGCGATTGGATTTAAACTGCGAGCGGATTCAAATGGGATGCCAAATAATATTTGTACCAAATTTAGTGCTAATCGCTTCGGTACCTTCAGAAGAGTACAGGGCACAAATTTGGTCTACCGAGCGAGCGGACGAGAAATTTTCTTTTTCAATATTATTATCTGAGCAGGTAGTTCAAAAGCCACTGAGAACCAGAAGAAATCCGGAAATATATACCTGCATAGTAAACATCACCATCCATTGAAATACATGTAAATATATAAGGGTTTGGCCGGTTTGGCCAGACACCATGAGGTACCTATGTGACAATCCGAACATAGGTCCAATGGAGGATTAAATCGTTGTTAACGTATAGTGTCGCCAGAAAGATTTGTTTAAAAAAACGTTCTCAGTGAAGATAGAATTGCTTACGCGGGCGACTCTTTGGAAGAGACGCATTAAATTTATTAATTTTCTTTTAAACTGACAAAATCGACCCCAACGCACTTCTCCTCAAATTTCTATTTTTGTAATTCACACTTCTAACCTTATATAGGTTTGGTCACTTCGCATTATCGTCAATTAAAATTATGACTTCTTCTCTTGCTCACGACATTATTTATTTTTTGAGGTTATGTACCATGACATGTACTGACAGATACAAATAGTTCTTGTTTTACGCATATTCTCGCGCATTTACTCGCATATTTTATGAAAATATAGAACATGCTCTATATTTTTATTGCAAAATGTTTCGGAATAATTTTCTGTGTAAAAATGCTGTCACGTCCAACAATAACTGCCAAAATTTTTGGTAGTAATTTTCGCAATAATTTTTAGAGTAATTCTCGTACTTGTAAAACGGCTATAATTCGGTATAGAGCTCGAGATATAGTCCCAAAAGTGGGAGAATGGCGATCTTTCTCATACTTGCTCTCAACTTTTCTTTCGACGCGCGTCAGCTTTATTTATTTATATGTACATTCAGTGACGTTCTTAGGGTATGTGTGAGAATCATTTTGAGCCCCCCCCCCCTATTGATTAAGTTTTTTAAAAGAACTAAATGTAAGGCAGGCGCCTATCGCCGTCCGTGTGCCCCACACGCCTTGCACCCCCAGGTCGGAACGGCCCTGTGTACATTGTACTTGAATATTTTGTTTTCGAACTACTCGCAGGTTGGATAATCTTGAACAGAATGAGAGAAATTTTGGGGCCCTATAACTCGCGAAGTATACAGGCGATTAGATTTTAACTGCGAGCGGATTCAAATGGGATTCCAAATAATATGTGTAGCAAATTTGGTGAGAATCTGGTATATTCAGAGAAGTAGAAGGCACAAATTTGGTCTTATGAGTGAGTGAGAGAAAGAGCGACGACTTACATCCAAGAATATATATATATATATATATATATATATATATATATATATATATATATAGATATATATATATATATATATATATATATATATATATATAAATATATATATATATATATATATATATATATATATATATATATCTATATATAAATATATATATATATATATATATATATATATATATATATATATATATATATATTTATCTAATACTTTATAACTACGGAAGTATAATAATCTAGGTCATTCAGTTCATCGATTATAATTCCAAATTTGGTTTCTTCGGAAAAGATTTGTCTACAAAGTTAGTCTTATGAGCGAGCGACATAATTTAGGTAACTATGTGAATTATACACATTTTTGGAATTAGAAGATGTGAATCAAATGTCTATGCCAGGGGTCGGCAAAGTGTGGCTCTTTTGGTGTGAGCTTATGGCTCTTTTATGGTTTGTTTTTCAAAGAAATAAAAATATTTATTTATAACCAAATATTTAATTAAAAAATACTGAAGAAATACTGAAGTGATCCAGTTTGAAATCATTTTAAATCAAAATTTGGCTCTTAAGTTTATAGAGTTTGCCAACCCCTGGTCTATGCAAACGTTGTTTGATTCCGAGAACGTTGCAACCACACAACTAAACACTATAGCTCATTTTGTACATCTTATAAAATAAATGAAAAATATAAATTAATAATTTTGCTTTTATATTAGGTATTAAGGTTAGAAATAGAAAATTGGAACATGGTAAATATATTTCGCGAAAAATTATGATAGAACACAGAAGAAGAATTTATTGTAAATACAGCACTGCAAAGGCAATGTAGCGAAAGTTCCTACGAAGAGGAATGATAGCTCTTTGAGTGTACAACTGAGTGAACATCAAGACAGAGCAACTGAAGGGAGTCCAGTCCACTGGCTCAAACACAAGCGAGCCCAGATATACAGATGTGGTCTCTTCCCTTTTGCACTCTCACCTGCTGCCACCTTCTTCTTGGAAACTGTATCTCTCTCTCTCTCTCTCTCTCTTCTTTGGCCCAAACTACACTGACGCAATTAATGATAGGAAAGTGTAGTTAATTCGTTTATTTATTATTTCAATGAGCGTACACACAGATCGACGTGACCTGTTTGCCCGGTTGTTTGTAGCTTGTTACTCGGTTTGTTTGGTTATACCCTAAATTGTGTTGTGTTAGAAAACTGTAGTTGGACGACCGAGCATACTAGTTCGGGTAGTGGGCAATAATTCTTGAATAAAGTTAACATCAACGTCCAGGTAGTTCGAAACAATTAAGGTGCATTTATAATAGATTTCTTCCACGGCACTACACGGCGTTTTACGACAATTTTCCAAGGAAAATGTGCCGTGACCGTGTGCCACTTTACGTGTATAACTTAGTGACTTGATAGGTGTTTATAATAAAAGTGTGGTTACGTCAACTTATGTCGTCCCTTTTGCGGCATCTACTTAAGGGGCATATACCTTTTGCGTTTTCAAAAAATTGTTTTTATTATTTTTACATATTCTTCTCTAAAGAAAAACTATTTAAGAATACGATTTTCGAAGCCGTTTATCGAAATTCGAATTATTACAAAAGTTTCAGCGGGTTAGGTCGAGTAACCTCTTGCGGTTACCTATCACTGATATTCAGACACGCAGTGCAATGAGCATGCGTAAAGGTTTGCGGTTTTAAAAATATGTCTGTACATTTCGAACCGATAGACCGGACAAACGTAGGCCGCCGCAAAGATGGAGCTTGGAATCGGAATCCAGGACGAATTTAAATGCGTATTTCACAAAACTATGTTATTATTTACGGTTCCCAGAATATTTCTTGAACGGTTTAACCAAACGTTTAATTTTTTTTACCCCCTTGTAGCTTATAAAATTTGTCATCGTTTGACGGATTTTTTCAAGAAAAAAAAAATCTATTTTTTTAACAGAATTGAACACAAAAAATAAGACGAAAAATCGACTTTTTCTTTTAACAGGCCGCCATTTTATGACAAATTCGAATTTTGAAAAAAGAATCCGTCAAACGACGCGATATTAACTTAACATCAATAATCCGTTACGCTTTTTGCTTCATTTAACCCAGCTCGGAAAAATTCTAGGAATCGTGCCCGTCTGTTTTTACTTTCTTTTACAGAGTAATAAGTAAGGATAGGGATCTCCAAAAAAATCGAACTCGAGATTTCAACGGATATACACGTTTTGTGCTTCCCTGAATCGAATGTGACTATTTTCGGAGTGACGTATGTGTGTGTGTGCGTGTGTGTGTGTGTGTATGTGAACGCTCTAGAGCCGAAACTGTCCAACGTAAAATTGTGAGACTTCAAACTTAAGACTTGTATATGGTCTAGTTGTGCACCTCTTATTTTTGAAAAGAATATTCAAACCGGCAGTGCATGTTTACTCTATGCATTTTTTTGTTCTATCTCCAATATCACTAGAACGGCTGCACTTAGGGCAAAAATAGTTATGTTCATAATAAAAGATATTAATATTTCGCACAAGTTTTGTCCGAAAAGTTTCTTCAATAAATGTACCAGTTACGAGAAAATCGCTACTAAGAATTATAAGTATCTTGTTTACGTTGTCATGGATTCGAATGTAGCTTAATTAATCGGATCATCTGCGCCTGTCAATATTTCGACAAGAAAACAAAATGGTCTGAATTAAATAAATGACATTTCAGAATATTTCTGTTGAGATTTGGTTAGTTTTGATAGTTAGTACTTCAAAACCATTACAAATTGGTATTGGTATAATTTTCAACCCTTTCATTTATATAAGGTAAGCTTGGTTTTCATATTGTTTCTGTTGAATTATTATTTCCTAATATTATATTTTTATAATCAATAAATATTGATGAAAACTACCGCGTTGGCCACAACCCATTTTTTAAACATGGCCTACGGAGAAGATTGTAGAGGGCGGAGTAAAGGAGCTACAGGGATGAAAAAAAAAGTTTTTTAACAGAGAAATACATGATCTGTAAACTGCAAAAAGTTTCATTCGTCTAAACCATTTCCTTATAAAAAAAAATCATGAAAATAGACTACTTTCAGGCGTTGGAAAGGTATATGCTCCCTTAAACTAAAATGAAAATAAAACTATATCCAAGAATATGCTACATGGGCGCCGACTATCAATTTTTATTTATTTTTTAAGAAACTTGTCTGCCAATTATAATTGTCAAGTGTGGAATATATTTCATTAAGCTAACATTTATGAAACAATATTGTTAGTATTCCGAAAATAAAAGAATTTTTCATTATGTTAATAATAACGATTAACCTAATAGTTGAGCCTCGCTGCTCCCACATTTTCGGCGCTCATGATGTGCTACCTAGATTTCGTTAGCATGATAGGAATCTGTTTTCCGTCTTTTAAGGGTCCATCCAAGTATGTGTCACTGAACAAGTTGCATATTCGCGGCAAGTTAAATTTGACATACCGTAGAAAAACAAGATTTGGTACACGTAAAACGCACCAACGCGTAGAGCTCGCCTTTAGGTAAGATATGCGTTGCGAGCAGTGCTATTTAATTATTATGGCCTCTTAGTTAACAATTTGAAAAAATGTTACAGATATAAAAAACCTTACAATTCTTTGTAGATTATATGGATAAAAACAAAATTTTAGCGCATATTATAAAATTCAAAATTATAATATTCAATAAATCTTTTCGGGCATTGGATTAAAAATATGAAAAATCTTGGAGATATAACATATCTTACAATTTTTAGTAAAATTTTTGAGTGTTCTAATTATTTTTATTAGGGCAGTATTAAGGGGGGCTCCACATTTTGGGGCCCTATAACTCGAAAAGTATACAGGCGATTGAATTTGAATTGTGAGCGGATTCAAATGGGATGCCAAATAATATGTGTACCAAATTTTGTGTGAATCGCTCTGGTACCTTCAGAGGAGTAGAGGGCACAAATTTGGTCTTACAAGCGACCGAGCAAGCGACGACTAACGTCCAAGTATATAAGTTATATACATTTTTGGAATCAGGGCGACGGGACAAAATGAAATTTTAATGAAATTTTTTTGATCTGAGAATTCTACAGACGCACGACCGAATGCTATAGCTTCTTCGGTACTTCGTACGGCGAGCTAAAAACTTGGGAAGTCTATTATGCCGTAGAAAAAATCAATTGTAAATTCACCTTTCGACGTTATGTTTGGAATTAACATTTATATTAATTAGTAATTAGAAATATACACACGTTTTTCAAATTTAATAATCAATATGTTCGAAAATTGTGAAAAACTTATCATATATCGCTGGGAATCGAAGACAAAACCTTAAGATCTGCGCTCTGATGCTCTTCCGATTGAGCCACGCTATCCACAGCAAGTCATCCAATATGTGTTTTTCACAATTGTCAAGCTGGGAGTGTGACCTATTGGTGTATCGAAAATCCAGCATATTAGTTGCATAAAGATCTAAAATCACTTGTTTGCTTTCATATATGGCTCAATCCGAAACTGAATAAGAATAAAAAAGTTATTCAATGCAATGTCACCTTAACTTTCATGTAAGGCAGAAATGACCTTTTAATTGAAACCAGCCCTATATATACTAGGGTCACCCGTGGGCACCATGTGCCCATATAGTATACAGAACATAGGTCAATTTTGACTGCTGGCGAATTTTCATGTAATGTTAAACTAATTACACGGTATTTCATCAGTTTGCATCGTCTGACTAAAATAGTAATACAAATACAAATAATAATGAAAAGTCCTATTTTTGAACGCTATTTTGTTTTTAGATCACAATGCTGAGATTAACTAATCGATCGCTTATCATGCACTATGTAATATCCGATAAATTTAAACCAAAATTTATTTAAACTACGTTTTGTTAAACTATGATTTTAACCTTGTATGGTGCAACTGGCCATAAGTGTTGTATCATTATGACAGTTTCCATGATTGTATTATTACACAAAAAACAGGATTTATAAATTTACTTACGATTGCTGTTTATATTTGAATCGATTTTTCAAAAAATATGTATTACAAACCTATTTTTCACAGAATTTTTCAATTTGATTCATTGTTGTTTTTGAATTAAATAATCAGGCTAGATTCTGGATATTGCAGTATTAAACAGCAGTGTCACAACGGCAGTTTTAAAAGTGATAATTAGTTATATGCTAAAATACAATGAATTGTGCCATCAAAAATAAAAAATAAAATTGACAACCAATCATGTTTCTAAATATGTTTGAATTATCTCTTCAAGATTTCATTTCTTTAATAATCAGAATTATAATTTTACTTACTTGCAGATATTATATTTTGACCAACTATAGAATCTTACCGTAACTCATATTTTCAAAAATCACTGCTTTTTGGCCATTTTGAAGAGATAATATTAACTATGAATTAAAATAAATGGACGGAAACACGTATTTGCTAAAAATATATGCAAATAAGGCAAAAATATGCACTTTTTTCATATTAAATACTTCAAAATAGAAAAATAACATGTTACTCCCCTTAAACTTAAGATCTACAATTCAAACAATGTTTCCGTAACTCGTACGTCACTTATTCACAATGAAATACGGTTTTTGACGCTCACGTGGTAGCACTTTTATTTATATTTGTTCTTTGGTCGGTCACTTTAATATAAATGCTTAAGAAGGGGTCCTTTTATAATTTTTTCAAAAAATTGTTTTCTTTTTTATTACATAAATCAAATGCTAGAAGTGTGTAGAATATTTGGTTAAAATTATTTGGCGGTCCGTCAATTAGTTCCGTCGCTACACGGCTTTCAATGGACCATTGTCCTGAGCGCTGACGGGCGCTCAGGTAGCAAGTTCGCCGCGTTGTCCAAACTTCAAACGCGTTTTTCTCGAAACAAGATTTTTCGAATCTGCGGGAATTGTAACTTTTGAACCGTTCAACCAATCGACTGCGCGTTTTGTCTGCCTAAAAGGAAATTGAATTCTCGGGCATCTATACCTATCAAATTGCAACATTTGGATGATTAACGATTTTTCACAGCAGGCCAAAGTGGAAAAATCATGCGACAAAACTGTACCTTATTTTCAAGTGGCCCCCATTTTGTTTCTATAAGGAATTTTTTCATGTTTGTTAGGTATAGATGCCTCCTTGGAATGTAAACTTCAAGTTTTTTTTTTGTTTCATGCCTCTAGGTGACGAATTGCAGCTTCTATACTTCTATAAACGGCGGTGACGATTGCGAAAGAAAAACTAATAAACCGATTTTCAATTTTATTTTTTTAAACTATTTTTCATACATTTCTCCAGGGATTGGATAATAATGAACCCATTCGGACTATTTTTCTAGCCCTCATATGCTATTTTAGGGTCAAACATGATGTCTTCTTTCAACTTCATTTTCAAAACTACACAATTTTTCATATTTTCCTTACATAATACTCCAATCCATAATTTTTAGTGTCTACTTTAATATGAATTTCGTTATTTGTTTCCGATCATCCTAAGTCGAAATATCACAACCGCCGTTCTTATATATTTTTTCAACATGCTTACTTTAAGGCCATCTTTATAAATGAAAATATTAGTTACTTTTTTTTTAATATATATTTATATACTTTAAGGATCTACAATTAACATGGAAATGATTATAAAATTACATATATAATAAGGTTTCGGAGAAAAAAAGTATTAAACCGCGGCTCTATTTTACTCAAACTCAACTAAAAGACCCCTTAAACTATTTTATTTCTGCAGTTATCTATAATCTATAGTAATCTTTACTATATTAGTAATTTAGTGTCGTATAGTGCACACCAACGCTATCCTTAAAATCAAATAAAGGTGTTCAGTTTTTTCATCTTCTTCATTGCGAAAATAGTATTTATGATACAGTCAAATAAGGTTAATTACATATTCGCATTTGCAAGTATTGCACGAACGTAATTTAATAAATCAAAGACGTTTAAAACGAGACGATCGTTATGAACCATCCTATAATGGAAAAACAGACGACAAATACCGCCCGCTGTATAGTGTTAGCGCTGGTGTCGCCTTCCAGCAGTGCACAAACACATTCGGTGATCACGAGTTGACACCAGCGCTGTGTGACTGTGCGGGCAATCGGCCAACAATAATTTGTCTTGAATAGTTGGCTAAACTGCGCCAGTACACAGTGCATGTTGGGCTGATGTTATTGCATATATTCAATTTGTCTCAGAAACTATTTTTGCCTTTGAACTATAGCACAACTTAAAAGTTTCTAGAGATATTGTTTTCTACAAGGGAAATTTATTGTTATTGCCGTAATGTCTCAAACTGCCATTTCTTTGGACTTAAAAAATAATGGGATTATATTTCATGAAGTTTTAAATGCAAATGAAAATTTATATGAAAATATGCGTATTCCCGGATGATGATTAATTAGATGATATTGGGTTATAAATATGTTCACTTTTAAAAAATTTCAATATTTTGTAGTTTTTCACTTTTCAATAACTAAAAATTGCAAATGATAAATTAAGTTTTTTTTTAAATTGGTGCTGCTTTAAACTTAAACTATTGGTGGAAATTAAGTTCTCAAAAATATAATGCTGTATTTTGGAGTTTATACAAACATTAGATTTATAGTTTCATATTTATATCTTCAACAGTTATTGCAGTAGAGTGTAGACAGGCACATACACACACACACACACAGACGCAATATCGAAAATATGGTATAACAGTTCAGGGAAGCCTAATACATGCATTTTCGGTCAGATCAGAAAAGCTAACATTTTCATGGTTACAATACTTCCTACTAGACTCCGATATTTTGGCGACACCGGAGCGTTCTTCTGGTAAGAATCCGAATAAAATTATTAAGAGGAAACCTATAGCCGCTGCAAACATAGCTATACAAGGTTTCGTCGAACCCTTAAAACTCCTTTATTACAACATTAAAATGAATGAATTTTTTATTTTTAAGATAGCCAATACTTCGCTCTAGCCTTCTCTAGTTTTCGATTTTCAAGTTTTTATTTAGAATTTTTTTTTAATTCTATATTTACCCTAATATCAAATGTCTATAGTTTTTATTGAGATGAAAGATTTAAAAATTCAATAATATACAAGGATACATTGACTATTTTTCTACCGGAATATTCTAAATATTTTTTTCAAGAATATGTATTAGCGAGTATTTTAAGAGTCAAACAAACGCTTCAACTGAGTAGTAAATTACATTATTGGCTACGATATTCGTGAGCTTCCCCCTTCACACCAACCTGTAAGGGACGGGCAACCATGGGGATTCCTCTTAACCATTTAAAAATAAAAACAAACAAAGGTACATGGTACAACAAAAATTGTTTGTCTCGTCGCCTTGAATCGTAAAATATACATAACTCATATAATTGGATGTTAATTGTCGTTCGCTTGATCGCTCGTTAGACCAAATTTGTGGCTCCCTACTCCACTGAAGGTACCGGAGCGATTTACACCAAATTTGCTACAAAAATTATTTAGCATTTCATTTGAAGTCGCTCGCAGTTAAAATCCAATATTTAAAAGTATAATTTTGTATTTCAAAATATGCACTATATATTTTACTTTCTTTTACGAAGTAATAAGTAAATCTTGTCCATATCAAAATATTTTACAAAAATTGTAAGACTTTTTATATCTATAACATATTTTCAAATTGTTTACTAAAAGGCCATAATAATTTTAAAGAAATGTTCTTACTTTCTTTTACGAAGTAATAAGTAAGTATAGTAATCACCAAAAAAATCGAACTCGAGATTTCAACGGATATACATATTTTGACTTTCCCTGAATCGATGTGACTATATTCGGAATGATGTCTGTGTGTGTATTTCTGTGAACGCTTTACAGCCGAAACTATCGAACGTAGAATTGTGAAACTTCAAACTTAAGACTTGTATATGCTTTACGTGCACCTCTTATTTTTGAAAAGAATATTCAAACCGAAAGTGCATGTTTACTCTATGCATTTTTTGTTCTATCTCCAATATCACTAGAAAGGCTGCACTTATGGCAAAAATAGTTATGTACATAATGAAAGATATTATACCTCACACAACTTTTGTTTGAAAGGTTTCTTAAAAAAATGTACCACTTACGGGTAAACCGCAATGGAAAATTTTGAAATTCTTATTTATATTGTCATAGAAATGCATTTAAAGTTTTCGTAATAATTTGTATGAATAAAGTTTAACAGATATACAAAATAAAATTAATGTATATCATTTTCCGACTGAGAAGGGGAATTTAAAATGATCAACATCTATGTTTCATAAGGGGGGGAACTCCATTCAGAGCTTCAAAAAATAGTAATATTAGCCAAAAAAATGTAACACTTTTTATATCTATAACATTTTTTCAAATTGTTAACAAATGGCCATAATAATTAATAACCACTGCTCGCAACGCATATCATACCTAAAGGCGAGCTCTACGCATTGGTGCGTTGTACGCGTACCAAATCTTGTTTTTCATAAAAATGCAAATTGGCATAGACGGGAATCAATCTGTCGACCTCCAGAGTGAAATACGAGAGTCAACCATTACTACGACATGGTCTAATATTTGATTTTCTTTGAAAACTGTGAACTAGTCTTGAGATATTAACATCATTTGTATACATTTTAGTGGCGTGCTAAAATATTTTATATTTCAAAATGATTATTTTTAATGGCTTGAGTGATTATATTTTAACATATGGCCATTAATCTGTCTGTTTTGAAATAGAGACACATGAATCAAACGTCAAAATATAATTTCAAAGTAAAAATATTATTATTAGAAATCTATATTAATTTAAAGATTTGATGTGTATCTTGTGTGTTATGCAGATAGTGGCATCTGATATATTATATTGATATTGTATGCCAATGAAATATATATATATATATATATATATATATATATATATATATATATATATATATATATATATATATTAACAAATCTTTCATGTGCTTATTTTATACAATACAAATAACGAGGTACGATCACATAATTTGTGATATATTATGTTAAGTGCAGTTGATAGTGCAGTTAGTAGTGCAGTGTTGTGGTAATGTAGAATTGTAAATATAGGTATCGTTCACATAAGTGCGAATTAGTTACGAACTGTAACTTATGTTTGGGAGCAACTGCACGCTCTCGATTCCGTCTTTCTTATCAAAAGATAAGAAAGACGGAATCGAGAGCGTATAGACAAACTTTTACCGCCACACTAATTTCTGCAACCAATCTAATCTTATGTGGACGATACTGTTCGGAAAAGACAATGCTAATCCAAAATTGTGCTCATTAGCAATAACCGTGCAAGAGAATTGTCTTATTTATATATTGTAACCATGATTTACCAAAAAAATTCGCCACCCGTCAAAAGTGAACTATATTCTGTATACAATATGGGCACATGTTGCCCACGGGTTACCCTAGTACCTAACATAAAACATTAGAGAAAAAAGTCTTAATTTATAGCTTTTTGCAATAGAAAATTCCCTTAAGTAGGGCTTCATATTTTAGGGCCCTATAACTCTGGAAGTATAATGGTAAATGTATTTAAAATGCGACGAGAACTTATAGGCCATTGATATTTCTTGTTTACCAAATTTCGTCGGTCTGTAACATTCTCTCTTCAAGAAATTTTCTTTACAATAATACTCCGAAATGTACATATGTATATGTGTATGTATTTCACTCGCTCGGTCGGCCGTAAGTCCTGAGTTTGTGACCGAATATTTTTTGAAGTTGCCAAACCGATTACGAAATTTGGTATACAAGTTTCTACAAAGTTCTCTTCGCAGATTAAAACCAATCGCCCCTATTCTTCGGGGGTTATAGATCCCCAAAATATAGAACTTTCATTAATGCTGCCCTCCATAAAAAGAGAGATATTCTGTTATTATTAACACCTTGATGCATTTCGCTAACAGTATATTATAAAATATTTTCCCCATGTACTAATTCTTTCCAATCTCACAGAGGACATCACGACTATATCGGTTAATATGTCTCGTAATCCATTGGTGAATTATGCATTCCATGAAGGTACGTAAGTGACCCGTTTGGGCGAATAATACCTGCTCATTATGTTGGGTGCCAAATTGTGTAAATCTCACAGGCCACGCAGTACGCCCCAACAGAGACGAACTTTGAACGAAGGACTCCTTCGGAAGGAGTTAAGTTGTCCTGTAGATACGGACGTGACGTAAACACTCAAAGAATTTATAAACGTACAAATAGTAGTAAGCAGCACTGGCTATGTATGTGTATACGTTCAGCTCTGCCTCGGCACAGCGTGATATTTCAAGTAAACGACACTTTTGAAAACTTTTACTTCATCCACTTTTTGCCTTTTACATTTTTTTACCAAGCACACTCTTTGACTCTTTGTTCCACCATTTTGAATTATATTTCATAAGCTTGCAACAAAATAAAAATAAAATTTAGTATGATGCAGCGATATTTCAAGAACAAGTATATATCTCTGAAAACTACAAAGCAGTATCTTCTTCATATAGCCTATCGCAGGCTAGATACTAGTTATGCTCATTTTATCAAAAACGTGCTTTATATAACAAATTACGCTCAGCCGCATTACAAAATTTATGTGAATACATTTCAAATAGTAAAATAATTTATGAATTTGTAACGCAGTGTGCTGTGCCGTTCCTTCACTTGACTTTCTTACACTTAGTTTTTAATCTATAATTAAAATAGCTGTGTGGTAAATAACAAGGAAAATGTAAATATAAATGTCTATTTTTACATGAGATTTTTCAATAAATTATCATTTTGATAATTTAAGAAGTTGCCAAAAATTTATAATTTCATTCGTTCTTATAGAAATATTTACCATGTTCACATGGAGGATTCAATACTGGAATGAGATTGAACTGAGTACGTTCCTCATGTGTTCACATGTCCGGGATTGAATTTGATATCCAATAGTTCTTAAAAATTCCGATAAATGCGCTGTCGTCACCTGATGACAGTTGTCATTCAGGGACGTCGTTAGGATTTCAATTCGTAGGGGGCGCAGAAATTTCCCGATTCACTTACGTCATACAAAATGTGAATTTGTGATGATATTCCGTAGGTGTTTATATTTAAAGAATAAATTTTGGAAATAACAGGCGGGGCGCAGTTTAAAAGAGAGGGACGTGCGCCCCCTTTGAAATGGCCTATCGACGCCTCTGCTGTCACGATACTGCGCATGTCTCATATTAATCCGATGCGTTCACATGGCAAAATTGAAAACAAGTATTCAATCCAGTCCCACTAAAAATGGGACTGGAATGAGTCAATCCAATCCTTGTTTTTTGTGTTCACATGCGGGATTCAATACCGATATCGAATTCAATACCGTATTCAATCCGTCATGTGAACATGGTAATTATTAGTTAACTAGGGTCACCCATGGGCACCATACAGAACATAGGTCAGTTTTGACGGATGGTGAATTTTCATGTAATTTAATAATAATTTAACGGTTTTCCTTCAGTTTATATCGTTTGACAGATAACAAAACTAGAATAGCGTAAATATTAATATTTTGAAATATCTAGGCTTCTCTAGTTTTCGATTTTCAAATTTTTGCTTAAATTTTTTTTTATATTCTATATTTACCCTAATATCAAATGTCTATAGTTTTTATTGAGATGACAAATTTAAAAATTCAATACTATACAAGGATACATTGACTATTTTTCTACCGGAATATTCTAAAAGTTTTATTCAAAAAAATGTATTAGCAAGTATTTTAAGGGTCAAACGAACGCTTCAACTAGAACGCTTCAAGTAGTAAATAGCATTGGCTCTTATGGCGCTACGATATTCGTGCGCTTCCCCCTTTACACCGACCTGTAAGGATGGGCAACCATGAGGATCCCTCTTAAATATAAACAAATGTCTTTCGAATTGTTCATAAGAATTTGTTAAATTATTATTTATATTACATAAATATTTCACTTGTCAGATTCATCCATATTAATTTTATGTTATGACACCACTATTTTTTTTTCTCCACCAAATATGACAAAAACTCTGTTCGTCAGACATCTAAAATAAATGAACATAATTGCATTGCGATCAATATTATCGCAGTGAATATACTATAATGTAATATTGCATGATGTCTCCTTGTTGTTGGTCGAATTAAAATAACAAGTATAGAAAAAATACAAAGGCGTAACAATGGTGTATGTTGGTGTCATTGTCGAGTCCACATCCGTAACATAACCCTTCTATTTCCGGCGGTGGGCGACTCAAGGAGAATAGGCCACAACTCAAATAAGCCCTTACGAATTTCCCATTGGCCTGTAAGCAGCAAACACAAGCAGCAAGAAATTTGTCTGTTTGGAGACGTACCTCGGTTGGTTAAGAAGGGACGGAAACTGTTACTTCCTGGTTTCAAGCAACGGGCGCGGGCGTTTATACACGCACAGCACAGCGTGACCGCAGGCGCGCTAGACGATGATGTCGAGGTCTGAATCTGACACTCGCTTCTACAACGGCTGTCACGGCAACGCGACTTGTCGCAATGGACTACAATACTCACAGACTCCTTTGATACTTGTTAAATTACTTGAAACATCTTATGTGCAGCATTGTGCTACATTATACAATATAGTATAGTTGGACAATTATCGCGTGATGATGATGATGATGATTAGGTTGCTATTTAGCTTTCCATAACAACTGGCCGAAGAGCTTAAGTGAAATATCGAGTTTACGTCAACCTCTTTATATAATAATAATAAATAAATAAACTTTATTCTTCTATAGAACTAGTTTAAACTTCATAGAACTATGGACCTAGTTTAAACTTCAAATGTGGCAAATATATTTTCGTAAATGCTCTAAGCTGTATTATATTCAATTAAATAGAAAAGATGGAACCTGCATTAGCACCGGAACCATCATTATGTATTTAACAAGTACAGGCATCGAAATTGAAACAGATAATTTTAATGATGGAATTGGAATTGAATCCCTACTTTATGTTTCTAGACTTGAACTACCAGAATAGAACATACGATTTAGGTTCAATTTCCTGGTCTGTATATGTTTAATTATAATTGTATACATGGTTACTACCACTGTCGAGGCCAATCCTTTTTTACAGTGGCTCCAGATATTTTGATTATCGGCCAAGGCACTTGTAAATAATGTACTAAGCGTCAAAACACCTAGATCACAACCTATTGAGATTTTATCTAATGGTCATAAACAGAAACTGTGCCACTGCAAAATTCAAAGTTAGCCCAGCCACTGGCTATTTATTTAAAACAAAAATAATTCAAACGTTAGAATTTAATAATTAAAGTGTATGTCGTCAAATTTGTGATTTGATTAATAAATTTAAGTAGAATATAGCATAGCAGTAGGTAAAATTTATAAAACATATATTATAATACAAACTATGATATTTTTGTTGATGATTGACAATGCAATTCATGCGAACGTTGCACAATATTTTAAATTTCAAAAAGATCATATTATATATATATATATAAATTATGATACTGCAACTTAGGTATTAGAAACTATTATTACTAAATATATAACTAAAAAAAAGTTCATTACGATTTTCATAGGAGAGCAAAGTTACCGGAACAATAATCCAAATTTATAAATTTCGTTGCCAGATATAGAAATTCACTTTTGTTCTCCCTTGTACAGTAAAGTCGTTTGTAAATGCAATAGCCTAATACTCATGGCTGCGTTTTGCCAGACGTTTTTTGAATAAAGCATTTCGATTGGTAAGGTTATTTTGCGTTGCCAATCAAAATGCTTTGTTCAAAAAACGTCCGGCAAAATGCAGCTATGAGTATTATTAGGCTATAGGCGAAAAGAAAAAGAATACGTCATTCCCTGCGCGGGAAAGTAAAGTGATCACGGTTAACGCTGAGAGTCATGTTATTCGTATGGCGACAATTTTTGTTGTAAGACCATGCCTTTATGCAATGATTAATCAAAGAAAAAATATAATAGTGGCAAATTGAATATATATCACGAACAAAGGCGACCATCTTTAATAAAGGTATATTTTCAAACTGAAAATGCATATTATTAGCTGACATCTTTGAGTATGTACATAAGTGCAGACTACTCTACTAGTAGTGGGGGCAAGAGTATATGTTTTTAAAGTAATTTGTAACCTTCCCAAACATTCTAATTTTGTATTAGTCTTAAAAAAAAATGCCTGCGTTAAGAATTACTTCAAATAAATATACTCTTGCCCCCACAACTAGTAAACCATCGTCGGCGCCTATGTACAGAATGCATATGGTCACGAGGTTTCATTTCTCTCACTGTGCATGCACAAAGATGTAATGGCGCACACTTATCTAATTATATACATTTTCAATTTTAAAATATACCTTTATGCAAGGTGTTCGCTAGTGTTCGCGCACAATATCATGAAATATATTCAACTTGTCACTATTTGATTTCTTTTTTGATTAAGCTTTGCATAAAGGCGTGATGTGATGTTTTACAGCAAAAATCGGCGCTAATGCACGCCATAAGCATAACATGTCTCTCAGCGATGACCGCGACAAATTTGCTTTCGCGCACAGAGTGCCCAATCGGTTTTTGACTATCCGATCATTGTACCTAAACGAAAAATGTTCGTCTCATCGCCCATCCTTTCGTTATTTGACAATTTCGTCGAACGTACTTCGGAATCATTCGGAATGTATGCGGCGCATACAAGAAAGTCGAGTGCCGGCCACTCCAGATATTTTTTTGTATTACACATTTGTCCAGATAAAAAACAACAAAAATGGTAGACCATATAGCAATTTTTAATTAAAGTCTATTGAACGAGCTGAAAACAGATGCAGTAAAACAACTTTACGGGATAAAACAAGTGAAACAAAATGTCAAATAATGAATGCCGTTATTTCGATTGTATGTGAGTGTGTGTGTCTGTTTAAATTCCAACGAACGGTTGGAACCGATATTTTTACAATAGAGTCACGATTCAAACCGGAACAAATGCGTACGATACACAAATGCCCGATATTTAGTTGTATTATGATATTTTTCTCTATATTTTGTCATATGCGTGAGTTTGTTATCGGAAACTTGTACGAGATTGCCTGTATTATTAATGTGCATACCCTTTGCGATTTCTTCTTAATTGTACAGATTTTGCATTTATTGAACAGAACCATTTAATACATTGCTAAATTTGAACACAAATTAAAATATTTATGGGTAGGTTTTCTTGCTTATTAATGGTTTTCTTATCAAGTTATGATTTCAAAAATATCTTACATCACGTAACATCTGAAATTTTTTAGTCAATAACATGAACATTACGTGAAACTTATAAATATGAATATTTTAATGTACGTTAAAACATATTTAGCCATATTTTATGTGTACCGAACAGACTGTTTTTAATAATTAATTTGAAAGTAGTTTGTAGTAGAATTTACAGAGATATGTGTTATTTTATTTATATATATTTATATATATATATATATATATATATATATATATATATATATATATATATATATATATATATATATATATAAAGAAGACTATAAAAGAGAGTTCTGCGCTGGCCACAACCCATTTTATATATATATATATATATATATATATATATATATATATATATATATATATATATATAAATGGGTTGTGGCCAACGCAGAACTCTCTTTTATAGTCTTTTATATATATATATATATATATATATATATATATATATATATATATATATAAATATATATATATATATATATAAATATATATATATATATATATATATATATATATATATATATATATATATATATATTCCAAACAAACTGTCAAAAAATATCAATATTTTACAGTAATACACTGAAATTGTACCAATTATCTTTTTATTGTATTATGTTATCAAATATTGTTTCTTCAATATGAAACATAGATGTTGATTATAAAAATATAATATTTAAATGAATGGGTGGAAAATTATGCCAATACCAATTTGTAATGGTGTTGAAGTACTAGCTATCAATACTAATCAATACTCAGAGAAATATTCTGAAATATTAAGTTTCGGAGTTATTACACATGAAACTTGCACTTTTAAGCAATATCAGGCGATTTGGTCATTTTTCATTCATATTTTACAACCAATAAAAATGATATTTGAAAAAAAAAACTTCTAATACAAAGTTCATTGTACTAACTATCAAAACTAACCAATACTCTACAGAGATATTCTGAAATGTCATTTATCTAATTGAGTCTATTATGTTTTCTTGTCGAAATATTGATAGGGGCAGATGGTCCGATTTATTAAGCTACATGTGAATCCATGACAATGTAAACAAGGTACTTATGATTTTTCGTAGCAATTTCCTCGTAACGGGTACATTTCCTGAAGCAACTTTTCAAACAAAAGTTGTGCAAAATATTAATGTCTTTCATTAGGAGAATAATTATTTTTGCCGTAAGTGCAGCCGTTCTAGTAATATTGGAGATAGAACAAAAAATGCATTGAATAAGCATGCACTGCCTGTTTGAATATTCATTTCAAAAATATGAGGTGCACAACTTAAGTTTGAAATTTCATAATGTTTTGTTCGACAGTTTCGGCTCTAGAGCGTTTACCCACAGACACACACAAACACAAACGTCACTACGAAAATAATCACATTCGATTCAGGGAAGCTCAATACATGTATATCCGTTATTTATCTCAAACTTCAAAATGAAATGTACGGAAATCTATGCCGTTTCTGGAAGTTAGTAATCAATTGGAAACGGAGAAAAATTTCGCGTTACTATATATAAGTATACATACATATATGTATATATATATATATATATATATATATATATATATATATATATATATATATATATATATATATATATATATATATATATATATATAAATATCTCGGGCTGGAAATAATATTCTTCATTAATACCTTCATTAGTATATTCTAGAGAGATGTGGGATCAATATTAAATGAAAATTGAAAATACGATTTTTCACCCCAAATAACCAGAAAGACGCCTTAATAAAAACAAAAACCAAATTCATTCTAACTTGATCTAAATTATTTAATATTAGCTTGGTTTGATTTTAATCAAGTTATAATATTTATTGATTTATTGTCGAAGAATCAAAAATATTTTCTTATATTAAGATAATATTTAAATGAGTAACGTTCAGATTAGAAATTGCTTATATTTGAAGTTTAACTTTCCTAATATTATAGTTTTCGAAACTGCTTTTTAGTAAAAATTTTATGTTTATTTTTTTACTATCATTTTCAAATAACTTTCGCTGATTTACCTATTAAAACCTTATTTTCAATAGAAAATTTGACAAATATTAATTTTATTTTATAATTTCTCTTAGAAGTTTGAATATTTTAATATTATAATAAATTAAAAAGAAATTTCTACTATTATTTTTAATATTAAAATGATGTATATGTATATGGTATTATGGGCACGTATATATGTATGAATATTGAAAATTAATTATTATTTAAAAATCATAGTCAATTAGCCTAGGCAGTTTGTTCATACTTCAACATCAATTACATACTTGAAAATATTTTTTTTTTTTTTCAAATCTGTATATATTATAATAGTATATATCTAGAGACAAATGTATACCTTTTTAAGGTATTTTTTGAAGCTCGAAGGCTATAAATCACCATGGAATAAATACAGAAATATACGGTGTTCAGCATTTAAAAAATTGTAGGATCTATTTTGTTATGCGCTGAACAGATGCTGTAATGTTTTATAACATACAAGCACTGGCGCTAGCGCCAGTGCGACCAGCTCGCCGTTCCGGCGAGCGCGGTCACATCAATAAATACAAAACTAAAAGCGACAGCAATTATTATAGTACAACATTTATTGTTATGATATTTCATCGGCATTTAATATGAAATTAATAAATTTCTAAGATTACGTATATAATTCTAAATCATCGACATTATACTCACATTGCCCATTGAACCAATCTAACCAATTATGATCCCGACATTAATTTATTCCTGTACCATAACAGTTTTAATTTCCAAAAACCCCACATTTAAAATTGCACACATCCACATGGGTTAAGTTAATATCGTTCGTTTCGTGATTTGCCAAGGATATTGATAATTATTTAAGCCTATGGGCTCACAATTTGCAAAAACTTTAATCACATAAAATATCTTAGAATTGTAAGTAAATAATTCTAAATTTTTTAAAAGTTGACTAAGGGCAGTATTTAGGAGGGTTTCAAATTTTGGGGGCCTATAACGCCGGCCCTGTACTGACGATTGGATTTAAAATGCGACGGGAACATCACGGGCATGGAAATTATATGTATACCAAATTTCATTAAAATCGGCCGGTACCTTCAGACGAGTTGCGGTCACAAACTCAGGTCTTACGACGGACCGACCGAGCGAGCGAGCGAGCGAGATACATACATCCAAGTATATGAGTTATATATATTTTTGGATTCAGGGCGAAAATACAAGAACATTTTGTTAAGATTTTTTTTCCGATCCGAGCATGTTACACACGACCAATCACTATAGCTCTTTTGTACTTACTGTACGACGAGCTAAAAACCATGATAATTTCATGTATGATATATGAAAAGGGAATAAGAAGAATCATTTTTAATAGTTGCTTTTGGTTTAGTCTTGATATTGCAAGTCTTGGTCGCGGCAAGAAAAAACATTATAGTGATGCATTCGAAATGCATCAAAAAATCAGAATTAGGCCCTCCACTCGGAAAGCTTCAGTCCGATAATACAATTTTTTTAAATTTTTAACTCATACTCGAATACTAAAAGATATAAATACAAAAAATCCAACTTTCCGATTGCATCATATTTCTTAACTGTATTTAACTAATTTCCCTCTGCATTATAACTTATACCTTTCAATGTGTTGCCAGTAAAATATTAGAATTCAAAATAATATGTAATACATATTATGTATTACATTGAATATATATATATATATATATATATATATATATATATATATATATATATATATATATATATATATATATATATATATATATATATTTGTTGCTAAACTCACAGCTAACAAAACAAGCGATTCTTCTTCGTTAGACGAACTGCTGAACATGATGTTTATTTGATGAAGAAAGAATTCGCACTGGTTCGCTATCACATTTTCGCGTTCTATTTGACCACTCTAGTCCGCGGCGGACTGCGATCTTTAGCCCGCGTACAGTCCGCTTTCTGTGTGTTAGAGCCTTTAGTTAGTTAATAATCATGATTTTCGGATGTTTTATTAAGAAATTAAGTTAAATTTTAGTTACATTTATAAATTTGTTAAAGAAATTGTGTTTGACATAGTTGGTTTTGAAGAACAAACACTTAAAAAATCGAAAAACGCAGCACGTGTTTTGTTGAAGTTTGGTTAGTGTGTGCAACCTTGAGTAAATGCGCGGGCCATACATGTTGACACTGTATTCTGGAGAAGAAGGAAAATGTTTTCCTGGCTTATAATGCCCTCTAGACTCTAAAAACAATTTTTAGTCTGGACTTCAAAATGTTGAGAATTTAGACGAAAATTGTATAATGTAGTTCCAGATATACTTGTTTGATATTATAAAAATAATAAAATGTACGCAGAAAAAATTCTATATATATATATATAAAGAGTAAAGATAACGAGCTATGCAACAATAACCCAAGCAGTAACTGTTGGAGAGAGACCACCCCGATGATCGCTCTCATGCTATGGTAAAATAGAGTCGTACAGTTAAGTAGAATAGAAGTAGAATAGAATGTCGCCGTTTACATTATAGTTTATTACTCGCCCGTTATTTTGCATAGATGGCTTCGAATCCAGTCTTAAATTACAAATGTATGGCTTCACTAACAATTATAAGAAGACCTAGAATGTGTATAGACCAGGGCTTCTTAAACTTTTTTCATTCACGACCCCATTTATGATTGCGAGTTTCCTGGCGACCCCATATATATATAAAAGAAAGATAAATAAATATTTTTTGATGATTTATTTATTAGGTAACAATATGAAAATATATAGTTTTAGAATTCGTTTAGAAACATACAAAAATCTAAAATAATAAATTGCGCAAAAATTGTAAAATTGTTTATATTATAGTTACAAAAATTATATGCCCTATTTTTCATCAAAATTGCATTTTTTGCAATAACATAAATAAAAGGAAATTCTGACCGTCTTAGTTCGCTCGAATATATTCGAACGCAGTCGTTGAGTGGTAAGTATTAAATTAAAATTAAAGGAAAAAAATTAATGAGATGGATGTGCCTGTTTTTTATTGCATAACAAATTAAATCTTGGTGGAATGTTTGACACTGCTGGACGTAAGACCTCTTCAACATTTTTTAGCGATGAACGATATTGGGATTTAATATGTGTTAAAGCTGAAAAAGTAACTTCACATAAATATGTGGTGTTGAATGGCAGAAGAACATTTAACGCCATATCAGCGATTGTGGGAAATTCAGTTCTAGTTCCGATCCAGAATTCAGTCAAGGGCTTTTTTGGAAATTGTAGTTTTAAGTTTTAGTCACTCGAAAGCTCAGCAAATTCCTCTTGAGCTTTAAGTGGCAGGTGATCAATCTCACTTAAGCCAATCCAAAACGGCTTTTGAATCCAAGCTACCTTTTTGAAATCAATATTTAATATAAAATCTCTCGCGACCCCAGAATTTTGCTACGCGACCCCATTTGGGGTCGCGACCCATAGTTTAAGAAGGCCTGGTATAGACTAAAGAAGTAACCACTTCATTATATATGATATTGTTTCCGGTATCCGCGTGAACCAGTCTTACTCTAATGCAGGCGAATGACGACGCCTCACCTGCTTGACACGTAATTTCCTTATGTGTGAATTGTTGGAAAGAATATAAAAGGTTTAGTGGCAAAATGCATAAGCTTCTATATAATGCCTGGGAACCTCGGGAAACGTTCTTAATATATACACTGAGAAAAATACTTGTCTTTATAGTTAATAAGTCTTTATTTGAGCATTTCTTTGAAAAATTTACTAATGCCAAGAAATTTTTCTTTAAAATTAATCAATTTCTTAAATATTAATGAACTAGTCTATTTAATAGTAATAGATTTGTGTATTAATTTATTATTTAAATATTTCTTAATATTTAAAAAAATTGTATTAGCAGTGATTACTTTATTTATATAAAGTACCATTTATAAATACAAATGTAAATTATATTGTATTATATATAAGACTTTGCATTTATATGTAATACATTTATAATAAACTAAAATCGAATATATTAATATTAAATAGATATTTACTTTATGCACATTTCACATGAATGCCTCTGTTAGTTTCCTTAAGTATACCTAATTCCACATGGCACGTTGTCGCCGAAAAAACGTTCGACATTATCGCCGTTATACATGTCTTGATAGGCTGTGTATTGCTCGCAAGATTATTGTTTCACAGGACAAGCTTACAATTAATTAGTAATTTTGATTGGCTGTTCTTTGTTCGAATCTCGAACGATTTTACGGAAATGAGGTTCCATGTAGAATTAGCTTAAGTTATTTCTTTTATGTGGCTGTCATTGCGATTTGTTGTGTAAGTGCACAGTACACAGAAATTATAGCAACGGCAGAGATTGTAACACAGCTGTTGTTGTCCAAGGCGGGTTTAGAAGATTTATCGCCAATATGTACAGGTAAACTATATTTTGTGTCATTTAATTGCGTGTGATCGTCATAATATTTAATTATTTATAGAGCACGGAATTACTTATGATTTGCTACAATCGCTATTATTGGACACCAAATCAAATTATTAGACAGTGTGAGGGCAGATATTGTCGATGTAACTATTAATCTTTATTAAACATACCGTAACTAGTTCTAGTTTGAAAATACCCCTATACCTATAGGTATAATTTCAAATTGAAATGTTTCCAATGAAGTAAAACGGCGTTCTGATTGGTCTAATTACTTAAACCGGAAGCTTATGCTTGATTTCATCTGTTATTTGTAAATTTTCGTTCTATAGCGTTTGTTTTGATCGTATTTTGTTTGTATTTTCATATTTCTATATCTTTAACTTTTATAGTAACTGTTTTACCTCTAAGAAGCAAGGGAAAGCCAAGGTTTTCTTCCGGACCCTAAAATTATTATCAGAAACAGATTTAGCCATAGAGCAATCACAGATAGACACACAGAAAGACTTACAAATATACACACACAGAGAGACACACACAAAAACCACATAGACGAACAAACAGACACACATACAGACATAATTTCCAAAATAGTTAGAACCGATACATGGATGGTCAAAACGTGTATTTCTATAAAAATTCTAATTCGAATTTTGTCGTGATTATAATACTTCCTTATATTAAGAAAGTAACAATGCATATTCATCAAAATTCTTAAATATATATATAGATTGTGATGAATTAATTTAAAAAATCACAAAATTGATCTTACGAGCGAGGAGCTAGCGACATACTTCCAAGTATATGAGCAATATACAATCTCGGAATCGGAAGATTCTGTGTAAAAAGTCAATAAGTTTGTAACCATAATTTCCAAAATCCGAATTACTGGAGCAGAGGTAATTTATTATAATTAGGTCTATATACTTATAAACGCATACCAGGCCGTTTAAAAAGGAACGGTTGGCCGGTCAACGATGTGGACCGGTGTGAAAACCCTAAAATTTTAATTAAAAAATTCTCGTTATCAGACAAGTGCACGCCACCACTTCACGGTGCTATAGGCTGATTTTGGACGGGAACCAAACATATTATAAACTTGACGCCACAGCACTCATAGTCTCTTCCACCACCACCAGCGTACGAGCACATTTCATTTTCATAAATTATACATTAACTGGACACGATTTTCGACCTCCATTCAAATGCCTACTTATGCAAACACGTTCCGTTATATTTTTTAAATATTGTATATTTAAAAATTATACCTTGTAAAAACAAAAAACGTATAGAGTAAACATGCACTTCCGGTTTGAATATTCTTTTTAAAAATAGGAGGTGTACATCTAGGGTATATACAAGTCTTAAGTTTGAAGTTTCATAATTTTTCGTTCGACAGTTTTGGCACTAGAGCGTTCACAGACACACAGACAGTAACACACACACACACAGACGTCATTCCGAAAATAATCACAATCGATTCAGGGAAGGTCAAAACATTGTTTCCGTTGAAATCTCGTAAAAGAAAGTAAAAATTAATGTAAGAAATAGACGAGTAATAAGGAGGCTTAAATTTCAAATAGATACCTTCATCCTAAAAATCATAAATAACATGCTTTTTTTGGATTGTTAGTAACATTATCGAATTTATAATGAAATTTCTTATGGATAAATATTATAATGTTATAATTTAGTTGCTAGGTAAATTTGAATTGTTAATAATACTGGCCCAAAATATAGTCCGAAAGAAAACTTCTTATTTAGAAAACAAACTAATCTTGTACTAGGAGTATACTCTTGCTATTTATTTTGTGGCAATAACATTTAGAACAGAAACATTGATGTTTTCTTGAAGATAATCAATATTAATTCAAGGTAGCTCAAAACGTGTATATACGTTAATAACTCGATATTGACATTCTTAGTTCGCCGAACGAAGTGCCGAAGTAGCTAAAGCATTCGTTCGTGAGTCTGTAACATTTTCAAATCAAAAAAATTTCTTTAACAAAAAGTGTTTGTCTCGTCACCCTGAATCCAAAAATATAATATCTGGAGTGGCCTGCACTCAACTTTCTTTTACGCAGTTTTCACTGATTATTGATTATAAAATTAGAAAATAATAAACCAACAGAAACAATATGAAAACCAAGCTTACCTTATATAAATGAATGGGTGGAAAATGATACCAATACCAATTTGTAATGGTTTTGAAGTACTAGCTATCAAAACTAACCAATACTCTACAGAAATATTCTGAAATGTCATTTATCTAATTGGGTCTATTTTGTATTCCTGTCAAAATAGCAGAGGATCCGATTTTATAAGCTACATGCAAATCCATGGCAACGTAAAGAAGATATTTATAATGTTTCGTAGCATTTTTCTCGCAGCTGGTAATTTTTTTGAAGAAATATTTCAAACAAAAATTGTGCGAAATATTAATTTCTTTCATTATGAACAAAACTATTTTTGCCGTAAGTGTAGTCATTCTAGTGATATTGGAGATAGAACAAAAAATGTATAGAGTAAACATGCACTTCCGGTTTGAATATTCTTTTCAAAAATAGGCATATACAAGTCTTAAGTTTGAAGTTTCATAATTTTTCGTTCGACAGTTTTGACCCTAGCGTTCAAAGACACACAGACGTCATTCCGAAAATAGTCACATTCGATTCAGGGAAGGTCAAAACATGTATATCCGTTGAAATCTCGAGTTCGAAATTTTTTCCACATTTAAAATCTAATAATTGTTATACCTTCGGAGTTATAGGGCCGCAAAATTTGGTGCCCACTTAATATTGACAAAAAAATTTAAATAATTTCTGGTTTAAATTTTTTAGTCAGATAATTAACCTACACACAATTTGAATTATTTTTGCCAGCCAATCACGGGGCTAAATATGTGTGGATTAACTCTTCAAGATTTTGTTTATTATATTATTAATTACAGAGTAATCCCTGGGCACCGTTAGCCCATATTGCATACAGAATATGGTTTACTTTTGCCGAGTGTTGAATTTTCTTGTAATATTATTGTAAATCATGGTTACAATATATAAATAACATTTGTACGCGTGCAATTAGACAGTTTCCTAGAAATTATTATCACAATCTATTTTGATGAATGAATCGATAGAATTATCATATTAACCCTTCAAAAATCAGGATTAAAAACTTACATACGGTTTTAATTTGTTAGTAGAATTGATTATTAAAAGAAAACATATATTTTGCAAACTTTTTATACAGAACACTTTTAATATTTTGACTTTTGATTCGTCTTTGATTTTGAATTAAATAATAATGTATCAGATAGCTGCACATTTTGATAGAAATTAAACTAACATTCGATACATTGGAGATTCACCTCGTCACAATGCATGCACATGCCGCAGAATTCACAAATAATGTTGATCTGCAAACTTTATGAATGTACTAATTTTTATAATAATATTATTAAACTGACTATAATATATGAAAAAAAAAATGAATAAAGAAACTGTGAAGAATAAGACGTTATCCTAAAATTATTTTCCTTAATTAATTTTCTTCACGATGAAATTCCTCAACGATTTATAATATATGATATTATCATATAATTAACCCAATTTTCTTATTGATACATTCATCAAATGATTACCCTATATCTGAATCCAAATCATACAAATTACACAAGTCAGAAAGTGAGCTTATAATTCTTGCTGGTCCCGCAAAATATAGGATGTGATTCTAATTTCTCGCCTTTGAAATTACAAATCTTGTCGAAGCCGCGGAAACATGAATTGAATTCTCGTTTAAATTAATTTCAAATTTCCAACCAATGAAAAATCACCCGGAAAAGTCCGTAAATCGCTGTTATCGGGACTTACCTTTACAATACAAAATATTTTTTTATAAGATTTGTTATTATATTTGTCATTGGCATACAATATCAATATAATATATCAGATACCACTATTTATAAACTACACAACTCACAAATCTCAAAATTATTATATTACAACAATTCTTTGACATTTCATTATGACGATTGATTCGCCTTTGTCTATTTCAAAGCAGACTGAACTTCAGAAGAGTAGTGTAGTGTTTTATTTCAATATGGACTGTTTGATTATTATTTAATGTATTTTATATAGCCACCGTAGCGCATGGGTTCTCATTCTCGCCTCTTGCTCTGGAAGTCGTGAGTTCGATTCCCGTCTATGCCAATTTGCATTTTTACAAAAAAAAAAGCGATCTACACATTCACACATACTCACATACAAATACTTCTGGGTGTTCATATTTATAATAAATAAATATATATATATATATATATATATATATATATATATATATATATATATATATATATATATAAACTGTCAAACGAACCAATAATCTACAGAAATACTCTGAAATATCATCTATCTAATTGAGTCTATTTTGTTTTCCTGTCAAAATTATGACAGGCGCAGATGATCTGATTTATTAATCTAAATGCGAATCCATGGCAACATAAACAAGATATTTATGATATTTTGTAGAAGTTTCTCCGTAACCGGTACATTTTTGAAGAAATATTTCAAGCAAGAGTTTTGCAAAGTATTAATATCTTTCATTATGAACATAATTAAATTATTTTTATCTTTAGTGCATCCGTTCGATCGATATTGGAGATAGAACCAATAGAAGCATGGAGTAAATTTGCACTTGCTTTCAAAAATAATAGGTGAATCTAGACAATATACAAGTCTTAAGCTTGAAATTTCATAATTTTACATTTGGCAGTTTCGGCTCTAGAGCGTTCACAGACACACCGACACACAGACGTCATACCGAAAATAGTCTCATTAGATTCAGGGAAAGTCAAAACGTGTATATCCGTTAATATCTCGAGTTCGAAATTTTTCATGATTTCAATATTTACTTATTACATAAAGCACGCTATGATTACGCTCTAAAATTATTAAAGTAAATTTCTCGATCGCTGCAATACAGTACATTTTAAATATTATTTGTCACCATTAATTCTAATAGTGCATATATTTTCGAACATTTGGTATTTGTATTAAACCTGTGCGATATGTAACTATATTATAGATACACAAACATTGATAAATTGGATTGGCTAGCAATTAATCATAGAGTTGGTAAAATTGCTGTTTATGAAATTAATCATAGAAGTAAATAGTAATCCTCATGACCACGATGCTTGTATCCAATGGTCCACCGTCATAGTAATAGGGTAAATTTTATGATTCTGGTGGTATTATTATGTGTTATGAAGTATATTTAAATATAACTTCCCTAGCGTAGTACTGAGTTTAAATTGTAGCAGTTTAACTTGGTAAGTTAAAATCGGTGTTTAAATACGGCATAAGCTATTTATATTTATTCGCAGTAATTTTTTAAAGAAAAGAAAATCTAAACAACAATTGTTTAACCTAGTATTATATAATTTGGATTCAAAGCAATGTTATTTGCAAGTTTGTACATGTCCGTGTTATTTAGTATATGCACTGGACTATATATTGGCCTATATTAACGTAAACATATTTACATCTAAAGCTGTTGTAACGCAACGCAAAAATGCAAATATAATTACACCGTTGTTAGGCTACTAATACTTCGCTGTACTATTTAGGTGCACGTAACTATGCCGTGTTTGTAGTTTTGTTTTGTTTGTCAAATGTTTCGATTAACCATTGTTCGTATCTCTCGTCTGGTGTCTTTCAGAGCTACCAACTGTTTTAGTACACTCTTTGTTTTTCTCCCTATTTTATTTCCAACTTAATTACCTTTTGTTTTTCGTCGTCTTTTGTTTTTACTTTTGTCACTCTTGACGTCTCTGTGCTGAAAAGAGTTGGAGTTTTTAAACGAACCGTAGACGTTGTCGAGATTTGTTCGCATTTTAATGGGTTCCTTCCCCAGCATAAATGACGCAATGGTGAAAAGTTTAATTGGGCCGTAGCACAGTACTTGTTCACACAACAAACAATTAAAATAGTTATCATTCGTAATGTATTCAGAAGTCTTTTCTGAACATCAGCAACTTTCGATTTAGTTCTAGATTGAAGATTTTCACAAAGGTATTTTAAATTCAGTTGTTTTCATAATCGCTCTGTTTTATCAACTGTAAGTTTTTTTTTAAATTAACGGACTTTCACGTGCCTACTACTTGCTGTCTAATTATTTTGTAAGTAGATAATATTATGGCCGCGACATGCGGCCGACTGCCCGTGACAAAGAAGTTTCCAATTGTTACAACTCGCTTTTAACTTACTTGTAAATTTGTTGTAGTCGGAGGCTTATCGACGATATTTAAACACTGATACCTTTCCTGCATGGCACTTTATCATAATAAAACCAATAATAACATCATACAATTACATAAGTATAAACATACAAAGATTCATACGTGACGGCTCGCGGAATTCGGGCATTCCACCTATTTGGGCTCTGAAATAGAATACAGGTTTGAGTATACACTCAGTGAGGAGCCAGTCTATAATTCTCTCACACAAATACACACACAGAGTCATGCCAAAACCTCATATATGTTTAACCCTTAACCACCCCACGCAAGTCAAGTAGTCAACCTCATACGTAAGCGTATAGGTTACGTATGAGGGGCCTTCCGTGAGCGTCACACGCCTCACTCCGGCCAAGATGGGATCACCTCCTGAAGAACACATCATTCAGGGATGTCACCGTTGGGACCGCCGGAATATTAATACATATAGTAGAATATCCAAATATCAATATACGCTATAGATTAGCTATCAACCTCACCTCAAATAATAATTCACAACACTTTTGTCACTCACTAAATCACGACCTATTTCACTGGCAGATAGACTGTAAATGGTTATACGTTCTGAAATATAGAATTAAGGAAGACTGGTGTTCACATAATATCCTATTTATTAAACGGATATAGTTATAACACAAATTTTTAAAACGCATCGTAACACAATAGAAATCGTTATATCGTTAAAGATATGTGCCGAACAGTAAAAGTTATCGAAGTACAGCAGTTAAGGCATTCGATCGAATGTCTGTAACATACTCAGATCAAAAAATGTTTTTCTCAGATGCTTTTTGTCTCGTCGTCCTGTATTTAAAAATGTATATACCTGATATTATACTTGGTTGTAAGGCGTCGCTTGCTTGATTGTAAGATCAAATTTGTACCTCCTTCTACTCTTTGAAGGTACTGAAGTTATTTGAACTAAATTTGCTTTGGTATTTCATTTGAATCTGGTCGCAATGTATTGGTTCCCATGAATACTGCTTTTAGGACGAATTTCATAATAATTCTACAACAAATTGTAAGATATTTTATATCAACAATTTTTTTCATTTTGTGAACTCAAATGCCATAAAAAATATTAAAAACGTCACAATGACTTTGCGCGTACGCATGCAATAACAGCAAGCTGGAGGGGGAACTCATAACGAGAAGTGTAGTGAGCTGTTCGCACATCAAAATCATATTATGAGGCGATCTAGAAAACTTAATTTACCTGTGCATCAATGCCAACAGTTCGCCATAAGGGTAATTTATAGTCCATCACGGTAGAACATAAACTTTTACATAGTATTTATTGATTTTACGTAGAAAATATCTGAATAACATGTAATTTTTGAAATCATATTTTGATGATAGCACTGAACCAATCTAAAATAAATTAAATAATTTATGATTGATGGTCAAAACATAAGATTCGACACAATATTACAAAATTGCAAAATTATTGTTTTCTGTAGGTATTGGGTTCAGTCTAAATTTACATCAAAATTCTTTTAATTTCGTACGGAATACTTCATAAGTAAATAAGGAAATATTTCGACCTCCAAATATCCAGATATATAAGGACAAATGAGTGTGATAAAACGCAAAAATCAAAATAGGAATACCAAAAATTGAAGACGGTCTAACATGTTTAGAATATGAGAAGCAATATAGCAACAAATTTGATCTAACGACCAAGCGACCGAGATACATTCAAGTACAATAAACTCCATATTTAGAACAACCTTGTATTAAATTTTTGTGTATGTCGAATTATGTATTCCGTATAAAATTAATTATATAAATGTTATACTATAACTCGAATATTCTATATCTTGAAGATTTATGGTTGCACATTAAGAGGAATCCCCATGGTTACCAGTACTTACAGGTCAGTGTAAAGGAGGAAGCGCACGAATATCGTAGTGCCATTAGAGCCAATGTTATTTACTACTCAGTTGAAGCGTTCGTTTGACCCTTAAAATACTTGCTGTTTGATAACTGGCGTTATCGGCATTAATATATTAAAGAAATTATATTCTTTGAACTTTTAATTAGAAATCTATATTTTGTAACAGGTTTATTTTGTTACAACTTTTTGTTACTACTATATTTTTAGCTCGTCGTACAGTAAGTACAAAAGAGCTATAGTGATTGGTCGTGTGTCTGTAACATGCTCGGATCGAAAAAAAATCTTAACAAAAAGTTCTTGTATTTTCGCCCTGAATCCAAAAATATATATAACTCATATACTTGGATGTATGTATCTCGCTCGCTCGCTCGCTCGGTCGGTCCGTCGTAAGACCTGAGTTTGTGACCGCAACTCGTCTGAAGGTACCGGGCCGATTTTGATGAAATTTGGTATACATATAATTTCCATGCCCGTGATGTTCCCGTCGCATTTTAAATCCAATCGTCTGTACAGGACCGGCGTTATAGGCCCCCAAAATTTGGAACCCTCCTAAATACTGCCCTGGTCAACTTTTAAAAATTTTAGAATTTTCTACTCAACATTCTAAGATATTTTATGTGATTAAAATTTTTTCAAATTGTGAGCCCATAGGCTTAAAAAAAATAATATAAATATATTTTGAAGTATATCAGACATCGATCGCCATCTGTTAGTAAAATGAAGAAGTTATATTTATGTGACAGTAATTTGTTTGGTTATATTTTCCAATGTATAAACCATTTGCTTCTGTGTTTTAATTAATAAAATTAGGAAATGTTCATCAAATAATGATCAATATCCTTGGCAAATCACGAAACGAACGATATTAACGTTACCCATGTGGATGTGTGCAATTTTAAATGTGGGGTTTTTGGAAATTAAAACTGTTATGGTATAGGAATAAATAAATGTCGGGATCATAATTGGTTAGATTGGTTCAATGGGCTATGTGAGTATAATGTCGATGATTAAGAATTATATACGTAAACTTAGAAATTTATTAATTTCATATTAAATGCCGATGAAATATCATAACAACAATAAATTTTGTACTATAATAATTGCTATCTCTTTTAGTTTTGTATTTATTGATGTGACCGCGCTCGCCGGAACGGCGAGCTGATAGCACTGGCGCTAGCGCCAGTTCTTGTTATTATTATTATAATTTTGTTATTATTCATATATCATGGTTTACTTGCGTAAACATGCCGCCCATTGGTGGGGAATACTTTGTTGCACATACTCTTGTTGCTGCCTTTGAGGAATCTACGGTTGCGATGGAATTTGTTGTTGTTGAATACACTTCTGTGCATTATTTTGCACATTTTGTTGTTGCAAATACTCTTGTTGCATATTCCTGTTACATATTCCTGTTGTTGAGGAATTTGTTGTTGCACATGCTGTTAAGATATTTGTTGTTTTGACTGTTCAACATTTGTATAATGTTGCACATTTTGTCCAGGATCCATCGATTCTTGATATATTTCCTTCAGGAGGTTCCATGCCGCATTATAATTTCTTGCAGACATTTCCAAAGACTGAATTGTTTCTACTGCATTGTCTTTTAATGCTGAACGCAAGTAATGAAATTTTTCAATATTGAAGAGCCTATTGCTAGAATGAACTATTGAGTTGAATTTGTCAAAAAATGGATACCATTGATCATAAGATCCGTTGAATGTCGGTAACTTAATGTGAACAGAGTTTGAATGAATTGAATCTTGACTTGCGCTTGATGAACTCCGTAACAAATCGGAAGATGATGCGCTGATGAGTTTTTGTGATGCTGACATTAAGGAAAAATAAGTTTTTTCGAATTCATTCCTCTCAGATTGTTTCTCAGCAGTTTCATCAAGGAATTCTATTTGCAATTGTACGTCATTAAAGTTCTTCCAGCATGGTTCAAACTTGGATATGCGAAGTTTGAGTTCTACGATGTCACCATTTTGTTTGTCAAATTGATCGTAAAATGTTTGAAATCTTAATATATTTGATTTTATAAAATTTCTCATGAATACCAGTTTCTTTAATTCCTTGTTCATATTGTTTCCAGACTGGATCCGGTTCGAAGGACCAAAATGTTTGATAACTGATGTTATCGGCGTTAATATATTAAAGAAATGATATTCTTTGAACTTTTAATTAGAAATCTTTATTTTGTGACAGGTCTATTTTGTTGCAACTTTTTGGTTACTACTATATTTTTGTTATTATTATATTTTTGTTATCTCATGGCTTACTTGCGTTAACACTTACTAATACATGTTTTTGAATAAAACTTTTAGAATATTCCGGTAAAAATGTATGTATGTATCCTTGTCTAGTTTTGAATGTTTAAATTTGTCATCTCAATAAAAACTATGGCCATTTGAAAATAGGGTAAATATAGAACAATATAAAAAAAAAAACCAAGAAAAATCTTGAAAATCGAAAACTAGAGAAGGCTTGAGCGAAGTATTGGCTATCTAAAATAAGAATTTCATTCATTTTAATGTTGTAATAACGGAGTTTTAAGGGTTCTACGAAATCTTGTTTAGCTATGCTTAGCTATGTTTGCAGCGGCAAAGGGGATTCCTCTTAAGGATTAGAGTTTTGACTGTACGAGTATATGAATTTTATGTATTTTCTGAATCAAGAAGACGTGAGACGAATGCCTGGCAAATATGTCTTGATTGCAAGAACTCTCACAGTAGGATGAAGGGATGACCGATGGGTGAAGAGTAAAATAACTCGTTAGGGTCGCAGATTGGTAAATTGTGTAATTCTTGTGTTTTTCGAAAAATATTCGGCGGATTTAGGTTATATATAAAATTATAAAGTCATTTACAAATATGACAGGGATGAGTACTAAATATTTTTTTAATTCAAATAAATAGGTTAGTTACGGGGGCTACCTTTTTGTAATATAATCAAAAATTAGTAAAAACATACTCATCCCCGACAAAATTAGATTTCTCCATAAGAGCCAATGTTAAAATAGTTCAGCGAAATGGCGCCTTCCGCGGTGGAAAAATTATGGTTTCGCAAGTAGTTCTTATATAACTGAGTGTTTATTCGAATTTTCTTTGCGATACATTTGTAATTGTGCTAATATATATTACTAGTCGAATAAGTAAATATTATATACCTGTCCCGGAAATATTGTGTATGTATTTTCTATTACCGACGAAGATATGCTACCAGTTATCAAGAAATCCGTTTTACTCCATATTATTGGTAAATAAAATAAAATAAAATAATAAACTGTCGAACGAAAAATTATGAAACTAAAAACTTAAGAATTGTATATGGTGTAGATGTGCACCCCATATTTTTGAAAAGAATATTCAAATCGGAAGTGCATGTTTACTTAGTGCATTTTCTCCAATATCACTAGAACTGCTGCACGTAGGCAAAAATGGTAATGTTAATAATGAAAGATATTAATATTTCGCACTACTTATGTTTGAAAAGTTTCTTTAGAAAATGTACAAATTACGAGAAAACCACAATTGAAAATCTAAAAATTCTTATTTATATTGTCATGGAAATGTATTTGTAGGATTTTCATTTATAATTAGCTCGTCGTACAGTAAGTACAAAAGAGCTATAGTGATTGGTCGTGTGTCTGTAACATGCTCGGATCGAAAAAAAATCTTAACAAAAAGTTCTTGTATTTTCGCCCTGAATCCAAAAATATATATAACTCATATACTTGGATTTATGTATTTCGCTCGCTCGCTCGCTCGGTCGGTCCGTCGTAAGACCTGAGTTTGTGACCGCAACTCGTCTGAAGGTACCGGGCCGATTTTGATGAAATTTGGTATACATATAATTTCCATGCCCGTGATGTTCCCGTCGCATTTTAAATCCAATCGTCTGTACAGGACCGGCGTTATAGGCCCCCAAAATTTGGAACCCTCCTAAATACTGCCCTTAGTCAACTTTTAAAAATTTTAGAATTTTCTACTCAACATTCTAAGATATATTATGTGATTAAAGTTTTTTCAAATTGTGAGCCCATAGGCTTAAAAAAAATAATATAAATATATTTTGAAGTATATCAGACATCGATCGCCATCTGTTAGTGAAATGAAAAAGTTGTCTATTTGACAGTAATTTGTTTGGTTATATTTTCCAATGTATAAACCATTTGCTTTTGTGTTTTAATTAATAAAATTAGGAAATGTTCATCAAATAATGATCAATATCCTTGGCAAATCACGAAACGAACGATATTAACGTTACCCATGTGGATGTGTGCAATTTTAAATGTGGGGTTTTTGGAAATTAAAACTGTTATGGTACAGGAATAAATAAATGTCGGGATCATAATTGGTTAGATTGGTTCAATGGGCTATGTGAGTATAATGTCGATGATTAAGAATTATATACGTAAACTTAGAAATTTATTCATTTCATATTAAATGCCGATGAAATATCATAACAACAATAAATTTTGTACTATAATAATTGCTATCGCTTTTAGTTTTGTATTTATTGATGTGACCGCGCTCGCCGGAGCGGCGAGCTGATAGCACTGGCGCTAGCGCCAGTTCTTGTTATCATATTAACTTTGTCTGAAAAATATAAGACAGATATACTAAATATAAATAATGTATGTCATTTTGCGCTGTTTAACACAAATAGACATAGAAGGTTCATTTTAAAGAATCAACATCTATGTAACATATTAAAGAAAATTTGATAACATAATAAAATTATAAGATAATTGGTACAATTTCAAAATGGAGTATTGTTAATTTTTGACAGTTTGTTTGGAATATATATATATATATATATATATATATATATATATATATATATATATATATATATATATATATATATATATATATATATATATCTAACGAAAAGTACGTAAAACAAAGTTCTGTGTTGGCCACAACCGATATTATTTATTTGAAATTATAGATACGGGACAGCTGTATATTCTAAATAAGATAATTTTTCATTTCATTATTTTCATAAATGATAGAGATTAGTTGTTTATGGAACAAATACCAATAGATTCCAAGATTTGGTCAGAAGTAATGTTGCCCAAATTAAAATGATTTCATTTAAATTTTGAGTTATCCGAAATTGTACTACGAAGATTTCCAAAAGGTCTCAGATGTATAGAGTGATTGCACTTCATTACTGATATGTATGTAACAAGAAAAATACTTTAAACTAATTTAAAAGTGTTTTCGTAACCATAATAGATTTTAATGCCTGACTCAAAAGTGTAACGTAACAATAGAAATGTTGAAAATCTATATATATATATATATATATATATATATATATATATATATATATATATATATATATATATATATATATATATATATATATATATATATATATATAGATTTTCAACATTTCTATTGTTACGTTACACTTTTGAGTCAGGCATTAAAATCTATTATGGTTACGAAAACACTGTTAAATTAGTTTAAGGTATATATATATATATATATATATATATATATATATATATATATATATATATATATAATATATATATATATATATATATTTATATATATATATATATATATATATATATATATATATATATATATATATATATATATATATATATAATATATATATATATATATATATTTATATATATATATATATATATATATATATATATATATACTTTAAACTAATTTAAAAGTGTTTTCGTAACCATAATAGATAATAGAGAAAGCGTTCTACACAAACTCACATACACACATACAAACATTTCTGGGTTATTATATTAATGATATATATATATATATATATATATATATATATATATATATATATATACAGTCGAATTTTTAAAAGAAGTCACTTCAAGGTCAAACATACACCATACGACTCAAGATTTTAGCCCCGCCCATTTTGTTAATTGCAGTGGTGTAGGTCATTAGGCACATAATAAACTTTTAATTTTTTTGAAAGTAATAACACAATATTGAACGAATAGAACACACGAAATCGATCAAAACGAAGTAAAAATTGCACAAACTAAGAACTGACAGAAGCAGAAACAATTGCACAATAATGTGGAAATACGGTAGAAATTTCGTCGAACGCCTATCACGAAAACCCGCGCGACATATGGGTACTCTATCCATCCTTCTCTTATGCATACAAACATGAGAGAGAAATAAACACGCTATTAGGTATCCGTGGTTCATACCGTTGACCTTGAAGTGACTTCTTTTAAAAATTCAACTGTATATATCATTAATATAATAACCCAGAAATGTTTGTATGTGTGTATGTGAGTTTGTGTAGAACGCTTTTTTTTGTAAAAATGTAGATTGGCATAGACGGGGATCGAACTCACGACCTCCAGGGTGAAAGGCATGACACTTAGCCACTGCACCATGGCGACTGTTAATAATGTTATAAAAAATAATCAAATAGTTTATACTGAAATACAACAATCACTACGATTCTGAAGTTCAGTCTGCTTTGAAATAGACAAAGACGAATCAAACGTCAGAATGAAATGTCAAAAAAGTTTTTGTGATAAATCTTCAATTCAAAGTTTAATCTTAAGTTTAAGGGGAGTAGCATGTTATAATTTCAATTTTTAAGTATATAATATGAAATAAGTGCATATTATTGCCTAATTAGCATATATTTTTAGCAAATACGTGTTTCTGTACATTTATTTTAATTCATAGTTAATATTTTTCACTTCAAAATGGCCAAGAAGCAGTGAATTTTGAAAATATGAGTTGCGGTAAGATTCTATAGTTCGTCAAATTATAACAACTGCAAGTAAGTAAATTTATAATTCTGATTATTAGAGTAATAAAATGTTGAAGAGATAATTCAAACATATTTAGAAACATGTTTGGTTGGCAATTTTATTCTTTTATTTTTGATGGCATAATGCATTGTATTTTAGCATATAACTAATTATCATCACTTTTAAAACTGCCGTTGTGACACTGCATCAGATTAATACTGCAAAATTCAGAATCTAGCTTGATTATTTAATTCAAAAACAATAATGAATCAAATGTCAAATCATTAAAAATGTTGTGTAAAAAGGATTTGTAATTATTTGAATAATCGATTCAAATAATAAACAGCAATCGTAAGTAAATTTATAATCCTGTTTTATATATACAAACATAGAAACTGTCTAAATGATACAACACATATGCACCATACAAGGTTAAAATCAAATTTTGTTTAAATTTATCGGATGTTACACAGTGCATGATAAGCGATCGATTAGTTAATCTCAGCATAGTGATCTAAGAACAAAATAGCGATCAAAGAAAGGACTCGATTTTTTCTTTATTATTATTTGCGATGTGGAAATTTGTATTACTATTATAGTCAAACGATACAAAATGAAGCAAAACCGTGTTATTATTATTAAATTACATGAAAATTCGCCATCAGTCAAAACTGACCTATGTTCTGTATACCATATGGGCACATGGTGCCCACGGGTGACCCTAGTATATATATATTACTCAAAACGTGAAGAGCATATAATTTATTTTTCTGATAATTTGCCGATTCGTATTCTCATTTTCGTACTATAAGTAGTCTTATCTACAATTTCCCAGCTTCTTCTGAAATATAACCTTTTCTCGTCGTAAACAAGGGCTGTAAAATACGCTTGTATAGTAAAAGTAGAAAGAGCAATGACTCTCGTCAAGGCTGGGTCGTCCGTTGGCAGCAAGTTTTGGTATACATAATTGAAACATATTGTAGTATATCGTTTTGTGTTGAATTTTTCGAATCTGTCGGCGGCCTTAACAAACATTATTTTTAAGCAAATCGATTTATTTCCAAAAATATAGTTTCTATTTAAAATTTATCGCATATGTTCTCAAATTGAGAAGGCCTGACATGTTTCAGATTAAAGTTGCTACGAAGGTAGATAGCACAGTCCAATCTTACAGCTTATTTGTACATTCTGTATGATGACCTAAGAATTGTAATAACAATAGGGGCAGATACGATATGGATTGTATTCTAAGACTACACAAATATATAAGAAAAAACAGAAAATTGTAATTTTAATAGTTTATAATGCAATAATATATTATCATTACAATTTTGTAACTGTCCAATAAATTGTGTCCGTGTAATGCAGTAAATTGTGTGTGCCAAAGGATGTGTATCTGTGTGCCTATATCGTAACGTGTCGTAATTAGAACTTGGAAGGAAGTATCATGTGACATTTGGACGTGTAAAATATTAGTCGCATTTGTAAATATAAGTGACCAATATGCACTTTCGTTAAAAGCTCTAGCTCCTAACACATCCGACGACAGACACACCACGACACGGTGAACCTAATGTAAATAAGCGACAACCTGGAATAGTTTTAGAAGCTGTTCAATTATTCATGAGCTGTTCGTGGATATTTCATTCCGTAGTCGTACGATAGTTTGGCACTATCTGCCCGCACCACTCGAATGCCATGCCTCAATTCTTCGCACCTCATCCCTCACCGATTCTGTGTTGCCGTATAATTGCAAAGCACATCGGCATCATTTTTAGAAAATGTTGGTCTTAATAGTTGATATTCGGTTTTCAACGCAGTGTAGCACAAGTCATTATATAATGTTATATTGAGAAGAAAGCATAAAATCGTAAAGCATACATTTACGTATGACTAATTTGCAGTGCCCTTACACTAAATGCTCTTATATGAATAATCAAAGAACAAAAATACATATTTTGAATGAAATGTATATTATTTCATTATATTATTATGTTATCTGTGGGAATATAAGTTCCCACATCATATACACAATATAATACCCTCCTACTATTGCTATAATATAAAACCAGATCTAGCTGTGTTACAAATAATACATGAAATCAATGTAAACAACGTCTAATAATCGTTTAATATTGTTTCAAATGTTGCTATACGATGAAGCTACGAGCTAAATCCCAGAAGCAAATAGTTTATATATTGGAAAATATAATGTTTGTTACGAAACAATTAACATGACTTCTTCGTTTCACATATAGATGGCGTTCAATGTTTGATTTACTTCAAAATATATTTTATTATTCCTTTAAGCCTAACAATTTGAAAAACTTGATTGAAATATAATATCTTAGAATTTAAATTATAAAATCTTACAAGTTGACTAAGGGCAGTATTTAGGAGGGCTTATAATTTTGGGGCCCTATAACTCCGGACCTGTACAGACGATTGAATTCATTAAAATCGGCCAGGTACCTTCAGAGGAGTTGCGGTCACAAACTCCGGTCTTACGACCGACCGAGCGTGCGACCGAGTGAGTGAGCGAGATACATACATCCAAGTATATGAGTTATATATATTTTTGAATTCAGGGCGAAAATACAATTTTAATGAATAACCACAAATAAATATTACAAAATATGAAAATGAATTGAAGATAGAAAATTGATGCGAAATTAGGAAATAAATTACCGAAACTTACAAAATAATAAATGTTAAGTAGAAGAAAACAAACAAGTTGCACGTTATTATTTTCATCAGAACTCGTAACCAAAAGCTACCAACTGAACTAAACGCGGTCTATATCGGACGTTAAATTGTTAAACTAAATCAGAATATCAAGGAACACGCGCGCCTCCTCCCCACCAATTCACGTGCAACAGAGAAAGCCGAGAGAAATGGGTCAAAAATATTTTTAAAATTTTGAGGCACACATTTTTTTTTTTACTAATTCATTTAAAAATGTTGAAAATGCTTCAAACGAATAAAATAAAATAAATTGCACCTCATCGGCAAATGTGTGAAAATTGCGTTAAAAAACTTCAAAACGCCATAAAAAAATTAATTTCCCGCCCAAACATTCAAAAAATTACCACGAGATTATCCCTATTGGATCTTTCGAATGTTTCAAACCGCATGTCATAAGGTTGATTAGAACCGATGATATTTGAGTGAGAAAGAAACGTATTTTTGAGGTTATGGGCGCTAGGAATGATTTTCGAAGCTGATTCTTGACCTTTAATCCGTTTGGGGGAATTTTCACTATCTTAACCTGCTATACCCTTTACACGGTTGACCTATGTAACATGAATTTTAATTAAACAAAATTAAGCTAAACATTATAGACTAACCAAACAAAAAAATTGCCTTACAAAACGGACATTACCCGAGTAAAACACATGGACCAAGTTTTTTGATATGCAAAAATCAAACGGTAATTAAATTGAATCAAAATTTTGCTTAACCAATATAAACTAAACTTTAGTGACCAAGAAAAAAAAAAGTGTTCAGCTCACCTCAACGAACCCAGGTCGTCTCCCCGGTCCCCGCTCGCATGAGCTCGCAGCCTAACCAAGTTATAATCTCGAATCTTTAATACGTTTGAATTCAAGGCACCAAAACTAAACTGTAACAAAGTCCATCAAGGATCTTTTTATATATATTTTTTTTATATCCAACATTCCAACATTCTTCGAATATCATTATTCATTATTGATTCCAAATGCAATGGGCACAAATTGCGTAATCATATTATACGTGTACTAAGTAAAGATGTGTACCGCATAAAGATGTTTTTACAAAGTTATTATTTAAAATCAGGAAAACAAAACGAATTACTAAGCAAAATATATTAAATTTGGAGAATGTAGCAAACAAACGATTGAACACTATTGGGAACGTCACACGAAGTGGCAGACGTCTGGTGGTGACAATTGGTACCAAAGTTATGTAAGGTAGAAATGTGTTTCCCATATATCGTCATTATAATTCCAAGTTAATTTTATGTAATTTTCTGTATGAAGTGATATCTATGAAAATGACTAGTGTTTGCAAACAACATTGCTCCGTACCACAATGTGGTACGTAACGGTCAGCGAGTGCGACAATGCATATATTTATATACAAATTGGAATGGACGTTAGTTCCATTTTTAAATGAAATAATGATAGTTATTTGTGCAATTATAAAATTAACTTCACCAATTTTAGCGGAGTAATGTGCAAAAGTGATATAAAAGTATATATATTTAATGTCATATAATAAATGACAACAATATTTTATACTATTTTAATAAAAAATATATAGTTCTTATGTTAAATTATAAAAATGTTTTATACTATTTTAATAAAAAATATAGTTTTAATGTCAAATTATAAAAATGTTTTAAACTATTTTACTAAAAAATATATAGTTTTAATTTTAAGTAACAACAAGGTTTTATATGTTTTAATGAAAATATATTTATTTTTTCATACAATCTTGGTATTATTTATTTTCCGCATTGTCATGACATGTTTACACATGCCACCCGCGGGTGCCTTACATGAGCAAGTAACTTGCCATTCAGCCACATTGTCTCTCAAAATTATATTTAATTTATGGGGATGTGCCGTAAGGTTACTCGTTTGTAACACATAGCCGACTATCTCTTTATTTTCTACAGTGTCTTCTTAAAAGCCACATGGCTCGCACTTCTTCACCTTCGGACAACGGACGAACCCTATCACCCACAAATAAAAATATATCACATATAGATACAGTCATCGAATTAGACTATTTGAGCAAAATTTGAAGCACGATAGTTGTTTGTAAACCTTCAGAATACGAACGAAACGTTTCCCTGAAAGGCATCCATATTTGTTTGTTTCCCTACATAACCACCATTTTATTGTGCACCGACCAGCCACCTGGATTCAGATGACGTTCCCAATAGGATTTTGTACCGATATACAATCAGTACAAAAAGCTAAGATCGTAAAGATATTGTCAAACAAATTTCCAAAACAAGTAGGTTGTTCGTTTTGAGAATGTCAAAAAATATAACTAATAAAGTTGAGGTTTAAAGCTAACGGAATACTGATTAGGCCTGTAATGTATGCTGAATGCTTTGCTAAATCAATTGATGGGCATATACATACCAGATACATTACAACGATAATTCTGATGATTTAATACGGGTGATGCTGTGTAGAATTGTTATCTGTCTATTTAGTACTTGAGTGCCCAACGCAATTGCTTATCTATCTAACTATCTATATATGTATGTATGTAGGTACGAGTGAACCAATAAATGCACGCAAATCAATGGCACCAAACGATAATCATTCTCATATGCCCACTTCGATTAATTGTTTGTTTGTTTAGCTATGGATTACAAATAGTAAATAACTACACATTTTAACATTTAGTTTCTATTTCGCTACTTTTATTGTTTATATATATATGTTTATATTATCAATATAGACAAACATATATATATATATATATATATATATATATATATATATATATATATATATATATATATATACATATATATTCATTATTTAAATCTCAAGTTAGATATGAGGTCTAACACGGGGAAACATTTTGAAAAAGAAACTTACTTAGAAACTTATATATATATATATATATATATATATATATATATATATATATATATATATATATATATATATATATATGTGTGTGTGTGTGTGTGATTTCTTTCTTCTTTTCAAGAATGTTCTATCTTGTTTCGAAGTAGTGTTGATTGCTGTAGTTATTTCAGCAACAATATGGTCATCAACCATAATCGAAATTTCGTAAATTGATGCTTCGAGCATATAGTATATTATAAGTGTACTCTAATTATAATTAATATAAACACCCAGTGAGTATGTGTTGAACGTTATTTTTTTTAATTTAAATGCAAATAGGCATAGAGGGTAAGAGGCGAGTGTCCTAACCACCATGCAAGGATGACAGATAAGAACGCTACGTATAATATCAAATAGTCCATATTGAAAATAAAACACTACACAACAGCAATTAATATATTTCTAATCAAGTAATCTGCCCTGCGTAAAAATAAAATGATATATGTCAGAATTATTCAAATGGCAATAAAAATATATTCCGAATCGTCATATCGAGTTGTGTACATTTTTACTTTCTTTTACAGAGTAATAAGTAAGTATTGTAATCATGAAAAATTTCGAACTCGAGATTTCAACGGATATACATGTTTTTACCTTCCCTGAATCGAGTGTGACTATTTTCGGAGTGACGGCTGTCTGTCTGTGTGTGTGTGTGTGTGTGTGTGTCTGTGTGTGTGTCTGTGTGTGTGTCTGTGAACGCCATAACTGTCGAACGAAAAATTATGAAACTTCAAACTTAATACTTGTATATGCCCTAGATGTGCACCTCCTATTTTTGAAAAGTACATTCAAACCAGAAGTGTATGTTTACTCTATTTTAAATGGTTCGAGTCATTGTGTTTTAGCATAGGACCCATTAACACTATTAAAACTGCCGTGTGACTGCAAAATTCAGAATCTAGCCTGATTATTTGATTCAAAAATAATAACGAGTCAAATTGTCAAATCATTAAAAGTGTTGTGAGAGAAGGTTTGTAATACACAAATTATTTAAATAATTGATTCAATTAGAAAACAGAAACCGTAAGTAAATTTATAATCCCGATTTTTGTGTAATAATACATGCATGGAGACTGTTTTAATGCACGTGTACAAATGTTGTTTGTATTATTCAGTTCGCAGTAATACCGCAGGTACAACATTTAATAAAAGCAATTGACAATAGAGATAAAGTATTCGGTCGTGTAAAATAATTTTGGGATGTAAAATAAATAATTTTTAGATATTTGATTTTAACGAAATTCCTTTAGATTGTGAACCCAAAGGCTATATATTAAAAATAAATTTTCTTTTTAAAATAATTTTATTTTATTTGAAAATAACAAAAATATTTACAAAGACTTTTTATATCAATAACATTTAAGTAGATGGTGAACCCAATGGCGATAAGAATTCAAGATTATAGTTTTTAATCATTTTTATGGCCTTTGGGTTACTAATCTAAAGAAACCTTGCATACGTGAAATATTAAGATGTTTTAATTATTTTTCATAGGTCGGAATTAAAGGATTCAAATGAAATGCCAAATAATATGTGTGGCAAATTTAGTTCAAATCACTTCGGTTCCTTCAGAGTAGAGGGTACAAATTATTTCTTACGAGCGCGCAACGACTATCAGCCTAGTATGAGTTATATTAATTTTTGGATTCAGGGCGATGAGACAAAAACTTTCAGGAAATTCTCTAATCAGAGAATGCTAGATACACACGACCGATTGCTTTAGCTTTTCAGTACTTCGTACGGTGAGCTAAAAATAAATATTTATAAATTTATATAGGTAGTAACACGCATGAGCGGAGTTGGTTACAACGGGTAATGTTATACACTGTGCACTTTTTGCATTTATTCGGCGAGCTAAAGCCATAAGTGCCTGAATCTATACTTGTTTTGAGAAAACTTGCCAAACAAAACCCTAGTAAATTTCAATAAATTTGTCCGTTGTAGGGCTCTGACAGACTAAGGCCCACACATACATATTCTTTTTGACTTTAGCCCAAGATTGTGAAAATTTAACGTCTATGCATTGTGGAGACGTGATTCGAAGGTAACTTACGCCATACAATGTATGTAAATAATCGTTGGATTAACCTTCCACATGTAAAAGCAAAATCTTTAATAGTATACTGAGTACGGATTTGAATAAATAATTCTTTGTTTCTTGGATAGGTAATACAGAGAATGCAGTTTTCCGTATAGCAAGTAAGATCGTGCGAAACAGGTTAAAGAAAGTATAAAAGAAAAAAGTTACGAAAACAGAATTGACTTGGTTGAAAATTGAGTTAGTCAGCGAACGGCAAAAGTTCGTAAATTACAACGAAAATTTACATATTAATATCTGAAAGCTTTGGTATTATCAAAAACAACAGCGAAATTGTGTGTGCTTGACTTTTAGGACAAAGGACCGGATGTACTGCGCTCAGTGGCGCCACAACAGGGGTTCACAGCGGGTGCATACTTAGTAAAATTAACAACAGCTCTTGAAGAAGAACTTCGATCATTATGGACTAAAGAAGAACATAGTTTATTAAATATTATGTTTAAGTACTCTTTGAATATAAAGTTGTCCTAGAAATATACAGTGCAAATTATGGAAATCAGTTCAAATGGCACAGAATCTACCCAAAGCTATTTTTGCTGATTTGCATATTCAATTGAATTGGAAGAAATTGCATTTTGTAATTAAGAAAATGATTACTAACGACGGAATTCAAAAATATTGGAAATAAACATGACATTAATTATTTCGAACAACTGATTATATGTTCATGTTATATTATATGTTTACAGTCAGCTTCAAGTGTTATATTTAAATATGCTTAAGACAAAATACTCAAATTGAACGCTAGATTATGAAGATTGCTGGTACATTGTATTAATAATAACGACCGCTATTTAGAATACCCAAAATATTCATCCAGAAATGTACAATCATCACCAACTATATATATATTTGTATTATTGCAAGACACATTAATAACTAAGCAATTTTTATATTTGAAGAAGTGTTTGACTGATGATAAATAATATGTGGAATATTTCAGATAGTGCACCTGTCACTATAATCGTTACTAGCTATATGACGGTGTATATGAATAATATATAGGCACTACTGTGAAACAGATGTACAGAAGTATACCTATAGAATTTAAACTCGTATTATAAAAAATAATATAGACCTATAAAAATATCACTGATATAAATAAAATTAACAACTAGTAAATTTATTAAATAAGTACCTTTTAAAATGTTTGTCTTGTTACGCGCAGTCCATTTTTGAAAAATATAACGTTCAATATAGTTACGTTAAATTAAATTAAGATTGGTTTGTTTATGAAAGTAATACTTTATTATTTTAATGCCTTTACCAAGCCTATTACATAAATTATCTGGAGTGGCCTGTACTCGATTTTCTTTTACGTAGTTTTTACTAGATATATATTTATGGTTTGATAATTTGTTATGATTATACATATTAAAATATTGACAAGCACAGACAAAGACTATATGCAAATCCATGACAAGTTAAATAAGATATTTGAGATTTTTTGTAGCAGTTCTCTCGTAACTGGTACATTTATTGACGAAACATTTCAAACAAAAATTGTGTGAAATATTAATATCTTTCATTATGAACATAACTATTTTTGCAATAAGTGCAGCCGTTCTAGTGTTATTGGGGATGGAACAAAATATGCATAGAAGGAACAATCACTTCCAATTTGAATTTTTTATTCAAAAAATAGGCAATGCACATCTAGACCTTATACAAGTCTTAAGTTTGAATTTTCATAATTTCGACAGATTCGGTTCTAGAACATTCACCGACAGAAAGACACACACACACAGACGTCATTGCGATAATCGGCACATTCGATTCACGGAAGATCAAAACGTGTATATCCGTTGAATTCACGAGTTCGAAATATTTCATGATTACAATACTTACTTATTAATTTGTAATAGAAAGTAAAAATTGGTATAAAAATGTCCTTTTTCGTTCTTTAAAGCCAATTCCGCATGGAACGTTGTCGCTGCAAAAGCGTTCGACGATACCGCTATTAAATGTCTAGATTGTTTGTGTATTGTTATTGATTCACTGAACAAAAAATCAATACATGGAATCGCGGTAACGGCAAACGATTTTACGGCAACAACGTTTCATGTGAAATTAATAGATAGATCTATTGTATCGTTGTTTAAAAATAACTTAAATGAATCAACAGATAAATCGCAATAATTCAGCATCTAGAGAAAAAATTCGATTTTATTTTGCGAATACATTTAACAAATGAATGACAATGGAAATATAATGAAAACGACTGCATATCAGAATTGAAAGTTAATAAATTTAAGAATGAAGATCTTTAAGAGGAAATAGAACACGAATAAGAATACAGTGCCAGACGAATGAAGACAAGACGAATGGAATATAGTGAAAAATAGCAACATCGCAGTGTCGTTAATCTGATCTGGGGCCATTACATTATTGAGAGATCCATCAATGTCGCATAGATTGTGCCAGCAGTTCCCAAACAAAATAGTACAAAACGTGTACATGCTAAAACTATTTTGATATCCATTGCATTACATATATTTTATAGTTGCTTCGAATATATCTACCGACAAATTATTTACGCTTCTTCTGGTTCATTCAAGTCACTACATTATTTTACAATTTTGTATAGTGGATTACAAAGTTAAGGGAAACATTTTTTAATAATTATTCGAAACTATACGTGTAGTAGGCGCCCCGAAATGTGAAGTATTCCTTGCCTGAACTGTAGTAAACAGTATAATGCCAATGGGTCAATTAAATAATAAAATTGTTTTGCATATGAGGTTTTATACATTGCAGGAAATGGTTTAAGCAATATGTTTGGCTACCAAGAAAGTGCAAAAATAATAACCCAATATTTATAAACAAAAATTCTACCCTAATTAACATTAAATAATTTTATATATATATATATATATATATATATATATATATAATTTCAATTGTCGCAATGTTGTAAAGGTAAGACTTTCGACTTTCACCGTAAAAGTCGGGGTACGATTCCTGCTCATGCCAGTTTGCATAAAAAAAAACTCTTATGCCGATTCCGAGATATTAAAGTTGTACTCGTATCTTGAATAAACTGTTTCATTCGGTCAAGATATCATGTTCAAAAATAGGTGTACACCGGAACTTTGTATCAGTTTTATGTTCCATAATTTTGCATAACAAAAACAGGGTTTTGAGAGAAATGCGTTTAAAGCGCCGTAGCGTTTGGTGTCGTGTCGCTATGTTCGATTTCATAACGATTTGGAGGATAATGTTGTTTTCTTTTGTCCTGTCATTATCGTTTAGGGGTTAATCTACTACCATTTCGATCAATTTACACTTCAAAATATCAACTAATCACATTAAAAATATTATGAACGGCCATTGCCAGCAATGTGCATGTCAAATGAAAATGCGGTGTACCTTCGTTATTTATACGAATTTCAGCATAATATTTTAGGGAAATATTCTAAAAGATACATTCTTTAAAATTATATAATAAAGAAAAATCGATTTTTATTAAACTATCACAGTGTTGTTTCCCCTTAAAGTTTATTGTGCAATATGCATTTAACTGCTAACGTTATAAAATAGGAGTGACTGTTGGATACGAAATTTGTTAAGGTAAAGTTGAATTGCGAAAGTTTAAATATACACTAAACATAAACTAAAGAATGTAATTATTTAAATATTAGATTAACCCGTGGTCACAATGTGCCATATCATATACAGTCCCATCTTATTTTTTGATTTTCTATGATACAACGATTAATATGAAACAATTTTGTAAATGTAATTACCATGGATACGACAAATACATAAAGTATAATTATGAAACAATTTTGTAAATGCTTAATTTTTTTATATTTTGCAATAGCATTGGATAGAACATATAAAAAACATATATAGAGAGAGTTATCGTAAAATTTGAGGGTTAGAAGATGTCAAAGTAAGCCATTAGTGTAAAGTGTAAATGTAGAATTTGAAACATTTGGTGGATGACGATTGTTCTTGAAACAATTTTGTAAATGTAACCATAAATACAACATATAAATAAAGCGTTCTCCTTACATATATGTACACACACACATTTACGTTCAATATTAATTGCACGCTATCTAGCGGAGTAAAAATCCAACACAGTCCGCCCCGTACAAAAGTCATGCTTTTGCGATGACAGTTATTTTCAATTAACTTAAAAAATTAAAAATATGTTATTATCACCAGGATCCAAAAGGTTTTCATTAGAAATGGTATGTGCAGGAATGTGTTGGGTATGAATATGCGTGTTTATAATAACACAACACACACTTACAATAAAATTTAAATATTTATGCCCGCCAATCATGTATCTACTCAATGGTACATTTTTCGAATAAACTCTCTAACTCGTGATATATACGTTGTATGCAATGAATTACGAGGCTAAACAAGCTCTTCCGGTTGAAATATTCTTTTTAAATATAAAACAATTTCTATCACGGAATATACAAATCCCAAATTCAAAAATCAAACTTTTAAGTAGTATTGGCCGTAGAGAGTTCATAGACAGACACACAAATGTCATTGTGAAAGTAGTCAAATTGAATCCAGGGACCGTCAAAGCGAAATACTTTATTTTACTAATTACCAATAAAAAATTAATAACATAAATATACTACACAATATCCATACATATTCTTTGGTTATGCGTACAATTACAGTGTAAGGCACCTTAGATGTTTTCTTTACAGATATGGAAAATAATGAGTTAGAAAATGGCCATGTGTTTGGAACTGCTAGTAGTTGAAACTCAGGCAACCATTGATGCGTCCTACGTCTCATTTACCAGCAGTCCGTACTCTACTAACCTGCCTGCGGATCTGTCAGTCCCGGAGCAAGCAAATGATCAGCCGTACGAACGCATCACTGAATAATACCCCCTGCTGCCATGTTAGTGGCGACACCACGGTCAGCGTGGGAGATTCCCGAAGCTCAATTCTTACACGTAGCTGGTCCCTCTCCTGCTCGACCTATTGAAATGTCGGCCGGAATCCCGAACGTGCGCAGCATAATCAGTCAACGAAAACATCTCTACGGCAGCCGCTCTGTTGGAACCGCTGAAGGTATGTACACTTTTCAACTGCGAGAAACTAACGACTCAAGTATGGCGTAATTCTCTCACTTTCGAGAAAGGTACGTTTCTATTTTCGCTACGTCATTAAAAATGAAGATGTCTTCAAATGTTTCTCCGGGAATTCGATCGATTCAAAGTTTTCAATGTTGGATTATAATGAGTTTAGTTACAGAGTATTTCATGTTTATACAATAAATTTGGCAAAAATTACACTTAAAAAATTATCTAATTATAACTGCAATGCTCTACACAGAACGTTCTGGTATGCCTAAGTATAATCCAAGAATATGTATTCATATAATTATAAAATACTATTACGATTAGACTATAGTTTCCGATAACACTGTCATAATATTGAATGTTGACATTCATCAAAGTTGCGCTAATGTGAACCAAACATCTGAGGTGTGTTGTACTAGACATTTATTGTGCTTATATTCTTGCTTAGTTTTTGTTTGCTTTTTAGTTCATCGTATAGCAGTACAATAGAACTGGAGTGTTCAGTCATGTGTCTATAACGTTCCTGGAATCCACAAATTCTTGCTCAAGAATTCGATTCACGTTATACGGCCCCTAATAATGAAGCACCTCGTAATTCGAAACATGGATATTTTTTGAATACATAATAATTAATTATATAATGGACTTTGATTTTCAGATTGGACGCAAGGGACTCACAAAATTTTAAAATATAACTGCTATAAAAATTAGCCAAACAATTTATTTAAAATACTGTCAGCTGAAGTTTGATAGCCATATAATAAATACCTCTATAACACGAGAACTGTTTGGAATATATTAGTCTAGTTTTAAGCACTAAAAGGCACTAACGTTTGACTAAATTTAAAATATATTGATTATTTTGGTTGAGAGGGCCGTGAACTTGGCTAAACATAAAATACAGGTAAATATCTCGGTCATTTTGAGATTTGCCAGGTTTTTAACTCGTCGTACAGTAAGTACAAAAGAGCTATAGTGATTGGTCGTGTGTCTGTAACATGCTCGGATCGAAAAAAAAATATTTACAAAAAGTTCTTGTATTTTTGCCCTGAAACCAAAAATATATATAACTCATATACTTGGATGTATGTATCTCGCTCGCTCGCTCGGTCGGTCGTAAGATGTGAGTTTGTGGCCGCAACTCCTCTGAAGGTACCGGGCCGATTTTAATGAAATTTGGAATACATATAATTTCTATGCCCGTGAGGTTCCCGTCGCATTTCAAATCCAATCGTCAGTACAGAGCCGGCGTTATAGGCCTCCAAAATTTAGAACTAATAATTCTAAGATACTTTATGTCATTCAAGTTCTTTCAAATTGTGAGCTCATAGGCTTAAAGGAATAATATAAATATATTTTGAAGTATATCAGACATTGATCGCCATCTTTTAGTGAAATGAAGAAGTTATATTATGTGACAGTAATTTTTTTGGTTATATTTTCCAATCATGCGAAAGATGACGCAAAATCCCCGTTTAAGTGCTCCTAAAGTGGCCACTAAATTATCAGTCTATTTCCAAATAGAAGTTCATCCAGAAACTATAAGAGATAATGGATACAACGGTCGAGTAGCTAAGAAGTACCCATTCGTAAGTGAAATAAACAATTCTTATATATTGATAAATAACTTTGAGTTCGGTAATCGGTTGCCTCCACACCATGATACGTCCATCTTACCCAAATACATTGAACTTGCTTTCATCTGTAAATACGTGTTGTTTTGCGAACTCAATTCTTAAAATTCCTGTTTATTTCACTTACGAATGGTTTCTTCTTAGCTACTCGACCGTTGTATGTGACTTGGGTCGCGCGACTCTAGCGTATCACTGCTCTTCATGTAAATAAATGAACTCGTAAATAACGCGACTGGGGCGACTCAAGCAACTCTACTGCTACATGGAGCGTTCTAGTCGCAAGAGTCGCGCGACAAGAACGTTTTATCATTGCAATATTTATGAAAAATGGGTGATTCACGTTTATGTGAATTGGTAGGACAGCATTTTCTAAAAATCGCTCCATCCTTCAATAGATGTCTTACTATTAATATTTTCTGGAATCCCTCTGATTCTCTAGCAGTTAAAAGATCACTAGGACTGTTTCTCCATGACTCTAATAACAACAGTAACTTGTACTCTTCTTCTTCTTCTTCTTCTTTTTCTTCTTCTTCTTCAATATAATTAAGTATAGCAATAGTGAACTCCATGACATGTGCAATCAAACTAAAGTCAAGTGCGAACTGCTTTAGTTAGTTCTGATGGTTTGTGTTCCGCTCCGGCATGGATATTTGTAAATGTTTCTAGTTTCTAACCACCATACACACACCCCGGGCGCACACAGTGGTAAATGACACCAGAGTTATTATCCCTGCTCAAAAAATTCAAGAAATAGTATAAGAAAATTTAATATGTGCTTTTTGAAAGCCATCATTTGCAAGGCTTCAGTATAATGTTTTTAAAACATTATACCAAATATGTAGTAAGAACGATTTCAGCTATACATAAAATGAACATTTTTCCGAAAACATAAAACATACGCTTGTGTTAGTTTCTCCTTAAATGTAAATAATACTCAATAATACTATCTCTATTACATAATATGCAAACATTTAAAAAACGTTTCGTTGGTGTGACATTAGATCGATTTAATTACGTCAAAGGCAGATATGTAAAGTTAACGTTTAACACATTAATATTGTGTAATAAAAATTCATATTTTATATATGTATGACAACGGTAAAATGTAGGCTTCTAATAAAATGTAGTTTCTTATATTCCAGCTCTTTGAATTAAGATGTATTATAATATATGTAAAAATGATATTTACATACTAACGTTATTTGTGGGTCACAAAATAAAATAAATGTAATCGTTTAAAACACAACTTAACGAAAATTGAAGTACATTAACAAATTCAAGATTTCTAATTCAACTAACAAAAATGAGAAGTTTAATATATATGAAAAAATTATGTAAATATTCCAATGGTAGGGTGTAGAACATATAACTAACGTAATAACAGAATTTTTAAATAGAAACAATCAACAAACTTTTCAAGCATTATGAAACGATTTTATGTATTTGACCATGCATTTTAACCCAAAAAGTATATTGTTATAAAATTATATCGAAAAATTATTTAAATCTCAAGTTAGATATGAGGTCTAACACGGGGAGACATTTAAAAAAAAAACTTACTCAGAAACTTGTATATATATATATATATATATATATATATATATATATATATATATATATATATATATATATCGAGAAAAAACTCAGATGTAAGTGTAATTTTTATGTTTGTGAGTATGTGTAGAACGTTTTTTTTTTGCAAACTGGACGGGAATTCAACCCAGACCTGTCAGGTGAAAGATGAGAGTGTAAATCATGACACTATGGCTAATTAATTGATTTTCTGTGCTTATTCAAGAAAACAACTGTTCAGCAATCTTGACATATTCCAAGCATTAGTATATATTTTAGTGACGGGCTAAAATATTTCATATTTCAAAATAATTATTTTTAATGGCTTGAGCAATTGTATTTTAACATATGGTCATTAATAAGTCTACGTTCAAATGAACTGCATTGCATCCACACTAATCTTATGTGGACGATATTGTACGGAGAAAATAACGAAAATACCAAACCCTGCTCACTATGAAAAGCCGTGTAAGGGAAAAGTCTTATTTATAATATTGTAGCCATGATTTACAAGAAAATTCAGCACCCGTCAAATTATTCACTTAGATAGATGGATCGGTGAGGAGTGAACTGTATTTTGTATATAATAAGGACATATGGTGCCTACGGGTTAACCTAGTTATATAAAATAATATGCGTATTCTAGTATTTGATCTAAAAGTGTATTTAATTCATATTTGGCGTATTCCCACCATTCGAATTCGTATGCTCGGTGTACCGCCTCGAACGGACTTTTCTTGCAGCACAACACTTTCATATATTCAGAAGTACGTTAAAAATGTCAGAGTGAACATTGAAAAGAAGTTAACTTATGTCTAGTAGAATTTTAACTGTCATTTGTCAAAATCAGTGAAGTTCGAAGGTTAATTTTGCATTATATTAATTTTTCTTGCTAATTAATGAATAATGCACAATTAATAATAGTTAAGCTTTTAAATTACATAATTTTCATGTTACATGCCGAAAATTTTTAGTTAATATTTATTGACGTGTATGAAAACTCATGATGATTAGCATTTGAAATTTGGTGATAACATATCCTGAAAAACATAATTAGTTGATAAAATCGCTTATATTGTAAACCAATAATAATAACAGTATAAGTACATTTCTTGCATTTAGTGACACATTAGTACTTCTATTTGTCACTAGTATAGTATATCTTTTATCTCATATACCTAAATGTAACTATTTCACATTAATAGCTCCATATCAGTTATCCGCCGATGCTAAGTCACATTGGCATTGCTTATCATTTCTTTATAGTCTTATGAATACTTTTCACCAAAAAAAAAAAGAAAAATCAGGGTCATATATATCTTAAGTTAGTACAATAACAAAATGTTAGGTATTTCTTTTAAAAGCCTTGAAAAGACGTCTTCCTTCATGATTCCGCTTTTCGTCCAGGAAAATAAAAATCAAATTTGATTTATTTTTTCTCACGAATTAATAATGTGCATTAATTATAATAAATTGACAACATTAGTGTGAGCAGAATAGATAGAAGAAACTGTGTGCAAAGGACAGAGAAATGGAATAGTGGAACACTGTGTAGTATTGTAAGGATGCGTTCCGGAAATTCGTGTAACCGAATTTAAAAGAATAAAAAGATTTAGCGACTGTAATTCTCCGGAGAATAAATCGCGGAACTGGGAGACTATGTGCTCGTACTCCTGTGCCTTCTCTCACCATCAGCCAATAAATAATTCAGATTCGCACCAAGAAATATACATTTTTGATTTAAAGTGGTGAAAGAAACGAAAATGAACCTTTTCCTTTTTGTTTTGAGACTTCAGCATTGGCTTCCGCTCAAATGTTTTCAAATAAAAAAATTACACATTTATTTTTTCGAGGCGCCGAGAAGAAATGTATATACATATATATATATATATATATATATATATATATATATATATATATATATATATATATATATATTTATATATATACCTAGTAAATATTACGTAAAAGAAAGTTGAGTGCAGGCCAGATATTCTTGAAGTAGTACTGGTGTGTAATGCATGTGTGACCAATTCTAAGTCGTATCATCGTTATCTGTGAGATTAGTTTTTATGTCACGAAGTTTGTTGTTGGTTGTGTTGGCCCATTCGTTTGCCCAGTTTTCATAATCTGGAAGATGGTGCGGTGGTTTGGACAGCCGTTCTAGTTAATTTGTAGATAGAACAAAAAATGCATAGAATAAACATGCATATCCGGTTTGAATATTATTTTCAAAAATATGAGATGCACCTGTAGACCATATACAAATCTTAAATTTCACAATTTTAAGTTCGACAGTTTTGGCTCTAGAGCGTTCACAAAAACACACAGGCACACACCCAGACGTCATTCCGACAATAGTCATATTCGATTCAGGGAAGGTAAAAACGTATATATCCGTTGAAATCTCGAGGTCAATTTTTATTTAGTGCTCCCTATACTTACGTATTACTTCGTAATAAAAAATAAGATATGGATAAAATCAAAGAAACATGGAAGCAAGAGACATTTTATCAGAGCTTGATTGTCGATTCAGGCAAGATAAATGTTCAAATAGTCGCGAAAAACCTTCAAGCAAAAAAGAAAGAAAAAATACAATTATTCAATAAATATGGTGGCAAAAAGTATAGGATGTTTTTGGGGTCGTATTCGGTTTTGCGTAGATCCGGCTCTGCCGGAGTTGTATAGCGACTTTTTCTACGGTTTTCACTTTTTCTTTAGTTCCTTTTTTTTTCTTGCCGACACACACAAGCATATCTATAAAGAGTGATAGAGGAATTGTGTGTCTGTGTGTGGGTACCGTCTCTTCGTCTTGTGTGCCACATTATAGCGCCGCATGTGGCCGATAGATGAAATAAGGAGAAGGACTTCCGTTTCCTGAACGTCTACAGGAAATCGTTTGGCTTCTGCGATGTGTCGCGCCTGTCCCACGCACGGTCGCGCACAAGCACACACACACAAACAGTTACGTTTCTCATATGTGCAGATTTATATACGTATATGAAATGTTATAATGCGTACTACGTATGTATTACACATTAAAATCAGTAAATTTATAAGAAGTACAAAGGCGTTTACATGTATCTTAGGGCAAATGTATACAATATACAATATTAAACTACATTGATAAAGTCTTAATATGTAGAACAAGTATCCCGTTGCTAGGATAGCTACTTCTTCTTTGCTCGCTGTACAAGGTACAGCAGAGCTAAAGCATTCTGTCGTGTGTCTGAAACATTCTCGGATCAAAAATCCTCGTCGCACTGCATCAAAATATAGATATTGTAATGTTTTTTTACATATTTTTTTATTTAGGTATACACTTATATTACAACTATCCCAGCACACAATTTGAATCTTGTGACATCTATGTGATGTTACAGTAAATAAATATGAGTATGTTACGTCTCGGCAACAACTCAGGCTAGTTATTTTATAGAAAGTGTTTGCCGGGATATCTTCACAAACTATATTTAATTTTACAATAAAGCGTTCATTTCACAACACCATTCACAGATATTCAGTTAGTTATTGATTTTTCACTAACACATTAACAATGTCTATGCCCACTACCAATATTTAATTCTAAATGTTTTCTCCCCGTCCGCGATGCATGCTTATATATAGGACACAATACTTCTCGAATCATCTGTTTCGAGACTAATCCACGGCGGAGACCAGATTGTTTTGTAATATTCCGTTGCAATATTATTCTAATACTTAGATGTTAGTCGTGCACTCTACTCCCCTGAAGGTACCGAAGCAATTTAAACCAAATTTGCTACATAAATTGTGGCATTCAATTTGAATCCACTCGCAGTTTAAATCTGTTCTCTCTTATACAGCCGAAGTTATTGGTCCACAAAATTTGAAGCTCCCTTAATTCTGCTCTTACACTGAGAGAAATGGATAGTTAATATACTTAACTTTCCCATCATATAACTGATATTTGCAGTAGCAGAATGTTTTATTTATGATTAATAATGACGTATGTTAAGAACGTGCGATAACTAAACATATTATTAAAAGTACTATTAATATAATTATTATAAATACATTGTTCTTATTAATGTATGTATTTAGTAATTTAGTATATTTATGACTATAAATCTTTAGCTATATGAGGTTTGTTGTCGTAACAAGCCGGGATCATTATCCCCTTCTTAATGAGAAATTCTTATTATCCGTATGGCAAATCTATTTATCACAAACATCCATTTCCTTCATTGTCAGTGTAGAAAAGATAATTAAGGATATATAAAAATTTTATGAGCATTTCTTAGATATTTTATTAATTTTCTTCATACTTTGAACAGAAAGGCTTATAAAAAAAATATTAAAAAGTAAAAACAATAATTATAAAATTTAAAATCGGCAATTATTTTTATTTGATTATATCAATTAATTCTACAAATAGTTTTTAATTCTATATCATTTTTTCAGTTTGAGAACCGCAGAGGCCGAATGATAAAAAAATATTATTATTAAATTTAAAATATAATACGTACCTATATGCATACGCGCAGTGGGGATTCTTATTTTACAGCGAACAGTGCAACGCGGTGCTCTTCTAATAAGGAGACCTGAAGATATTGGTGCTTGAACTTATCCTTCTTATTATTATATTATTCAACAGCTCTAATTACAACTATTATCTAGAAAATTGTTGCATTTTTCAACTTATTTGTTAGAACTTGGGATAGTTCAAATTTGAATTGATTTGAAATTTCAATATTTTTATAACTGTAAATTTGGAATAATTTTTATAATTTATTGACACAAATGAAATATTTTGTTATATTTTATTTTCGCGAATAATTTTCTTCTTTGGTCTGGACTGAGCAATTAAGCAATGTTTGTTAATATTAATTCATGTTGTATTTTCTAAATTCAAGTTTTGTTGAATTAATTTATATAAGATTTAATCGTTTATTTTATTTGTTTAATCCACATAACAGTCAAAACGGCAAATTCATGAGCAGTACCCATCAGTTGGCTCACATAAGAATGTCCGACGTAGAAAAGAATCGGTACCTTACAGTATATTGAGTAGAAAATATTTGCATATGCAAAAAAAAACTTTATAAACGCCCATGTACAGCTCCTTTTCAATTCACTAGGCTGCATTCATACATGCACAAATATAGTTTCACCCATCCATGTAGGCTGTAGCTCTTCTTCTCTTTAATATTTTCTAACACTTCATACAATACATATTCAACTTCAGTTTGCACGCCGTCGCGATGTCAATGCGGAAGATATTAAAAACCGAAAGACGTTATTCATATACAAAAGTTTTGTTACTTTTATTCAATGGAGACTTACAGATATTTCGTATATTTCTGTCTACGTATATTTCTTCAACATTCTAAAATGTTTCATTTCATTGTGTCTGGGCCACCCACATATATCTTAAGAGACGTAAATAATAAAATTAATTGACAAATAGTATTTGTTTATGAACAAACCGGGATACCCTTATCCATAAAAAATACTTTTGAAACAGTTGTTTTTATTTCCGGGATATTTTCTCATTGGTCACTAGACATGGTAGTAACAATTTCAATAAATATGTGGTTAAGCAATGCACTACATAAAAACAAACTCGGTGCTGCACACTATCCATGCTGTACCTACTTGGTAATCCACCCCTAAGAACGTAGCCTCATATGTATATATATATACTAGGGTCACCCGTGGGCACCATGTGCCCATATGGTATACAGAACATAGGTCAGTTTTGACTGATGGCGAATTTTCATGTAATTTAATAATAATAACACGGTTTTTCTTCATTTTGTATCGTTTGACTATAGTAGTAATACAAATTTCCCCATCGCAAATAATAATAAAGAAAAAATCGAGTTCTTTCTTTAAACGCTATTTTGTTCTTAGACTTGTAACATCCGATAAATTTAAACTAAATTTTGTTTAACTTTGATTTTAACCTTGTATAATGCATATGTGTTGTATCATTTAGACAGTTTCTATGATTGTATATAAAAAACAGGATTATAAATTTACTTACGATTGCTGTTTATTATTTGAATCGATTATTTAAAAAATATGTATTACAAATCCTTTTTACACAACATTTTTAATGATTTGACATTTGATTCATTATTGTTTTTGAATTAAATAATCAGGCTACAGTTGAATTTTTAAAAGAAGTCACTTCAAGGTCATCGGTATGAACCACGGATACCTAATAGCGTGTTTATTTCTCTCGCATGTTTGTATGAATAAGAGAAGGATGGATAGAGTACCCATATGTCGCGCGGGTTTTCGTGATTTCAGAATAGAGTACAGACATCCTTCGCTAGTCAATCGTTGTTGTGTCCAACGCAATGTATGTATAACATATGTTCGGTATTATATCATATTTTTTATTGAACACATAGGCGTTCGACGAAATTTCTACCGTATTTTCACATTATTGTGCAATTGTTTCTGCTTCTGTCAGTTCTTAGTTTGTGCAATTTTTACTTCGTTTTGATCGATTTCGTGTGTTCTATTCGTTCAATTTTGTGTTATTACTTTCAAAAAAATTAAAAGTTTATTATGTGCCTATTGACCTACACCACTGCTATTTACAAAATGGGCGGGGCTAAGACTGAACTTCAGAATCGTAGTGATTGTTTTATTTCAGCATAAACTATTTGATTATTTTTTATAACATTAATAACAGTCGCCATGGTGCAGTGGCTAAGTGTCATGTCTTTCACCTTGGAGGTCGTGAGTTCGATCCCCGTCTATGCCAATCTGCATTTTTACAAAAAAAAGCGTTCTACACATACACACTCACATACACACTCACTCACATACAAAAATTTCTGGGTTATTATATTAATGAGATATATATATATATATATATATATATATATATATATATATATATATATATATATATATATATATATATATATAAATTTTGACATGGAATATATAATATTATTTCCAATTTATTTTACCTAAAATTAATTATTATTAATTAAACTTAATCGATTCAGTTAAAAATTCTTAATGATTATTGTTTTTATACTTTAACTGTAAAATGTACTGGGGAGTAAATATTTGCAATATGTTAGCTGGCTTGTCTTTAATTATTTGCATATATAAACATAGTGTTGGAGAAGACAAATCGTTATCCCAAGTATCCTAGGCAACGGCAATGTTGTATGCTAGTAACTGTGGCCATGTTACATAGATAATAATAATAACATATATGTAAAAATATACTTGTCAATATATGCTGAAAATAAAACCATTTAATCTAATATTGTCCTCATTATTTATAAAACATAGTTACTTTCAACGAAAATTATGTTATTATTCGTAATTAGGTTTAATGAAGTATTTCTTAAAGCTTTAATTGCTCATAGCTGTCAGAACCAAAATTAAAATTTCCTTTGCGATATGTTAACATTAATACATACAATTATTATGAATTAAATTAATTTACATAGTTATATGGCATTCAAATTACTAAATTTATGAAGTAGTTTACGTACTTCTTATATTTCTAGTGCGTCGTACATATATTAAGTCATGTCTTATTCCCAAAATTTATTTAACTCATAATATAAACTTGGATATATGTCGTTCGTGAAAGATGGGTTTCCTTACTTGCAAATTTGTTGTAGTCGGACGCTTATCGACGATATTTAAACACTGATACCTTTCCTGCATGGCTTTTTATTTCATTAAAACCGATAATATTCGCATACAATTGCATTAGTATAAATTTATAAATATTTATAAGTGACGGCCCGCGGAATCCGGGCTATCCATCTATTTAGGCTCTGAAATTATAATACAGGTTTATGTATAAACTCAGTGAGGAACCAGCCTATAATTCTCAGGCTACTGTCAATATTTAACTGGTAGACAGACTTAAATGGTTATACGTTCTGAATGAAGAATTAAAGAAGACCGGTGTTCACTTAATATCCTTTTCAATAATTGGATATAGTTATAATTATATATTTAAAACGCATCGTAACATAAATTTTTATCAAAGATGCAGTGTAAGAAATTAATGTTCGTTTAATTTAATACAAATAAGGTTCGTTTTTATTTTTTTCGTAAAATCAACAGATCACGTGGTACGTAAGGCGGAAGCTATGTGCGTCGAGCTTCTTTTTTTGCGCGGCGTTTTTATTTTACAAAACCGGTGTTTATTAATTTTCTTGGTGATTTTTATGTTATTTTCGTAAAAACACATCAGTTGTTAGAATTAGTGGGGTTTTTAATATTCCAGTGCCCGTATTCAATTTGAAAAAAAAAACGAGTTGTCAAGTATATGCCGTGCATAATTTAATGAAGTATTCACTCATTCCATTTTCATTTTCTTCAATTTGTAAATGTTGGTCATGTTGAAATTGCACAAATTGATTTCTAATCAAGTTATCTGTATTAGATACTCACTATTCTTAAGTTTAAGTTTAAGAAATTGCATTGTAGGAAATATCTCTAAAAATGCAAGGGTTTTTAAGAAAGAGGTTATATTTATACAATAATTGAAGTTCGTCTAATTCTCAAAAAATAGATATGCCTGGAATATTGATAACTTAGCGATATTTTATCCGTAAGAATATCAAACAATATTGTACCCTGCTCCACCTTTGAGGTCGAGTATCAGGCGCATTTTTTATTGTTCGTGGTACCCCCTGTACGCCCAATCCACGACTTATCGGTAAGTAAGAAAACAGAGATTCCAATACACATAGACTGATTTGTAATCAACTTTATAGAAATTCGACATGATTATTATACCAACAACCAATAATTTGAAGAGCAAATAATGAGTGAAGATCTCATTAATATATTTGCGAAAGATATGCGTGTATTGCGCAGTTATCATGTTATGAACTCAAATTGGAGCCAAATTCAATGAAAAATATAAAATTGCCATTTTCAATTTAAAATGGGACAAGGAGAAATTGATTACTCCACTAATTCAATGTACATGTGTTCATTACTAAAATTATTATATATGTAATGAATTTACTTTTACATCTAAATTATACATCCTTAAAGTATATAGATATATATATATATATATATATATATATATATATATATATATATATATATATATAGATATATATATATATATATATATATGTTATATATATATATATGTATATATATATATATATATATATATATATATATATATATATATATATATATGATATATATATATATATATATATATATATATATATATATATATATATATATATATATATATATATATATGTCAGAACGTCATACATTTTTAGTGAGTCTACGGCCACATATTTGTGATATCAAAAAAAGATTCACATGTTTAAATAATAATATATAAATAGTTACCAGAATAATATATTTTGTAAAACATTAATTTTATATTTTAACTATTATATTCGTTTTCCTTCACAAGTTGTTTATTAATTTATTCGCCCCTGCTTTAAATCTCATTGACTGGTTGTGGGCCCCGAATTGCATGAATAAATCGACATTAGTGTGCTGACGTAAAATATAATATAAAACTACACGTGTTTAAATGCGAGTGAATTCGCCGACGATCTTTCACGATGAGCGCTAATTTGGCAAGGATCGAGTTATTCAACAAGCAGAACTACGATACCTGGAAACTGCCAATGGAGGTAATTCTAGGGAAAAATGACATGAGGGAGTACGTCAGTGGTGCAAATGTCAATCCCGAACCGGGTTCCGACAACGACGGTACAGTATCGGAATGGAATAGAAATGATCGCAAGGGAAGAACTGATATTATCGTATCGATTTCACCCAGCGAATTAAAACAGGTAAACTGTCAAACTCTAAAACAAATAAGAACAAAATTGCGAGAAATCTATTAAACTCAAAGTCCGCGCGCAAAGCTACGCTTATAAAGTGAATCATTCTTCAAAAAATGACAGATGACGGAGATGTTCACGAACACTTTAAGACGATGAGAAACCCATGTGAAAAACGACGTTTTTCTGCGCCTTCACACAGCCCTTATTTTTGTTAGTATCGAATTTTGAAAAATTGTTCTAAGTTTGGAAAGAATGAAACTCTGAAATGATCGGATTAAAATTTTCAATTTTGGTTCCACTTTTTAAATAAAAATGTATAAATATGTCCAATTTTTAAACAATTCTTACAGATATATGTAAGCCAAATTCAAAAATCTAATCCGATCATTTCAAAGTTTGTTATTTCATTTCACATCATTGAAAATTTCAATTTTTTTCTATTTAAAACGAACTCCCTGTGAAGGCGCAGAAAAAGTACTTTTTCGTGTTATTTCTCTAAAATGTGTGACTGTTGCAGGGCGCCTCTATCGTTTATAAAATTAACTATATTGCTAGAAGTGAATTGGCACCGCCCAGTACAATATTTTCAAAAGTATTTATACGATGAAATATGTTTCATAGATAGCATGTAGTATTTTGTGCTAATAAAATAATATACAATCGAGAATTATATAAGGTGGTACATTTGAATTTCTAGGGTCTTATTCAATAATGTGTTACACTAATTTTTTATTGGTTGAATTTAGAGGGTAGTTCATTATAAATTCCTCGCCCCTGAATTAATTATATATATATTTATTAAAATTCAGAGTGAACTACCCTTAGTTCAACCCTTAAAAATTGAGTTCGACAATCTATATATATATTGAATCAGATACAAGGAACTCTTGAGCGCAAGGAATTCAAATTGGCCATTCTTAATTTGCTAGTATTACCCTCTACCCTTAAAAGGACAAAATTAGAAGAATTTCTTAAATCTGAAATAATATTCGGCAATTCCGCTTAACGTAAAAGTGACCAAAGAAATATTTAAGATGGGGTAGGTCTATCCCTTAAAAAATTACCCCTCATATATGCATGCCGCACATCTATGTATACAAATTTGAGCTCAAGGAATTCAAATTTGCCATTGTTATCTTCCTTGGATTACCCACTACCCTTGAAAGGACAAAATTAGAAAAACTTCTTAAATCTGAAATAATATTCGGCAATTCCGCTTAACGTGAAAGTGACCAAAGAAATATTTTAGAGGGGGTAGGTTCATCCCTTAAAAAATTAACCCTCATATATGCAAGCCGCACATCTATGTATACAAATTTGAGCTCAAAGAATTCAAATTTGCTATTCTTATCTTCCTAGGATTACCCACTACCCTTAAAAAGACAAAATTAGAAAAATTACTTAAATCTGAAATATTATTCGGCAATTCCGCTTAACGTGAAAGTGACCAAAAATAAATTAGGGAAGATATTTCTTAAAGCCACCCCTCATATATGCATACCGAAAAAAAATTGAGCTCAAGGAATTAATATATATTTCTCCAAATAATTTATACAGCGAGCCGAAGATATTGGTGCCTATGATACCTATATTTATTATATTATCATATATTTTTACTAATGATAATGCCCAAAACTGTTTATATTTTTTTGTTTATTTGTAATAGCAGGGTGCTTAGAATCCATGCATAAGAGCATGACACACATTCGTCAACACAAGTAAATATTATTTTAAATCGCAACAATTACTACAATGTTCTATTTCAATTTTATAAAATTATGAGTTCACTTTGTATCTAGCTCTGTTAGCAGCAAGTTAGTTTTACATAAAAAATGAGATGACATGTTCTGGTTGAAGAACATGGAAGAAAAATTAGTTAAATTTTATACATATTGCCTTCCACCTGAGTTAGTAGATCCACGAATACCACGTAACGGACATATAAGGGATCCTGATTACATAATTGCAGCAATGCGAGAAAAAGAAAATAAAAAAACTGTTAATCGAAAATTATTTTAAAATTTCCATATAAGAAATACATCGTAAATTTTTGAATATTTAAACCTAAATATTGGGGTCCTATAACTCCGGGAAAATACGGGCGATAGGATTTTGACTACGGTCAAATTCAAATGGGATGCCAAAAAATATGTGAATACCATCTTTGGTTTAAATCGCTCCGGGTTCTTCAGATCTTCCTGTATCTCAAATGGCTAAAAACGGCCCCATACCTTCAGAGATGATGTGCGGCCACAAATTTCGTAGTGAAATGGTAGACCAATTATCATTCATATACATATCTATTCTGTTGTTATTCATATAATATATAAAAAAATATTATTTGTTGTAAATATAATTCTATTATTAAAATATGTGTTTTTTTTTTTTTTAAATAATAAACGTATTTTTCAATATTGATATATAACTCATTTTTCTGAAACTGAAAAAAAATGTTCCAATAATTATAATATATTGTATGAGCATTCTTGTTTGTATATTTTAGAACGATATCGTTATTTGTGTATGTAGAATAATAATGCATAGTTGTGTAAAAATCAGATACGAAGCATACGGAGAGTCAATTTAATTCTGAGTGTACTTTGTGCTCCCACTCCGTTGAGTTACCCACAACGTCACACAATTAGCACCGCCCAACAAGCTACACGTGCTATACTGCCCTAACACCCGACCCGTCCCTCACGTGCATGCAAGACGGGTTGCTCATCCTCTTAAGGAGTTCTTCGACACGGTCGACAAACTCGGCAACATGAATATTGTGGTACATCCTGATCAACTCGCAATCATATTACTTTATAGCTTACCTGCATTTTTTTAAAATTTTCGTTGTGCCATAGAGTCACGTGATGAGCTCCCTACTCCAGAAGCTCTCCGTGTCAAAATTCTCGAAGACAGAGAAGCACGACAAAATAGCACGACGAACGTGATGTCAAACGCCATGTTCGTAAATATACGATCGAAGAAAGAGAAGAAAAAACCGGATCAAAACAAATCACGATGCATTATTTCAAAGAAGATCGGTCACAAGTCACCGGATTGCTGGTTTGGCAAGAAAAACAAAAAACCGGAAGATAAATCGACCGAATCCGGAAACGTCTGTCTTCATTCTACTAAGGTGGCTGACAAAAATGGTAATTGGAGTTTGACAGCGGCGCATCAACACATTTTTGGCATGAATTGAGGAGCTTTAACAAAATTTTAATAATAAAAGCGGGACATTAAATCTCGCAAATTATTCTTCAACCAACATCACCAGAAGAGGAACGGTTTCATTGTCTGCTAATGTATCAGGTGACAAGGTAAACGTATCACTCAGTAACACATCGCATATCCCTAATCTAAGGTCGAACCGCATATCAGTCAGCAAGTTTACTGACCACGGATATGACGTAGTTTTCGGTAAGAAAAACGCGTAAGTAATAAACGCGCATGGACAAACCGAATTGTATGCTGACAGAATCGGTGTATTATGTAGGGGAGTTTGAAGAAAATGCTTGTGCCGCATCACAGTATTCAAAACAAATTTCACTCAATCAGTTACATAAACAACTAGGTCACGCCCGCGACATAGTGGATGCCGTACGAAATAACAAAGTAATTGGTGTGGAACTCAACAAATCAATGGATAAACTGAACGGCGATACTTGCATGAAAGGGAAGATTTCTAGAGTCCCGTTTCCTGAGAAATCGAAACGTAAAACTGAAGTCCTGGATCTCATACATTCGGACGTGTGGAGCCCTTATCAAAGAAATTTCTTGGGAGGTGCCAAATACTTCGTCACATTTATTGACGATGCTTCTAGATGATGTGATATTCGATTTTTAAAGTCGAAGGCTGATGTTTTTGACGCAACAGTGAATTATATTGAACTCGTTGAAAATCAAAAAGAGAAGGTCAAATGCCTACAAACTGATAACGGCCGCGAATACAGCCGGGAATTCGACAAATTTAGAAAAAGAGATACGCACGAAAATTTTCAGTTCCGTACTACCCACAACAGAACAGTGTCGCGGAGAGAAAAAATCGTACTCTTCTCGACGTTGCCAGATGTTTACGATTGGAGTCTAATGTACCTAAAATACTATGGGCTGAGACCATCAATGTTGCAAACTACCTACGAAATCGACTACCAACTAAAACTTTAAATGGGACTACCCCTTTCTAAGCTTGGACCGGTAAAATCCCGGACATGTCTCATTTAAGAGTTTTCGGCAGTCCAGTGTTGTCAGAAACCTGGCAAAAGCAAATTCATTGGATACTCCACGTAATCCACAGGTTTTCGCATTTGGATACATGAAAAAATAATATTAATCGTCAGTCGCGATGTGAAATTCATCGAGAGAAATTTTGATAGCAAAGGCGATACTGATATTCCGAAAAATATTCGAAACTTCATTGATTCAGATGTTCCAACCAAACAAGACGATCCAACACAACAACAACTGAATTTCACGGAATTCAATTGGGATCAAGAGCAATGTTGAACGAGATTCAAAAAGGTGACAAGGTATGTCTTTTAAAGAAACTTTATATGGTCTTCGCCAAGCAGGTCCTAGCTGGTACAACAAGTTGGACCAGACCCTCAGAATCATTGGAGCTACTCCGTCAAACTCGGATCCGTGCCTTATTACAATTTGCATAGGAGAAAACGCATCACGAAATTCGAAGACAATCTCCGAGTTAGGACATGAATTGGGTAAACATTTTCATCTAAAGAACCTAGGCTACGCCAAATGTTGTTTAGGCATTGAAATTATTCAAGATGAAGGTGGCAGCGCAGTGTGTTCTTTCTGGTTTACCTGTACAGTTCCACGCACTGACAGATGACAAGTAATGTTAATGTTTTGCTTATTTATTGTGTCCATTGCGATAGAAATAATGCATTCCGAAGATGAACAAATGATATTGCATTTTTTCATACTACACGAGGAAATATACACGCATAGAAATAGTATGGTTATGAACAGTGTTATCAAATGAAAGAATCAATAAGTCTTCTAACTTATATTAATACTTCTTTTTCATGCAAAATCTTCGCCAGGCCGAATTCTATCGGTATATAAGTTTAAAACTCTTCTAAACTTAGTAAATTAATTGAATAATAATCATTTCTGTTAAAAATTATGAAAATTCTACACGACTAGCAACACTGATTATGAATTATGGTGGCCACAATAGGATCCTAACCAGACGCACTTCGCTTGCGCAAATAACGTTGTATAAATACGTTGTTTGGACTTTAACTTTAGTTCCCCTTAAATTCGACAACTTCGACTTTGGAGCGTACAGACAGATACACACACATATACACTCACACTGATGTCATACCGAAAGTCACATTCGATTCAGGGAAGGTCAAATCGTGTATATCCGTTGAAATTTCGAGTTCGAAATTTTTCATGAAATCAATACTTACATATTACTTCGAAAAAGAAAGTAAAAATAGCATTATTTTGTTTTAGGAGTGACTTTTAATTCGCTCATTTACACCCTAATCTATACATTTAATAAAGGTTCGCATAAAAAGTAGATCGTGGCAAACAGGCATTTGCAACACCTTTCAATATTGTTGTGTATCATATTTTAATTACATTAGAATATTAAAATAAAATGAAAGTGTTGCTATTGTATCATAGAACAAACAAAATGTTCGGAAAGTTCTCCCTATACACAATTACTTTTAAAAGTTTTTAACATCGTACGTCTCATGTTACCGGAACGATATCAAACAAGTTTTCTATTTTCATCGGGATCTCTCATTATTGTCTTAGCGGCAGTTATATAAAACTTTGGAAGACTGTTTTTTAATAATGTATGTTATTTAATTAATAATTATGATCAATTTGGGAATATACCTACCCCATTGAAGTTAGAACTGATGCAATATCAAAATAAACACATAGTACGACAATGATATTAAACAAATAAAGGTATAGGCACCAAGGCCTGCGGCTCACCGTAAAATGTTGTGTATATGTATTAAATATTTTTATTATCACTTAATTTTTCTTTTTTTAATGTGTACCAAAGCGAAATTATTCGATATTATTATCAGATCAGGTCCGGTTTTCATCCCAACAAATATAACAGATTTTTCGGTTTTCGGTTAGTTTCCGGTTCGAAGCTTTGCGTAAAATCTTTTTGATGATTTTATATTTTCTTATAGAATTGTATACAGAAAGATTGTATTTACGAAAAATATTGTACTCAAGATTTTAATGGAATTACAATGTTTGACCATTCCTGTATCGATTTTTGCTAATTTCCAAATTATATCTGTGTGTGTGTCTTATAGTATAGCTCTGATCGTGCTACAGCAAATAAGGTTGACGATAATATCATAAAAATGTAAGGTTATAAGACCCGGAGGCATACCTCCTAAATTTTGAAAACTTACACTACTGGATTTAAAGATTCCTACTTTTTCAAAATCTAGAAAACGGCATTCGTGTAACGAATATTAATTCTTATAAATGTTAAGGTAATTACAATTCCATGATTCATTGGTTTCAAAGAATTTATTTTTAAATGTACAATAAATTCAGAAATCGCTTATATAAAATAAACTGAAATAAATGTACTAAAATATTAAGTGAATATCACATCAACTTATTTGCTACTTTTTAGATTAAAGTTTAAAAGGAAGTATGTAAGAACATTTTCGAAATAGAGAAGTATCAGTTTACTACTGCTACTTATTGGAAATCTGAGAATCACTCATTTAAGAGTTATGCAAAATGTACAACGACATACAGACATACAGACACACAGACATACAGACAGACATACAGACACACAGACATACAGACATACAGACATACAGACAGACATACAGACATACAGACATACAGACATACAGACATACAGACATACAGACATACAGACATACAATATTTAAATAGGTTTTCAAAGAAAAATTATAAAAATTAAACATTATTACGAATGAAATGTTATTTTAAACTTAATTTGATGTAATACAATTATTTAACAATCTTTTATCATTTCGGTTCATTTTTGTTCAACTTCAATTAACTTAAGCAAACATCTACTTTATATACGGCAGGACCATGTATGTATAAATGTATATATACATATATATATATATATATATATATATACATATATATATATATATATATATATATATATATATATATATATATACATATATATATATATATATATATATATATATATATATATATATATATATATATATATATATATATCTATAATGAGCAAAACTTTGAGTTTACCTCGTGTATGTGTAATTGATATGAACATGATAGTTACTAGTTAGAATTACATAACTGTGTCCGCTGGCTCCCCAAAAGGGAGACGACGAAACTATAGCAAAGTAGAAGTTGCTGAGAACGCGTTTCCGTGATCAAGCAACCTCTGCGAAGATTATATCACTAAGTAAACCACAGAAGATATCTACTTACTAGTACCTATACCACGAAATAGGAACAGGCAAACATGAATGTGTTTCTCACGCAAACCTAAACACATCGAAATTTGAAGGGCGTAAAGATTATGTTTTTCAAACATTGACAAAATTCATTTTGAGTATATTCGATATATAGCGTTATATAGTGGAAAATTATTATTACAGATTAAATTAAATACGGCATTTGACAAATTAATTACTTTAAGAATCAAATTACAATAGAAATTTATAAAGAAAAAGAGAATATATAATTCATGTTTTGCACAGGGAATTTTTCTTAATTATTGCTTGGGATAGTTTTAGAAATCTCAAATGGTTATTGATTGGGATATAGGTGTCATAGATGAGCTAGAGTATGCAGTCGTGTAATATTATCGGATCGAAAAATTTCTTTCCCAAAAACTAGAAAGTTTGTCCTCGCTTGGTCGCTCGTAAATTCAAATTTGTGTTTTCTATTATGCTGCAGATATTCTTTTATGTCCCGTTTAAATCTGGTTAATTTTAAAATCCAATCGAATATATATTTTCGGAGTTATAGAGCACCAAAATTTGGAGAAGAAACGCCAAATTACAGAATGTAGTCAAATAATATTTATATAATAATATTTATATAATAATTGTTTATATCACAGAATTAAAACTTAAATATAGTATTACTTTCTGTTACGAAGTAATAAGTAAGTATAGCGAGCCAAAAAATCGTCCTCGAGATTTTAATGGAAATATCCATTTTGAGGGTCCCTCAGTCCATTTTGACTATTTTCTCAATGCTGTCGGTGTGTCTTTTTGTGTGTCTATGAACGTTCTACAGCATTTACAGCAAAAACGTATAGATATAACAACTCAAGATATTCTAACTTTTATTTCAATAGTATTCTCCTAAAATGTAATACCATTCTCTAAAAAATTGCTATTTAAATATGTATATTAAAGGGTATAGCAGGATAAAATAGTGTAAAGTCCCTCCAAACGATTAAGGGTCAAGATAAATCATTCGATTAATCTTCGAGAGAAAATCATTTCCCTAGATTTTCAGCTTCGAAAATCATTGCTAGCGCTCCTAACCTCAAATATACGTTTTCTATTTCTCTCTCAAATATCTCCGGTTCTACTCCTCTATCTTTTGACATGCGGTTTGATGCATTCAAAAGGTCTTATAGGGATAATCTCGTGGTAATTTTTTCGAAATTTTGAGTGGGAAATTCAAATTTCTATGGTGGGATAAGTAAGTAAGGCTTGCGCACGACGCATATACTCTTTTTCTCTCCATTGCCATTACAACATCGTCAAAAATGATTCAAGCTGTGCTCAATTTCAATTTCGCTGAGCTCTTTACAAGTGCTTTTCTTAAAAAATGGTATTTACTTTTTTTACTGATAGTCTCCACATGTTCAAATGTAAGACTTACTTACCCGATACTAGCGCCACTACCGTCGCTTTGGACACTAATTTTCACTTCAATAAGGGACGTCTAGGGTCATGCACCCATGCCCCCCACCAATTCACGTGCAACAGAGAAAAGTTGATAGAAATGGGTCAAAAATGATAATTTAAAAATTTTAAGGCCCTTGTCAAGGAAAAAAAAATCACTATCCTATATGAAAAAGAGGTTAAAAATGCTTCAAAAGAAGAAAAGAAAAAATGTTGCACCCCTTCGACAAATGCGTAAAAATTGCATTTAAAAACTTCAAAATGCCATAAGAATTTGAATTTCCCGCCCAAAAATGACCACAAGATTATCCTTATAAGACCTTTCGAATGCATCAAACCGCATGTCAAAAGGTTGAGTAGAACCGGAGATGTTTGAAAGAGAAAAAAATTACGTATTTTTGAGGTTATGGGCGCTAGGAATGATTTTCGATGCTGAAAATGATTTTCTCTCGAAAACTTACTAGTTTGAACAATACTTAAGTTTTGGCATATTTGTTACGGTTTATCTAAATTTAGAACGGTGCAACCGGGCACCAGAGACAGAAAGAAACAAAATTATTTCATATCCTTTCATCAACACGTCTGAGAAACAAAAAATGACATTAAATAAATATAAAATTTAAGGCGCGACATATTTCATGTTACGAGGCAAATTAAAATGAAAAGAAAAAGTAATAAAAAGTTGGAACGCATGTAATAGGTGTGTGCGACTGGCAATGTATATAATTAAAATAACTGTGGCGTCCATAATTTTCGTTTTGGCTCGCAATGCGCCAAAAACTGTTTGTCAAATTAATTAAAATTGTGTTTAGAGGCGGAGAAGGGCGGGTGCAGAACACGCACTCTATGGCACACTCACTTTTTCACTGATTCGCTGTGTTCGTTCTGTTCCGGTGCTGCTATATTATTCTGGCAATTACATGTTTCTGTTTTCTTATTCTTACGCGCAACGAGCGAGGAAGTATTATACGGAGGCTCAGGCCAACTTGCAATTATCAACCAATTCTCAAACAGTTTACACGAAAACGACCGAATTTATTGCTAGCATTTGTTTCGCGGAAAATGTTATACGCAATTCTTACAGTGTAACCCGAGCATTCTTACTAACAGGATTTATTTGCTATTTAAAGCTTATTCCCTCATATTTTATTCTTTCGCTGTACACTTCTGTAGTGTTACTGATGGGCCATGCACAAAACAGATTCCAGCTTCTACGGACATGTTTGAACCACTCTTACTTTCTTATGAGAATGTACATCACGAAAAACTTGGAAGTCGTTATTTTTACCGATATACACGTTTTTGACTATTTTCCAAATGAGGTCTATGTGTGTGTTTGTTTGTCTCTCAATGTATCTATGTCTCTGTGTTTACTCTACAGCAAATACTATTAAACTTAAAATTTTAAAACTGTATAGGGCACAGATGTAATGGTTTACTCTTCATTTTTTATTTTAGTATCTGGAAAACTGATTGAGTTAGAATAATTTAAGTCTCATAAATGCTATAGATATTAAAATTTCGAGTAACTTATATTTGCTATTTTTTTTCGCAAAATATATCAATTACAAGAAAATTGTCTTTGTAATGTATCAGACCTGAAGATGATCTAACAGTCGAAACAATTGTGAAACATTACCAAGTGTTTTAATTATTTTTTATTAATAAAATGTTTCACGAAACTCCAACCACAACCTCTATAAATATAATATATATATATATAAAAACAAGAACTTTTTGTAAAGACAATTTTTTGATCCGAGCATATTACAGACATACGACCAGATCTTATACTAACGTACGACGAGCTAATGACATCAACTTTCTATAATATTGTTTTTGGTTAATTATATTACAGCTATAATAGTAGTTTCAAATTTATTTATAATTTGTTTTTGAAATAAAAAGTGGTAGTTTATTACAGTCAATAATATATTACTCAATCTTGTGTCAATAACGTCAATGGGCACAAAATATAGCCAAACACTCACACGTACACACACACCCATATACACACAAGCCAATGGAGAAAGGATGAGATTAATTACGATAACCTTAAAGTAACCCGCAAGTCGTCAGGGTGGTTCTTCGATCAAAACAATAGTTTGACCAATAGCTTTAGTCCCTGGTGATCAATGGCACACCACCATCGCTGCGCAAGAGAATGTTGATTGGGGATGGGTGGCGGTTGAGTAGAGTGTGTTTTCGGAACCACAACGAACCGTTTCACGTTCAGGTCCAAGAAGGGGTAAATGACGAGAAAAAGTTTGGAGCGTGGGTCCCTTGTCAGCATTCGAGTGTCAAAACAAAGGACTCCGTCGCCTGGGGCAACTCTATCACCTTGCAGGCACGCATTACTTGTGAACAATGCTAAAATCGAATCGACAGCGGCCATAATTAGATGCAAGAATGATAAAACAGGTCCTATTCGCTGAGAATAAAGCACTGTGAAATTAACATGCAAACGTTTCTCTATTTCTTTCTGTCTGGCAACGCTGCCGACTTAAAACTAAATGGAATAATTGCATATCTTAGTTGGTTCTGACTGCACAAATTTTAAATAAATTTTGTCGCAGCGTATCATTGTTTACCGAGAGCGCATGTGCTCTGTAATTTAAATGGCATTTGTTGTAATTTGCTCGAGTAATATTGCCTACAGGTTGACGATAATGTTAGTTACACGATACAGATGTAAACGATTGGTTTTGTTTTATTTTTAATCTACTAGTTAGATTACATTTCAAATTGAAACGGAGGAGCAAGCGAATCTTTATGCTAGTTTAAAAATGTTTTTGGACTTACTAGATTTGAAATATTGCATTAGCATTTCGTGTATGTGTATTTCACGCCAGGCGTAAAGGTGGCATTACTATTTCAAACGTGCGTTGTTACCGCAAAGGGTGAATAGACTTACTCGTAGCTGACTGTGAAAACAGTGATTTTTATTCAGATTTTGATTGTATTACTTCGGTGAAAGGGATGGTATGAAAAATGTCTTGTGTCCACAACGTTCAATTTTTTTATGTTTTTCAGAAATTAATACCCCGACCGGTTTTAACCATTATATTGGTCATCTTCAACTTCAAAAGATACTGCAGATGAACTATAATTGCTGAGATAAGTCATTAAGATTTCTTTGTTACATTTTGATGAAGTCATATAGGAGATATTGTAATCATGAAAATTTTCGAATTGAGATACACATTTTGATCATCCCTGAATCAAATCTGATTAATATATAAATGTATATGTGTGGGTCGTTGTATGTATATATATGTGTGTGTATGTGTGTGTGGGTCGTGTGTATATATATATATATGTATGTGTGTGTGTGTGTCTGTGTGTGTGTGTCTGTGTGTGTGTGTGGGTGTGTATAAACGTTCTAGAACCAAAATATAATAAGGTAGAGTAATGGGACTTTAAACTTAAGACTTGTAATAACCCGGGTGTACACCTCCTATATTTGAAAAAAAATATTCCAAGGCCGCATTCGTTCTCTTTGGGGAAAACATTACATTTGGTAGTTAATAACAACTTAATACATAAGATTTTCATGTTAAAAAGGTTCTATTGAACTTGATTCTATTTATGTCATCAAATTAATTGTTAATTGTAAATCGCATTTGAAAAAAAAATACATAGCGCTTAACTCCAAATTTGAAAGCTTTATGTATTTATTTACAAATGAATTGTTTTAATTTATTATTCAGAATATTTCAATTATAACTTCTTGTATTTATAATGCTTATACAGATTGTGAACCTGAAGGTAAATAAAAATTATTAATAATAATAATATTTAAATTTAAAATGTTGTTGATTGATTGTTGGATGATGTCATCAATAAATTTTTTACTCTAACAATTGCTATCGCTTTTAGTAATGTATTTATCGCGATTGGGCTCGCCGGTATAGCGAGCTGGCAGCACTGGTTATTGTTTTGCAATAGAAATTATGTTTATATTTTTCTTTTGATCGGTAATTTTTCCACAAATACCTTAACAAGGAATCACAATTATTGAAAAAATTAAATAATCAGTGCAAAATACACATTTATAAAATAATACCTTTATTTACTTTATTATTAAATAATCAAACTCGGTATTTGGAAATTCACGCAATATTTTTTTATATTATTCATTTGATTTGTTTTTCTATACAATATGAACTAATTTATTAAATACATAATATTTTTAATTATTTTCATGGTATCGACGTATGATTTTCGACCTTCACGATGAAGTTGGAGTTCAATTTCTGCCCAGCCAAGCTAGTATTTTCAAAAAGAAAAATTGGGTTGTGGCCAACGCAGGATTTTCTTTTACGTAGTATTCTTTATATATATATATATATATATATATATATATATATATATATATATATATATATATATATATACACATATGTATATATACATATATAATGAATGGGTGGCAAATTATACCAATTTGTAATGGTTATGAAGTACTAGCTATAGTAAAAGAAAGTAAAAAGTTACGTTCTATACATATAAATAAACAAACATATAAACACATACATCTGAGTGTTTCGGTATACATAATATTGTAAGAATCAAACCGGCAGTGCATGTTTACTACATGCATTTTTTGTTCTATCTCCAATATCACTAGAACGGCTGCACTTACGGCAACTATAGTTATGTTGATAATGAAAGATATTAATATTTAACACAACTTTTGTATGAAAAATTTCTTCAAAAAATGTGCCAGTGGCGAGAAATATGCTACGAAACATTATAAATATCTTGTTTATGTTGCCAATAATTTGTAGGACGAAAATTAAGGGTTATCAAACAATTATTATAGCAACGGGTTATAACTTACAAGTAGTCTATGTATAGGGTTCGGGGTCAGCCTAACAACTTGGCAAATAATAACACTATTATATCTGGGGATAATCGGTTTGTAACCGGGTGGCAAACGCATCCACCCCGACGAGCGTGTGAGTGAGCGAGCAGTTGACGGCCACCAGGTATCGATCCCCGGCCCTGAGAGACATCCTTATTCCCCTCGTCTAGTTAGTATGTAAATTCGGACGAGTGCGAATTCGCTCACTTGCTCTAACAGCATGAGAAAGGCAATGAGTCAGTACTGGATGTAGGGCCTGAAGCACATCGCCCTTCCACTCTATAAAACAATGAAGGAGGCTCTAAGTGTAATTATGAGGGAATCTATAGCGTCTATAAGAATATTTTTAAGATCTATAAGTCGTTACAGAAAAAATGATGTACTGCGAGATTTTATATAGCTTATATATTTTTCTTATTGTAGTCTATTTCCCTATGGTTAGTTTGTCAGCGAGCATAAATACATTATGATAGTTGAATATTGCAAATATATACATTAAACAAAATGAATATTAATTATAATTTTAACAATGAGTTGTATATTGCAATTATATTAGAAGCAAATTTTAACAATTATGTTGAAGTACGATATATTAACCAAGTATCAATTGGAATTGAAAGCCAATATAAATTATTTTGGTAGAAATTATATATTGAATTTTAAACCAATGCACAGTGGCCCATTGCCCAAAATAGGCGGACAAAAATGTAATAAGTTTTGGACTAAAACAAAAGTTGGTATACAAAGGTTTTTAAGGTCGCTATTTTTTCCAAATTTAAAATGGCGAATCCAAGATGGTGGACAAAAATAAAAAATAATTGTAATCATTAATATAATAACCCAGAAATGTTTGTATGTGAGTGAGTGAGTGTGTATGTGTAGAACGCTTTTTTTTGTAAAAATGCAGATTGGCATAGACGGGGATCGAACTCAAGACCTCCAGGGTAAGAGGCGAGAGTCTTAGCCACTATACCATGGCGACAGATAAGAATGTTATATATAATATCAAATAGTTTGTACTGAAATAAAAGACTACACAACAGCAATGAATAAATTTCTAATCAAGTAATCTGCTCGACGTAAAAATAAAAGGTTATACGTCAGAATAATTCAAATGTCAATTTTAAATATATTCCGAATCTTCAAAATGCATATCGAGTTGTGTACATTATGCCATTGTGTTTTAGCATAGGATCCATTATCACTTTTAAACTGCCGTGGAACTGCAATATTCAGAATCTAGCCTGATTATTTGATTCAAAAATAATAACGAATCAAAAGTCAAATCATTGAAAGTGTAGTGTAAAAAGGTTTGTAATACACATATTTTTTTGAATAATCGATAATGTGCATTGTACAATATATTTAACTCCAAATAGATGCAGTAAATAAATTTATGAATTAAATTATAAATTAAATAATAAACAAAATCTTGAAGAGTTAATTCAAACATATTTTGGCTGGAAAATTATATAAAATTATGAAAATTTTATTATTTTTAGGTTTGTTACAGGTTATACGATACAAACTGAGGGAAAACCGTGTAAGGGTAATCCCTTATTTTTATATTGTAACTATGATTTACAAGAAAATTACAAGATAATTTTCCATCCGTCAAAACTGACCTATATTCTGTGTACTATATGGGCACACCGTGCCCACGGGTGACCCTAGTTCAAATAATTATTCGTATGAACGGGTTTCGACCTGTGCCTGGTTATTAATTAGATAATATAAAATACAAATAATACAATAATACATAATGGCGACTTCATAATGAAGAATATCATTTATTCAAATAAAATATGTTCATGTAGGTTAATTTTTAAAATATAAAAAAATCAAAACTTTATATCCCAAACTTCATTACAAGCAAAAGTAGACCGACGAACTCGATCAAACTCACAACGATTCTTATAATTTTCAAAAAAATAATGCAGACAAAAATGCATAAAAAGTTATGTTTGACGTCAATATTTATACCCGTTAAAAAATAGTAAATTATATTAAACAACATATGGAAAACTTGTACATTCCTTCGACTACGCCCTCCATGAAACAAAATTGCAAAATATCACTCTAAACAAAAGTTATAACCATTTTAACGCACCGCTCAAATATGAGGTATAACAATGCGGTTGAGACCGGTGTATATCTGACTTAGTTTGACCTGCTCTCATACGTTATGCTGAAGACCAAACTGATTGTCAGTTCACAACAATGTACAGTGGTTACCCCTGTATCAGAGTACGAGGTACTTAAAATGAAATTAAGATCTTCACTTTTGTCCGCTTATTTCAAGAAATGGGCCACTGTGCAATATTCCGCTTAGACAGCGAAGTGTGATAAACATTGTAGAAAATTTAACAAATCATTTACACCATTTAAAATAATATTTAAATTACACCGTATTAAAACACATGTTTAATTATTATATTTAAAACGAAACTATGCGTGAGATTGTTTTAATAACGTTTAAATCTCTTTTATTTAATATTTTTCATTTATTCAATGTTTTGAAAATATTGTTATTACTTTGGGTTCATGTAATATATCCAACAATTTGAAAACTTGTATTTATCTTCTACTTCTATTATCAAACATTCTAATTTGGTGAGCATGAATTTAAAATCAAACATTTGCTAAAATATATAAATTACACCGTAGTAAATCAAATATATAATTATTATATATAAAACATAATTTTTCGCAAAATTGTATTTAAAAGGTTTATATTTTTTTTTTCGATTCATAAATAACGTTAATATACAAATTATTTCTTTTATTCGTTCAAATGATTTACTTTTATTTGCCATAACTTAGAATAAATTATATTTATTTATTATGTGAAAAAAAATTCCGAAAAATAGTGTTTTATTTTTATTTTTAAAACTCTGTAATCCCTTAAGTAAAAGAAGCTTAATTTGTATTTTTGAAAACCATTTTTTGCATGTCAAGCAAAACATTATATCAAATTGTAGTAAACACTTTTTAAACTATACGTAAAATAAACAATTTGGCGAAAACGTAAATGTAAGTAAAATTCAAAAATTATATCGATATTATATAGTATGCAAATATTTAACATTTAGTTGGTGTGATATTAGAAGTTTCTTTTAAATGTCAAACGCAAACGTTTTTAATACGCTAAATGTATATGCAGATATTTAAAAAAAAGTTTTTATGATGCATTATGTTACCCGGGCAGTCGGTCACTTCGAGTAACAGTTTCATTGCATTTCATAAAATTAAATATTATAAAATTTGTTAGTCAGTTACGTATAGTTTTAGAATAGTGTGGTATTTCAGATAACAATAGAGTTATGTTTCGCACAGAATTCGATAAATAATTTCTTACGTAATATATACATAATATTGTCGAACCTCGTTAACTCAAACCTAGAAAACCACTTTAGACCGAAGAATTTCTCGTTTCCCTGCCGTAGAAAAGCATAAAACTCTATAAAACGAAAAAAGAAGTCAATTTTTCACCAATCCACACCTACATTTCACGAATTTTGATGTTTCTGACTTCTATATCACGAAGCTTAGCTCAATAACACGAAGTTTACCTCTATAACACAAAGTTTATTTCTATAACACGAATTGATAGTTTTCTCGAAAAATTAGTTAGTATCGCGTAAATTATTTTCATGTGCTATCATTTATTCTTAATCTAGAAATGCCATCTCCAAAATACAAAAATCGCCCTCATTTGAAATGAAAAAAGAAATTATTCCGAATATTGATAATTCAACAAACATTGTGCTTCCAGCTCAATGTACGGGCATGCCCAATCAGAATAAATACAATACTAATAACAATTTGTTGTTGCAATCATCGAACATTATTTTACATTTCAATATTAATATTATTAATAATTTTTTTTGCCCTATATGTACACAATCTGTAAAAATATTATAAATAGAAAATTACTTAAGATCTTTTTTGATATTAAAAAAAAAATATATATATATATATCCTGGACCCACTATTTGTCGACATATAATATCTTAGAATATTTAGTAAATAATTACAAAAATTTTGAAAGTTGAACAATGGCAGTATTAAGGAGGGCTCCAAATTTTTGAACCCTATAACTCTGAACCTGTACAGACGCTTGGCTTTAAAATGCGACGGGAATTTCACGGGCGTGAAAATTATATGTTCGTCATATTTCATTAAAATTGACCTGGAACCTTCAGAGGAGATACGTCCACAAAGTTGTTATTACGGTTGAGCGACCGAGCGAGCGAGCGACATAATCCAATGATATAAGTTATATACATTTTCGTAATCCGGGAGACGAGACAAACACTTTTTGTTGGTAATTTTTTTTGATCCGAGAATGTTACAGACACATGACCAAACACTATAGCTGTCTTGTACTATCGTATGACGAGCTAAAAATGAGAACTGCTGCGGCTTGCGGTATTCTTCTTAGTATTTTTTCCAAAAATAAATTTAAAAAATAAAGCACTAATTTTAAAGAAGATCGTTTAACCCGAGCTCACAATGACATGAATTTTATTAATTTTGATATTACTAATTTTATATGCTGTATGCTTAGATTTGCCTAAATAATTACATGATAATCGCAATATCAACGAATATCAAAACTGAACACAAAAATACAGCATTATTAGGAAAAGCATAACGAAATTTCCGTTTATACTATTGTTGTAATAATATAATAGAAATACATCACAAAATATCATTATTTATTCTTTGATTATATGTACAAGAAAGTACAATGCAACAGATTCTTTTAATTAATATGAATTCTAAATAATTGTCTAAATTATTGGGGTCGTGTCATTGAATTCTTGTTCTAAAGTTAACCTCTGTTCGAACTGAAGCTTGTAATAATGACGTGAGAGACATCCATTTGCATAATAAAAGTGAAGCATTCGGAGTCGAGTCGAGAAAAGGCCTTCTTTTATAACCTTTATGATTTTGATTAGTTTCTTCTGGGAAAGATCGTCAAGAGGCAGCCATAGGTTTCTCATGCAAGAAATGTGAAGGATGTAAAAACGAATGCGTATAACAATCAGAAATTCCAATCGATTTTTTTGCCCATACATTTGACTGGCCATTGAAGTAGTCATTATTTGTGTGTTGCTAAGTACGGAGTATTGGCTAACATTATTCTCATTAGTGAAATATGAATTATAAACTGTACTTTGTCATTACCCATAACTGACATATCTGCTATAAATAATATAACTGACACAGGGGGTACCTTGTACCTATTTAGTGTGTTGTGTACTTTACACAGAGTGGCATCTGCTATATTATATTGATATTGTATGTCAATGAGAAATATAAATAATTCGTAGTTAATACAATAAAGTTATATTTATTCTAATTTGAAGTTTTTGAGTCGCTATTAAGCATTTATGTTAAAATGACCGACCAAATAACAAATATAAATAAAAGTGCTACCACGGGAGCATCGAAAACAGTATTTCAATGTGATTTAGTGAAATACGAGTTACGGAATCATTTTTTGAATTGTAAAACTTAAGTTTAAGAAGAGTTACATGTTATTATTCAATTTTGAAGAATTTAATATGAAGAAAGTGCATATTTTTGCCTAATTGGCATATATTTTTAGCAAATACGTGTTTTCTTCCATTTATTTTAAATTATAGTAAATATTTTCACTTTAAAATGGCCAAAAAGCAGTGATTTTTGAAAATATGAGTTGCGGTAAGATTCTATAGTTGGTCAAATTATAATAACTGCAAGTAAGTAAATTTGTAATTCTGATTATTAGAGAAATAAAAACTTGAAGAGATAATTCAAACATATTTAGAAACATGATTGGTAGGCAATTTTATTTTTTATTTTTGATGGCACAATCCATTGTATTTTAGCATATAACTAATTATCACTTTTAAAACTGCCTTCACACTACAGTTTAATACTGCAAAATTCAGAATCTAGTCTCATTATTTAATTCAAAAACAATAATGAATCAAATGTAAAATTATTAAAAATGTTGTGTAAGAAGGGTTTGTTATACATATTTTTTTAATAATCGAATCAAACAATAAACCGCAATCGTAAGTAAATATATAATCCTGCTTTTTGTGTAATAATACAATTAAAGCCCGTTCTACATTATACAAGTTTCATACTAGAAACTAGTACAAGTTTTAATACAAGAATCTAGTATGAAATTTGGATACTTAATAGTAAAGTACAGTGTGATGTAAATAGAGATATTCGTGTTCTTTGTCTAAAACAGTTCTGCCAACAAATTTTTATAAATTTGACATTTGGAGGTTAAGTGCAGATAATTAATTTTGTTGTGATAATACAAAATATCATAAATATATAAATCTTATTTTTATTATAAGATTATACCTTATACAACAGTGGTTGAATTTCATATAAATTAATTAACGTTTTGATTATTTCTTCTGACAACAAATATAAATTTCATTAAACGTCAAAGCTTGTAATTTGTTTCAAGTTGGTATCTACCAAAATAGTATCGAACTTGGATGGAAAATAGGACCAGACCTAGTTTATAAAAAGTATCTAGTACACAAAATTTGATGTGATTTTGCCTAATTTACATTAGCCAAGTTTCATACTAGATTCTAGTATTAAAACTTGTACTAGTTTCTAGTATGAAACTTGTATAATGTAGAACAGGCTTAAGGAAACTGTCTTAATGATACAACACTTATGTCCAGTTGCACCATACAAGGTTAAAATCAAAACTTTTATATAAATCTTAGTATACATTTATTGGATGTTACGCAGTGCATGATAAGCGATCGATTAGTTAATCTCAGCATAGTGATCTAAAATCAAAATAGCGTTCAAAAAAGTACTCGATTATTTCTTTATTATTATTTGCGATGTGGAAATTTGTATTACTATTATAGTCAAACGATACAAACCGAAGAAAAACCGTGTAATTAATATTAAATTACATAAAAATTCGCCATCAATCAAAATGACCTATGTTCTGTATATCATATGGGCACATGGTGCCCACGGGTGACCCTAGTATGTTTTATATGTATCTGTGGGGAGGGAGTAGAGTCCGTGCTCCTGATATTTGTATGGCGATATTATGATGAAAATTATTATAAGTCTTCCTAGGGCAAGTCGTAAAGTATTGTGTATCGAATGTAAACAAGCGGATTTATAATGTCATAGTGAATGTTATAAAAAAGTGTGTGTTATTGCGAAATCATTCACCTTTAGCGGGTTCAAAAAATTGTTTTTTTTTTTGCAGATTCGGACACTTTGAAGTGTTGACTATGGGTTTCTGTAGCCGTTTTTCGAAATTCGAGTTGGAAATATGTGAAATTGCGATTTAAACAAAACAATGTTTTTGTTCAAACACGGCGTTTTTTAAAACGCGCGGTAGAATATCTGGACAACGAATTAACCGATTTAACTCTCAATAAGCGCATCTTAAAGGTAATAAAATTCTCTAGAAGTTGATCCTCGACGAAGTGTGTCCGACAATTATTAATATTTTTTAAGGCCCGCCAAAGGAGAAAAAAAGTGGCAAAAAATGACATTTTTCGTACGATGGCCATTTTGCTAATTATGGTCCAAATGGACCACCCGAGGCTCAATTTCTAGACAATTTAATATACTTTAATACCCTTTTTCTTTTTTCAAACAATTGGGACCAGAGTTATGCTACCGCGCGCCTAAATTGAGCTGCCCACTTTGGACCTGGACATCTTCACCGGGGCTGAACGTACCCGATTTTAAAAAATACCTTATTAAAGAGAAAAGTTGAATAAATACGATACGAAAAACCGCCTGCGAATATCTCGAACGTACCCTGAGAAAAAATATCTGGAGTGGCCTGCACTCAACTTTCTTTTACGTAGTTTTTAATAGATAGATATTAATATACATATATATAAATTAATGAAAATAACAGGATAATTATGCAAATTTATAATGGATCTGAATTTGAATTACTAATCGTATGCACTCTTAAACAGTTAAATTTCACAGTAAAACTCTGAAATTGTTAATTAATTATGTCAGCAAATATATAATATAAATTGATTCTATAATAATTTACCTGATACAATTTATTCTTATAAGAAATCAATATTTTAAATATTAATTCAGAGAGATAACTGTCAAAGTAATGCTTGTTTGTTCTCAATAAACAAGAAACAAATGATGTAACTCATGGTTGATTCGTTTTAAAAATAATAAAATTTGTCGCAATTGTAGGTATCACCATGGCAACGTAAGATATTTGAGTTTTTTCGTAGCAGTTATCTCATAACTGGTACAATATATGAAGAAACTTTTCAAACAAAACTTGTGCGAAATATTATTATCTTTCATTATGAACATAACTATTTTTGCCGTAAGTGTAGCCGTTCTAGTGATATTAGAGATAGAACAAAAAATGTATAGAGTAAACATGCACTACCGGTTTGAATATTCTTTTCAAAAATAGGAGGTGCACATCTAGGGTATATACAAGTCTTAAGTTTGAAGTTTCATAATTTTTCGTTCGACAGTTTTGGCCCTAGAGCGTTCACAGACACACACACACACACACAGACACACAGACAGACAGACACATAGATAGACAGACAGACAGACGTCATTCCGAAAATAGTCACATTCGATTCAGAAAAGGTCAAAATATGTATATCCGTTGAAATCTCGAGTTCGAAATTTTTCATGATTACAATACTTACTTATTACTCTGTAAAAGAAAGTAAAAATGTAAAAACAGCTTTTTTTTGCGCTCTAAAGGTGAATGCCACCTTAAGAGTGTGCAATGGTGTTGTTGCTTTCATAATTAAAGACAAAATATAAGGATATATCAGAAGGTATATAGAATAATTAAATTATTTCAATAATATTATATATTTACTTTCTTTTACAGAGTAATAAGTAAGTATTGTAATCATGAAAAATTTCGAACTCGAGATTTCAACGGATATACATGTTTTGACCTTCCCTGAATCGAATGTGACTATTTTCGGAATGACGTCTCTGTGTGTCTATGTGTGTGTCTGTGTGTGTGTCTGTGAACGCTCTAGAGCCAAAACTGTCGAACGTAGAATTGTGTAACTTCAAACTTAAGACTTGTATATACCCTAGGTGCACCTTTTATTTTTGAAAAGAATATTCAAATCGGAAGTGCATGTTTACTCTATGCATTTTTTGTTCTATCTCCAGTAACACTAGACCGGCTGCACTTATGGCAAAAATAGTCAATATCATAATGAAAGAGATTAACATTTCGCACAACTTTTGTTTGACACATTTCTTCATAAATTGTACCAGTTATGATAACTGCTACGAAAAAACTCAAATATCTTATTTACGTTGCCATAGTGATACCTACACTTGTGAAAATTTTTATTATTTTTATATCGGATCAACCATGAGTTACATCATTTGTTTCTTGTTTATTGAAAACAAAAAGTAAAAAGCATTGACAATTTTCTGTTCGAATTAATATTTTAAATATTGATTTCTTATTAGAATACATTGTATCAGGTAAATTATTATAGAATCAATTTATATTATATATTTGCTAACATAATTAAATAACAATTTCGGAGTTTTACTGTGGAGTTTGACAATTTAAGAGTGAATACGATAAGTACTTCATATACAGATCCAATATAAATTGGTATAATTATCCAGTTATTTTCATTAATATATATATATATATATATATATATATATATATATATATATATATATATATATATATATATATATATATATATATATATATATGTATATTAATATCTATCTATTGAAATTACGTAAAAGAAAGTTGAGTGCAGGCCACTCCAGATATTTTATTTAAAGATTTAGCAACTAAGTGACGCAATTGATTTAGTATGCGTATATTTTTCGTATATTGTGGAATACTTGTTAGTTATGATTTTTTTTCAATTATTGTAATAGTTTTTCTTGCAAAATGTTGTCTACCTAATTAGAAATATTTAATTTCAAAAATTATTCTATTTGTGCAGATATCAAACTTTAAAAGAATTAAATGTTACAAATAGAAATTCAATGCGGACTACTGGAATAAATGCGATTGGTGGATCTTCTATTCGCAATACCACTATGAATGCGATAAAATATTTGATAACAAATCAACTGGCAATGAAATTCAATTGGACTGGCTCGAGAAGTTATCTTTCAAAGATGAATGCAATAAATGGTAATTTAATTTTTTTTTTTTTTGATACGTACGCGCCGCTTTAGGGAATGTTCCCTCCTCAGCTTGTTGTATGGTGTCAGTGTTGATGACCGATATTGGCATTTGTGTACCTAAGCTATCCCTGTCCCCTCCTCGGTGTTAGTTGTTGAAGAACGCGCTGTGTAGTTTTGTTGTGTATCTAGGCAGGGGTACCCGTAAAAAATATCTGGAGTGGCCTGCACTCAACTTTCTTTTACGCAGTTTTCACTGATTATTGATTATAAAAATATAAAATTAGAAAATAATAATCCAACAGAAACAATATGAAAACCAAGCTTACCTTATATAAATGAATGGATGGAAAATGATACCAATACCAATTTGTAATGGGTTTGAAGTACTAGCTATCACTACTAACTAATACTCTACAGAAATATTCTGAAATATCATTTATCTAATTGGGTCTATTTTGTTTTTCTGTCAAAATAGCAGATGATCCGATTTTATAAGCTACATGCGAATCCATGGCAACGTAAACAAGATATTTATAATGTTTTGTAGCATTTTTCTCGCAACTGGTACATTTTTTGAAGAAATATTTCAAACAAAATTTGTGCGAAATATTAATTTCTTTCATTATAAACCTAACTATTGTTGCCGTAAGTCTGGCTGTTCTAGTGATATTGGAGACAACAAAAAATGTATAGAGTAAACATGCACTACCGGTTTGAATATTCATTTCAAAAATAAGAGGGTTAATAAATACTGGTAATATATTTAACATTATAAAACTGTAAAATTTTATTATGCAATAACAATTATTAAAATTTCTTATCTCCAAATGGTTTTCTACCGCTGTCAATATTAACATATTATAAAAAATAAATACAAGAAGAAATTTTAGTCCATATTTTCTTAGACATTGGCTTTACTGAAATTAATTTTTTAATGTAAAAAATAATAATTTAAATGAAAAAACGTAAATACACAAATCATCAAGTTTATTAAGAAATAATTTCAGTTCAAGAAGATATACACTTAATAGACAAGTGTAAAATGTAATAACTAAATATTGAAAAGAAAATTATATTTTAAACTTATGTCACCTTTACAGTCAGCATAGTGATGTATTTATGGTAAATATGTGGTTTTACCGCCGTTTTACACACACGAGAATCATTCCGAAAATTATTGCGAAAATTATTCTAAAATTTCTTTAGAGAAATATGGAGTTAAATTATGAATATGTTATTACATACTGCGCATAATTTTTGTAAAAATTATTCATGCGCTTCTACTATTATATTTACACATTTATGTTAAATTTTGCACATAAATGTTACTCTGGTTTCCCAGCTCTATTGAATAATATTATTAAAGAAAAATTTACCTACAAAAAATTACGCAGAAAATTAAAATTTCACGTAGGCGAAAAATTATATTAGGAGCATTGATAAAAATATGTTTGCGATAACATTTTATAGCTAAAATTCTTTTGATTACTGTATCAAGAAATCGTGGTCCATTGAAGGGATGATTATAAATATAAAAAGAGGATATCTTACTAAAATTAATATTAACTAATTTCTTTTTGCAAAAGTGAACATATACCACTTTCAAAAATAACGGCTCATATATTGAAATGTAAACGTTAAAAATATGCTTTCTAAGCGCAAGATTAAACGTATAAATTAAACGTCTGATAATACGTAGAAGTCGCGGTTATTACACCGCAATTTATATCACGCATAATAGAAACGCTTTATATCAAATTAAAACGTTAATAATATGTATCATTGTATACTGGGATCAGAAAGTAGAGGGCACATATTTGGTCTTAAACCGAGCGACGAGTAGCATTCAAGTATATGAGATATATATTTTTTTGGATTCTGGGCGATGACACAGAAACTTTTTGTTAAGGAAAATGTTAAATTCGAGAATATTACAGACACACAAATGAATGCTTTTGCACAAAATTTTAGGTTAATCCTGGATAGCACCGGGCCCAAAATCATGGGGCTATTCGTAAATTCGGTACAACATGTCATTTAAGATTACAATTGGAAAAATGATTTAAGACATTTTTAAATCATTTGACAGACGTTTACGGTAACACTTTTACTTGTGCGTAAATACATCATTATTTACTGTGAAACTAATCCTTTAAAAGTACGACATTAATTTAAGCAAGAATATTCAAAATGCTAAACAGTGGCTTCTTGATTATGTATGAATAAAAGAGAGAAAAGTAGCTTACAAAGAAGGTGTAAGTGTGTGTGTGTTTGTGTGTGAAGATGTGGTGGGAGTTGGTGTTTAAGCGGGCCAACAACCAACGAAGCGAGTGAAGTTTAATTTGTCTGAAGTTGTGTGTTGTGAGCTTTCCAATAACTTTCCCGTTATTTACTGCTAACAGGCGCCAGTTGCGAATTGCACCACTTGAGACGCATGCGCACTTTTACTACGGTTAATTAAACAATAAATACCAAATTCCTGGCTCACTTTAACAAATGAAAAATATGTCTGTGCTTGTGAGAGATTCACTAAGACAATACACGAGTAGTCAGTGGATTGTATACATACTAATATATCACAGCAGTTATATTATTGCTATTCAACGCTATAGAAATTAAACATTTAGAACATTATAGTCCGTCAAATGACGTGCGAGTGCATCTTGGCAGTTTGATAGTATTATCCAACTTATATAATTCCGTATAAGTGCGATTGGATTTAAACTGCGAACGGTTTCCAATGGGTTACCAAAAAATATGTGTATTTAGTCTAAATCATTCCTTTACCTTGAAAGGTATAGGGGGCATAATGGTCTTACGACCGACTGAGCGATGATCCAAGTATATGATGAGTCATATACATTTTTGGATTCAAGGATATTTTGCATATTCTGATCTTAAGTGTTTATCTTAGTTGAATTTAATATTCATTTAGTGTTAGATCTACTGTTCTATATAGTAGGTAGGTTGGTATAACATTTTCTTTTCCAATTGGTTCGTGTTTCCGTCGTTCGTTCCCAAGGATTGATTTAGGAACGTGTAATTAGCAAGCAGACTCACTGCACTAATGTTCATCTAAACTGTGTTTAATTTGCTGTTTTCTATGCGGCATTTCGCTCCGAGCGGAATTTCTGTACTCATTCCCCACAAACTTTACACGTACTTAATACTCCGCCATCCAACCCAGACTCGACCCCACTGGCTGTTACCTTGAATTAAAATCAATTGCCGTCCAAAAATAACAATGAGCTTTGTCACGTCGCTAATTTTATTGCTGCTCTTAATATTTCCGCAGAAATGATCTTATAATTTGTTATTAATGAATTTATATTAAACCTTAACTATAATAGGTAGTAACCTATTCCTTTTCTATCACTGTAGTTAATTCGTTTAATCATGTTTCATACCTAATATGCGGGTTTCGGGAATTTTAAACGATGTACTCGATACATAATGGAAAGGACCTAAGAGATTTTTAGGTCGTCGTACGATAGTACAAGACAGATACGAGTATAGTGTTTGGTCATGTGTCTGTAACATTCTCGGAACAAAAATTATTCTTGATTAATGGAGTTTGTTTCGTCACCCTGATTTCGAAAATGTATATAACTTATATGACTGGATTATGTCGCTCGCTCACTCGCTCGTCCGTAAGACCAACTTTGTGGACGCATCTCCTTAGAAGGTACGGGGCCGATTTTAATGAAATTTGATATACATATAATTTCTACGCCCGTGAAGTTTCCGTCGCATTTTAAATCCAATCGTCAGTTCAGGTCCGGAGTTATCCCAAAATTTGGAGCCCTTCTAAATACTGCCCTGGGTGAACTTTTATATTTTTATTAAATTTTTACTAATAATTCTTAAGATAATATATATCAACAAAGATTTTCCAAATGGTGAGCCTAGGGGTTATAAAAATAACATTGTTTTTTTTTTATTATCAAAAAATGTAAAAAAAAAATATCTGAAGTGGCCTGCACTCAACTTTCTTTTACGAAGTTTTCACTGATTATTGATTATAAAATATAAAATTAGAAATAATATGAAAACTAAGCTTACCATATATAAGTGAATGGATGGAAAATGATACCAATACCAATTTGAAATGGGGTTGAAGTACTAGCTATCAAAACTAACCAATACTCTACAGAAATATTCTGAAATGTTATTTATCTAATTGGGTCTATTTTGTTTTCCTGTCAAAATAGCACATGATCCGATTTTCTAAGCAACATGCGAATCCATGGTAACGTAAACAATATATTTATAATGTTTTGTAGCATTTTTCTCGCAACTGGTACATTTTTTGAAGAAATGTTTCAAACAAAAATTGTGCGAAGTATTAATATCATTCCGAAAATAGTCACATTCGATTCAGGGAAGGTCAAAACATGTATATCCGTTGAAAACTCGAGTCCGAAATTTTTCATGATTACAAGACTTACTTATTACTTCGTATGAGAAAGTAAAAATTGTAAGACTATCTATATCTATAACATTTTTTTCAAATTGTTAACCAAATGGCCATAATAATTAACAACTACTGCTCGCAACGCTTATCCTATCATAAGGCGAGCTCTACGCATTGGTGCGTTGTATGCGTACCAAATCTTGTTCTTTAATATTACTAGACAAAAAATAGTTAAGATTATAATGAAAGTCATATATATTTCGCATTACTTTGTCTGAAAAGTCGCTTCAAAAAATATATCAGTTACGAGAAAACTGCAACGGAATATCTTAAATATTTTAAATATACCAAGCAAAATAGCACTACAATCAAAACTAATAATTATTTAATACATAAACTGCCCTTCACCAGAATCTAGCCTGATTATTTGATTCAAAAATAACTACGAATCAAATGTCGAAACATTAAAAGTGTTGTGTAAAAAGATTTGTAATCTGTTTCCTGCTGGCCCAAGTGATGGCTCCTCCTGCGTATTTGAACAGTAGTCCACTCACCAACCGACGCGTCCCTGGTTCATTCGCGAAATCTGCATAACTGTAGGCTTCTAATTTCATATGTCCTGCACTTGCGCTGTACCTGATACCAAGATGTGTTGTACCCCTGATGTACTTCATTATACGTTTTACCAAGGCCCAGTGTTTCTCTTCAGGACTGTCGATAAACTGTGAAACGTAGCTCACGGCAAAAGTAAGGTCCGGCCTGGTAGCTACCGCCAAGTACATCAGACATCCGACTGCCTCGCGATATGGGGCTGTTGTCGGCTCAGCATCTGCATCTTCTTTGTCCAGATAAGCTGCAATTGGTACGGAAATCTTGTTTGCGTCAGCCATACCAAACCGAAGAAGTATAGACTCTGCATAAGATCCTTGATTAATGATAACTGAACCATCATCATGACGATTAATACAAATATTAAGATAATGTCCAACCAGCGCCACCGTGATTTTAAAGGCAGCTCGCAGCATCCGCATGAACTCATCCTCTTGACTTGTAGCAGCAACCAATCCATCGTGTACATAAAGTACAACTAGTAGCTTGGCCTGATCCGTAACTCGATAGAATAGACAGGGATCAGCAGTGCTTTCAGTCATACCATCATTGATCAATACGTCCCTGAATGCTCTGTTCCAGGTTCTTGGCGATTGTTTAAGTCCGTATAAACTCTTTTTGAGTTTACACACGCGGTTGCTGCCATCTGTGAATCCATGCGGTTGCTGCATATAAATTTCCTCTTCCAAATTTCCATTCAGGAAAGCTGTTTCCACATCGAACTGCTGCAACTCAAGACCCTCAACGGCGGCAATACTCAACACAGTACAAATAGTGTCAAACCGTGCCACAGGAGCGAACGTCTCAGTATAATCTACACCCTTGCGTTGATTATAGCCACGAACAACAAGAGGAGCTTTATAGCGAGTAATTTCTCCATTGGCATCTCGTTTGATACGATACACCCATCCATTCGAAATAGCTTTTCGACCCACTGGTAGATCAACAAGGGACCAAGTTAAATTTTCTGCCAGAGACTTTATCTCCTTTTCCATGGCCATCTTCCAGTGTTGTTCTTCCGCACCCGTGATCACTTCCTTGAAATTTTTTGGTTCGTTCAATTCAGAAACCATAATTTCAATCGATCCGGTGGTTTGAGTTTCACTCGGTCCCGAAGTTGCCTTCTTGAAGATGTGTTCCCGACTTCTTCACGTGGATCATCTGCTGCGAGAGTATCCTCTTCTTCCGTCTGAGTAACCTCTTCTTCCGTCTCCGGTTCGACTTCATTATTGAGTTTGTTGTCAGACTGAAATAATGTCTAAGTTTTCCCAGCACACTCCGGCACGAAAACGACATTCCTGCTTCGAACGACACAATTCCCAGGCTGCATCCAAACTCGAAATCCGTCGACATCCTCCGAGTATCCGACAAAGATACCTTTTTGTCCCTTGGAATCCCACTTCTTGCGTTGCTGCTTCGGAACGTGGACGAAGCATTCAGTGCCAAAGATGTGTAGCTTATTTAAACGCTCAGTTCGACCTGTAAACATCTCATAAAGAGTCTTACCTTCAACTCTACTGGGACCTGCTCGATTCAGTACAAACACCGCAGTATTCACCGCCTCTGCCCAGAGTGACTTTGGTAGATTCTTAGCAAGAATTATCGTGCGAGCCAAGTCCACAACAGTTCTATTAGTTCGCTCTGAGCAGCCGTTCTGTTCGGGTGTGTAGGGATTCGAGATGATAAACCTAACGCCATTCGAGTTCAGAAACTTTTTTACCGTGTTGTTGTCAAATTCAAGTCCGCCATCACTTTGTTGTGATTTAACAGATCGTCCATAGCTATTTTTGACAATCTTCAACATGTCTTGAATTTTATCCACAGTCACGGATTTCTCTTTCAAAAAATAGACAAACCGCATCTTGAAATAATCGCATGTAAAACATACGAAATATTTCGTCCCTCCAAGTGACGTACTTTCCATCGAGCCCCACAAGTCAGTGTGCATAATCTCTCCACATTCCGTTGTACGTTGCTGTCTTGATTGAAAGGTAGCTCGATGCTGTTTACCCTCGACGCAAACACCACAAAACTCATCGTTCTTTCCAACCTCAATACCATTTTGCTGCAGAATTGTCAAAACTTGACGTTTGTTTTGATGTCCAAGACGCTCGTACCAAATCTGCAATGAATCCCTGACCAACACGTTAGCTCCTCTGTCTCGTACTAACTCGGGTATCTTCACTCGTATTGCCATCTTGAAAAGTTGCCCGTGCCAATTCCATCTTTTATAAATTCACAACAAGATTTTGTCGAGTTAAGCAATAGCACTTTGTCTAAAGCTGATGTGTCAGAATAAATTCCTGCGAGCATTGGGCACATAAAAAACATTTTCCATGTGACATAACAACCACACACCATTAACATCTGCTATCAAAATCTATTTTTCCACGTAGCATAGCACCGAAGTGGTGGTTTCTTCTGCATATTTTTATCTGCTGGTTTTCTTGGTACCTTCGCTTGCATAACTTTTTCTCCCATTTTTGCCTTGCTTGCCATCAGTGCCATCAGTTCTTCTTGTTTTACAGCCCGCTGCTGACGTCGTTTGTCGTCCGATGTCAATATACTTACCAGATTGGACAGATTTCTCAGGTCGTCTGGTCTAGCCCACCAAGCTTGTCTCAAGCTTTCGTAATCGTCCGGCAAAGTATCCAACAATTTTACCATCACAGACAATTAATCTGGCTTCATACTCAGTTGCTGTAAATGTAACACCACTACCTCAAATTTTGAAATATGTGTAACAATATCGTCTGACGGATTTATACTAAAGTTGAAAAATTCAGCTTGAACGGTATGAGCAGCCTGTTGCGTTTGCTGTTCATAAATAGTATGTAATTTAACCCACATATATCTTGCAGTTTCACATGTCACGAGTAATGACAGGACCTTACTTTCAATTGACTTCACAATTATTTGACTTGCCAATCTATCCGCTTTGTCCCATACTTTCAAACTTGCATTGTATGCGGCGACCGTATCCGCTGCAGCCCCATCCACCACTGCCTGTGGTTTCGTGATTTCACCAACACATACTTCATGTGCATTCTCAGTTTCCCGTAACAGGTTCCTGAGTACGAACTTCCAAAGATTCCAATTCTCTGCGCCTCGCAGCTTATCAATTCCTTGGAATTCCATAACTGGTAAACATAAAAAAATACTATACCACGAGCAAGCTGAGTTTATAATCTCTATTTCGTATTTATCAACTACGCTCTGCTACCATATTAACGTAATGGTAAATCAAACAACGAATAGAATCTGGTTATAGTTTTATTTAAATTAGATTACAGCATGGAACGACAAAACGTTATTATGTCAAAATAAAAACGAAAAACAAGTGAACCCAAGTAAAAACTAACTAGATGTTTTTACAGTTATCTTACAGTTCTACAAGATGGGTGCTGATACCTGTAAAATATATTTGGTAAGTACAAATAATTCCAGCACAAAACTAAATATCGATTTTATTTTGACTGGTATGTGAACTGTAAGTTCGTATAAATAGTGTAACGAAAGATGTTTGCGGTTTTTGTACGGTGACCTGATGAATTGGCAAACGGCCAGATTGTAAATCCGCCTGTCAAAATATGTCGACTTTAAAAAAAAATTAAACAGATAAAATGCATCTAAACCCGATTTTAGGAGAGTTTCATACTGAATTTAAATCAATTAGAAAGAAGTATATGAAAATAAGTTTGCAGATATACAGGCTGATATATCTGCACTACCTGATTCAGACGTAGAAGATGAAACAGAATATGCCAAAGGAATTCCCAAATTGACGAAGACGACACTGAAGAAGAGTCAGATGATGGTCAAGAAAATTAAGAAGTTGATAAAGATATTCTGTTAACGCAATGTTTACCAGGAATACGAAATTGAAAAATAAGAAAAGAAATGTAACTTGAATGAAAAATCTGTTTATCAAAATTTAAAGATTGTTTTAACACTTTTCATACCAAATGAATACATTTAATGTGTTTTCTGTATAAAAATATTATTTCAGTGAGAAGTACGTTTCTATTACTAGTAATTTTTATCTTTATGATATGTTGGTGGCATTTGCCACGGCATCCTAATTCCTATACCTATAGAGCAAACCAGTTCAAATTTGGTATTGGAGTTGTGGAGCTTCCAATCAATAATAACATTTTATTTTTTATTTTTAATATAAAAAGTGAGTGTGTATGTGTAGAACGCTTTTTTTTTTTGTAAAAATGCAAATTGGCATAGACGGAGATCGAACTCACGACCTTCAGAGTGAAAGGCAAGACTCTTAACCTCTGCGCAATGGCGGCTCTTAATAATGTTATATAAAATCAAATAGTCTATACTGAAAGATAAAACAATCACTACGCTTCTGAGGTTGCTAGGTCGGCAAAACAAAACAAAAGTGACAATTCGGATAAAAAAAAAATATTCAATTGACATTTATTTTCTGTCAATGTCAATAATTGTGAGTCGCTATTAAGCATTTATGTTAAAAAGACCGACCAAATAACAAATAGAAACAAATGTGCTACCACGTGAGCATCAAAAACAGAATTTCATTGTGAATAAGTGACGTACGAGATACGGAAGCATTGTTTGAATTGTAGATCTTAAATTTAAGGGGAGTAACATGTTATTATTCAATTTTGAAGTATTTAATACGAAAAAAGTGCATATTTTAGCCTAATTTGCATATATTTTTAGCAAATACGTGTTTCCGTCCATTTATATTAATTCATAGTTAATATTTTCTCTTCAAAATGGCCAAAAAGCAGTGATTTTTGAAAATATGAATTACGGCAAAATTCTATAGTTGGTCAAAGTATAATAACTGCAAGTAAGTAAATTTATAATTCTGATTATTAAAGAAATGAAATCTTGAAGAGATAATTCAAACATATTTAGAAACATGATTGGTTGGCAATTTTATTTTTTATTTTTGATGGCACAATCCATTGTATTTTAGCATATAACTAATTATCACTTTTAAAACTGCCGTAACACTGCAGTTTAATATTGCAAAATTCAGAATCTAGTATCTTGTAAAAATGCAAATTGGCATGGACGGGGATTGAACTCACGACCTCCAAGATGAAACGCAAGATTCTTAACCACTGCGCCATGGCGACTGCTTATAATGTTATAAAAAATAATCAAGTAGTTTATACTGATAAAAAAGACTACACAACAGCAATAAATAAATTTCTAATCAAGTAATCTGCCCTACGTAAAAATAAAAGGTTATACGTCAGAATAATTCAAATGTCAATTTTATATATATTCTAAATCTTCAAAATGCATATCGAGTTGTGTCCATTATTTCTTATTTTTAATGGCCCGAGCCATTAGACCCATTATCACTTTTAAAACTGCCGTGGCACTGCAAAATTCAGAATCTAGCCTGATTATTTGATTCAAAAATAAAAACGAATCAAATGTCAAATCATTGAAAGTGTTGTGTAAAAAGGTTTGTAATACACATATTTTTTGAATTATCGATTCAATTAGAAAACAGAAACCGTAAGTATATTTTTAATCCCGATTTTTGTGTAATAATACATGTACAGAGACTGTTTTAATTCACGTGTACAAATGTTCAAAATATTGTTTGTATTATTCAGTTCGCAGTAATACCGCAGTTACAACATTTAATACAAGTAATAGACAAATTATGAAATAATATTAGATTTTTGAAGAGGTAGCAAAGCTAGCGCATGTTTTTCGCTAACATCTGCTAGCAGCAAAATATTTTATAACTAAGGTACATCTGTCAATTTAGTTGTTGTGTTTCCGCTTAGTAAATAAAATTGGCAAAACACATCTATTTATTAAATCAACTTAAATATTTTGATTATTTTTATGTATTAATACAGAATTTGTTATTTATTTCTGCAAATAAGTACAGTCCGCCAATTGTACAACTATTTTTGACGTACATCGTCATTAAGAAATTCGTATAACACAACCTTTTTATTCATGTTGACAAATATCGTAACTACAACAAAAAACAGATGTCGTATTCAAAAATTTCCGAAATTAGCGGAAAACAGGCGATCAATGGGGTATTATATTTCGCTGCTGCTAGGCAAAATCTGCTAGCTTACTAACTTCATTGAACACCGCACCTACTGTATGCAGTGCCATCAAGTAATACTTCAAAGTTACCGCGCTTTTTCCGACTTTGTTATCAGAATGATTTGTTTCAATTTCATACATTAATGCAAATAATGATAATTAACAATTTTAATTAACTAACAAATTTTAAAATCTTTAATTATATTATTATTCTACTAGGGTCACCCGTGGGCACCATGTGCCCATATGGTACACAGAACAGTATCAGAACAGAATCAGGCTAGATTCTGAATTTTGCAGTATTAAACTGATGCAGTGTCACAACGGCAGTTTTAAAAGTGATGATAATTAATTATATGCTAAAATACAATGGATTGTGCCATCAAAAATAAAAGAATAAAATTGCCAACCAAACATGTTTCTAAATATGTTCGAATTATCTCTTCAAGATTTTATTTCTCTAATAATCAGAATTATAAATTTACTTACTTGCAATTATTATAATTTGACGAACTATAAAATCTTACCGCAACTCATATTTTCAAAAATCACTGCTTCTTGGCCATTTTGAAGTGAAAAATATTAACTATGAATTAAAATAAATGTACAGAAACACGTATTTGCTAAAAATATATGCTAATTAGGCAATAATATGCACTTATTTCATATTATACACTTAAAAATTGAAATTATAGCATGCTACTCCCCTTAAACTTAAGATTAAACTTTGAATTGAAGATTTATCACAAAAACTTTTTTGACATTTCATTCTGACGTTTGATTCGTTTTTGTCTATTTCAAAGCAGACTGAACTTCAGAATCGTAGTGATTGTTTTATTTCAGTATAAACTATTTGATTATTTTTTATAACATTATTAACAGTCGCCATGGTGCAGTGGCTAAGTGTCATGCCTTTCACCCTGGAGGTCGTGAGTTCGATCCCCGTCTATGCCAATCTGCATTTATACAAAAAAGCGTTCTACACATACACACTCACTCACTCACATACACACTCACATACAAACATTTCTGGGTTATTATATTAATGATAATTTATAGTCATTTTAAAATTACTATAACATGCATCAAATTATTAAATAACATTAAATGTGCATTGTACAATATATTTAACTACAAATAGATGCAGTAAATAAATTTATAAATTAAATTATAAATTAAATAATAAACAAAATCTTGAAGAGTTAATTCAAACATATTTAGACACTTGATTGGCTGGAAAAATATATCAAATTATGATTTTTTTTTTAAGGTTTGTTATCTGTTACACGATACAAAGTGTAGGAAAACCGTGTAAGGGTAATACCTTATCTTTAAATTGTAACTAAGATTTACAAGAAAATTACAAGAAAATTCTCCAACCGTCAAAACTGACCTAAATTTTGTGTACTATATGGGCACACGGTGCCCACGGGTGACCCAAGTATATATAGAAACGATCCTAACCCTCAAATAATAAGATATCGTGGCAGTTTTTGACATTTGTCACTCATTTCACTTCAGGTTTTAACGGGACCGTTACATGTTTAGTATTATAGTGAATACCAAAGAGATGTTAAATTTTAACAACCAGCTATTTCTAATTTTTTAACAGGTATTTCTAACGTGTTTACGCTTAACGGATTACAAGCAGAGTAGACCTGTGTATCTTCAAGATACCAATAATATGTTTCTGATCAATCCATGTAGAAATGCGGTTATGATTACACAGGTTTTTAAAGCGAATATTCTTTTGACGTTTCATATGAAAGCATCACCCTTCATTATTGCAACGAAAATAATATCTATCGCGTTATTCAAATATTTAGATAATGCATTGCGCAGCGATACCGCTGCCAGCAAGTCAGATAGTCGGGAAAAGGGAATAAAGAACGATGTATTGAATTGAATTGTCTGGTCACATTTGAAGCTGGCTGAAGAGAGATAGGTGTCTATTTGTAGAAACTTATTGACGTTAGAATTCGCGTGCATCGCGACGACAAGGGCTTTAAAGAAACATCCGTTTTCTCACGAGGCGACGAGGCCACTGGTAATTCTCCGGACCGAAAGTTCACGCATATTGCAAGCTTGTATCAAGTAATTGCTTTGTAGCCTACTTATTCTTCACAGGTTTTCCTTCTTTTTATTTTCATGGACGTAGTACTAAAGAAAGTATTATAATCATAAAAATGTTTGTTCTCCAGATATTAACGGAAATGTACGTTTAGAGCTTACCTGTTTGGTTTTAATTATGTTTACGAGGACGTCTGTTATGTAGTAATACGCAGTTACATTAAAAATGTTGCGTTTTAATTATATACGGTGAACAAATTGTTATGGACACATTAAAAATACAAATTATTTGTTTTGATGCAAACGTCTCTAAGCCTTATAATCTGCTTTTAATTACAAGTTTATATGTTGGCCAATTTTTAATGATGGCAACCTGGCCACAATGCTATGTGACAACAATTAAAATATCACATTGTGTAATTCATTCGATCGAAAATATATGGAAATTCACCAAACTAATAGTTGCCGAATTAATAAATGAATCAGACTCATTGAAAGGCTAATAAATATTTGGCAACAATCGACCAAGGTAAAGTCAATGCAAAATAAGAATGTAACTAATATTTTAAGCTTGCAATAAGGCGAGCTTATAATCTTTGCAAAAATTAAAAATAAATTACGTTGAATATATCTATTATCATTGAATGTATTTAACCCTGTAGTAGTTGCAAAACGGCCTCTTAGACCGATGCAATAAAAATATTAACTTGCTATCTTCATATTTCGGGGTCTATTACTCAGGACCTATACGGAAGATAGGATTTTAAATGAGACGAGAACATTTTCGCCACCAAAATTTTAGGTAAACTAAATTTCAGTTGAATCGGTCCAATATCTTCAGAGGAGATGCGGTCACAAAGTCATCTTACAACCGACCGAGCGAGGTACATTTTTCGTTAGTAATTTTTTTTTGATCCGATCATGTTACAGACACACGACCAAACACTATAATTGTTTTGCACTATCGTACGACAAGCTATACACAAGCATAGTAAAGGCACCTATGCCTTCAGCTCGCCAAATAAAATAATACATATATACAAACAGACTATTTTAAATTAAAAATAATTGTTTTCAAATGTTAAGACTTTTGGGTACATAATTTGAAAAATGTTATAAGTATATAAAGAGTCTTATAATTTAATGTTAATTGTTTTGTTAAACTTAACAAAAAAATAACAAATTTTGGGCCTATTTTTAAATTCTTTATTATAATTTTTAATATTTCTCTATTGCCTTTGGCGTCACAATAGGAAGTAATTTTTTGGACATAAAATTTCATAGAACTACTTGCATTCTTTTTTTCTAAGGGAATTTTTAAGGGAGGCCCTAAATATTGGGACCCTATAATTCCGGAAGTATACTGGCGATCGGATTTGCACTGCGAGAAGTTATAAATGGAATACCAAAAAATATGTATAGAAAATTTAGTTTCAGAATACGATCGAGCGACAACTATAACATCCAAGTAAATGAGTTACATACATTCTTGTATTCAGGGCGAGACAAGAACATTTTGTTAAGGACATTTTTATCCGAGAATGCTACAGATATAAGTTTCACACGGTTGAGGATAATGCTCAATTCATGGTCACTATTTTTTGAAGAGATAATCCTTTCCCGGGCAAACAAACTCAAGATTCAACAATGAAATAAAATGTGATATATCAAATATCAAAATTATTATTTATTTTTAATGATTTATGTAGAAAATTTTATATATTCATAAGAAATAACTAAATTATATAATAGCTAGGGTCACTCGTGGGCACCATGTGCCCATATCGTATACAGAACATAGGTGGCGAATTTTCATGTAATTTAATAATAATTACACGGTGTTTCTTCAGTTTGTATCGTTTGACTATAATAGTAATACAAATTTCCACATCACAAATAATAATAATAAAGAAAAAATCGAGTCCTTTTTTTGAACGTTATTTTGTTTTTAAATCACTATGCTGAGATTAACTAATCGATCGCTTATAATGCACTGTGTAACGTCCGATAAATTTGAACAAAGATTTATTTATACTAAGTTTTGTTAAATTTTGATTTTAACCTTGTATGGTGCAACTGGCCATAATTATCATTAAGACAGTTTCAATGATTGTATTATTACAAAAAAAAAAAAAAAACAGGATTATAAATTTACTTACGATTGCTGTTTAATATTTGAATCGATTATTCAAAAAATATGTATTACAAACCATATTTACACAGCATTTTTAAAGATATGATATTTGATTCATTATAGTTTTTGAATAAAATAATCAGGCTAGTTGTCACAAAAACAGCGTTCTACACATACATACACACTCACGTGCAAACATTTCTGGGTAATTATATATATATATATATATATATATATATATATATATATATATATATATATATATATATATATATAATTTTGAAATACGTTTTCTACGCGATTCATAACAGATCATAATATAATGGTCAACGAAAGCATCTGCTTGCTAAAGTTTATTGACAAGTTCATAGATACACAATAGGCAGGGCCGCGTCGTACATTCCGGCCGCCCGTGTTCCTTACTAAATTTTGTCGTCCAAATGCCAAAATGGATATTTTATGTAAACGCGTTATATTTTTAGACAAAATATTTATTTGGCTGCCCGTGTGCGCACTTAGGATAGCGTGGCTCTGACACCATATGGTCAACAGTACGAACTACCAACATATTATTAATTATTCAAAATATATCAAAAACAAGCTTAGATACAACGCACCTATGCGCCTTTGGTAAGATATACGATGCAAGCAGAAATTTCTGACTATTACGGCCTTTTGTATAACAATTTGAAAAGGTATAAAAAGTCTTACAATTTTTTTTTAGTATGTTTTGATAAAAAAGATTCTTAGTGCATATCTTAAAATTCAAGATTATATTTAATAATTTGGGTTAAAAATAAGTAAATATTTTGCAGACATAAAATATCTTCGGTGTCTTCATTATATTTATTAGAGCAGTATTAAGGGGGGCTCCAAATTTTGGGGCCCTATAACTTAGGAAGTATATGGGCGATTGGATTAAAAAACTGGGAGCAGATTCAAATGGAATGCCAAATAACATGTGTACCAAATTCGCTGTAAATCGTTGTTGTACCTTCAGAGGAGTAGAGGGCAGTAATTTGATATTACAAGCGAGTAAAGTAAAGATAAATGTAAAGTTAAACGGTGTGCACGATAAGTCAGTTTACATTTGATCTAGAACAGTGAAACAAAAAGAAAAGTATTCTTAGTCCAAAAGCTATCGAAATACGTAGCCGTTTCAAAAAAATATGCATTTATAATGAAATGGCATCGATTCAAAGTTAAACATACAGATTTAACCAAAAATTTTGTTACTTAAAGTTGCATAGAACATCGAGATATCATTATTTTAGAAAAATCCTACGTATTTCGATATAAAAATATTTGACAATTACTTATAAAAAAAATCTTGGAGATTAATTGAATATTGGCCCACCGACTTCGAAAATTCGGTTTCGTGAAACACGCTCGAATACTCAGTTACAACGTTTATACTCAAGCGTCGGTTATAGACGTTAGAACGCTTCCTTCAAATTATTTCAACAGTGAACAGCATACACGTCATCTACTGACATTTACTACTGGATTTTAGGCAGGTAATAGGCCCGAAAATACTTTTTCGTAGAAATCGCCCTGCGAGAACATTGGCGCGCCGATTCTATAGCTCTATAGCTCGAGAATTGTACTTTCATTTTCTATATTGTTTTGCTACTAATAGAATATAATTTTTATATATATAAAGGTGTACTTTGAAATTGGAAAAAAAACTAATTTTTGAAGAGGGCAAAGTGGTGTTACCCCTTAAACCAAACAGAGCGCAACGGAAACCCGGTATTTATCAGAATCGAAATCCCACAACCAGCTCACGAGGACTATCACAAAATTCATGATAAGATAAATATGTGTCAACAAGTTTAATAATGTCATTGAATTTTATCCGCTGGCTAATGTGCAGTGTAAATAGGATACGTATCACACTTTTTAGAATGTGACACGCATATATTTGTGTATCTCTCTAAATGTGACAACCTCTATCTATCATAACTTCATCAATTTAGCAGCAATATTAAACCTACATTGGCAGTGCGTGCGTGTGTGTGTTTTGCTAATAGTCACAATATATGTATGTACATTCAGAATAAGCTACGTTATATAATCAATTATGCCATGTATCCAATATACTACCAATGTTTGTAAATTTGATTTAGTTGTGTTGGGGCTAAGTTCCCCTGTTCACACTTGTATTAAACTTAAAATGTAAATATACGTATTTATATATATATATATATATATATATATATATATATATATATATATATATATATATACATATATATATTTATTTATTTATAAAATGATTATGATTATGATTATCGTATAATTTTCTTCAAATAAATGCACTGGTTACGCAGAAAACCGCTAAAATGTCCAGATAAATTCGGAAAATTATCAAAAATCCTTTCTTTGATGACAGATTACTCCTTGTATATATGCTCAAACCATCTGAAATAATTCAGAGACCCTACACATAACCTAAATATCAATTTTCGACATATTTTTTTTCTAATTAATTTCTTAGGTAAAATTTTGATATGGAATGCCACATATATATGTGTGAATATATATATATATATATATATATATATATATATATATATATATATATATATGTATATAAATATATATATATATATATATATATATATATATATATATGTATATATATATATATATATATATATATATATATATATATATAAATATATATATATATATATATATATATATATATATATATATATCCATATTAATAAATTATGCATTAATAAACAACAATGTGACGGTTTAAATAAAAGCGATTTTTCATTTTTATATAATTTTAAAGAATATATCTTTTAGAATATTTCCCTAAAATATTATGCTGAAATTCGTACAAATAACGAAGGTACACCACATTTTCTTTCACGCGCACATTGCTGGTCGTTAATAATATTTTTAGTGTGATTAGTTGAAATTTTGAAGTGAAAATGGATCAAAAAGGTAGTAGATTAACCCCTAAGCGACAAAGACATTGTCCTCCAAATCGTTTTGAAATCGAACAGGACGACACGACACCAAACGCTGCGGCGCTTTAAACGCGTTTCTCTCGAAACCCTGTTTTTTGTTATGGGGCTGGACGCCCACGCTACAATTTACATCGGATATTTTTTTCTTTTGATTTAACTTGAAGCTTATAAAATTGACTACAGTTGTACGTAGGGGTAAAAAATAGGTGTTTTTTAAATGTCTACTATCTCACGAAAAAAATCGAATCAGCGATTGAGGCACAAACAGGCACAAACGATCTATGACTGCAAAAAATTAGATTTCCAAACTTGTGGGCGTTAGCGTGAAGTTCACAGGAAAATCGGTATATCTCGATTTTGGGAAGGGTGATTTAATCGGGATCTAAAGCACAAACAGGCACAAACGAAGCACAAACGAGTTACGGGTGTAAAAATTTAGAATTTCAAATAAGTGGGTGCTGGCGTGAAGTTGGCATCCCTTATAGTAAAATCGGTATATCTCGATTAATTGTGGGGGTGATCATTTGCGGCACAAACAGGCACATACAAAGCACAAACGAATGGTAATATTTATTTTGTTTGTGCCTCAAGTCGGGGTGCTAACTTCACGGAACTGTTCGTGGGCCGATTTGTTCGTGACTACAGACGTTCAGAAGCCGAGGTACCACTGTAACTGAAATTACTTATGAACATTAAGAGCGACCACGTTATTGTTATTATAAGAGTTGACAACTGATTTGTATTATTAAGACAATCCATCAGGTACCTACATCCAGTTCTAAGAAATGGCCTTCTGGGTTATTTCAGTTTGTGTCGCTATCATTCTAATTTGAATATTCATATAAGCCAGTATTAGAAATATGCTATATATACGCTATAATTCAAGATATATTGTCTAATAGTGACTGATTAGTTAATAGAATTGTATTTTGAATTCGTTATCATACTTTTGCGTATAGTTACATGTCTGTGTACGGTATTACTAATCCAAACAATATAATCCAATATCTCTGAACATAAAATATAGAAATATAAAATTGCCTGGCATTCTTTATGCAAATACTCATCGAAGGCACTTTTCATTTTATTTTGAGTTCACTGCGCGATGTTACTGGTTAGCTTATATCGCATTATACAATTAATAGGTAAGTATTTATTGTTAAAATACATGTTCAAATTCAATATCGATTTCAAACCGAGTTCGCGTTCAAGGCTCCCTGACTAACTGGTAACGCGCACCAAATATGTCCATATTAAAGGGGCATTCACCTTTAGAGCACAAAAAAAAGCTGTTTTTTTTACATTTTTTTCTCAGGGTACGTTCGAGATATTCGCACGCGGTTTTTTGTATCGTATTTATTCAACTTTTCTCTTTAATATGGTATTTTTTAAAGTCGGGTACGTTCAGCCCCGGCGAAGATGTCCAGGTTCAAAGTGGGCAGCTCAATTTAGGCGCGCGGTAGCATAAATCTGCTCCCAGTTTGAAAAAAAACAAATGGTTTTAAAGTATATTAAATTGTCTAGGAATTGACCCTCGGGTGGTCCATTTGGACCATAATTAGCAAAATGGCGACCATCGTACGAAAAGTGTCATTTTTTGCCACTTTTTTTCTTCTTTGGCGGGCCTTAAAAAATATTAATAATTGTCCGACACACATCAACTCCTAGAGAATTTTATTACCTTTAAGATGCGCTTATTGAGAGTTAAATCGGTTAATTCGTTGTCGAGATATTCTACCGCGCGATTTAAAAAATATGGTTTCGAGAAAAACGCGTTTAAAGTTTCAACTTCAGACTGACGCGCGCGAAAACGCCGTGTTTGAGCAAAAAAATTGTTTTGTTTAAATTGCAATTTCACATATTTCTAACTCGAATCTCGTAAAACAGCTTCCGAAACCCATAGTCAACACTTCAAAGTCTCCGATTCTGCAAAAAAAAAAAAAACGATTTTTTGAATCCGCTAAAGGTGAATGCCCCCTTAATGTGTCTATGACATGTTGCTGGTAGCGCATGTCTAAGAGTTTATATGCATATTAAATTACCCAACCTAGCAAAAAAGTTTATTTCAGAAAAATTATATTGATATCTATATTATTTTGCTTCCTAACTTTCCAACAATAGTGTATATATAAATATTTGTTAATACAAAGTATCTTGATTTGCAATTTATATATTTATATTAGTGATGCGTCTTTGTGGTGTATATCGCACGAATTTAGCCAAATATTTATTAGTGAATTTTTGAAAGTTTATCTCGATATAGACTCAACTCCGGGTCACTATCTTGTTTGTAATAGCACTCGAAGGGAGAAATTTGTACTAAACAATTGCTTTTGGATCAGACTGGTTGTTGCCAAAATATCAAATTGAATTGAGAATTGTTTAAATGAGCTTGGCTTTAAGAATGATTTTAACTTCGCATGAAGCCCAGTTTTTTTTTCTTTAAGGTTTATTTTTAAGTTTCTTGAATTTCAACCAAATCTGAAGTTGAAACTATTGCTGTAACAAATTGGTACGACACTTGGGACAATCAGCAATGAAATAATAGTAGTCACCATTAAGACTGTCAATTATCTAACTTTAAGTAACGTCTTGTAAAAATGAGACCAAACGATTGTTCTATATAATGTTAACAAATAAATCATATATACTTAATTTGAATAATTCTCATTGAATCAGCTATACGGTAACAAATGTAGGATAATGTTTTATTTTGCAAAATTATATCTAAGATTAGGGAAAATCCCTAAGCAAATGAAGGTTAGGCATACGACAGCTATAAGAAACAAATGTAAATTAAACTGGATATCTGAGCTTCCAGTTTTAAATAATTGATAATAATCATAAAGATTGCTCGCCTAATATATTTCCAAATGTTATACCAAAAGCACACTATAATATGAAGTAATACATGTTTACGATAGACGCTGCTGACCAGTAGATATTGCGTTGCAGTGGCTGGTTGCTTGTTTGTTTGTTTGTTGCGTGTTCGGATACAATTATAAACGTTTGTTGTTGACTGTTTTCATTAGGTTTCATGATACCAACATGAGTACAGCACACCATCTCTGGGGTGTTATTTTAAACACTTCCGTTTCACATAAAGCAATTTAACTTGCATTTCATTGTTTGTAAATATAAATTATTAAACTTTAGCAAACTAACTTCAAGCCTGTCCCACAATTACACACGTTATGTAATTAATTACAATTAAAAACGCAAGAAATATGTGGTACGAATTTAGCTAATATATATATATATATATATATATATATATATATATATATATATATATATATATATATATATATTATATATATATATATATATATATATATATATATATATATGACATATCAAAGTATTCCTGAAGAGTATTGGTTAGTTTGACAGTTTGTTTGGGATGTACATGGTCAAACTGTCGATGTACTACTGCATCTCCGATTTTGATGAAATTTTCACAAAATTTCATCGAAATCGGAGATATTATGTATATATATATGTATATATTATATATATATATACATATATATATTTATATATATATATATATATATATATATATATATATATAAATATATATATATATATATATATATATATATATATATATATATATATATATACATATGTATATATATATATATATAAATATATAAATATGCTTGGATAATTGAATTACTTTTAATGTCATTATTTTATATACCAGTGAAGGGTAGATAAAAATTAGTGAGATTTTTTCATTTAAAAATCGGGGGTCATCAATCGTACGTGACGTCAAATCTCATGTTTGCAAGCTGGTATGACTCAGATATCCATATATGTAGGTTAAATGATGAATCGTATTTTAGGAAAAATACCCTTTCAAATTTGGCAAGTGAAATTGAAAATAATGAGAATATTTATGTAGTATAATTAATTTGTGTGACCTACATTTGACACTACTCTATAATGATTTATTTGTAGCAAGATAACTGGTACCTTATCTTACGAATATCACATATCATAGGGAAAGTATAAATATTAAATTATTGAGCCATGTTACCCTGAAATGGGATAGAAGGATGATGAAAATATTTTATTTTATTTATAATTTTGCTTTAAAGGTTATCACTTAATTTGAATAATTTAACTTAATTATTGTAGTAAAATATTTAAACATACGTTGATCAAGGCACCAATGCTTCTAGTTTGCCATATTGAAGCCGATCTCGGTGGATATAAATATTTTTACTTTCTTGAGGGGTTACATGGGTTTTAGAAATAAAAATAAAACAATAGTTTTCGGAATTTTCCTTAACAAAATGAATAAATATGGTTTATTCTAAGTTATGGCAACGAGGGGTTTGAAAAAAAAATGATATTTCAATTTTTGACATTGCTTTTAACAAACAAAAAAAATATTTTTGGCGATTTTTTTTTATAATTTGGTAATTTCTTATTTCATGTAGGGAACGAAAATATAAACTCTTCGTTCAAGTACAAGCCATATGCATCTACTAACAGAAAAAAAAATTGTTTTTTGATTTCAGATAAGCATATCACGAGTTATTCTGCCTACGGTAAAAAAACATCGATTTCCGTAAGCCAGCTGTTAATGGTTTAATTTTTTTCTTATGATTTTTTTTATAATTTGTTCTAATGATTTACTTTTATATGCCATAATTCCGAAAAATAGTGTTTTATTTTTATTTTTAAAACCCAAGAAAACCTTAACCTTCCTATTGGTGCCCTCTCGAGTAACTGGCGCTGTGTCTGTGACAATTTTTTTTGTAATTTAATTGTTTTAAAATTATCATTATTATTATACTTCTTCAATGGATTACGTTAGTTATATAAAATAAAATATTATCTAAATAGATTTCATTGTCAATTGAGTAGTTTTATAGTAAATTTATTCGAAATAAGAAAGAAATAAATGGTAAATTATTACATATTTTACCATATTTTGAAACAAAATTCTCTTTATATATAAATTGTACATAATTTATCACAGGTGTCTGAAATATTTCGAACTTGAAATAAAATAACGTTTGAATTTCGTCAGGAAGATAATTTCATAGCAAAGAAAACCTGGTAGTTAGGGTAAATTTTTGATAATTTTTCACTATTTCGAACATGGCATAAGTTATAAATCGAGTAAGCAATGTAAAATTTAAAGATTATCTTAACAAGCTTAGGTACAACGCACCTATGCGTCCAACTCGCCTTATAAGTAATATATGCGATGCGAGCAGTTTTTAATAATTTTGGCCTTTTGGTTAACTAATTGAAAAAATGTTATAGATATAAAAAGTCTTACATTTAATTTAAGATTATATTAAAAAAAAAAAAAATTCAAATTTTGAAATTCAAAATTATAATATTTAATAATTTTTTTTCGGGCTTTGGGTTAACAAAATGAAAAAATCTTGTAAACAAAAAATATCTTAGAATTTTTAGTAGAATTTTTAAGTGTTTCAATTATTTTTATAAGGGCAGTATTAAGGGGGGGTCCAAATTTTGGGGCCCTATAACTCGGGAAGTATATGGGCGATTGGATTTAAACTGCGAACGGATTCAAATGGGATGCCAAATAATATGTGTACCAAATTTGGAGTGAATCGCTCCGGTACCTTCAGAGGAGTAGAGGGCACAAATTTGGTCTTACGAGCGACCGAGCGAGCGAGCGAGCGAGCGACGACTAACATCCAAGTATATAAGTTATATACATTTTCGGAATCAGGGCGACGAGACGAACACTTTTTCTTAATGAAATTTTTTGATCCGAGAATGCTACAGACACACGACCGAATGCTTTAGCCTCTTCGGTACTACGTACGGCGAGCTAAAAATCGGTCTTAATATTTATAAACTTATATACTCTTATATCAATGCTGTATTAATAAAAGTAAAGATCTTAATTAAAATAATAAGAATCTTCCCAAAATTTCAATACAAATTTCTTTATTATGACATATTCAAATATTATCGACATTCAATAACAGGGTGGGCCTATTTCTTTGATCCCTATAACACCGGAAGTAAATACGGTGTTGTATTAAAAATGTAACAAAAACCAAATATATGAACGCAGAGGTTTCCTAAAGTACGATATTACAAGCCATCGAAATAAACCAAGCAATAAGCATTTTCGAAGTCAAATTGATGTGACATATTTTGATTCCAGGAATGTTACATATACACGCCGAACACTAGCAATTTTGCACATACAGCATGACGAGTAAGAAATCAAATTTCCGAAATAATAACAATCCGATACAGATAAATCATTTGATGCTATTTAGCAAATGTTCACATTAAATTGAAAATATGTCCTCTCTACTGATAAATATTGCAGCGAACCCATTACCTCTATTTTTCTGCTGTTTTCATTTGTGTTTGTTTTCTTTTTCTTTTTATTGAAGGAACACATAAAATTGGCAAGCCAAAGAGGGTGCAATATTCATAAAATTTGCTGGCGTTAGCGGGTGGTGCGGCGTATATAAAATATGCATAGAATTTTAAGCGGTTCGCATTACAAATTACGTCATGCTTCCTCGATCTTGCCGGCAAGTGGAGGAGTTAGGTGGAAAAGGAGCGTCTCTACATGTATCTTCTGTTCGTTATTCTACCACACACACACAATTCCCGCAAATAAGGGGAAGATGAGGGTAAGATTAGAATGGTTCGCGGAAGGTGTTTAGGATTCAACACATTTTAACATACACGCATATGTTTGTGTGTTGTAAAATTTATACCTTTTTAACCTGGTACAACTTGAATTTAATGTATCTTACCTAAGATCTGGTTGATAATCAAAATAATTCGCATTCACATGCGGCCATCCTCACGCGGACACTCGGAAATACGTTCATGTGCACGCAAGAGATTAGTGTCATTTTATTGCATGTCATCTAGATCAAATACGAATCTACATTTTTCTTCAATTATCGCCGAATGACAACAACGCAGTTTCATTCACCATATTTATTTAAATATCATATTATTTTAAATGCAAATACTTACCAATCAATGCTAGATCACTTGCAAATTAAAAACACAGTTTGCTTGCGTGAATTATCTTTATAGTATACCACCGATTGGTCTCGTAAAGTCCTAATTCCTCAGGAAATTGGTGATTGGATTTGAACTGCGAACGAATTCAAACGAGATGCTAAATAATTTGTGTACCAAATTTGGTTCATATCGCTTCGGTACATTCAGAAAAGTAGATGGCACAAATTTGGTCTTACGAGCAAGCGACCGAGAGAGTGAGGAAGCGACGACTAACATCCCAGTATATGAGTTATATATATGTTTGGAATCCGGGCGACGAGACAAACAATTTTTGTTCCAAGAATGCTACAGACACACGACCGAATGCATTAGCTTCTTCGGTACATTGTACGCCGAGCTACAAACATGTAATTTTCTTTTTGAATATATAAATTTAGAATTTAGCATACAGAATAAGATCATATTTATTATATCTATTGTAAATATTGTAGTACCAACAATTTTGTTATATGAACATTTCAAAACGATTTCTTCGGCTTATACTCTTGATTAATCGAGTAAGAAGAATTGTATACTGTCATGTTTTCTCATATTATAAATAATATATGCCTATTCTTTTTATATATTCTTACCATGTCAAATTCAAAAAACAATTAAATAAATTTTAAAACGAAAATTTTTTTTGCATATTACGCAAAATAAACGCAACTGATAATTCAAAATTGCCTCATGTGTACCACTTCAGAACTGCTCCATTCCACATACGGTTTAAAATTGGGTTAAAATTGTTAGTTTCCCATACAGATGCATCTATATCCAGTGATATATTATATTTTTAAAATAAAATATTTACTAGGTATCTTACTACCGTATCAGCATGTTGCAAATTAACATCTCACTAGGTTGAAATTGATTAATTCATTTTGTTATCGACAGTCCCATGAAGTAGGTCAGTGTCTGATCGAAAGATGACACTTCTTACATCGACTACCACAAAATTATCATCATTGTTCTAAGCTGCCTCCTTTCCCCCTCTTTTCTATAGTAAAAATTAACTCTGGTTGTTTTTGTTCCAAATAATTTTATCATCGTGACAAGCTAATTATTTACATAATTACATTTCAAAGGCAGCCACGTGGGCGTCAAAATCTGTTTTTTTTTTTTTAATAATAACTACCTACTGTACGCGTATAGTGAGCTTCGTCTCAAAGACGAAGAAGAAGAAGAAGATAGAAAGAGTAAAGTAAAAATGCGAATAAGGATAGCTAGATTAATTAAGATGGTGGCCATCCAATAAAACGAATAATGCTAAGAATGTGTCGGCTTGGATGCGATTCCACGAATGGAATTTGTCTGCCATGAAACGTTGTGTTCAACAAATACCCACCACTCAGTCCAGGCCAGACATTCATACAAGCTATCATCAAATAAATGAGAGCATTGACGTTGGTTAAATTGGGTCGTATACCTTTTCACATTTAAAGAAAATTACGATTTATCTTGATTTATACTCTTGAGTATGTGTGTTTATTCTTACCTTTATTTTGCTTGCTAAAACCTATCTATCACTATTCCTAATAGAAAACTGAACAGTATTGCAGGTATTTATATTTTTATTGTTATATGAAGTTATGGTTTTTAAGTCGCATAGTCTCTGCAGAAGATTTATACTGGTTCCTCGTGTATCTGTAATATTCTTAGATTAAACAATTAGTTTGCTCGGAAAATGGTTACATGTCTCCCTGATTCTGAGATTGTATAACTTTGATCGCTTGGTCGTTCGCTAGTATGATACCGAACTGATTATCCAAATTAAACGTATAGTATGAGAGTCCAATTAATTCCCATCAATCTTTAAATTTTTTACTTTATAAATATTTTAATATAGCATTTGAATGTGGGTCAGTAGCATTCTTAGATCAATATATTTCCTAAGCAAGAAGTATGTCTCGTCACCCTGAATCCAAAAATATTTATTACTCATATACTTGGATGCTAAACGTTGCTCGATCGCTCGTAAAACTAAACTGTAAACCCTGTATTCCTCGGAAAGTGCCGGAGTGATGTAAATCAAATTTGCTACACATATTCTTTGGCGTTTCATTTCAATCCGATTGCCTTTAAAATTACGGAGTTATAGAACTCCAAAATTTAGAGCACTATTTATTGTTAACCAAAAAGCCATAAAAAGATATCCAAAATTATAATTTTTAATATTAATATATGAACTCATATTTTTCAAATATTTTATCCAAATTACAAAAAGTTGTTTTCTTTTAAAAATAATATTTTACGTGCAAGGGTGGAGTGGGATACATTCCTTATAGGGCGAGCAGAACGCATAGATGCCTGTTCCTTATTTTAAGTATATTTGGTTTTTGCAGGATGAATCCAAAGTTCATAAAAATAATAGAATATACCCATTTATAAATTTATATTTCATAAATATGCCCAAATATATGTATATATTATGTAATAATATAAGCATTACAAGAAACTAGAATCTAGTGAGTATATCATTATTGTAGAAAAATATATCTATTTGAATTTAGCTACTAATGTATATCACCGAATAAATATTGGTTTCTGTCACCAAAAATATATTTACTAGAGCCCGTGCTTTTATTAATTTAAACACCAAACACCTACTTTTACTGTTTAAACCCATGTTTACTAACGAGCTTAATAACACACAGTAATATTCAATACTATTTGGGTAAAATCAATCGCACGTCACTGAGTTCAATATGGCTGAGCACATTGCATATTATTGGCCCTTTAGGAAAGAAGGAGGAGCAATAGTCAAATGTGTTTTTCGCACATGCACATATCTATTTGGCACGGGCTCTAGTATAATGCTTACTAACAAATTGCTTGCGCGTCAATTTTATGTTACACGGTACTGGCATTCTGGTTCTTGCTAGGAGTGGGAATATTATCGATAGCGATATATTTTTCGTTTATCAATATATTGCGGACTCTACCCTCTCAATCCACACATTTTAAATTAAAAAAATTGTACTTAACAATTTAAAATAATGTTATAGATATAAAATGTCTTACAAATTTTTGCATATTATTTGGAATTAAAAAAAAAAACAGTGCATATTTAAATATGATAATATTTAATATTTTTGTATGGGTTTTGTGTCAAAAATATGAAAAAATATTAAAGATAGAAAAAAATCTTAGAAATTCTTTTACAATTTGTAAGTGTTTTAGTAATTCTTCTTCTAAGGAAAGTATTAAGGGGGGCTCCAAAATTTGAGTCCTAACTTCGGAAATATAGAAGCGATTGGATATAAACTGCGAACCGATTCAAATGAGATGCCATATAATATGAGTATCAAATTTGCTGCTAGGCAAAATCTGCTAGCTTAATTTGCTAGCTTACTAACTTCATTGAACACCTCGCCTACTGTATGAAGTGCCATCAAGTAGTACTTCAAAGTTACCGCGCTTTTTCCGACTTTGTTATCAGAATGAATTGAATCAATTTCATAAATTTATGCAAATAATGATTATTAACATTTTTAATTAACTGTCCAAATTTCAAAATCTTAATTTATTTAATTATAATCTATAATTTATAGTCATTTACATAACAATAAAAATATGCATCAAATTATTAAATTGTATGTGCATTGTACAATATATTTAACTACAAATAGATGCAGTAAATAAATTTATAAATTAAATAATAAACAAAATCTTGAAGAGTTAATTCAAACTTATTTAGACACCTGATTGGCTGGAAAAATATATCAAATTACGATATTTTTTTTAGGTTTGTTATCGGTTAAACGATACTTACTGAAGGAAAAACCATGTAAGGGTAATTAGTTATTTTTATATTGTAACTGTGATTTACAAGAAAGTTCGTGTGTTTGGAGCATTCTCGGATCGAAAAAAAATCTTTACAAAAATTCCTTGTATTTTCGCCTTGAATCCAAAAATATATATAACTCATATTCTTAGATGTATGTGTCTCGCTCGCTCTGTCGATCGTAAGACCTGACTTTGTGACCGGAATTCCTCTGAAGGTACGGGGCCGATTTTAATTAAAATTGATATACAAATAATTTTCACACCCGTGAAGCTCCCGTTGCATTTTAAATCCAATCTCTGTACAGGTCTGGAGTTATAGGGCCTCAAAAATTGGAATCCTCTACTAAAAATTCTTAGATTGTTTATGTCGTCAGTACAGGTCCGGAGTTATAGAGCACCAAAATTTGAAACCGTCCAATATATAAACTATTTTCTTCTGTGATTTAATTTATAAAATAAGGAAATGTTCATCAAATAATTTTCAATAACCTAGGCTAATCTCGAAACGAACGATATGAATTAACATTCATATCGTTCGTAATGGTAACCCATGTGTGCATTTTCAAATGTAGGGTTATGGAAATTAATACTGTTATATTACAGGAATTAATAAACCTCGGGATCATAATTGATTGGATATACATTATGTTGGCAATGTTTTTCCAAATTGTGAGCCCATGGGCTATAAAAAATCGATAAATATAAATCAATTTATTTTTATTATATCAAAAAAAAAAAAAATACATTTTATATTTATATTTTTACAGATTGCGAACCTGAAGGTCACAAAGAATTATTAATTATTTTTATTGAAATTTAAAATGTTGTTGTTTGATTGTTGGATGATTGCAACAATAAATTTTGTACTCTAATATCGCTCTTAGTATTGTATTTATTGCGATCGGGATTGTCGGAACGGCGAGCTGATAGCGCGTCTTGCACTTGGTAGCAGTTCTTGTTTTTTTAAATTGAATAAATAAATATATCATTTAATTTCACTCAATATGCGCTCCTATGCGCCATAATTAATTTTTATTGCGCCAATTATTTATACAAAAAAATGTATGCTTCAGAGTGGAGTTGGCTAAGTTAACGCTGGCTCCACTCCTTTGTTAAAAAGAATAAATAAATTGGTTATTTTACTGCATTTAGTATGTGACATTAAAAAAAAATTATTGCGCCAATTGTTTAAACAAAGATATGCATGTTTCAAAGTGGGGGTGGCCAAATTAACGCTTGCCCCCGATTTGTATCAATAAAAATTAATTTATAAATATGTAATATTATAGCGTCCGCTATGCGCTCATATACGCCATTAATATTTTGTATAGCACTCATTGTTAAAACAATCATACTTTGAATATTAAGTGGAGCGCTCAAGTTAATACTGGAGTTAATATTTGTGTGCGTCATTTGTATAGCAATATGAATTGCATATATTTATCTATTAATACAAGAACTGGTGCAAGCAATTAGAAATTTTACCAAGGGCGGTATTTCGGAAGGCTCCATATTTTGAGGCCCTATAACTCCAGATCTAGCGCAATAAAATGACATATTATTTTATTCAGTTTTATTATTGAGGGCGGGGGGAAACTTGACTGACATAAGTTTCGCTGTCTGTCTATATATTACATACAAAGAATGTAAATAAGAGATAACATAAATTCATTTATTTAAGAAAATTACTAATAAACTATATATTTAATCTGTGTTTGTCACACAGTCTTCGTCTACAACTAAGATACTCAAATAAATTCGTCTCTCTTACACAACGTGCTAGTATGTAATTTAGCTATATGAGAAAGACTCCTTCTTGTACCTAAAATCTCTGCACAAGTAAATCATTGTACCATTCTACAAAAAGCACATGGAACAAACGCTATCGATCGTGTGTACTGATTGGAAACTGCCACTCTATCGTTTCAAGATCCAAGCCAATTTTTTTATTTCCACGGATTTCTCCTTTTTCTTAGCCGATGTGTGCCAGTGGAAGTGTGAGTTTGTCTGGAAAAGAAGATCGAACTAGGGAGGCCTGCAGCTTGTCTCTAGCGCTGCCGTTGACTTTCAGATTAATTAATTTAGCGCAGGACTAAAGCCCGCTGTGATCCCGTCACCGTTGGATTTAATTTTTGTCACAGTCCAACGCTCGTCACTTGTCACTGGCACATCAAGCAACCACTTCGCACGGTCGACAAACGCTTTTCAAAAACTTGCCATTGATACAATAATTAATGGTACAATATTGTTGTATGACGTGCACTACTATGCTGGACCTCACAGGGCGAGCATTGTCAAGATTGTGCTATTAGTTATCTCAAAATATATATGATATGGAGCACATTTCTTGTTCACCCGGGGAATATATTTACTATGCTACTTTCTTTTACGAAGTAATAAATAAGAATTGTAATCATGTAACATTTCGAATTCGAGATTTCAACGGATATACACGTTTTGACCTTCCCTGAATCGAATGTGACCATTTTCGAAATGACGTATATGTGTCTGTGTGTGAATGATCTACATCCGAAATTATCGAACATAAAATTGTGAAACTTATTCAATCTTAAGACTTGTAATATGCCCTAGATGTGCACCTCTTATTTTTGAAAAGAATATTCAAACCGGAAGTGCATAGTTACTCTATAAATTAAAAATTATTTGGTACATTAAGTTAAAATTGTTATAGATATAGGTACGAATTAAATACATTTGTTAGCAAGTTCATGTTTACTTTACGCATTTTTTGTTCTATCTCCAACACTTGAACGGCTGCACATATGATAGAAAAATTATGTTTATAATGAAAGATATTTATATTTTGCACAACTTTTGTTTGAAAAGTTTCTACAAAATATGTACCATTTACGAGAAAACTGCCACGGAAAATCTTAAATATCTTATTTACGTTGCCATGGATTTGCATATAATTCAATATCAATCATATGATCTGTGCCTGTCAATATTTTGACAAATATACAAAATAGAATCTAGTGAAAACTACGTAAAAAAAAAGTCGAGCGCAGGTCACTCCAGATCATCAAAGAACGAATTACGAAAAGAACTATGTCATATAAGTAAAATATCGGTTATGAATAATATTTTATTACAAGTTATTGATAATCGTGATATAAGTCCACAGTACGCCGCTATTTCTATATAGATTTATAACTATAAAATATTCACCCAGTAAATATATTTTGTATAAATTATTAAATGATTGACAGATATAATTAAATATTTAAAGTGGCTGCACTCGACTTTCTTTTAAAAAAAAATTCACACTAGATAGCTAGATATATGTATATACAAACTAATTGTCAAACCAACCAATACTCTACACACAGGAAAACAAAATGGCCTGAATTAGATAAATTACATTTCAGAATATTTCTGTAGAGTATTGGTTAGTTTTGATAGCTAGTACTTCAATAGATTATATTGATAAAAAAAAATGTTAGTGCATATTTTAAAATTCAAAATTATAATATTCAATACATTTTTCGGGCTTTGGGTTAACAATATGAAAAGATCTTATAAGCATAAAATATCTTAGAATTTTTAGTAAAATTTTTGAGTGTTTTATTTATTTCTACTCCTCTGAAGGTACAACAGCGATTCACTCTAAATTTGGTACAGATATTATTTGGCATCCCATTTGAATCCGCTCGCAGTTCAAATCCAATCGCTTGTATACTTCCTGAGTTATAGGGCCCCAAAATTTGGAGCCCCCCTTAATACTGTCTTTATAAAAATAATTAAAACACTCAAAAATTCTACTAAGAATTCTGAGATATTTTATGTTTGCAAGATTTTTGCATATTGTTAACCCAAAGCCCGAAAAAAAATCTTGAATATTATAATTATGAAATTTTCAAATATGCACTAAAATTTTTAGCTCGCCGTACAGTAAGTACAAAAGAGCTATAGTGATTGGTCGTGTGTCTGTAACATGCTCGGATCGAAAAAAAATCTTAACAAAATGTTCTTGTATTTTCCCCCTGAATCCAAAAACATATAACTCATATACTTGGATATATACAAAATTTGGAACCCTCCTAAATACTGCCATTAGTCAACTTTTAAAAATGTTAGAATTTCCTACTAAAAATAAAAGATATTTTATGTCATTAAAGTTTTTTCAAATTGTGAGCCCATAGGCTTAAAAAAAATTAAATATATTTTGAAGTATTGTTATCAGACATTGATCGCCATCTGTTAGTGAAATTAAGAAATTATGTCTATGTGACAGTAATTTGTTTGGTTATATTTTCCAATGTATAAACCATTTGCTTCTGTGTTTTAATTAATAAAATTAGGAAATGTTCATCAAATAATTATCAATATCCTTGGCAAATCACGAAACGAACGATATTAACGTAACCCATGTGGATGTGTGCAATTTTAAATGTGGGGTTTTTGGAAATTAAAACTGTTATGATACAGGAATAAATAAATCTCGGGATCATAATTGGTTAGATTGGGTCAATGGGCAATGTGAGTATAATGTCGATGATTTACAATTATATACGTAAACTTAGAAATTTATTAATTTCATACTAAATGCCGATGAAATGTCATAACAACAATAAATTTTGTACTATAATAATTGCTATCGCTTTTAGTTTTGTATTTATTGTTGTGACCGGGCTGGTAGCACTGGCGCTAGCGCCTGTGCTTGTTTCAATATAATCTACAAAAAATTGTAAGACTTTTTATTTCTATAACATTTTTCAAATTGTTAGCCAAATGGCCATAATAATTAAAAACCACTGCTCACAACGCATATTTTACCTAAGGGCGAGCTCTGCGCGGTGGTGCGTTTTACGCGAACCAAATCTTGTTTAGTTTCTTTTTCGGTCAATAAAGTGGGACAAAAAATATGTTTGTTTTTTTCAATTGTCCATTATTTCGCGAAAAATTTTTTTGCAAAATCTACGTACAACTAAAATTACATTTATAAAGATTACGAAAAAAATTTTTTTTTTGTAACATGATAACCTGCGCTTCATCCATAACCATGTCGCTACCTCCTCTTTGAGCTGCCTCTGGAGAACGCAAAAAAGGCATCAAGCTATTATTATTTTTCAATAACATGAATTCTGAAAAACTTTGATCTATACCTTACTTAATGCAGTAAACCTTATCAATCTACTATTTCGAAGTTCAGAGAAAAAAAATTGAGAAAATGAGAATTTTTTTCGGCCGTCACCGTGTTGTTTGTTTTTGAGCCAACAACAAAATCGGTCAATTATTTCGACCAATTACTAATATAAATCATTGGCTAATTTGAAAATCATTGTCAAGATAAATAAGATGTGACGAAGCTCTTAGCAAGTCTATTGTGAACATAACTGGCATGATTTTGTGAAAGTTCGAACAAACTAATACTAGAGAGAAAAATGAGGGCAAGAACCGCGTTTAGTAGGGAGCATGTAACGAGTATATGCATTTTTATAAGAAATCCGGAAAAGACAACGCTAAGCAGATGCATTATTCATAAGGATACAAGAAGAGTACGAGGAGGCGAAGAAGGAGGAGTTGTGCTCAACTACATTCCTCACTTTATTACTCGTAAAAAGCGAAGCAACGCAACGCCGAGTAGAGCAGTAAGCGGAGAGCGTAATTCAATTTTAGTTCCGGACTAGTCCACGCGCCGTGATAGCGGTGCCATATTCTTACCCTCTCCCGATTTCCTCTCACGTACAGTGTGAAGGCTCAAATAAACATTTTTGTTCGGATTTCTTTCAGCAGTGATATTTTTTGTCTGTTTGATATGGTTGAAATATGCATGACAAATTGTGCACTCTATCAAAGCGCTACATCGTAAATATCTAGATTGCAATTGTAGCACAATGTTGCTTATATTATATGGTCTTAAAGGTGTATCGGATTTAGGATCGTAGCATGTCTGTTCTTTTTATGTTGTATATAGTTTGATACAAATTTGCATTACATTTACGGAACAAGCATTCTGAACCAACACAAGTAAAAAAATGCGATTTCAATACATCATATAATATAGGCATCATTCTTGCTCTATTTTTATAACATTACGAAATTAAAAAGTAAATATTTCATATAATAAGTAAATATTCTTTTTTCTTTTCGGAGATCCTATTCGAGATTCCTATTCGAGATTTACAAAAAAATTACACGAGCAAAGGGTTGAAATATCCTTATCAAAATTAGAAGGTTGTTTTTAAGCGACATACAAATCTTTAATTCAAAACATAATACTATTATATTTAACGGTAGAGCATTCACAGGCAGACATACACACCTACATATTTTCCAAATGCAGTTTTACCATAACACTGAACAAAAATAATGGTGCAATTCTGAGCAAATATTATATATTCTATAAATATTTAAACGCTATTAATTTCAAAATGATTATATTTTGCAGAAAATTTTGTAGATAAATCATACATTGTTTATTAAGTAAACTCAATAATAAAATTATTTCTTTAAATAATAAAACTGTTTTAACGTTGTGAATAATTTATAGAATTCTCCATAGATTTATAGATTGACTCATAATTCCACTATAAGTCAATTTTATCCAATAACAATGTTTACTCAAAACAGAAAGAAAATAGAAACGATTTAAAATAAACCGAATGTAATAAAAACGCAGTTATTGACCAAATGCAGCGATGTCCCACTATACGTTTGGAGATGAGAAGAAAATTGGATAGGGTGTACCTAAATATGTATGTGAACAATTGTCGGAACAAAGGCAGACACAGACACGCACACATACATAATGGTATAGACGAGAAAACAGCAATGTTGTTTTGCGTAAATGTGCGATGATTGTAACAATACATAACGCGGAACAAATCGCAAAATCAATACCACACGAAAAGTTTTGCACTCTGCCAACGAACGAACGAACGAGCGGCCAGACCGGACCGGACCGGGCCAGGCCAGTGCCAGCAAGCTTCACTTCAGTGGTATTACTGCCAGCCGCCCATCAGTATGCTGAACATGGAAACAGCAGTGGTGGTAGAACGCTAGCAAGCATCCATTTTTCAAAAGATCCCGGTGACTGATGGTCGCCGCGCTTATGGCGTGCATGGCTCAACACAAGTGGCCTACCGTTTGTACCACGTTTTTTGTCGTCTGGGAGTAATGGCATTAGGGTTTGTTTTTCGCTACATGACAACAATGCGTTTAATATATTACATGCAATATTTGCAAAAATTTAATTTTGTTAAAAAAAATTGTATTTACTGCAAATTCATATGTAATAACAATGTGTGGATGTAGGCAAGTATATATTTATTAATTTGTTTATTAATTTATTGTTACCTCCAAACAGGATATATAATATCCCAATCAATGAATTGTTTATCATTGGAACATGTATATTGACAACTGTATAATAGTAAAGTATAAGTATAAGAAACTTGAGTGAAACCCATTCCTGATGTATTGAAGTTTGTCCATCTCAATCTTGAATTTAATTCAAATGGGATTCCAAAGTTGCAGATAATGCTCTAGCCTGGAACACACATAATAATTTTATAACGATTTACGCGTGCCAATGCGTTGAAATGACTCAAAATTGCGGATAATAATCTGTAGGAAGTTGTAATAAGGTTTTCAATATTATAGTTTAATTTCCCATCAAATATAACAACCAAATCTATAATTTACAAAACTCTAGACAGGGGCGCATTATTTATGTAATATCTGGCTTCTAATGGGGGTGTGGTTCATAGATTGATCCTACATTTATCAATATTAAATAACAACTTTAAAGCCATTAACCAAGCTAAAACATCAAAGTTATTACGAATCCCTTATCTGCCAAAACGTAACAGATTAGTCTACAATTTACATATTAATTAGTGATGAGGTACTCGAGTACAAAGAATCGATTCTTGATAGTAGTCGCTGTACTCGGAGGGCACGTTCTCGAGTATAAATACATTTTGTACTAGTCAACTAGTCCGATGCCAGCTCTCACCCGATCTCTCCCATTCCACTGTATGCGTGTACTCGTACCCATACCCGTACAAGTTGAGTATTCCAATACATTTTGTATTCGGTTACGATTCGATACCAGCTGTATCGTATACTACATTGAGTACGCGTCTCGTCTTACTTGCACAATCTATTCGATTACGCCGTACTTTGTTGTACTATTCCCGACTGCTCCACTTTTATTTATTGTAGTTATCTTTATCTCTGTTATCTACATGCTTAATTTTCCCTGCGAAAGTTAGGGAGTTGTGACATGTGAAACGTAATTATTTGTTAACTCGTTGACTATCTTTCTTAATTTGCTAGATAAAAATTTAATTTCACCAAAATTATAAATAATACGAATATCTAAGATATATAAGTCAACAAAATCGTTTTATTCTTTTGCTATACAAATATTGCTTTGTTTTTTAAAATTACCATAGAATATCATAAACTGACCATATTTTCCGAAGATATCATACTAACAATTTTACGTAAAAATATATATATGATTTCATTGATTTGTTTGCAATAAATAAGTTACAAGTTGCGTCCACTACAGTGTACAAATTAAGTCAACGGGTTAATTTTGCTAATATTAAGTGTGTGTCTTTATCGTGTATCTGCATTCATCTGAGTACTCATGTACTCGGAACTCTGATAAGTATTCGACACTTTAAAAATAAAAATTATAATAAAGATAATTAATTTTTACAAGTGATTCTGTAACTTAAATATCTTTTTTTATTTGTAACTGAAATACTCCCATTTAGATCAATAAAATTGTATATTAAGCTCATTATAACTATTTGGAACGTTGTAAAGATTCGTAATAACACGTGTGCTATAATATGTGGTGGAAGGTTGAGCGTTCAGATATATATACTTGCACACTGAATCATTTTTATTTAAATTTCGATTTTTTCTTTGTGCCATGTCATATTCTAAACCAACATAGGTATAGGCACCACAGCTTTCAGCTCACCGTATGATTTATATGGTGGAATATTTTAAGATTTACTTTCTTGGACAAAATCTAAAAGGAAGTATTGTATTCTAGATGATATGGAAATATACGTTTTGCACATGCCTGAATCGAATCTGATAATTTTCAAGATGTCTGGGTGAGTACATCTGTGTATATGTGAACATCTTTAAAGACTTGTAATTTTTTATTTCTGTTATTTACAATTTTTCTATGAATGCGTAATTATGGGGGCTCCAATTTTTAGTGTCCATTGAATACTAATACCTGTACAATTCGTGCACAAAGTTAATCTTAAGAGCGAACCTCAAAACCTAAGTAAATAAGTTACACATAATTTCGGCATCAGGACAATGGAAATAATTAAATAATTACAAAATTTAATGGATCTAAGAATGTTACAGACAAACGACCAAACACCAGAGCTGTTTTGTACTACCGCATGATAAGACAAAACGTGAAAAGGGTTAGGTTAGACAAAATTGAAAATTTAAATATTACGACACGTCACCTTTAATGTGTTTTTGCAGTACAAACAAGCTTAGGAACAAGGCACCTATACCCTTAACTCGCCTTTTATGTAATATATGAGATGTGATCAGCGGATATCCCTCTTCTACTCCACGCTTTGCATAATATAATAATTGAAAAATAATAATTTTCAACTATTATGGCCTACATGTTCACAATTTGGAAGAATGTTGCAGATATGAAAAGTCTTACAAAGTTTTGTTAATATTTAAAATACACAAAAAAATATTTTAAGCTCGCCGTACGTAGTACCGAAGAAGCTTAAACATTCGGTCGTTTATATCTATAACATATTTTCAAATTGTTAACCAAAAGGCCATAATAATTAAAAACCACTGCTTGCAACGCATATTTTACCTAAAGGCGAGCTCTGCGCGTTGGTGCGTTTTACGCGTACCAAATCTTGTTTATTTCAAAATTATAATTTTTAATAATTTTCTATGGCCTTTGGCTTACCAATATAAAGAAATCTTTCAGACATAGAATATCTTAGAATCCCAAGAATTATTAGATGGTTTAATTATTTTTCTAAGGGCAGTAATGAAGGAGGTCTCAAATTTGAGGGCAACATAACTCCGGTACTATTAAAGCTAAACTGTGAGTGGATTCAAATGGTACGCTAAATAGTATGTGTAGCAATATGGTTCAAATTACTTTGGTACCTTCAGGGTAGTCGAGGGCACAAATTTGGTTTACTAGCGAGAGAGCGAGCGACAATTAACATCCAAGTATATTAACATAATAGAATAGATTTCAATTTAGCAAAAAAAAAAAAAATGCAAAATCATAAATATATAATAATTTTTGGAAAATGAGTAATAAATATTTTTGGATCGACAAGAGAAACACTTTTGTTAAGTATTTGTTTTGATCCTATAGATACACGACCGAATGCTTTAGTTCTTCTGCACTTCGTACGGTGAGCTAAAAATAATACAAAAAATAATCTCTACTCATAAGTTTGCTGCAGACTGCAAAGATAACATGGAACTAAATATAGCGGTCTCTTTATATTGAATATGAGATGGATTCCTGACCGACATGTTACAAAGGCGTCATTCATGTCCCTTTACAATGCTTAACTCTGCGTGTAAATGAAATTCGCAAATAGATTTTAGACTGAAGTGGTGTTTTTCGTAGACAGCGAGAAATATAAATTTGTTATAGGTGTACGAATCGTGATGTGGTAGTATGAGTGGTGTAAAAATAACGTCATGGTAACATAAATGTGGATTCGTTTGTGGCTTAATTCAAGTCGGTTAACTGGACTAGTGTGTGACATATCCCTCGGAACGTGTCAGCCGTGTCCCGGAGGAGTCCAGATGTCACGCGGCGAACACCGGTGTTCCCGAACGTTGTGTAATACCACGCATCATTGCGTTTCACGTAGATACACATAAACACACTTCGCCCTTATACTGGACGGTGGTCCCTAGTTGCACTGCTGGTGACTTACTTTGTTTTTCTTCGGGGATCTTTTAACCTTTCACTGACATCAGATTTATTAGGGGTTAACAAAATGTATACTAGCTTTTTAAATGTGTTTGCTGGGATTACCATAACCTAAGTAAATAAATAAGGCAACAATGGATATGTACCATGATTAAAAAATCTGGAGTACTCTTCAATTGACATTCTTACTTTTTAGCTGTCACTATATTTGTAATATGTAACTTTGTAAAAAACAGTACCTGCGGTGGAAATGTACATTTAAAAAAAAGATTTTTCTTTTCGGAGTAGTAGTGCATTTACTCGTACACAAATGCGCACTATACAGATTTTTAAATGCTACATAACTCCGAAAAATAGAGGTAATTAGATTCAAACTATAAACGGATATATATATATATATATATATATATATATATATATACATATATATATATATATATATATATATATATATATATATATATATATATATATATATATATATATATTTGGATTCATGGCTACCGAAGAGACAGAAACGTTTTGTAAATATATTTTCTTTTTTGAGTATGTTCAATTATCAGTTTGTATACATTTTTTACTTTCTTTTACAGAGTAATAAGTAAGTATTGTAATCATGAAAAATTTCGAACTCGAGTTTTCAACGGATATACACGTTTTGATCTTCCCTGAATCGAATGTGACTATTTTCGGAATGACGTCTGTGTGTGTGTGTGTCTGTATGTGTGTGTGTGTGTGTGTGTGTCTGTGAACGCTCTAGAGCCAAAACTGTCGAACAAAAAATGCACCTCCTATTTTTGAGAAGAATATTCAAATCGGAAGTGCATGTTTACTCTATACATTTTTTGTTCTATCTCCAGTAACACTAGAACGGCTGCACTTACGGCAAAAATAGTTATGTTCATAATGAAAGATATTAATATTTCGCACAACTTTTGTTTGAAAAGTTTCTTCATAAATTGTACCAGTTATGAGATAACTGCTACGAAAAAACTCAAATATCTTATTTACGTTGCCATAGTTATACCTACACTTTTTTAAATCGGATCAACCATGAGTTAAAGCATTTGTTTCTTGTTTATTGAAAACAAGCAAAGCATTACATTGACAGTTATCTGTATGAATTAATATTTAAAATATTGATTTCTTATTAGAATACATTGTATCAGGTATATTACTATAGAACCAATTTATATTATATATTTGCTAACATAATTAAATAACAATTTCAGGGTTTTGCTAGTGAAAACTGCGTAAAAGAAAGTCGAGTGCAGGCCACTCCAGATATTTTTCTTTATATATATATATATATATATATATATATATATATATATATAAAATATATATATATATATATATATATATAAATAATGTTGTTTACATCAACTTAAATTTTATATGACAAAGGTATGTGCAATCGTGCATATGACCCATATGAACGGAAATCACAGCGCACCTGCCCCATTGTATAAGGAATTTTTAAATTCTCAATCGCTTTTGAAGTTTACAAGACGGACCGTGAACGCAATTCCCTTTCCACACAGACAAACACACTCACACGTCGTGTGTTTGTGGTTAACTTTACGGTCGCTAGATTGGACCCAGCGGGCCGAGGTAAAAGCACCGCTCCCACAACTGCCCCCTTGCACATCCGCCATTTTGTGGTCGTGTTTATGCGGCAGAGAGACGGACTTAGGGAGGGGGTGTTGCTTTCGATTTTCTTCTTTGCGGGCGACCACAAGGTATCTTCTTCAATACATCCTCAGAATTGGGTCTGAAACGAAGCATGTCATACGGTGACATCGCCATTCGCCACTAGCTGCGGTCGCACACGCGGGAAAAAGATATAATCAAGTTGACACCTCCGCCAAAAGATGAAAGCGACCGTGTGTATACTGATCGTCAACCAGGTTCTCTGCGGTCAAATGTGCGTGTCTGCACTTGTCAATTGCAATGCGGGCTTGATGTATAAGTGTGCGTCTACTATTCACAGCTTTCTAAAGCTTCCATTCACTATGGCGGACGCATATATGTTTACAACATGATTATTACTCACGTTTTTAGCTCCTCGTACAGAATGTACAATTGAGTTATTGTGATCGGTTGGGTGTCTGTAACATTATAGGATCAAATAATTTTCTTTACAAAAAGTGTTTTTCTCGTCACCCTGAATCCAAAGACATATATTATTAACTCGTATGCATTTTGTTTGCTCGGTCGGTCTGAGATATAAGTTTGTTTGATCTACTATGAAAGTACCGAGATGCTATTATTGAAATTTGGTATACATATTACTTAACTGGCCAAAAAGTTCCCGTCGCATTATAAATCTAATCGTTTGTACAGAGGCGGGTTAATAGAGCCCCAAAATTTAGACCCACCTCTTAGCACAGTTTTGAAAATACTCGAACATTTTCAAAATAACAAGATATTTTATATTTTGTACATTTCTTCGAATTGCGAGCCTCAAAACAATAAACATAATTATTAATATTTTTGAAATTTTAATTTTTACTTTTTTTTACAAAGTAATACGTAAGTAGTGTAATCATGAAAAATTTCGAACTCGAGATTTCAAAAGATATACACGTTTTGACCTTCCCTGAATCGAATGTGACTATTTTCAGAATGACGTCTTCTGTCAGTGTGTGTGTCTATGTGTGTGTGTGTAAGTGTCTGTATGTGTGTGTGTGTCTGTGAATGCTCTAGAGCCAAAACTGTCGAACAAAAAATTATGAAACTTCAAACTTAAGACTTGTATATGCCCTAGATGTGCACCTTTTATTTTGAAAATAATATTCAAACCGGTAGTGCATGATTACTCTATACATTTTTTGTTGTATCTCCAATATCACTAGAACGGCTACACTTACGGCAAATATAGTTATGTTCATAATGAAAGACATTAATATATTACACAACTATTGTTTCAAAAATTTCTTCAAAAAATGTGCAAGTTGCGAGATAAATGCTACGAAACATTATAAATATCTTGTTTACGTATTGGTTAGTTTGACTATATATATATATATATATATATATATATATATATATATATATATATATGTACATATATATATATATATATATATATATATATATATATATATATATATATATATATATAAGAGGCATAGGTGCCTGGACCTAGTCTAATTTTTTAAGTATTAAAAGATAATTTGGAACCCTTCAATACTGCAATTAGAAAAATTATTTAAACATTCAAATTCATTCAATCATAGATATTTTAGATCAAGAAGATTTCTTCATTTTAGTGACAGCTATAGGATGATCAATACGTGAATTTCCATTAAAATCTTGAGTCCAAAAATTTCATATGATTTCAGTTCTCCCATTTAGACTTTATCCAAGAAAGTTACAGAGAAATATCTGGACACACGTCACAGACATACAACCAAACATTATAACTGGCTTGTACTGCAGTACGCCAAGCCAAAAACGAAGAAAAATACAATACAACTGATTCGGGCATCTCTGTTTAATGAGGCAGATTCTCTTTTATTTCCAGGCGTATCTGTCAAAAGACAGAAATGTGTCAGAGATCAAATACAACTCGTTACTTGGATGCGCGTGACATTATATATACTGTTTTTATTCCCTTCAATTTTTCTTCATCTTTTCACTTATTAACGACGCTCATTTTTGCTTGAACCTTTGCACGAACAAAAGATATTCCAATCGAATATGCCAATTTACAATAGCTTGTTGACATTTGTTTACGAATTGAATCGTTAAAAAATATTATATAAATCACCAATTATTTTGACGGTTTTAATATCTTTTTCTTTTAAATATTGACAGCAGCAATTTGACATTTCGAAAATACAAGAAGTATTTATCTGACAATGCCCTCTTTAGAATAATGAATGGTTTAGATGTATTTAAATGTGATTTTAATTTAATTTATAATGAGTTATTATTCGATATTTCTTATGAATCGGTCACGATGACATACACGTGACTTTTTACGTCATTGAGTTATACTAATACCAAAGCAATAAAATCCAGAGCTCTGTAGATTATTTGTTTTTGAATTAAATAGAAATAATAATTAGAACCATTGATTTTATATGAGTTCATGATGATCCTCACGAAGTTACGCAAACGTGATTGGCGGTGTTAAAGCAAATATCGTTTCAAAATTGAAATCATTGTTTTATAGAATATGTATTAAATTTCTAAATTATCTAAATATATTTGTACAAGGTTAACTTATAGGCACCATGTACCCATATCATAAACATAATACATTTCACTCTTCACGGATTCATCTGTCTATTTGAATAATTTGACGAGTGGAAAATTTTCTTGTAATTTTTTGTAAATGTAGACCTTATTATGGTTACACAATATATAAGGCCCTTACATGGTATTTCTTTGTGAGCACGGTTTAATATATTCGTTATTTTCTCTGGAAGTCGTTTATATTGTATAAAATAAGCACATGCATGATTTGTTATTATAATTGTCATCGGCATACAATGTCATTATATGATAGCAAATGTCACTATCTGCAAACTACACATCACATGAAACGCACATTATATCTTCAATTTAATATTTTAATAGTTTTTTTTACATTAATATAATTTATTTTGACTTTTAATTTTGACAGTTGATTCGCTATTGTATATTTATTAAATGCGACTAAAATTTTTGCAGTCATAGCATTTCTAGCTCATCGTACGATAGTACAAGACTGCTATAGTGTTTGATCAAGTGTCTGTTACACTTTCGGATCAAAAAAAAAAAAAAAATCCTATCAAAAAGTGTTTATCGCGTCACCCTCATTACGAAATTATATATAAGATTGGATTATGTCGCTCGTTCGCTGGTCCGTAAACCAACTTTGGGCGTATCTCCTCTGAAGGAACAGGGCCGATTTTAATGAAATTTGATATACATATAATTTCCACGCCCGTGAAGTTTCCGTTTCATTTTAAATCCAGTCGTATGTACAGATCCGGAGTTATGGGCCCCAAAAATTGGAGCCCTCTTTAATACTGTCCTTAATCAATTATTTAAAATTTTAAAATTTTCTACTAGAAATTCTTTAATATCACCAAAGTTTTTACAATATCTGAACCTAGGAGCTAAAAGCAAAAATAAAAATAATTATCTAAATTAATTTTTATTAAATCAAAAGAATCTTTAAAAAAATATAGGAAATTTTACATATAAAACGTAATTACAGACTGTGAATCTGAAGGTCAAAAAGAAAAAATATTAATAATAGTAAAATTTAAATTTATAATGTTGTTGATTGATTGCTTGTTGGAGGATTGCAACAATAAATGTTGTCCTCTAGCAATTACTATCGTTTTCATTATTGTATTTCATGTTGTTGTTACTGGTGCTTACAACTATGCTTGTTTTTTAGTGATAAATGACAATATGTTAACATACAATTGCTCAAGCCATTAAAAATAACTAGGTAAACCCGTGGGCACCATGTGCCCATATCATATAAAGGCCGTTTTTCATCGACTAGAGTAACCCGTTGTAATTTTTTTGTAAATCATGGTTACAATATATAAATAAAGTACCGTTCACATAAGATTAGTGCGGTTGCAGGGCAGATATTAGTATAGCGGTAATAGTTTGTTTTATGCGTACCCAGTTTCGCCATTCTCATAAAAAAAAGTATGCAAACACCAAACTTTTGCATTTATCCAACTAGTAGGACGATCTCATTTTAGCGCACGCGCAGTAAGTTTGTATCTTTAGACATATATCTAAACTACAACAGTTTTTTGCACTGCAATGATTAAAATTGCAGCTCCCAAACATAATACATTCGTTACTGCTGCAACCTTATTCATTTTAATATTTACAAAAATCAATATACAGTAAAATTTATATGATTTCTTTTTCAAACTAACCTAACATAAGTAACAGTTCGTAAGGTAATTCAAATACACTTATTCGCACTAATCATATATGAACGATGCCTATATTTGCAGTTCTATAGTACTTTAACACTGCACTAATAAGTGCTCTACCGGCACTAATTTTATGTGAACGTAGCTTAAGATATTTCTCTTACACGGTTTTTGCTAGTGAGCACGGTTTTGTATTATCTATTTCTCCGTACAGTATCGTTCACATAAGATTAGTGAGGTTGCAGTGCAGACCTTTTTGTGGTGGTAAAAGTTTGTCTATAAAATACGCTCTCAGTTCCTTCATAACAGTTGCTACCAAATATATAGGTGCAGTTATAATAGAATGCACTACACGGCGCAACACGTCAAGTAAAATAGTTATCATTACCTAGCGCACACGAATGACATACCTCTTGCTTGCACACTAAATTTGGTGGGAGTAGAACAGGTTGTCTATTTTGGTGCGTTAGATAGAGATTGCCGATTTTTACACGTTTGATTCGTTTTTGTCTATTTCAAAGCAGACTGATTAATGGCCATAAGTTAAAATACAATTGCCCAAGCCATTATCATTAATATAATAACCCAGAAATGTTTGTATGTGAGTGTGTATGTGAGTGAGTTTGTGAGTGAGTTTGTGTAGAACGCTTTTTTTGTAAAAATGCAGATTGGCATAGACGGAGATCGAACTTACGACCTCCAGGGTGAAAGGCATGACACTTAGCCACTGCACCATGGCGACTGTTGATAATGTTATAAAAAATAATCAAATAGTTTATACTGAAATAAAACAATCACTACGATTCTGAAGTTCAGTCTGCTTCAAAGACAAAAACGAATCAAACGTCAGAATGAAATGTCAAAAAAATGTTTGTGAATCTTCAATTAAATAGATTTGAAGTTTATTTAGTGTGTTGTGTACTTTACACAGAGTGACATCTTCTATATTATATTGATATTGTATGTCAATGAGAAATATAAATAATTGTTAGTTAATAAAATTAAGTTTTATTTATTCTAATTTGAAGTTTGTGAGTCGCTATTAAGCATTTATGTTTAAATGACCGACCAAAGAACAAATATAAATAAAAGTGCTACCACGTGAGTGTCAAGAACAGTATTTCAACGTACGAATTACGGAAACATTGTTTGAAGTTTAATCTTAAGTTTAAGGGGAGTAGCATGTAATAATTTCAAATTTCAAGTATATAATATGAAATATGTGCATATTATTGCCTAATTAGCATATATTTTTAGAAAATACGTGTTTCCGTACATTTATTGCAATTCATAGTTAATATTTTCACTTCAAACTGGCCAAGAAGCAGTGATTTTTGAAAATATGAGTTGCGGTAAGATTCTATAGTTCGTCAAATTATAACAACTGCAAGGAAGTAAATTTATAATTCTGATTATTAGAGAAAAAAAATCTTGAAGAGATATTTCAAACATATTTAGAAACATGTTTGGTTGGCAATTTTATTCTTTTATTTTTGATGGCACAATCCATTGTATTTTCGTATACAACTAATTATCACTTTTAAAAATGCCGTTACACTGCATCAGTTTAATACTGCAAAATTCAGAATCTAGCCTGATTATTTAATTCAAAAATAATAGTGAATCAAATGTCAAATCATTAAAAATACTGCGTAAATACGGTTTGTAATACATATTTTTTGAATAATCGATTCAAATAAGAAACAGCAATCGTAAGTAAATTTATAATCCTGTTTTTTATATACAATCATGGAAACTGTCTAAATGATACAACACATATGCACCATACAAGATTTAAATGAAAGTTAAACAAAATTTAGTTTAAATTTATCGGATGTTACACAGTGCATGATAAGCGATCGATTAGTTAATCTCAGCATAGTGATCTAAGAACAAAATAGCGTTAAAAAAAAGGAGTCGATTTTATCTTTATTATTATTTTCGATGTGGAAATTTATATTACTATTATAGTCAAACGATACAAAATGAAGAAAAACCGTGTTATTATTATTAAATTACTTGAAAAATCGCCATCAGTCAAAACTGACCTATGCTCTGTATACCATATGGGCACATGGTGCCCACGGGTAACCCTAGTATATATATATAAACACCCAGATGTATTTGTTTGTATGTGAGTAAGTGAGTATGTATGTGTAGAACGCTTTTTTAAATGCAAATTGCCATATCCGGGAATCGAACTCATGACCTCCAAGTTAAAAGACGAGAATCTTAACCATTATGCCTTATGGTTGATTTACTGTGTATACCCAAGAAGTCCAACAATCTTGAAACAGATATATACATGTAATTGGCTGGCTAAAATATTTTATATTTTAAAATAATAATTTTTAATTACGTTTTTGTGATAAAACATCTATTAATTTGAAGTGTATTTAGTGTGTTGTGTAGTTTACAGATAGTGGCATCAGCTATATTTTATTGATATTATATGCCAATGACAAATATAAATAATTAAATTGTCTATTAATAAAATTAAAATTTTATTTATTCTAATCTGAAGTTGTTAGATTGGCATAGCTTCATGCTATCCTCTGACATTAAGGTCGTTTTTGACATTTACGTATATAACCTAAATTTTTACTTCAAAGGGTGTAGCATGATAAGATAGTGAAAAGTCCCCCTAAACGGATTAAGGGTCAAGATAAATCATTCGATTCATCTTCGAGAGAAAATCATTTCCCTAGATTTTCAGCTTCGAAAATCATTCCTAGCGGCCATAACCTAAAACATACGTTTTTTCTTTCTCTGTCAAATATCTTCGGTTCTACTCAACCTGTGGACATGCAGTTTGATGCATTCGAAAGGTCTTATAAAGATAATCACGTGATACTTTTATCGAATTTTTAAGCGGGAAATATAAATATTTATGGCATGTTGAAGTTTTTAAACGCAATTTTTACACATTTGCCAAAGAGGTACAACAAATTTTCGTTATACGTAGGATTTTTCAAAAAAAAATTTTTTTTATGAAAAATATTACCTATTTTTTTTTTTACTTTCTGGTCCGAAAAATATTACTTATTTTTTTTTTTACTTTCTTGTCCGAAAAAGATAATAAAAATCAAAATTTTAAAAAATCCTACCTACAACTGAAGCCACTTTCATAAGCTTCAAGTTAAATTAAAAGAAAAAAATATCCGATGTAAATTGTAGCGTGGGCATCCAGCCCCATAACAAGAAACAGGGTTTCGAGAGAAACGCGTTTAAAGTGCCGCAGCGTTTGGTGTCGTAGCGTTCTGTTCGATTTTGAAACGATTTGGAGGACAATGTCGTTTGCTTTTGTCCTGTCTATGTCGTTTAGGGGTCATAACCTAACTATTCGATCCATTTTCACTTCAAAATTTCAACTAATTATACTAAAAAATATAACGAACGACTATTGTCAACAATGTGTCAAAGAAAAATGCGATGTACCTTCGTTATTTGTATTTGTTATTTGTGTTATTTTGTATTTCAGCATAATATTTTAGGGAAATATTCTAAAAGATACATTATTTAAAAAGATATAAAAAAGAAAAATCGATTTTTTTTTAATCCGTCACAGTGTTGTTCACAATTGATTCTTCAAATTGCGAAGAACATGGTGTAGAATATATAAAAAAGTCTCAAATACATATCACCCGTGAAACAAATAGCAATCACTCGAGTGTTTTAAAAATTAATGACAATATTGCTGGGAATTTTTTAAATGGGTAACATTTTTAATTCGTTAACAAGAGTCGAGAAAGACGAGCAGCAACAGGAGTGTGTACGTACATTCTCCTCTTTCTTCGCAGCACATCCATCGTTTGCAGGCGTCAGAGCGATGGCGGGCTGAAATCCCCGTGCAAATTCCTTCAGCTCCATCAATTTTATATGCTCTATCCATCAAATTAACGGTAATTACCGGTAATACTTTATAATTATCCCCTCGGGGACATTCAAGCAAAAAATCAGCTTGCCAACGCTATTGCATCGTCTGTTTTCGTCTTCGCTTGGCAGCTAGCCTGTTCTCCACTTAACAGGCACGTACTAAGCAAATTCCCACGCTGAAATCAATCATTCGACGCATTTTATTTTTCATGCTGTTTAAATAAATAGATGTGTTCACCGAAATAGCCTCAGAGCCAAACATGATTTTATAGGATAAATATTGTACCCAAATATTGATAAAATGAAAACGTTATTTCTTTATCATTTTTAAAAATAGTCGTAGTGAGCAAACGTATAACCTAGTAGCTCCGACAAGTTTGCACAATACTTCGTGTTTGGTTTGTTGTAGTTTTGCATGTAGCTTAGATGCTATTGCACTCTATATAACTTGGAGTTTGAGTGGACTGTATATTTGAATGATTAAAAGACGTAACACTAATTAATTTGTTTTATATTTACAATATTAATACTCGTATATACAATTATGATAAAGAATGAAATATAACGATTGTTGTGCAACTGTGTGCTTGAGAGTATTCTTGGCAAACTTGCGAGTGTTCTTGACGAACTTGTGAGTTGAACCAGAGACTAGGATATTTGAAAAAACTGTGTACGACTGTAACGAGTTTGATAGTATACTTTTTTGTTAATGGCCACTTGGAGTCGCTAGCATCGAACTTTGGTGCCGAGCAACAGAACTATATTTAAAGTTTAAAATCAGCTATTATGTTATGTTAATTATAGAAACTGTTATAACAATGATGACAGCAGGATCTCTATTGGAATTGATCTTGAATTAGTGTTCTTAATATAGAATGTGAACAATTTCCGGGAAATAATTACCACAAGTTCAATTTTCTTACTGCAAAATAAGTAAAGTAATCATTTTCTAACACAGATATGTCAAATATGAAATATATATATATATATATATATATATATATATATATATATATATATATATATCTATATATATATATATATACTGGTATATATATATATATATATATATATATATAATACAGTATCGAACAAAAATGGAGCGCCGCACCCAAATTATTGCTTAATTTGCAAACGTTAAGAGATTTGTTAATTTTTCGATCAAAATTATAAATATAACATATTTAAACATATTTATAATACACATATAGATACATGGTAAGAGATACGTCTGATGTTTTAACTTTACTAAACATACGTTTGAAAGAAAAATTGTTTACCCTAATAATATAAACGTTTTAGGAAAGATTATTAGAATTTGGTCCAATAAGACTTTTGGTTCGATTTTTTTTTATATCATCTCCCATTGATTCTCAATAGAGTTAAGATCTGGAAATTATGTTGCCTATTTCAATAAATTTATTTCATTTTTGTTTAAACAAGAATATTATACTTCCCATCAAATGCGATACAGAAAATGTTACAAACGAAATATCACAAAAAGACAGCGAGTTTGTAGAAACTAGTAATACATCAGATTTGACCCTGGATGAATATCTATCTCAAGACGATAGCGATGTAATAAATATTTGTATCATACCACCACCAACTTTAAAAGAATGTGTAATATCTTATTATTTATTCATAATCTACTAAAACATTTAATTGCAAGATTTGCGAAGAAGATATATCATCAAATGAAATATTAAACAATCAAACTCACTTACTAACCATATTTACAGATTTCGATACGAAAAGTAATACTCCTTCATATTCAAAAACGTGCAGTGATCAATTTAACAATATAGTAAAAATTCAATTATTCGAGGATGAATATATATATAAGAAAAATAAAGGTAATCACTATTTTTATATTATTTGAAACTTCAAATGCAACCGGCGGTGACGATTGCGGAAAAAATAATAAACCGATTTTCAGGGATTGGACCCATGAACCTATTCAGACTATTTTTCTAGCCCTTACATGCTATTTTAAGGTCAAAAATGACTTTTTCTTTCAAAAATACTCAATTTTCTCAATTTTACATATTTTTCTTACATAATAGTCCATTCCCTAGTTTTAAATGTCTACCTTAATATGATTTCTTTTTAAATCTCCCATCATCCTAAGTCGAAATATCACAACCGCCGCTTTCAACACGCTTACTTCAACGCCATCTTTATAAATGAATATATTAATTCATTTTTATATACATATATATATATATATATATATATATATATATATATATACATATATATATATATATATATATATATATATATATATATATACTTTAAGGATATATAATTAGGATGCAAGGAAAATTAATTAAATATATAATTAGGTTTTAGAGAAAAAACATATTAATATTCGGCTCAATTAATTATATGGTATTAAGATATATTTATACTAAAGAAAGTTTATCTGGGCTTAGCAAACGTAGCATTTATTTAATATAACTCAGCATTGATATGGCTGAATTCAAAAATGGGATTTTAGGGATAATTAGGTACCGTTACAAGCATAATATAAATAAATAAGTATTTAAAATTATATTTATTTGCAGACTCTTTCAAATGTAATCAGATATTTCTACTATATTATAAATTTTGTTCAGCTACTAATGGAAATATGTTAATTTGATTTAATAAATTTATGTATAATCTGATAATTAAAATTTTTGGCGTTACCAGCTTTGATCGTGGCAACTGAAATTTTGAGGTAAATAATATAATTGAAAAACATGCTTATAATTTATAGATACGAAATTACAAGTGATCAAACTTGGCGTTCGCGCATATAGATTCATGTTTACATACTATTATCGCCTTACATAATAAAAAAGTAACATGTCTTGACAATATTATACGGGATGTTTGATAAATGTATGGCGCGCGATATGTGTGATTGTGTCGAACTTTTGCGCGTTGTCGGCACCCCCTCGGGAGCTGTTCAAGAAAACACCTGCGCTACTACAGCACCTCCACTGTATATATGTACCTGCCGAAATCCTTAAGGGCCACAAGCACACATACACACACGCACATCGGCACAAGATCTTGTTTCAAGGGAATGCGTCTTCTTACGGAGGAAATATTGAGCGACTTCAGCAGCCAGCCAACCTTTTAAAGGTTGCTTACAGATGGCAGCACGGCCTACTCAAGGTCAATTGAGTACGTGCCACTTGGGCCCTTCACTCACTGCAATTTTTTCAGTTTTTATCTGTTAGATATTTTGTGAGGCATATAAAACCCTTTTTCATTTTATTCTATTAAAATGTACCCTATATGGTTTTATGGTTAGGTGATCATTATGTTTTTAGCTCGCCGTACGAACTACCGAAGAAGCTAAAGCATTCGGTCGTGTCTGTAGCATTCTCGGATACAAAAAATTTCATTAACAAAAAGTGTTTTTCTCATCGCCCTGAATCCAAAAATGTATATAACTTATATACTCGTACTTAGATGTTAGTCGTCGCTCGCTCGGTATCTCGTAAGACAAAATTTGTGCCCTCTACGCCTCTGAAGGTACCAAATTTGCTACACATATTATGTGGCATCCCATTTGAATCCGCTCGCAGTTTAAATCCAATCGCCCGTATATTTTCAGAGTTATAAGGCCCCAAAATTTGGAGCCCCCCTTAATACTGCCCTTATAAAAATAATAAAAACATTCAAAAATTCTACTAAAAATTATAAGATATTTTATACCTACAAGATTTTTTCATTTTGTTAATCCATAGCCCGAAAAAAATTATTGAAAATTATAATTTTGAATTTTAAAATATGCACTAAAATCTTTTTGTATCAATATAATCTACAAAAAAATTTAAGTCTTTATATTTATGACAATTGTTCAAATTGTTAACCAATAGGCCATAATAATTAAACACCACTGCTCGCCACGCATATGTTACCTAAAGACGAGCTCTCCGCGTTGATGCGTGTTACGCGTACCAAATCTTGTTTCATTATGAAACCTGATGAACAAAACTTATACTTATCTATATATATATATATATATATATATATATATATATATATATATATATATATATATATATCTATATATATATCTATATATATATATATATATATATATATATATATATATGTATATATATATATATATATATATATATATATATATATATATATATATATATATATATCTATATATATATATATATATATATATATATATATATATATATATATATATAACTATATATATATATATATATATATATATATATATATATATATATATATATATATATACTAAATAAATAATTTCATAATAGTCAGTAGCGATTGTCATAATATATAGCAGTTATAGGTTATTTATGATACTTCTATTTATATCCGATGCTTTTTTGTCAATAATTCAAAATTAGACGAGTTGATAATAAACAACAGTTTTTGTCTAAAGTTGAGCACAGATGAGAACAGGAACACGAAATTATTTTCTTATATTGATTCAAAGAACACTTGATACCCTTACATTATTTTGCTGGAATTTTGTCGACATAAAAGTACGCTTTGGTTGGACTAATAATAAATGTTTGTCGGTGATTTGACGACGATAGTAGTAGTGTTCAGGCCAATGCTACATATATCCAATCCGATATATGACTTTGATGTTGGCTATGTTCAAATTACAAACTCCTGACACATTTCAATACGCTCCGTCACTCAGTATACTTTTGGTACATGTAATAACAAGAGTCAGGCTCGGTGCTACTGGATGTAACTAGTGGTGCCGAAACATTCGCCTGTGGTGGCGGACGGTTATTAAATTACATGCTACTGCGGGTTAGTTTTTCTTTTGGTGAGGTCGTTTGTGACTGTGTGCGTGTGTCACTTTATGTGTGTGTGTGTGTGTGTGTTTGAGAATGAGTGATGACAGGCTTTATATATTGACGACGTGACGTCAATGAATATAATGATCCTTGCAAGGCGACAGGAGGATTCATAGGCAGCTGATGTCACTCACGTGTCGTAGAAGTATATCCCCTTCACTTTTGATAAAAATTTTGTTCGCTTGTAAAGAATTATGGTTTTGACGTAAAGTATACATTTTTTACGTTTTTAGCTCGTCGTACACTTATAAAACAGCTACAAGTATACGGTCGTTGGCCTGTAATATTCTTAGAATTCCAAGAAATGTTGCACAAAAACAAAATCGTCTTACCTCAGTGGTAATAAAATAAATATCCTCGTAAAATCAATAAATATTATCAAAAGTGCCATGCTTGACAATGAATATTCTGCAGGCTGATTTGGAAGCATTGGAATTTGCACAGTACATCTTAATGTAGACTTGATGCAAGTTACCATACATCAATATGTCTGTTAACTAGGGAAACGTAATTGTTCCATAGCAATTTTCAAATGCGTTTTTTCAGTAAATAGTACATTTTTGAAAATTGATATGTACAAAAGTTGCTAGATATTTTAATATCTGCAATTTTGATAATAAATATATATGGTTTCATGTGATAATAAATCAAATGATCTATATAAGCATTATAAGTAAGACGAGTAAAGACCACTCTAGATTTTATTTATTATACTACTGTAAAACAGTTTATTTGTGAATTAATAATATTTTGAAATACTGGAAAGTTTGCAATCGCGACAGGTGAAATAGTATAGTACAAATATTATTTTCAATAAGTACACAAGTAAATATATATACTATGTATATCATACAATTGACATATACTATCAATGAAATAATTTATTCGCACCGCAGATTTAATATTGCCCATATTGATTAGTGGTCATAATATATTATTGAGCTTTAATCAATCAAATAATTTTGATGAAATATATTTCGCCATTACTAACTGAACTAAAATACATTCAAATGAATGGAAATTAAATATGTTTTATGCCAATAACAATTGCCAAAACAATTATATTATTTCATATAAACGAGTTCAGTGATTTGGAAATATTTGGTAATTTTACACTTTCATGCATTATCCAACTGTAGAATTCCGTATTTAAATTTATTTTAAAAAACATAACGAAATAGCATAGGCAGTAATGCTTTCAGATCGTTGGATGGCTCAAATAAAAATTTAGAAACTCGAAATTCATGTCTTTTCACTTTCTGTATTATTTTTAACTAAGCTAACACATTACCCTATGTATCCGTATTATATACAGAATTCAGTCCACTTCTCAGTGATTAATCTCTGTATGTATCTACCCTTCTATCCGAATCGCTATGTAAATATTACGAACAAACATACACAGCTCATGAAGTAAACGTAATCATTTTAAGCAATTGTTTATATTGTTTCCAAATTTTGATTCAAATATTGACATTTGATGACACTGAATCCGTTATATAATAACAGAGTTTCCTCTCATAATCGACGTGAGGAAGGTTCCGACAACAGTGGTTTGCGGATTGTAGACTCGAAGAACTCTCTTTCATAATCCTCACAGTAATGGAATTATAGAGACATATTTCGGATTTTCCGTTTATTTTGTTGGCTAAACTAGCAGAATAATAGGAAAATTTACATTTTAGTTAGCATAACTGTTCGACAGAATGGAATCCTCATGTCATAATGTATCATAATGCACATAATGATTACTGAAAAAGGAGGAGGGCATGATATGTAAGAATAACATACATAATACTTCATTATAAGATCACTAAAAATTTTGTTACTAAGTATGCATATTTCGAGGTATATTAAGGAACTCTTAACCAGTAGTTGGGATCACATTGCCAGGTGTGATCCGGGCCCTTAAATAAGTACACCGTTGACTGGTGTATGATTGTGAATAGTGTTGGGAAGAATCGAATACTTTTAAGAATCGAATAATGGGTATTCGAGTACTTTCAAATATAGAATACTTATCCGAGTACCGAGCAAATGAGTACTCGGATGAATACAGATACACGATATAGACATAGAGAACCCCCCCCCCTCACCTAATAGTAGCAATATTAACCCGTTGACTAAATTTGTCCCCTGTAGTGGACGCAACTTGGAACCTATTTATTGCAAACAAATCAATGAAATCATATATATATATATATTTACTTAGAATTGTTTATTTGATATCTTCGAAAAATATGATCAAGCAATATTTGTATAGCAAATAAAAAAACGATTTTGCTGACTTATTTATCTTAGATATGCGTATTATTTATAACTAGGGTCACCCGTGGGCACCATGTGCCCATATGGTATACAGACCTAGGTCAGTTTTGACTGATGGCGAATTTTCATGTAATTTAATAATAATAACACGGTTTTTCTTCATTTTGTATCTTTTGATTATAATAGTAATACAAATTTCCACATCGCAAATAATAATAAAGAATAAATCGAGTCCTTTTTTTTGAACGCAATTTTGTTCTTAGATCACTATGCTGAGATTAACTAATCGATCGCTTATCATGCACTGTATAACATCCGATAAATTTAAACTAAGATTTATTTAAACTAAATTTTGTTAAACTTTGATTTTAACCTTGTATGGTGCAATTGGCCATAAGCATTGTATCATTTAGACTGTTTCCATGATTGTACATAAAAAACAGGATTATAAATTTACTTACGATTGCTGTTTATTATTTGAATCGATTATTCAAAAAATATTTATTACAAATCCTTTTTACACAACATTTTTAATGATTTGACATTTGATTCAATATTGTTTTTGAATTAAATAATCATGCTAGATTCTGAATTTTGCGGTCTTAAATTTCAGTGTCACAACGGCAGTTTTAAAAGTGATAATTAGTTTTATTATAAAATACAATAGATTGTGCCATCAAAAATAAAAAATAAAATTGCCAACCAATCATTTTTCTAAATATGTTTGAATTATCTCTTCAAGATTTCATTTCTCTAATAATCAGAATTATATATTTACTTCCTTGCAGTTGTTATAATTTGACGAACTTTAGAATCTTACTGCAACTCATATTTTCAAAAACCACTGCTTCTTGGCCATTTTGAAGTGAAAATATTAACTATGAATTAAAATAAATGTACGAAAACACGTATTTGCTAAAAATATATGCAAATTAGGCAATAATATGCACTTATTTCATATTATATACTTAAAAATTGAAATTATAACATGCTACTCCCTTTAAACTTAAGATTAAACTTGTTTCCGTAACTCGTACGTTGAAATACTGTTCTTGACGCTCACGTGGTAGCACTTTTATTTATATTTGTTCTTTGGTAGGTCATTTTAACATAAATGCTTAATAGCAACTCACAAACTTCAAATTAAAATAAATAAAACTAACAATTATTTATATTTCTCATTGACATACAATATCAATATAATATAGCAGATGCCACTATGTGTAAAGTACACAACACACTAAATAAACTTCAAATCATCAAAATATTTGAAGATTTAACACGAAATTTTTTTGACATTTCATTCTGACGTTTGATTCATTTTTGTCTATTTCAAAGCAGACTGAACTTCAGAATCGTAGTGATTGTTTTATTTCAGTATAAACTATTTAATTATTTTTTATAACATTATTAACAGTCACCATGGTGCAGTGGCTAAGTGTCATGCCTTTTACCCTGGAGGTCGTGAATTCGATCCTCGTCTATGCCAATCTGCATTTTTTGTGAAAGCGTTCTACACATACATACATAATATACATACATATATACATACATATATACATACATATATACATACATATATACATACATATATACATACATATATACAAACATATATACATACATATATACATACATATATACATACATATATACATACATAATGATTCTGGTGAAATAAAAAATTTATTTAGCAAATTAATAAAAATAGAGTCAACGGGTAAACAAATAATTACGTTTCACATTTCACAATTCCCTACCTTTTGTAGGCAAAATTAAGCAAGTAAATAACAGAGATAAAGATAACTACAATAAAAAAAAGTAGAACAGTTGGGTATAGTACAACAAAGTACGGTGGAATCGGATAGATTGTGTAAGCACGGTCGAGACGCATACTCAATGTAGTATACGATACAGCTGGTATCGATTCTTAACCGAGTACAAAATGTATTCGAATACTCAACTAGTACCGGTACGGGTACGAGTACACGCATACGGCGGAATCGGACAGACTTTTGAGTACGCGATTTGCCGTGCTCACCAGATTCAGCTGGCGTCGGGACTAGTTGACTAGTACACAATGTATCGATTCTCAGGAGCGTGTACTCGAGTACAGCGACTACTTTCAAGAATCGAGCACATATCGATTCTTTGTACTCGAGTAACCCATCACTATGTGAATACGTGCTCATTGTAATTGCCATTGTTATCATCTTAATAGTTCGTTAAAATATCTATATTGTTATTGATACTATTGTCGAATTTGATAATAATTGCATCATCTTCTAAACTCTTCCTGTTCACATCAGTTTGGCAAGAAGCCATGTAAATACAGTAAGATTTGAACACCCCGGTTAACCCCATACATACTGATGTATGCTCCATTTCTAAGAATATCGCAATAACAAATGTCACAATTCCAAAGGTGAGGTTATAATTCTTGCTAATATTGTAAAATATAAGAATTGTTTCTAATTTGCCCCCATTAAATCATCTGGATACCGTAAATGTATGAATTGAGTTCACACTTGTAGATATTTCAAATATATGACCAATGAGAAATTACCTGCAAAATATTAATCAACAAACTGCTGCCGTCAAGACAGATTGCAAGTACCCCCATAAGCAACCCATTTAAGTATATAAAAAGATACCTTTGTTTCTATATTATAATTTACATAACTAGATATGCAACATACTGTCGTCATTTTGACCTTTATTCAAATACCTAGTAATAGATACGTGAATTTATCTGTAGTGTGATCACTGATAGCGATTATAAATAATTCACGAACAACATATATTAAAGTTAGGTACTGCTTCTATTTTTGAATGCACAAACTATATTTATTTTGAAATATAATAATAATTTTGACGTTTAAGTACGTAGTTCTTATTATCATTAGACTACCTTTATTTTTTACCTTTTCTTGTATTATTTTGAAAATATTAGGAAAAATTTAAATCGCAATGTCTCGGAACCTTTTTAATCTTCTTCAGCGACCCAAAAAATACTTTATAAGACTTTAAACTCTTAAATTCAAGGACCCCACCGGTAGATATTGCGGTTCTCACAGATTTGCGCCTCAGGAAAGCATGGCTTGTTTAAAATGGGTGGACGTGCGAGTTGTAAGGGTGGTCATATTTGTGGCTGAAAATATCTGAACATCATTTTTAGATGAAATGGAAGGGAAAAAGTCAAGTGCCTAAAGAAAAATCGAAACAGAAATTCCCTCTTTTATATTACGTACAATAGAGGAAAACGTCTAATAGAAAATGCATTTAAAACTGTGATAATATTGAAATATATCAAATCAATCAACATGCCAATTGTCATAATTAAGAGTAGTAGTAAATGCGTGCCTAGTTAATATTGTTAATATAAAATCTAATTATTAGGATTAGTTTTTTTTTTTTTTTTTTTTTGTCTAGACTGAGCCAGTTGTTTACAATTTTACTCCGTGTATACTTCGACGGTTGCAAAACTAATTTATACTACTCCATCTTTATCTTTAATTATTTTAAATGCGAAATCATGAACTTCAAAACCCATTGGTGTGAAGCGTTAAAACGTTCCTTTAATTTTGGTTGGGTTCGGGGACGGAAGATGTTTACATGGAATAGAAGGGTGCTGTGAAGGCGCTGTGAAGGGAAAACAACGGACGTGCAGGCTCTGTTTTCAAGGACCTGTCAAAGGCACTTGACGAAATTGACTGTGAGTTTGGAACGTTTGAATGAAGTGCCCCGGACCAAAGCCAGCATCTGGTCGGACCGAGCGTCGGGACGGGAGTTCCTCGTGTCATATCCGGTATCCGATGTCTCGTGACTAGCAGGAGACACACGCTTATACCCCCTTCTTCTCTAAACCATTCTTTCGCAGAAGTTCCCCTTCTTGTAACACGTGCACAATGGAATAGAAATTTGATGTGATAGAAGTTATCTTTGCCAATACTTGTTTGTACGTACTTACACAATAGGATATTATTGTAGGTGTTACATTACAGCAAAGTAAGAAATAGATATTGATACTACATATTTTTAAAAATTTTATGATATATTTTGTATGTAAACAATAGTTTACTGGTAAATAACCAAGTAACGGGGGAATATAAGTGTTTGCCTTGCATATCAATAAAAAAAAAAAATTGACAAACTGCCATTTTTGATGAGCGATAAATTATTACTATTCGACCCCCTAATATATTTCTTTTTATATACATATAGCTTTGTTCAATATGAGTCAAGTAATTTAGGTATATTTATATATATATATATATATATATATATATATATATATATATATATATATATATAAATATATATATATATATATATGTGACTTGGTGTCAGAAGTGCCAATGCCTATTTTAACTATTTTAGATATATATTCCGCCAAGTACTTTCAATATATTTTATATCTCTACATTACTTGATACTGCATTTATCATAGAACTTGATGAAAACGCATCCATGGATAGTACATATAGGTGTATGAATTTCAAATGCGATTTTATAGTAAACTATATAATGTTTTAGACAACTTTTCAATTAAAAGTTAATATTTCTTTAATATCAGTACCTTTTAAATTAATCACCTATTGTCTAATTCGTACCGTTTATCGAATGGTAAGCGAGTTGCAGGAAAACCACTGCAGGCAAATATTTGTTTGAGAAAATACAAAATGATAATTTTTGAAATGATACATATATATGCTAGACAGCATTTGTTTAACAAAATGAGATATGCAAACTAGGTTAGTACCGATACACCAACCGATGAAGATGAGTTACTACACACATTATGAATAGTGGCTCCAATGGCATCGTAAGCTGTCGGTTAAGGTATGGGCCATATTCCAGTGGCCGTTAAATATTTAGCACCGGTTGTTAGACGTTCAACGTAAATTTTACGCGCTCGTTTGGCAGAACTTAACGTTTCTATTATCTGGTAACTTTATGAGCACACCGGTATGAATTAAGATTATATTATATTACTGCTGCAAACAATAAACTTACTGCCTAGTTATAGTTATGATGTCGCTGTTTAAAGTTATTTTGTAATATTGTCTCTTGTGTCACGAGCCTGGGATATTACATGAAAAGTATAAAAATATTGAAACGATATCATTTTTCATATTATTTTAATTAAGCAAGCATAGGTGCATGTGTGTTAGTGTGTGAACGCTCTAGAGCCGAAACTGTCAAAAGAAAAATTATGTGACTTCAAACTTAAGACTTGTATATGGTCTTGTTGTGCACTTCTTATATTTGAAAAAAATATTCAAACCGGCAGTGCATAATTACTCTTTGCATTTTTTGTTCTCTTTGGAGAATATCACTAGAACGGCTGCACTTACGGCAAAAATAGTTATATTTATAATGAAAGATATTAATATTTGGCACAACTTTTGTAAGAAAAATACTAGTTATGAGAAAATCGCTACTAAGAATCATACGTATCTTGTTTATGTTGCCATGGATTCAAATGTAGCTTAATTAATCGGATCATCTGCGCCTGTCCATATTTCGACAAGAAGACAGAATAAAATGAATTAGATAAATGACATTTCAGAATATTTCTGGTATTGGTATTGGCTAGTTTTGATAGCTACTACTTCAAAACTATTACAAATTGGTATCATTTTCCACCCATTCATTTATATAAGGTAAGCTTGGTTTTCATATTGCTTCTGTTGGATTCATATTTCCTAAAATTATATTTTTATAATCAATAATTATTGAAGAAAACTACGTAAAAGAATGTACCGCGGTGGCCATAACCAATTTTTTAACGTTCTTTTACGAAGTAATCATGAAAAATTTCAACGGATATACACGTTTTGACCTGCCCTGAATTGAATGTGACTATTTTCGGAATGACATCTGTCTGTCTGTGTGTGTGTGCCTGTGAACGCTCTAGAGCCAAAACTGTCGAACGTAAAATTATGAAACTTCAAACATAAGACTTGCATATACCCTAGGTGTGCACCTCCTATTTTTGAAAAGAATATTCAAACCGGTAGTGCAATTTACTCCATACATTTTTTGTTCTATCTCAAATATCACTAGAACGGCTACACTTACGGCAAAAATAGTTATGTTCATAATGAAAAATATAAAAATTTCGCAGAACTTTTGTTTGACAAATTTCTTCAGAAAATGAGCCAGTTACGAGAAAAATGCTACGAAACATTATAAATATCTTGTTTACGTTGCCATAGATTCGCATGTAGCTTATAAAATCGGATCATCTGCTATTTTGACAGGAATACAAAATAGACTCAATTAGATAAATAACATTTCAGGATATCTCGGTAGAGTATTGGTTAGTTTGACTGCTTGTTTTGGTTATATTTATATATATACCTATATATATCTATATATATATATATATATATATATATATATATATATATATATATATATATATATATATATAGATAAATATATATAGTGAAAACTGCGTAAAAGAAAGTCGAGTGCATGTTTGAGACTTGTTTCGAACCACTGACGCTTAAACAAGAAAACCTATTTAGAACCATTGTGTTCTTAAAAGATATAATGTAATCAAAATTAGGTACAGGCACCTAAGTCGTCAGCCTGTCTTATAGGGAATATATGCGATACGAGCAGTGGACACTTATCGCTTGCGCATAAAACATTAAATTAAAAACAATTGTTTTTAATTATTATGACACTTGAGTTCACAATTTGATAATAATGTTAACAATACAAAAAAATTATATATTTTCAGAGTATATTTCAAAATTCAAAATTATATTCTTAATCATATTTTATGGCCTCTGGGTTACCACTTAGAAAAAATCTACATGTAAAATATCTAATAATTAATTGTAATTTTTTAGTTGTTTTAATTTTGTGCAGTGAAGTATACGGGCGATTGGATTTAAACTGCGAGCAGTTTCAAATGGGATGAAATGGGAAGAGGTCTTACGAGCGATGACTAACATCCAAGTATATAAGTAATATATATTTTTCGATTCAAGACGAGTTGAGAACTTTTTGTAAAGGTAGTTTTTGATTCGAGAATGCTGCAGACAGACGACCGAAAGTTTTAGCTATTTTTTAATTCGTATGGCGAGCAAAAAAAAAAAAGCATCGTTATCGTTTGATTGTAATAATCGCCAGCCTTTTGAAGCAATTATTACAAAGTTATAATATATTAATAATCGTTCTAATATTAAATTTAAGAAAAAATTCTACCACCATTTAAAACCATATGTATTTTGAAAATGAACTGTGATCATAATATTTGCATTTGCTTGTATGCATACAGTTTACATGCATACATATTAAACTATATGAAATATGATTTGACATACGATACACAATTACACTGAATACATCATGCTGCGGTGTATATAAATATATTTACGAGATTCGTATAAGTTTATGTCATCTTGGTTTACGGTTCATATGACTTGTATTGCGCGGTTCATCTTTGACAGAACCCTAATGAAATTTTGGTAGTTTAATGGACCAGATGAGCTCAAATGGCGCTATTCGCTTTATCTTACAAAGTCAAATATATATTTTCTACAACAGAATCTTAATGTATTTCAACTTGAATAGTTAATGTAGCCATCTATAACTCTACCCACCGATAACCCGCCCATACATTTTGAAATATGTCCTGTGGCCAGCACAAGACCTTCTTGAAAATACTAATAGTATGCATTATTTGGTTACTATAGACTCGCTTTAAAATTTCTAATGTGCTTTAAACAAAAGTTGTAAACATCTTTAATATTATTCATTTCAAATTCGACTATTTTTAAATTCTTATAAAAAGTAATAAGTAATTCTTGTAATCTTGAAAATTTTCGAACTCGAGATTTCAACGGATATACACGTTTTGACCTTCCCTGAATCGAAAGTGACCATTTTCAGAATGACGTCTGTCTGTGTCACTAGAACGGCTACACTTACGGCAAATATAGTTATGGTCATAATGAAAGATATGAATATTTCGCATAACTTTTGTTTGAAAAATTTCACTCTTGAAAACTGTATAAAAGAAAGTCGAGTGCAGGCCACTACAAATAATTTTGTAAAAAATACCAATTCTCCACAGTAATACCCGGAAATTGTATCAATTAGCTTATTATTTTATTATGTTATGAAATATAGTTTCTTCAATATGAAATATAGATGTTTATTCTCTTTTTCAGTTAAACAGTGCAAAATGGCATATATAATATATATGTCTTTTTTTTCAGACATAGATATCTTTAAAAATATATCACAAATGCATTTCCATGACAATAAAAATAACAATTTTTATATTTTCCAAAGCAGTTCGTTCGTAACTGGTACATTTATGTAAAGAATATTTTAAAACGAAATTTGTGCGAAATTTTATTATCTTTCATTATGAACATTTCTATTTTTGTCATAAGTGTAGCCGTTTTATTGATATTGGACTATGGACAAAATATGCATAGAGGAAACATGCACTTCCGGTTTGAATATTATTTTCAAAACTCCTTCTGCATTTATTTTAATTCTTCCATATCTGCTGCTTCTTTTTTCGTCTTTTTAATTGCTTTTGTCTTTCCTCGTCTATCTTTTTTTGTTCCGGTGATCGTAGCGGTTTCGTCTTCTTTTTCTTCGTTTTCCTCTTGTGCTCTCATATTTGTGGGTTACTTCTTTTTTCCAATATTTTATTTAGCCGCACTATTATTTTTATATTTTGGTGTTCATGAAAACTTCTGTTTCTTTTCTATTATTTTGTTATTGTTCATTTTCTCTTAATCCGTGTCTGTATTTCACCTTCACTATACACAGTTGTTTATACGGCAAATTCTAGCCCAACCGGCCCGCACCGACTGGCACGCACTTGTCACTGTACTACGATCTACCTTCGTGGCGCATATGTACTGTTCACTATGTATAAATTTATCTATATTTCAAATGTTATATTGTTTCATTTAAATATTCTTGCTCCACATTGTTCCACATCAACTTTGCACTGTACTTTTTTCCGCGTTTTTGTTTGAACAACAAGGCCTATATTTAGGTGATTTTGTTGGAGCACTCAAATACCCGTGTGACTTCTCTACACTATAGCACGGTACAATTCAATTATTCAATATAAATCATTAAAGTAAGTATTAGTAACTGTTGGAGAGAAGAGCGCTTACAGCAAATTCAAAACAGCATAGTCGAGTTGGCTATACAACAGCGATGCGCAGATGTATATAAATAACAATCTTTGTATAAACAGTTGCTCTTTTTAAAATACAATAAATTATTCTTTCATGTAATAATTCCAATAAATAAATATAAATATCCCAACAGGTTATGGGCCCAGTTAAGCAAGAACTGTAATAATTGATATTTAAAGGAAATCGGTTGATTCAAAAATAGGTAATATGGATAGTACAAAGATGAACATTTCGGTACTCAATGGCGGAAATTACGTGTACTGGAAGACAAAATTACGTGCTATTTTGATACGTGACGATTTGTGGGATATCGTAAATGAATCAAAACCGGAGGAATTAAGTGACACATGGAAGAAATGCAACAATAAGACAATGGCGTACATTACGCTGAGTGTTGATGACAATCAGCTGGTACACATCGCACATTTTAATTATGCTAACGATATGTGGCAAGCACTATCAAAGAAATACGAACGTTCAACGTTTGGCAGCAGATTATACTTGAGGCGAAAATTGTACAGCATACACTACCGCAGTGGTTCCATGAGCAACCACATTGACTCCATTATGGAAATAGTTGGACTATTGCGTGGGTCTGGAAAGTCACTCGAAGACGAGGAAGTCGTCGCAGTATTACTGGTGAGTCTTCCTGAATCGTATTCGGGACTTGTAACAGCACTTGAGGGTCGCGATGAGGCAGACCTGACTGTTGAATATGTCACTGGTAAAATATTGGATGAATATCAGCGGCGTGTGGAAAATTGCGAATCCAACAATGGAGGAGTTGAAGCGGCGCTTCAATCAGCAGCTACAGCTACTAGGAAGAATAGACAAGGTCAACAACAGTGTAACATCAACAAAGGAGGAAAGAATAACAGCAAGGAGAAGCGGACGTGTTTCTTTTGCAACAAACAAGGACATCTTAAAGCAGATTGTTATTCGTACAAGAAGTCGTTGCAACAGCAAACGCCAGAATCAGCAAAATCTTCAATCGAAGATAGAAAAGATGCGGCTAATAATCACATCACTTTCGAGGTAAGAGATGGAGTACGAGTGGTGGACACTGATGGGTGGTTCGTTGACTCAGGTGCAACAAGTCACATGACGAGCAAACGATCATTTTTCAATTCACTACGTGATACCAACACAACAGTGCATCTTGCAGATGGTTCACAAGTTGAAGCAGCAGGAATCGGAGAGGGCTGGCTGTCTTGTGGGTTGAACAACGGGCGTGTTCAAAATATAAAACTTGAAAATGTACTATATGTTCCACAACTTGACGGGGGTTTACTTTCAGTTCGACGGATAACTCAACATGGTCACCGAGTTGTGTTTGAGCATGATTCTTGTACTTTCTATCAGGGTCAACAGATCATTGCAAAGGCCAACACTGATGGAAGTTTGTTTAAACTGGAAACAACAGAGCCGGATGCGTCTGCTCGTGTTGCAAATGAAACAGTTTGTCTTCATCAATGGCATCGCAGGTTAGGTCACAGGGACACTACAGCCATTAAACGTCTGGTTAAAGAAGAACTTGCTACTGGAATAATAATGAAAACATGTTCGGACGAGATAATCTGCGAAAATTGTATTAAAGGTAAATTATCACAAATTAAATTTCCAACAAGCAAGAATAGAGAAAAGGAACCGATGCGGCTTATACATTCCGATCTGTGTGGGCCGATGCAGACAGCTACACCGAGTGGTAACCGATATTTTCTAACAATTATTGACGACTACTCGCGATTTACAGTGGTGCGACTCATTAAATCAAAAGATCAAGTATCGAACGCTATACAAGATTATGTCTCAGCAATGGTGACTAGATTCGGCAGAAAACCTACTGCTCTACGCACAGATAACGGTAAGGAGTATATTACACATGAGTTGCAGGATTATCTACGAAAGGAAGGAATTCAGCAACAACTCACGGTCGTGTACACTCCACAACAAAATGGTGTGGCCGAGCGGAAAAATCGATCATTAACCGAATCAGCCAAATGCATGTTGCTCGATGCTGGACTGGATAATCGTTTTTGGGGTGAAGCAGTTTTGACAGCGGCTTACTTACAAAACCGAACACCGAGTCGTAGCATTGCGAAAACTCCTATTGAATTATTCACGGGTGACAAACCTGATATAAGTCATATCAGGATATTTGGATCAAAGATATTTTCTTTAATCCCAAAACAAAAGAGAAGAAAATGGGACGACAAAGCTGAATTAGGTGTTTTAGTTGGTTTTGATGGTAACACCAAAGGTTACCGTATTCTAGATCCAAAAACAAACCGGGTCTGGATTAGTCGATCAGTACGAATCATCGAGAGCGACATCAAGCAATCAATTTCGAATCAAAGTCTAGAACAGAATGATATGAAAATTATCGAACCAGAAGGGGTAATTTCTGTTGAAATGAAGACGATGAATGAGGAAATGCATGAGGAGAATGTATATTCGGATGACAATGAAACGGAAAACAGCACAAATGTTGATTGCGAGGAGCACGAGGCTCAATCAACTGATCAATTACAACCAGTTAGAAATCGTTCCTCACAACGAACAAACAAAGGCATTCCACCAAAGCGGCTGGTCTACAAAGTACAAACAATTCTCGCAAAAGAACCAAGTACATGGAATGAAGTGCTTGAGCTACCACTTCGAGAACGTCAAAAATGGATAACGGCTGCAGAAGAGGAAATGCGATCTCTCCGCAAACATCAAGTATGGAAATTAACTGATCTACCTCTAGGAAAGAAGACAATCACTTGAAAATGGGTTTTCAAGGCGAAGGTAGATGGCGCAGGTCGAATTTACACGCACAAAGCTCGCTTAGTCGCAAGAGGTTTCTCTCAGCGCTACGGAGAGGATTATGACGAAACATTTGCTCCTGTAGTAAAACATGAGACCATTCGAGTTCTACTCGTAATAGCTGCACAGAAGAATCTACATGTGCGTCAAATAGACGTGAAGAGCGCATATTTGAATGGTGATCTAAACGAGGAGATTTATATGGAACAACCACCTGGTTTTGAGGAACTTGGGCATGAAAACAAGGTATTGAGGCTACAAAGGAGTCTCTATGGTCTCAAACAATCGGCACGAGAATGGAACAAGAAAGTTACAGAGGCGTTGGATCAATTGGGATTTCGACGCGGAAATGCCGATCCATGTTTGTTTTCCAGGAAGGAAAAAGAAGGTAACACTTATGTTTTGTTATATGTCGATGATCTATTGGTAGCGGGTGCATCAGCGAAGTTAACAAAGCAAGTAAGTACGGAACTAAATCTGTATTTTGACATCAAAGATTTGGGAGATGTGAGTCATTACCTTAGCATTCAAATTGAACGCAAGGAAGACGGATCATTCCTAATTAATCAAAAGGGAAAAATCGCTAGGATGTTAGAGGACCATGCTCTAATTGAAACAAAACCGATAGCGACTCCGATGGAGACCGGTTACTTGGCTTCAAAGACAGACGAGAGCCCGAAACTATCAAACAATATCAGGTACAGGCAAGCTATCGGATCGTTATTATATATTGCTACGGTGTCTAGGCCGGATATTGCACTAGCAGTAAGTTTACTGAGCAGATGCGTAGAAGCACCAACAGAACGCGATTGGAAAGCCGTCAAGCGAATAATGCGATATCTTGCGTCAACAATTGACAAGAAATTAAGACTTTGTTCAAGTGGTAACCCAGTACTTGAATGTTTCGTCGACGCTGACTGGGCTGGAGACAGAACCGACAGAAAGTCTACAAGCGGGTATGTATTTCTAGTAGGAAAGAGCACAGTGGCGTGGTCAAGCCGGAAACAAACTTCAGTGGCAATGTCATCCACGGAGGCGGAATACATCGCTGCATCACATGGAAGTAAGGAGCTAATATGGTTACGAGAATTACTGGCAGACATGGGCTTTCCTGCAATGACACCAACTATAATCCACGAGGACAACCAAGGGTGTATTCGACTTATTGAATCGGATAGATGCGGGGCGCGCACCAAACATATTGATATTTGTTATCATCACCAAAGAGACTTGCGGGAAAAGGGTGTGATAGATGTACAATATTGTCCAACTGATAGGATGCTAGCAGATTTGCTAACTAAACCTTTGGCTAAAGACATATTCCTTAAATTAACAGGACTTCTGGGATTACAGGAGAAATAGTACGCAGAAGAACATGCTGAAGCGAGAAGGGGTGTTGGAGAGAAGAGCGCTTACAGCAAATTCAAAACAGCGTAGTCGAGTTGGCTATACAACAGCGATGCGCAGATGTATATAAATAACAATCTTTGTATAAACAGTTGCTCTTTTTAAAATACAATAAATTATTCTTTCATGTAATAATTCCAATAAATAAATATAAATATCCCAACAGTAACACTTACATAGTCTAATAATAATTGGAATCATTTATACAAAATTTATTTGCATTCGCTGCTGTGGTCATGTGGTTCAACGTGCACACTACAGTTGGCTGCACTGCGTTGCGTTTCACAAAATTCGACACATTAAAACCAACATGGATGGAATGAAATTATAATGAACCATTTGAGATAAACATGTCTAGCTGCCAACAAAACGCTCATGACAGTACCGTAAGAAACCTATGGTTCGTATTGGAGCGTAATAAATAACACCTTCCTAATTATACTAGTAAATTTCGATGGGTGCTAATTATATCTATCGTGCTTCAATCCCATCAAGTGAACATTCATCTCAATATACACCACTGGTACCAACTGTGTTAAAGTAAAACCTTAGCACCACCTACTTCTCGCCATAGTAATAAAAACAGTGTGGCAGTAAAAAAATATGCACTGCTCGTACAGTCACTTGAGTCTGTCAGAGTTGTTTTTGTCATTGCTTGTGTGTATATGTATGCGTATACCACCCAACTAATAACTTGGATCAAGTGAACTCTTGTTAAATGATCCATCTTGTTTTTGTCATGTTGCCATAGTTACGCAATGTACCCACTTGGGGCCCGATGCTGAACAGGGCGCCATCCATACGCACAGTTGTATATGTATACCATCTGTAGATGACGTCACGTGGCCATACTTGATTATGAAGTTTATTACTCGGCGAATGGTTTCGCGGTGTACAGAGTGCCTACTCACATACATATACAGACTTGAACTCGTCAAATATATTCCGTTTCGATCTGGGACACGCGCATTGTAGCATTTTGAAACTTTAGTTTAATCTTCTGAAATATTAAATTTTACTTTGACTTGACACAGTGTATAAGGGGACTATTGTAATCAGTCGCGAATCTGTAACATTTTCAGAACCAAATAGTGTTTGACCTATAATTGTTTGACGTCTACCTGATTACGAAAATGCATATAGCTCATACTATACTTGAAATGCAAGTATGTATATCGCACATTCGCAAGACCTAATTTATCACTAAGGAAAAGTACATGTAACTAGACAATTTTCAAAAGCGATTTTGCAGTAAATAGTATAATTTTCGAAAAGCCATTTTCTACAAAAGTTTCTAAAAAATGTGAATACCTGCAACTTTAAAATGAGTTATCGATTCTCTAATTCATGCTGCTTTCGAGATATTGAAAAAGTACCAGAAGTAAAACTTTAGTTCCGATTAAGATATTGTTTTCAAAAATAAAAGGTGCATATCTGAGGCATATAGTACACTTATGCTTAAAGTTTCATAATTTTACCTACAATGATTATAACTCTAGAATGTTCACAGCCTCAAGCAAAGATACAAGAATACACAGATATATACCCAATTTCGTTTAAGTCATACGAAAAATAGTTAGATTCAATTCAGGAAAAGTGCAAATGCGTATTTTCGTTTTTTTTCATTATAATGCTTTTATACTATTATAAGAAATTAATATTTATCATGTATAAATGAGAAATTTGATTAATTCGATAAAACATATAAAATATAATATTTGCACGCTAATTTATGGGTAATATAAATCGACCAATAAGATGGTTTTTTTTTTGCCCTTTTATTAATAAAAATGCAAGGTTGTCCACGAATATATTGACTATGAGCTGCAAGCATTGTAACTTGTACTGTCACAAAATTTCTCGTAATATGAGTAGACGTGGTGCTATCCAAAATTGAATATTACATTAAAATGTTGTAAAATTATTTACCTTAAATTTTCTTGTACGAAATCTGCAAATTTGAAACGCAATAAACATTATTTATAAATGCTATACTCTAATTTACAATTTCCAAATAATTTGAAGAATATAGAATGTTTCAGTAGTAGAACCAATAGGACCTTTTTATCATGAAAATAGTATGTATTATTTTTTTACCTAAATTTGAGTACAAAATGTATTGTTACCCGCCAAGAATACTTCGAACGCAGTCTTAAAGTTTACTTCTGCAACTTTTTTACTATCTAGATAACAGTTCGAGTAAGGTAAAAGTGATTGATAAAATATCTGAAGTGGCCTGCCCTCGACTTTCTTTTACGTAATTTTCTCTAGATAGGGGAAGGTGTTGTACAGGAAAATAAAATAGATTCAGACAAATAACAAATATGTTCTTTGATCGAGGGACATGATATTGACCATTTATTTGAAACCAGATATATATATATATATATATATATATATATATATATATATATATATATATATATATACAGTCGTTCTAATGATTTTGGAGATACAAAAAAAAAATGCATTGAGTAAACATGCACGTTTGAATATTTTTTTCAAAATAGGAGGTGCACATTTAGGTCATATACAAGTTTTAAGTTTGAAGTTTGACAATTTTAGGTTCGACAGTTTTGGCTCTTCAGCGTTCACAGACAGACACATACACACACAAGCGTAATTCCGAAAATAGTCACATTCGATTCAGAATCGGTCAAAACATGTATATACGTTAAAATCTCGATTTCGAAATTTTTCATGATTACAAGACTTACTTATTACTTTGTAAAATAAAGATATTTAAAATACTCATAACTCTTGTTTGAAATGTTTTCTCAATAAGTCTATCGTATTCTAGCAAATCGCATTTGAATTTGCAAATGTATATGTTGTATCCCTAGATACGTATTTACAGAATAATTGGATTACCATCGCAATATCAACGAACTTTAACATTTAAAACATAATAATACAGTTTTATGAGTAAAAGTATCAGAATCATCTTCTAGTAATTAAATAGAATAATATAAACATACCACAATATTTCTACATAAATTATACAAATAAGCATTTTCTTTGATTGTTGTGTATTTTATGTTCTCGTCACCAATCACGTTTGTTCAAATTCTTGTGTGATGCATAATAGCTTTATAATATCATTGTAAATTATATTGAAAATTCTCTTTTTCGCCGCGTCAGGCCGTTGTAGCATTGTGGCCGATAACAAAACTTGTTTTTCTGGAGCACCGGATTATTCGGCATGTAGAACGTAAAACAAATAACAGTTGTAAACAGTGTTCTATAGAATTCATCTTTTATGGAAATCAGTTTTCTTTTGTGAGATTAAATGTAACTAACCATTAGTACATTTCAAAGCAAAATGAATTTATAATAGTGTGCTACGGACTATTAGAGGATTTAGTGCATATAGATGACGTTTTTATCACATATAAATCCGTGAACAGGAACCGGAAACGAGTTAAAACCGTTTTGCTAGCCGACATACGTTTTAGCGCTCAAGTTATTAACTTGTCATATTTAATGCATTACTCGTCGAGTAGAATTTAATATATAAAGTATTACATTCTTCGCTTAATATATTAAACAAACGCTTGCCGCTGCCGTAGTTGGCCATGATTTAGAAATGCCATTGTTCGTTTTTCGGATGTATAAAGTCGATGAGACCTAGAGCAGCTAATCAAATTTCTGCCAGAACGCACGTCTGATGCTGTGTTCTGTAATCTTTTCAACACACAGAGAGAACCTAACGCCTTAAAATTGTTCGCGAATTGTGGACGGAAATACCTTGTACCCCTCAACACACCACCTAACCCCATTCCATGCAAAGTCGACGCCGACGACGTTTTGCCATCTTTACTTCTAAATTTTAATATTCAACATTCATTTAATACCATAAGGAAAAGGGATGGATTTGTTCTGTATATATTAAAACGATTTTACAACATTTCTTAAACAGATGCGCTTAGCATTTTTATTATCGTGAACGATATCTAAGAAGCAGTAATGTAATCATGTAATTTTTTGAATTACAGGATCTTACGAAATTTTCAGTAGCTTTGCATTCAAATTGACTAGTTTTGAAGTGACACCTGTGCTTGTGTCAATTCGTCTGTCTGTCAACACCCTAAAAGAAAACATGCTGTTTTTATAAACTCGAGATTTTTACTGAATTAATATTGACAATTTGCGAAATGATGTCTGTATGTATCAAGTGCATTACACAGAAATCTGTTCAAGATTAAATTATGAAATTCTCATTTTTAATGACGATTTCTTACTAAGCATAATGCATGATAAAGACGTTTTTGTTATACATATATGCATATACGTTACTTTTGCAAGTGAACAAATCTAGTAGTAGAGAAATCTAGTGACTGCACTATTGGCTCGTCATCAACTAATTATCAACTATATGATAAAATCTGAAAAAATGGCATTTTAAATACAATGTATGTATTCATATAAATAATAAGTTAAAAAAAAAATAAACTGAGATTCAACCACGACAGAAGAAGTGATAGCAGTCGAAACCACGTCAGACTGTTATTGTAGATAAAACGAGCCACATATAATTTTTTTCGAATGTAAAACTTTCTTAGCGCTGCAAAAATTACAACTGCAAGAAAGAAACTTTTTCTTTTTTGTGAGACATGTCAACCAAGTATTTCAGGGATTTTCAAGTATCGCAAGTTGAATAGTTTATTGCCCTTTTTTGTTATTTTAATGTTAATTGTTAAAAATTATATTTGTACTATATATTAAGTAATGCAAATGATCTTTAGACTAAACAAAAATGTAAAATGAGTTTATGTTAAATAAAGTGTGCACTATAGTTATCTTCATTTATCCACTGTAGTAGACTATTCATATCTCAATATTGCAAAAATTGAAACTCGATATAAGTTGACTGATATATCATAAATATGCGAAATTTTTATATTTCTGGTGAAATAAAAATTCTATCTAGCAAATTAAAAAAGATAGAGTCTACCATTTCAACCCTCAGTTACTTTGCGGCAAAAATAACGTTAAAGGGTTTTTTGGGGAAGAACTCAACGATTTACACATTCCAATAGTCACTTACTTTTTTCTTTGAAACGCATGAGTTGGGGTAAGAATCACTTCCAACGAATAAGCACCTATATTCCTTTTTTATATTTAATATTTGAATTTTAAACTGCTATAGAATTAATCCGAAGTGAATTTACCAACTGACTGAACTAAAAGAAAATGAAAACTTAAGGTAAACTTGTTGAATCAAAATATTAGAGAAAAGTGTGGAAATAGAGAAGAATATTTTAAATACTCCCCAACATAGCCATAAACATGTAATAAAATGTGACTTACATCAACGTTGACCGCCGGCATCGGGAACACCCTCGTTGGTGGGGACTCTTTCGGGACGTACCGGTAGAACTCCTCTTCGCCGCGATACCATTTGATAGTATACAGTGCGGCCGACTCCAGGTCGTAGTCACAACCGAGTGTGACTGTGGAACCTGCGCGGGCTGCTTCCGGTACTCGAATTTTCATGGCACGAAGCGCATCCGTTCCTAAACACAAAGTCCCCAGTCAATGCACGCCACCGGAAGTGTATTACAATTTTTAAAATTACTATGTTTACGCGATATTGTTACTGATGCTGATTGCTGACATACATTTCTTGTATGGGTAGGTGCATATACCTATTGGTTGGCAATCGAGCGCAGAGGCGGATATATAATATAATGGGATCTAGGCGAAAACTTCTTCTGGAACCCCTCCTCTATAAAATTATATTAATTCATTCAAAAAGAAAGAAATTAAGTGGTGTAGAAAATTAACAAGCATGGATGTATCAGCTGACATGCTATATTCGCGGTCTTTGGGGTTTTATAGATGGAAAAGCCAAAAGACCTTCCGATGGAGATGAGAATTTTTTTTAAATAATTTCTATTATAGTTCAGTCATAAGATGAAATGCCATTTACATTAGTGCAAGGGCTTGAAGATGCAAAGCTCGTTTGGGAAAAATTGCAAGGTGAATATGATCATCAGTAGATCGAAAAATGGCATTATTAATAGAATTTTATGGGGCAAGTTGGGATAATGCAGGCAACATTATTAACCATATCACCAAAATCCAGAATTTCAGAAAATAGATCAGGGTTTTGGGAGAGCCCACATTTGATGAAACTATAATTTCCAAAATTCTATCTAATTTACCTAGTTCATATGTAAGTTTCGTTGAGGCTTGGCATGCTACACCAAAAATAGCACAAACAGTTTCTTTACTGACAGAGCGACTTGTTGCAACAGAACGTCGACTGAAAATGCGCGAAGATGAAACAACACTGGCATTTGCAGCATCAAGACAAGTAACAAAAGTGCACAAAAAGAAAAATGAATTTGCTAAAATAACCAGACAGAGTCAACAGTAGCAGGAGCAGACAAGTAAGCAAGAAGGAGTTGTAGATTCTACAAATAAAAAGAAAACTTGTCATTATTGTGGAAAAATTGGACATTTTTCGGTTAGTCAAAAGCACCAAATGGAGCAAGTGCAGGCAAGCTATAAAGCGCTTGAAAAGATTCAGATTTCAGTGAGAGTAAAGTTAACTAGTATGCTGATTCAGATTCATCAGATCATTTGACTGGTAGGTTCGACTAGTTTTCTGATTATGAGAAGCTCGTATAAGTGCAAAAAATTAGATGTGGAAATGGAACATTTATGGAAGCCATTGGTTTTGGACGCATTGATGTAGAAATTCAAATAAATGGTGTACGTATACACCGTTATTTCGAAAAAGTATTGTATGTTCCAGAATGTTGTCAATATTTAATATCTGTTGGAAAACTCGAGTACTCGATGCAGGTTATAAGCAAACTGCAGTTGGTCAAAAATGGTGATTAATAGGCAAATTGGTATCTATCATTCTTGAAGGTATACGATATGGTCAGATGACGATTCAATAACGTGTAATCAAACCCAATCACGCGATTACAGCCATTGCAGAAAGTAAAAATGATCTACAATTTTGGTATGAACGTTTAGCACATCAACATAAACGCCATGTTGTCAAATTTCTGCAAGTTCACAAGATTCAATATACTGGTAGTATCGAAGAAACATGTGAATCATGCATCGTGAACAAATTGCACTAGAAATCGTACAATAGGCGTACAGAGAGCAATTCAACCAGGTGAACTTATTCACGCTGATCTGTGTGGACCGATGAAGATGACTTCGTTGAATGGTGCCAAATTTATGTTTTTACTAAAGGATGACTATTCACATTTTCGTACAGTTTATTTTCTGAATCATAAATCAGAAGTAAAAGAATACCTAAATTCTTCAAGAAAATACGAAATGACATACATTTTCGGGTATAAGTCATTCGCACAGATAAAGGTACAGAATTCTCGGATGCAGAATCGGTTAAAATAACTGAACATTATGGAGCTACTCACGTAATGGTATCTAGAGCTACACCACAATAAATCGGAACCATTGTACGTAAACATAGAACCATTATAGCAGCTGCTCGTACATTGATACATACAAAAAAACTTCACAAAGGATTTTGAGCAGAAGCATGTAATGTAGCTGTCACTACACTAAATGCCAAGGGTACGTCAACTGTCAAAAACAAAACTCCATTTGAATTGTGGTATCGACGTAAGCCACGTATTGAAAATTTAAGACTTTCTGGATCAAGTGCTTGCTCGCACTTCAGAGTCTAAACGTAAAAAATACGATCCCAAAGCAAAAGTAGGCATATTTATGGGATATGATGATTGTGGATACATAATATATTACGAAGATACACAGAAACTTGACATAACAATGAATGTTGAATTTGATGAACAGGACGAAGATGAAGTTTGTAATACACAAAGAAATATTGAAGTTAATCCCAAGCAAAATAAAGTAGTTGAAGTATCACAAATCTCAGAGCAGAATGATATATTCAGCTTAAGTAGGAGCATGGATAGCAAGAATCAAAATAAAGAAGAGCCGAAGAATCAAAATAAAGAAGAGTAGAAGCCTCAAAATAAAAAAGAGCAGAAGACTCAAAATAAAGAAAAGCAGATAATTCAAAATAAAAAGGAGCAAAAGACTCAAAAACAGCAGAAAATTCATGAGAAACGTTATCCAAGCAGAAATCACAAACCCCCAACAAAGATTTTATGAACCTAGTACATTTTTAGTAGAAGTAATGGATGCGCCTACATAGAAAGAAGCACAAAAGTCATCCAATTCAGAAAATTAGAATGAAGCCTAGGAGGATGAAATAAAATCGTTGATAAAATATGGTACTTACTTACTAGTAAATCCACCATCTTCAGCACGTGTTTCAATTAATCAATGGGTTCTGCGTATTAAACGACACGCAGACGGTTCCGTTGATAGATTCAAAGCAAGATTAGTTGTACGTGGATTTGCACAAAGGCCAGGAATTTAATATAAAGACACATTTAGTGCAGTGGTAAGATTTGGATAAATACGGTTGTTTTTGGCAACAGCTGCAAGTAAGAAATTGCATTTAAAACAATTTGATGCCAAGACTGCATTTTTGCAAAGGGATCTTGAGGAAGATATTTATATGTATCAGCCCTATGGATTTAGTGACAATACAGGAAGGGTATGCAAACTTATCAAATCACTTTATGGACTTAAACAAGCACCAGAATGTTGGAGCAAAAAGCTTACAGATTTTCTGAAAACACAAAATCTGAAACAATGTGATGAAGATCCATGCATATTTCCCAGAGAGTTTGACGATAAAGTTCAAATCCTGGCAATATACGTAGATGATGGAATAACAGCTACTACTGACCAATTTGATGGCAATGAATTGTTGGTCAAGTTAGATAAAAAATTGAAATGAAATCAGGCACGTTGTATTTGAAATTGATCGCTTTGAAGATGGTGAACCATTGAAATATTTTTTCATCAAAGTGGATATCTGCAACAAATTTTAGAAAGATTCAATATGACAGATTCTAAGCCTGTGTCAACACTAATGACGACAGAAAATGAAGAAACTGCAACTGATGATGAACAACCTGATGTTCCGTATAGACGAGCAGTAGGTAGCTTGATGTATCTGATGGTTGGCAGTAGTCCAAATATCGCCTATGCAATTAGTAGGATCAGTCAATTCTTTGATTCATTTACAATATATCATTGGCAACAAGTTGAACGTATATTGAGATATATATATATATATATATATATATATATATATATATATATATATATATAGAATACGTCTCTTTCGGCTTACTGTATAAAGCAAATACAAAAAAAATACAAAATCGCATAATCACGTTCTGATCTGATCGAGATCTGCAATCTAGACGAATCACCAGTGGATGAACAATGATGTTCACAGGAACTGCAATCCAATGGGGAAGTAAACGTCAGCAACGGGTAACCTTGTCAACAATGGAAGCGGAGTATGTAGCAGCAAGTAATGCTGCACGAGAATTAATATGGTTACATCGGTTGTCAGTAGCTATGGCAAAAATAAATAAATAATCATTGATGTTAGTTGACAATCATAGTGCGATAATTTTCTCTAAATTGCAAGAGATTCGAGCGCGATCAAAACACATCGAATAAAAAGACATTTCTTGCGTGAGTTGGTGAGTAAAGGAGAAATCGAGATTGAGTACATCCCCACTACAGACGGCAGATATTATGACAAAAGCACTGCCCTGGCCTAAATTTAAAATCACAGAAGAAATTTTGGTACGACAGACAAATCGAAGCGTACGCTGAAACCGAGTATTGAGAAACACTCGTTTCAGCTCCTGCATTCTAGATATATAATAATATGTTGTCATAGAGATATAATAAATAGTATTTTCTAGTACTGCCAAATATAAATATATTTCCTAAATAAATATTTAGTTCACTCTGTTATAAATCGAGTTTTCAATAACAATAATATATTTGGTAAATTGAATACCTAAAAAGATACTATATTTTTAGTGTATATTATATTTGGTATTATTAAAATGGTAAAAAAAGATTCTTAGTGTACATTATATTTGGTTTTACGAAGTACTTTATAAATGGTATAAGTAGATACCAAATAATACTACATTTTTAGAGTTCATTATATTTGGTATTCAGAAGTACTATAAATATAGTTTAAAAGATAAAAAATGTTTATTAGCAAAAGGTACATAAATCAGAATAATCTATTTTTTAGAGTAGTTTGATTATAATTAAGGTAACAAGTGAGCATTAAAATAAACATGAAAGACTTGATATTTGCTTCAAATCCATATGTTACAAAATCTAAGCAATCAAATTTAATCCGTATTATTTCATATTATAAACTCAAGTAGCACATATTTATTAATTTTGTTACATAAGTTATTTTTTAAACTGTGTTAATTATGGAAAATAGCGTATTAGTATAAATAATGTAAAAATGAATGTTATTATACTAATTAAATTTAATTTGAATAATTGCTATTATTTCAATAATTAATTTGTATGTAATTATATTGTAATTTCAAAATTTTATTATACATTTTAAATAGATATATTATTAAATGCCCAATTTATATAATTTCTAGTATCATTTTAACTACGTCATACTCTAAACTGATAAAATAAACAACAAAATATCTGGAGAGGCCTGCACTCGACTTTCTTTTACGCAGTTTTTACTAGATATAGATATATGTGTATATACATGTATGTATATATACATTATTAATATAATTACACAGAAATGTTTGTATGTTTGGTGCACATCTAGTGCATATACAAGTCTAAAGTTTGAAGTTTCATAATTTTTCATTCAATAGTTTTGACCCTAGAGCGTTCACAGACAACCACACAGACACACACACACAGACAGACGTCATTCCGAAAATAGTCACATTGGATTCAGGGAAGGTCAAAACATGTATATCCGTTGAAATCCCGAGTTCGACATTTTTCATGATTACAATACTTACTTATTACTGTAAAAGAAAGTAAAAATTATCAAATAGTTGATACTGAAATAAAACAATCACTATTCTTCTGAAGTTCAGTCTGCGTTGAAATAGACAAGAACGAATCAAACGTCAGAATGAAATGTCAAAAAAGATTTTGTGTTCCAGCTCTTCATATTTAGAATATCCCTCGTTGATACTCCGAATCCTTCCAACGCAAGTGCTATCCTTTCTTCGTCTTCCATATCAGATTTCAGGATAATCATAAATTCTTTCAACCTATTCTTGGATGACGTATCTTCTGACAAACTTGGAGATCTTTGCCAGATGCGCAGTTAATGTTCCGGTTATGAAGATTCAACTAGCGGAAATAGCATAGAGGCACATTTGTCGGTTGTTATTCCTAATGTTTCCAGCGCCCGCAGTTGAGTTTCAATTTTGTCATAGAGAGATGTTAATCCTATATTTTAATTTTTTGCCAGAGCAATTTTGTAATACGAGTTTAAGTAGTTCACGAACATAAACCTCGATTAAAAGATCATCTCTTCCAAATCTTGATTTTAAACTCTCTATTGCCTTACCGTAATTCTCCTTCGTTGGTGGGTAGATTTCTATTAATTCTCTCGCTCGAGTATCTTAAATCGTCGCTTGCAATAAGTATTGAAACTTATCTTCCATACTAATATCTGGATTTTTAAGAATTTTCTGAAATTGGCTCCAGAACGACCACCATTCTTTTATAACGCCACCAAACTTCTTAAATTCTATGACTTGTAGTTATAGCTTGTGTACTGTTGACTCTTTTCTTTGACTACTATGCCTACTTGCAACTGTGGACACGGTATCACTTAAATGATATTAATTTTCGTAACGAATATTTAATTTGTTATATTTTGAAATGTAATCATCTAGTATTGTTATCTCAGCAATCAGATCCTCTTCTGTAGCATCTGTTTCAAGAACACAAATCGTATATTTTTTTGTCTATACGTTGTAAAACTTCTGACTTATCCTGCAGCAGCATCCATGTTGACTGTATTTCTTCAACATTTACATCACTGATTAATAAATCTTCAAGTTGATTAACCGTCCTCGTAAGAATTGTCCTGGATTTCTTTGATTTATCCATAGTACAAATCCAAGTCGAAGAAACCCACGCACAAATAGTACAGTTCACCCACTCGCTCGGTAGACAAAATTTGTGCCCTCTATTCCTCTGAAAATATCTGAGCGATTTACACCAAATGGTACACATAATATTTGGCATCCCATTAAAATGTGCTCCCAGTATAAATCCAATCGCCCGTTTACTTTTTGAGTAATTGAGCCCCAAAATTTGGAACCCCTCTTAATACTGCTCTTACAAAAATAACTAAAACACCAAAAACATCTACTAAAAATTCTAACATATTTAAGATTCTTTCATATTGTTAACCCAAAATCCGAAAGAAATTATTAAATATTTTAATTTTTTTTTATCAAAGTAATATACAATAAATTGTAAGACTTTCTATAACGACAAAAAATTTTCAAATCGTTAACAAAAAAGCCATAATAATTAAAAACCACTGCTCGCAACGCATATCTTACCTAAAGGCGAGCTTTACGCATTGGTGCGTTGCACGTGTACCAATTCTTGTTTTAGTAGAATTTTTCGCCCGTATAGAAGAAACTGTATTCAGTGTGGTATTACATAAATAAAATATTTAAACCACCATTGAATCTATCGAGAGCGAAGTTGTTATACATTTTTTACACTACTCGTTCGATTTTTTTTCAAAGCCACCACGAGATGGCATTACGCACACATTGGAGTGGTATACAGTTGATGTGTAGGTGGTGAAGTTTTTGCACGTAGACGTAGACATCACCTTGTTAGGTATGTGCGAGCACGTCCTCCCCAAAGGGCCGTGCTGGGAGCGCCGTGCCCTGCTTCCAAGAATTCCCTATTAATATCAGCGCGCGGGCCGAGCCCAAGCTCGAGCCTGCAGCCGGTCCTGATTGTATTGCAGTTTAAAACGACTTGGACGTTTCGTGAATTTGTAAAACGCCAGTTCAGATAAGAAGAACCAGTAGCGCGCAGCGGTATATACATTAGGCAAGTCAACGTACCTACTATACATATAATATAGATATCACAGAGGTAGACATACCTACTACCAATACACCTATTACGTCTTTTTTTTTGTCAGATTTGTATGAAATATGCTGAATTGGTCTTCACTCGGTTGACTTTGTTTAAAATTTATACTAGGTTAGCCATGAAATAATTGCATTTGAAACAGCTTTTTAAATAGGCCATATTATGTATGTATAATGATACATATATATTATTTTAAAAGTTGTTTCCAAATGCATTTATTTAGTAAATGTTATTTATTATTCGGGAAAACTTTAAAAACAGTGCTTCAATATTTCAATATCTTTATCTACACTTGAAATTACATTTTCTCTAACTCGTGCCGTATTCAATATTTTAAAAAGTAACAAAAATAAACAGTTACTTGCGGTTAATATAAACTGTACAGAAGAGTGAAGAGCTCTTGGTCGCGTGTCTGTAACATTATTTGATCAAACAATTTCTTGACAAAAAGTATTGTCTGTTGAAATTATGAAACTTTAAACTTAAGACTTACATATGGCCTGAGTGTGCACCTTATATTTTTGAGAGCAATATCTTACCCGGAAGTAATAGTTGACTGTTGATACTTTCAATATTTCGGGAATGCAATGAGTTAGATAATAATTGATTCATATAACAGTTGAAGATATTAAAACTCCTATTGGAATTATTGGCGCAAAATATACCGTTATCTAAAAAAATCGTTATAAAATATTGTAATTTTACATTTACGTTTCCCTAGTTACTACACATATTGATATTATTTCACGTCAAAATAGCAAGAATTTAAAACAATATTATCTGATACAGATATTCGTAGTATAATTAAGTGGAGTGTAAAAATAGTGCAAACAATTATAAAACTTTTCATATTTACAATCCGTATCATATACAGAATCGAGTACGCATCTCACCTCAACTGACTAGCTTTCTATCCGGTGCGCTATGTAAATCATTCAAACTAACATACACATCACATGAAGTAACACATTCATTGCAAGTAAATGTTGAATATTTTTTCCAAAATTTTGTATCACATATTCACATTCTATGACAGAATTCTTAAACTGCATTCTTCTCATAACCGACGTGACTTATGCGCCCCATTTAATTCAATAAGAATAAACCTTTTCACCTTAATTATAATCTCTTTTATTATTTACACAACTAGGTTTGCAAACTTGCGTAAGCGGCAGTGCTTGTAGCTCGCCCTTCTGACGAGCACGATCACAAAAATACAATACTAAAAGCGATAGCAATTGTTTATAGTTGCAATCGTCCAACAATCAACATATTAAATTTCAAATGTAAAAACATTATAAATATAAAATGTCTTATAATTATTCGAAGCTTTATTTGATATAATAAAGAAGGAATGATATTTTATTTAATTTTATAATTCTTTTGTAGCCTCACACTTTGGAAAAACTTTGTCGACATAAAATTTGACCGACAGCAGTATTTAGGAGGGCTCAAAATTTTAGCGTGCTTTATTGATATATTTGAACATTTTGATAATTATGACATAATTCATTATTGGAATATATATTTCACGAACATATCCACATTCAAGTTTTTCTAATATTCAAATTATTGATTTATTCAATAATGTATATATGACGATTCTCTAAAATTTGGTTTATGTTGTCTTAAATGTTTGATGACATTTCTTCTGCATTTAATATGAAATAAATGAATTTTTACGTACTTAATTCCAAATCATCGACATTATACTCACACAGTCGGCTGAACGAATCCAACCGAGATACTGAGATTTATATATTCCTGTACCAAAACGGTATTAATTTCCATATCCCCAAATTTGAAAATGTATATATGGGTAGCATTAATATCGTTCGTCTCGTGATTAGCCAAGGATATTGAACATTATTTGATGAACATGTCCTAATTTTATTAATTAAATCACAGAAACAAATAACTGGCACATGACTTTTGCGATTCATTTATAGATGTTCAATGTCAGATTAACTTCAAAATATATATCTCTTTTTTTTAAGCTCACAATTTGAAAGAACTTTAATGACATAAATTATCTTAGAATTTTTAGTTGAATATTCTAAAATTCTTAAAAGTTGACTAATGGCAGTATTTAGGAGGGTTCCAAATTTTGGGGCCCTATAACTCGGTGCCTGTACTGACGATTATATTTTTTATATAATTTTTAGCTCGCCGTACGGAATGCCGAAGAGCTTAAGCAATAGGTCAGGTGTCAGTAATAGCATTAACGGATCAAAAAATTACCTTAATAAAAAGTGTTTATCCTGACTCCAAAAATATATACAGAGTAGTGAATAAAAATCGAGAAATAGGAATTTATATGCTATTTTAACATATGCTTATATTATCTCTCCAGTATATTTTATAGACAAAGTGTAATTGCAAAACTTGTTAAGGTTTTTAAACTGCGTCGATTAGGCTTAATTTCATTGTATAAATACATTTAGTATAAATCGGCCTCGGAATTCATTATGACATATACAAAATACATTTCTGTTTTCGATATCGTTTCCCCATCCTCGTATATAACTCATAAGCTTCCATGTTACTCGTCGCTCGCTGGCTCGTTAGGCCAAATTTGAGCCATCTTCTCCTCTACGTAGGTACTTAAGCGATTTGAATCAAATTTGCTACACATATTTCTTGGCAACACATTTAAATCCAATCGGAATTCATATCCAATCGCCTGAATACTGCCCGAGATATTGGGCCCCAACATTTGGACTCCCCCCCCCCTAATTTTGCCTTTAAAATAATAATTAAAACAACAAAAAATTGTAAAAATATTTCTAGGTTATTTTATTGCTACAAAATTTCTTCATATTGGTAACCCAAAGACCATAAAAAAATATCTGGAGTAGCCTGCACTCAACTTTCTTTTACACAGTTTTCACTAGATATAGATATATGTAAGTATATATATATATATATATATATATATATATATATATATATATATATATATATATATATATATATATATAACTTTTATTTATATTGTTTTTATTAAGTTTTTATTTTCAACTTTAAAATAATATTACATGAAAGTGCATATGAATGTTAAGTCGCAACTAGTTATATCAGACTACGTGACTTTTATTAAATTTCTCTCTACTTATACATTTCATCAACACTTTATCTGACACGTGTCGAGTGAAGACAAAGGAATCAAATCATCTGGTAACACTATAGGAATGTGCAAATTATGCAGTAATATAACTCCTCCCTTACTAAGAGATGATTTAGTTTCTTTATCTTTTACAATATTGTAGGGTTTCTAACATCTTCTAAAATTATATCTTGATTAATTTTATTTTTCTTAATTTTAACATATTTAACAATTATCTTATATATTATCATGATAATGATGATGACAGTTATTACGACAATCATTATAGAGTTGGTCACATTATGTTCTTGGTTAGTATTTATTTCTTTTATTTTAGGGATTTCGGGAATTATTATATTCTGTTTATGAATGGATTTAATCTCAAATGTCCTATTAACAATTTTGTCTTTTTCAATTTCAAAGTTCATATTTTCAAAAATTATTTCTTTAGCATTGTTAATTATTGGGATTAGATTATATTTATCTATAGTACAATCGTCTCCTACAATAAATTTATATATTCCTATAATTCTCTTTTTAATATTATACCTTTTACATTTTATTTCTAAATTTCTTGGTTTACTACTAGCGATATAAGCTATATTTGAATTTTCAATTTTGAACAAGGCAAATATTTCGTTAATTATATGATATTCACATTTTTCATTATTTTGATGATTTATTATCTGTTTATAACATTCGTTTACTTCTATAAAGTTTGTTTTACAATAATTATTTTTATTGATCATTTTACAATCATAAACATAATATAATTTGTTATCGTGTTTCATAATCAATTCTCTATCTTTGTTTAGCAAATACATCTGATCTCTGACCAGCGTTGGTATCGGTGTTGTTTGAATTAATTCGTAATTTTGATTTTCAAATATTGGTATTTCTAAAAGATATTTAATTTGATCTTGTTCTATTTTACAATGACTCGTTATTTGTATGCTCAATTCCCAAAAATTTAAATTAATGTCAAATTCATTAATTAATTGTTTTAGTTCGTTTACGTTTATTATAGAACTATGCAGTTTTCCCATATTACAAAAAGTGAGACTACTCTCAATTTCATCTATCATTTCGAGGATATTAATTAACATGAAAATTATCTGACTTATAACATCCTTTATTACAAATAAATTTTCGTAAGTCATTTGACTTTGCAGCATCCCGTCTAACTGCATTATTCTGGATTTTATTAAAATTTCATTATGAAATAGATTTTCGATTTGCTTGTTAAATTTATTAATCATTTCTTTATTTAATTTAATATTATCTATATTTTGTTCTTGTAATAATTTCTGGTTTTCTTTAATTTTTTCGAAAATTATTTCGTACTTTTCCGCATCTTGTGCATCTAAGTTTCCTGTGATACTTTTTACTATACTGCCTAATCCATTTATTAAACCTCTTTTTGATCTTTTGTTGAATAGATTCACAAGTTTGTCTTTTACCTTTTCATAATTATAATTTAAAATATTTAAATTGTTTTGTAATTCCCTTGCATAATGTAACTCACTATTACTATCGCTAATCTTTTCTTTTATATTTAAGATATATGTGGTTATTTTATCGAATTCTTCCCTAATTCTACTGAAATTATAATGATAATAAGAATATTTAGAGTACATATAAATATTTACATTGCCGAGTTCTAATAGGTTAATCCCGGCAGTTGAATCAATCTTGTTTAAGATATCTGTTCCTCGACAGGAACATCTGAAACGAACATACGTTTTCTTTTTATTTTGTTTATTTTAAATTTCCTTCCGTCTTTTATAATAGCTGTATTAGTGATTTTATTAAATTTTGTTAAGGGTTGTCTTTTAAATAAGGGTTTTTTGAATTTTGTTATTAACCTAGGATTTTCTTTTACTAGAATTTCTTTTGTTTCAATACCTATGTTTTGGTCTTTAGTTGGGTTTTGTTTCAAGAATCTTTTAACTTTATTCTTTTCGGCTCTTTGTTTCACCTTTTCGCGTATTTTCTTTAATTTATCTTTCCAAATATTTAAATAGTCTTGATCCGTATCTTGAAATTTTAAAATTTTATTTTCACTATCGTTTCCAAAGAGTGTTTCAATAGGGGTGTATTTAGTTGAATTTAACGAGTTGTTGTAGGCTATTACTGCGAGGTTTATTTTATTAACTGTACTCAAATTTTTAAATTCAGATCGTTGTTCCAAAATTCTGAGGTGTTCTATCAAAGTTGAATGTAGACGCTCGATTAACCCGTTACTTTGTGGATTACTAGTTGAAGTAATATGTAGTACAATTTTATACCCAGTTAATAAATTCTTTATCATTTCATTATTAAATTCTACACCGTTATCGGTAATAATTTTATTAGGCACTTGATATTGAGCGAAGTATTCTATCAAATTTTCAACGATTTTAGTGGATGTGGTGTTTTCTAGTAATTTGCATGATGCGAATTTTGTAAAGGAATCTATTATAGTTAAGTACTTATCTTTGTTTAAAGTTAGAACATCAAGATGTAATATATCGAAAGGGTGTTTGGCGTTAGGTGTTAATTGATCAGGTACTTGATATGGATTTCGTTCATATTTGCATGTTTGGCATAATTCGCAATTATTAATAAACTTTTGAATACTTGAAATCATGTTAGGCCAATAATATTTTCTTTTTAATTTCTGATACGTTTCGGTTATGCCTCTATGGTTGGTTTTCCCTTCGTGATACAGTTGTATTTGTAAATTTTGGTCATTTTCATTTAAAACATCTTCTAATTGTATTGTCGTTTGAATTATTTTAAAAGAATTTTTTACAAATGTAGTTTGTAATATATTATTAATTATTGTTATTAAATCATTATCAATTAGGCAATAATAATTTACGTTTGGTAGAAGGTGATCTTTGAATATTTTACAAATATTTTTATTTATATTTTCCTTATCTATTGTTACTATTAGTCTTCGTTTAATTTTAAATAATTTTTCTAAATTTATCTGAAATTTATCACCCGTTTTCATTATAATTTGGTTTTTTCCAACGTTTATAGGGATATCCTTGAATATGACACCGTTTATTTCGTTTTCGTTATCTGAATGAATTGTTTGTTCATCAGTATCGTCTAAATTAGGTAGTAAACTTTCTCAGGAATCGCTGATGTTGATTTCTGAAAGTTCGTGAATATACCAAATTATATGAGTGTCTCGAAATATTTCAGTAATATAATTTTTAATTATTTCAAAATTTATGTTATCTAATCCGGAACATATTTTAGGGGAATGAATTTCGAAAATCTCGTTTTCAATAAAATAATTTTTTATCTCGATGAGTCTTTCTTTGATTGTATTTAACGTTGGTTTGTCGAAATAATTAGATTTTGTTATTAAATGGATTAGTTTATATTTTTGTTCGTAAATAGGTTGTGCAACGAAATTTAGATTTTTTATTTGTTGGTTTTGCAAATAGTTTCTACTATGAAAATATTTATCGATTTCTAATGCGAAACCTTTATTTAATTTAAAATCTTGACTTATACAATGTATTATGTTATTTGGGTTTTCAAAAATATTTTCGTTAGTGAATTTTAATTCAAAGTTATTTCGTATTCTAGACAATGCGTCTGCATTAGAATTTAATGTTCCTTTTTTGTATATTATTTCGTAGTCGTACTCTTCGAGTTTAATACGCCATCTCATTAATTTTGAATTTGGATCTTTTAAATTCATAAGCCAGACTAGTGGGCGGTGGTCAGTTACAATTTTGAACTTTACTCCGTAAACATATGGCCTAAAATACTTGCAAGCCCAAACTATTCCTAATAATTCTCTTTCAGATGTAGAGTAATTTATCTCATGCTCGTTTAGTGTTCTAGACGCGTACGCCACTGGTAGATCTTTTCCTGATATAGTTTGACTTAGTACGGCTCCTATTGCATATTTACTAGCGTCGGTGGTTATGGTGAAGGTTTTGGTAAAATCGGGATATTGGAGAATGGGTGAATTTATTAATTGTAATTTTGAGTTTTCAAAACTTTCAATATATTTTTTGTTATTGATATCTACTTTGTTACCCTTTTTTAAGCAAATTGTTAGAGGTTTAGTCAAATTTGAGAAATTTGGAATGAATTTTCTATAATAACCGATGAGTCCAAGAAACTGTTTGATCTCCTTTGGAGTCTTTGGAATAGGAAAGGATTTAACTGCTTCGATTTTTGAAGGATTAGGTTTTACTCCTTCTTCGGAAACAATGTGGCCCAAATATGCGACTTCTTTCTTTAAAAACTCGCTTTTATCTAACTGAATTTTTAAGTTGTGTGATTTTAATGTTTTAAATACTTTTCTGATATTTTCCAAATGCTCTTGTAAACTTGTCCCCAAAATAATAATATCATCCAAGTACACTAAACAGATTTTATTTAAATGTTCCCTCAAAACATAATTCATCAACCTTTGAAAGGTTGCGGGGGCGTTTTTTAAACCGAAGGGCATTCGTCTAAATTCAAAGTGTCCCTTGTCTGTGTTGAAAGCAGTTTTATTAATGGAATCGGGGTGCATTTCTATTTGGTGGAAGCCGGACGCTAGATCGAGAGTTGTATAATATATATTTTTTCCTAATTTATCAAGCACATCTGTTATATTTGGTATAGGAAATTTGTCATCTATTGTTTTTTGATTTAGTTTCCGATAATCAATAACCATGCGAAATTTCTTTTTACCGCTAGCATCTAATTTTTTAGGTACCATCCATACTGGGGATGACCAGGGTGAGTGGGATGGTTGGATTATTTTATCATCTAAAAGTTTGACTATTTGGTTATTAATTTCGTTTTTATAAATTTCGGGATGTCGGTAACTTTTTGTGTATGTAGGAATTTCGTCTGTGGTCGTGATTTTATGTTGTATTGTGTGTGTGTGTGTTAGGGGTTCCGTATTTTTTGGGAAAATCGTTTGATATTCACAGATTACTTTAAACAATTCTTTTTGCTCTTCTTCGTTCAAATGATCACTTCTAATATGTATTTCGTTTAATTCGCTATTGAAACATTTACTATTATAAGCATTGAAATATTCAAATTTACGTTCTTTATTGTTTAATTTTGCCGTTTTGTTCTTTAAGTCTATTGACATACCTAATATTTCTAGAGTATTGACGCCTAGTAATAAATTAAAGTTTTTATGAAAATTATTGATATAACATTTGATTGGGTTTTTATTAATGTTTATTATAACATACGAATTTCCTGAAGATTTGCCACTAGCTGTTTTAAAAGTGAATCTTTCTTTAAAAAATTTAAATCTATTGTTTTTTTTGTTTTCAGATTCTACGAAATTTTTGTTTATAAGGTTGATAGTACTACCAGTGTCTAAAAGTATAATGTAATCTTTGATTCGGATAAAGGGTAATTTTGAATTACAGTTTATATTCATCAATTCTCTCGCTGTGTTATTTCGTCTAAGTCTAAAAAAGAATTTTCCTCAGTAATGTTTTCAAGTTCGTTAATTTCTTCGATATTATCATGTAATGGTAAATTATTATCGTCTTCGGTTGTATTGAGCTCTTCTACAGTATAATTTGGAGTGGTTGTGCCAAATTGTCTATTTTGTCTCGTAAAATAACTATTAGGTTTGTTAGGACTAAATGTTATTTTGGATTGTGTTGACATGGGTGTTGGTGGTTTTTGTCTTTGATTGTTTATAATATTTTGGCGTGGGGCAAATCTTTTGGGTTGGTAATTTGTGAAATTGCTGTTAATTGGTCCGGTAGGGAAATTTGTGTTTGCCGATGGAAATTTGTTAGGTGGTATGTTTGGTAAAGTGCGGATTTTATTTTCGGGATATTGCATATATTGGAAATCATTTAACAGTAATTTTTCAATGTCATTAATTGTTTGCGGATTTCGTGTAGCTAGGTTATTTCTCATAGGATCTTTCATTGAGCTAATGAAATGAGTTACTATTAATGATTCGTTAAATGTATTTAATTCATTTGCAATGTTATTAGCATAAGAAGTGATAATTTTAGTTTTGAATAATTCGAATTTATCTTTTATTATTTCTAGTATGTTTTTTACATTTTTCGGAGAATTACAATCTCGTAAAATTTCTAAAATAATAGTAGTAGGTTTTTGATCATTTTGGAAACAGCTTAATAAATGGGTTTTTAGGCTTAACCAGTTTTCAAATTTATAATTACGTAATTCTTCGGCGGCTTTATCAGTTATTTTACTTTTTATGTGAAATAATGCGCATTTTTTTTGCAAGTCCGTTATTCCGACTGTGGAATTTAATATTTCTACTATTTCATCACAAGTTATAATAAAAGAAGCTAAAATTTTTGGGTTTCCATTAAAATTAGGAATACCGTCCAACAAAAATTTGATTTCAGATGTATTTGCCATATTTGAATTATTAGAATTATTTGAGTCTTCCTCGATTTCGAGTATTGATTCTAGTAAATCTGATACGTTTAGTGCCAGATTGAATTTCTATACTAATTTATTTATTAGTTAAATTTGTGTCGGGATATTTAAGAATTTATTTAACCCGAACTGCACTTTTAATTAAGTAATATGTTTAATAATGCTTACAGTATTATTGTTAGTAGAATGTTCACTGCTGCGATCTTCATTTGGGCTGTGGAGACTTCTGGCGTTCGATTTACGAGCTCTGTGAAGTTCCGCGGCTGGTGCTTGACTTTTCGGGCTCCCTGCGAGTGGCAAGACGACTGTTGCGCTGCTGGTTCCCGGGTCCCGGACGTATTTGTCTTCTGTTGATACGAATATTCGACGGCACTAGTTTTGCTGGCACTTGCGAAGTATTCGATTTTATGTTATGAGTAACTTTTTTTTTTGTTGCGAATATTACAGTTATCGCGTTGAGCGATTATGCGGGTGTAGATTATTGCAGGATCTTCCGAATAAACGATTGAAATCGACCGAGTGCGTTTACAACGAATTGACACTATTTTTTTATTGTGTTTCGAACGTTACTCTTTTCGGAAATCCTACCGACTGCGCCACTTTTATTTATATTGTTTTTATTAAGTTTTTATTTTCAACTTTAAAATAATATTACATGAAAGTGCATATGAATGTTAAGTCGCAACTAGTTATATCAGACTACGTGACTTTTATTAAATTTCTCTCTACTTATACATTTCATCAACACTTTATCTGACACGTGTCGAGTGAAGACAAAGGAATCAAATCATCTGGTAACACTATAGGAATGTGCAAATTATGCAGTAATATAACTTATATATATATATATATATATATATATATATATATATATATCCAAAACCTGCTGTCAAACTAACCAATACTATACAGATATATTTTGAAATGTCATTTATCTGATAGAATCTTTTGTTTTCCTGACAAGAAAGCAGATGATCCGATATTATAAGCTACATGCGAATCCATGGCAACATTAGCAAGATATTTATAATGTAGCATTTTTCTCGCAACTGCCACATTTTTTAAAGAAACATTTCAAGCAAAAGTTGTGCGAAATATTAATATATTTCATTATGAACATAACTATATTTGCCGTAAGTCTAGCCGTATCTAGTGATATGGGAGATAGAACAAAAAATGCATAGAGTAAACATGCACTTCCGGTTTGAATATTCTTTTCAAAAATAAGAGGTGAACATCTCGGGCATACACAAGTCTTAAGTTTGAAGTTTCATAATTTTTTATTCTACAGTTTTGGCCCTAGAGCGTTCACAGACACACACACACACAGACGTCATTCCGTTAATTAAATATTATAATTTTGAAATTTAAAATTTTCGCAAATTTCTTCTTTTTTTTTAGATAGAAAATAATATTTTATAAGCAATTGTAATACTTATTATATTTATAAAATGTTTGCATATTGCCACCCCATAAGCCATAATTATTCAGAAATATTATGTTAAATTAAAGTGTGGAGTAGGACGCGCAAGACCGCTCTCCACAAGCGTGAGCCGAAGGCATAAGTGCATTGTACATAAGCTTACTTTTTCATATTTTGAACCTACAGGCCATAACAAATAATTAGTATAATTAGTTTGAAATAAAATATATTGCATATTTCGGTAAATGCATTTTCAATTGCCCCAGACACTTCTGTAATCTAAGTTTCATAATTTTACATTGCATAGATTTGGCACTAGAGCCTTCACACAAAGCCATATACACACACAAACATACAGAAATTTTAACGAAAATAATCGGATTCGATTCAGTGGTGGTTAAATCGTGTATTAGCGATAAAATCTCGAATTCGTCAAATATTAAGATTTTATTACTTTCTATTATACACTCGTATAGCCAAATTACACTAACAAATTTCAAAGCAATATGAAATAGATATTCTGCTTATTAGTACAGTCCACATGGTGATCTCACGTCGGACTAATTCTATAGCAGTTTAAATATAATATATTAATAAGGAATAAGGGTGCTTTTTCGTTTGGGGTGAATTTCATCCCAGCTTATGGGTTTCAAAGAAAAGAAAAGGAACCATTGGAACGTGTAGATCGTCGAATTCAACCCCAATAAAACCCCTATAATGTTATTTTATGCTCGCCGCTAAAGCAATCGGTCGTGTGTCTGTACCATTTTAGGATAAAAAATTTTCAAATAAAAAACTGTTTGTCTCGTCGCCCTGTATCTAAAAATACATATAACTTATAAACTTGGATGTTGGTCGTCGCTCGCTCGTAAGACCAAATTTGTGCTACTCCTTTGTAGGTAATGGAGCAATTCACACAAAATTTGGTATAGTAGGCGCCGGATTCGATAATCACCCGATAACGAGGGTTATAAAAGTAACAATGGCTATTCGGTTTTGACAATGGCTAGGGTCTAGGCGGTCGGCCCGGTACCTTGATAGGGATGTATTCCATTATATTTGTTTTTTTCCGAGAAAATGTATTTTGAAAATGGCATTATTATTTTTACAATATTTTAGATATATTTTCAAAATAACTTTTTGTATTTCTTATTTATCTTGCTGCTCACTTAACACAATTATACATTAAACATATTAATATTTAAAAAATGTAAAGTACATCCCTGGCAAGCCAAAAGTTCTCTTATAACTCTCGTTATGCGGTGATTATCGAGAAAGGCGAATGAAGTCACATATTATTTAGCATCGCATTTGATTCTGCTCGCAGTTTAAATCCGATCGCCTATATATTTACGGAATTATAAGGCCCCAAAATTTAGAGCCCCTTTAGTGCTGCTTTTAAGAAAACTATTAAAACATTAAACATGTTTACACAATATTCTAAGATATTTTATTTCTACAAGATTTCTTCATATTGGTTACCTAAAGGCCACAATAAATTAATTAAAAATTATATTTATGAATTTTTGAATTTGCCCAATTATTTTCTTGTATATCATTAAATAAAAAAAATTAATATTTATATCTATAACATCTTTTCTTTTTAAATTAAATAATCTAGCCATCAATGGATGACATTACAATGTTATTATGCTCGCCGTACGCCCCTACGACAATATCGATAAATGACTTCTTTTACATTTTTTTTCAAAACGTGAACTCATAGGCCATATTAATAAAAAACGATTAATTTTCAATTATTATGCCAAGCGTGAAGTAGGAGAAGGAAGTCCGCTGCTTGCATCGGGTATCTTACCTATAAGGCGAGCTGGACGCATCGTTGCGTACCGAATCTTGTTTATTTAATACCCGCCGAGTTGCAAGGGGTTTAAAACGTTGATTTTTATGTATATAACACTATTTTTAAATGTTATAAGCAATCTACTCAAAGAGAATCACTATTTCAAAATAGGTTTGTCATAACAAAAAAGTTACCTTATGGAGTTTCAAAAATAATCCATGGAATAACAAATTGTTTAAAGGTCGATTCTGTATTCCCATAACGTATAGATATGAACCGAACAGATGACTCGTAAATGAAGCTCCTATGGGTTTACGGACATAGCAATTTTGAGCATAACCCTGTAAGTGGCTGCGATACAGAGCGTCTGCTATAATACTTTCACTTGTGTATTGACAAGTTTTAAAAGTGTTGTTTTAGTATTATAAATTCTGACTTACTCGTAGCAAATAGCAATATTATGAGGTAATTATGTTTTACTAATATAAGATATAAGATAACTTTTATTTTTTGTTATTGAATAGTTCAAATTCGAAAAGTGTAGGTAAATGTAAGCGTACGAAAAAACAATTTTGAGTTATTTGATACAATTTTCCGGTATTCCAAACTCATAAATATTGTCGATTTCTGCGTTCGATACGCATATATTTTCTACATAATGCTAATAATTAATTTTGTTCGAATTTTTTACATTAATGAAAATACCAATTTTCTTCTTTTTCTAATAACAGCAGCATATAATAATTCACGATTTATTTTAAATAATACACTTTATTAACTTATTTTATCATATTTTAAAAACTATGTCAAATATAAATATAAAAACACATAATCTAATTTTGTAAAGCTTACAAATGACAATTGTGCTGTCCCAAGGTTTATCGAAATTCACAAGAATCTGTAAACTACGGATTGGCAAAGAATAGGTATTCAGCACGTAAAATCTAAGGGTACATTCGGATAGCCTGGTCACTACAGAAATGCACAGAATCGACCCATTTGAACGTAGCCCTGAAAAGGTCATAACTCTAGTTTAAAAAAAAACCATTTAACATGTACCTTGTACGAAATTTAAACTTATTACAGTAGTTTGAAATTGCATTGTGGCAAATTTTTATTTCCGCAAAGTCAAAAGTAATACAAGAAAAATATAAGAAAATGTTATTTGGTTCCAGAAAATTCCAAATTGAAAGAAATAGAGAGTTAGTTCTAACTACTATGTATACGCTCAATTTTGTTGACCGTAATTATCTAAAAGATTTTACACTTAATTTTTTTTTTATTTTAATGAATTTGTTTTACTATATGGTTCAATAATTTAGCAGAATACCATCTTAGCTGAAAGATACTAGAGACCAAGAATTATAGCAATTAACTAAGGAAAGTGTTATATTATTTTTATTTTTTTATAATGATAATAGCTTATAGTTTTTTTTAAATTATTATTATTAATTGACGCATTTAAGATCAATATAGAAGAACTGCTCACAACTGTACTGTTTTGTCCTACCTGACTTTAAACAGGATTAAAAGACCTTCAAAATGTTATTTTTATGTTAACGTTTATTGCAAAGGAGATATGGCAAATATAAGGAGCGCGCCTCGTTTTAGTAAATTACGAAATTGCTCGTTTGGCGGTGAAAGCTCACAATATTTTCAATAAACAAGAATCGATAACTACTACGAACAAATGCGTCCAAATAGGTAAGATATGCGAATCGAACAGCGGCTATTAATTATTATGGCCTTTTAGTTAACAATTTGACAAAAAGTTGTAGAAGATTACTTTGATAAAGAAAAATTTAGTGCATATTTTTAAATTCAATATTATAATAATTAATAATTTTTTCGGGTTTTGGGTTAACAATATGAAAAAATCTTGAATTCATAAAATATCTTAGAAATTTTAATTATTTTTACATGGGCTGTATTAAGGGGGGTATAAGGGCGATTGGATATAAACTGCGAGCGGATTGAAATGGGATGCCAATTAATATGTGTATCAAATTTGGTGTGAATAGCTCTAGTACCTTCTGAGAAGTAGAGGCCACAAATTTGGTCTTACGAGCGACGACTATCATCCAAGTATATAAGTTATATACATATTTGGATTCAAGGCGACGAGAAAAACACTTGTTGTTAAGGAATTCTTTTTAACAATGAATGCTAAAGACACACGGCCGAATGCTTTAGTATCCACGGTACTTTGTACGCTTAACTAAAACGGAATAATCTTAAATTTTATACTATTTTGATATTCACCCACATTTCTTAAGTTTTTGGACATCGCAAGCAGGAATGTATTAGTTATGTTAATTTTTCCATTGCACCCCTAATTATATTGGCCATATTAGGGGTGCATTCGTGACTTTTAAAATTCTGACATCAAATTCCTAATCTGCGACCTCAAAAACATGATACATGTATACATGAATTATTCAGGAGTCGTTTTCACCCTCTTAGAGGTAAAAGCGCATCTCTTAATTTTTACTATTTGAAGTTGGTACCTTAATGTATAAGATTCTGCAAATAAATAATTTTTCGAAGTAGCTTTAAAATTAGTTGGAGCTTTGGGTATTCTTTGATACCAAGTGACTGTACAATAGGCACTAGTTGAAGGTAATAAATTGAAATCATCTGCTCCAGTACTAATTGCCTATATTTAGTCATTTAAACCTACTATTGAAAACATGAAAAATAAGTTATGGAAGTAGGTTATTTCAAAACAAAGTAGAAGATGAAGAAGTATAAGAAACAATATTTGAATAAGAACAATACAACGGCGATATCGGGGAGAGAGAGAAGACAAATAGACTTTCCGCGAGGCTTTTATTTCCAAAATGCGTTTTCCATCCGACCGAATCTAGCTGACATATTTATGATATGTTTAGCTTGGAATAAAAATCCATCAATTTCATATTCTTGTTGGCCTGTCAAACCATTCCATCTCTTCCAGTTTTTCTGCGAGCACGACAGCAACACGAGATCGTCTCTTATCTGCCAGGTATAGGTATATTGTCTGTATGTAGCTTGCAAATCCTTTTTATATCAGCACAGACACGACAGTCTGATGCCCCAGCCACCTATATCTTGTTATCTACAAATCTTTACAAAATACAAACATATCCAACTTTACGGGTAGTAACAAACCCGTCATGTTGTGTTTCCATAAAAAATATTTCGATTACTAATATTTACAGAAACAAAAGAAATTTCGGTAAAGTAGAAGTTGATTCTTTGATGAGCACATGATTTAAATGCCTAAATTAGAATTGTGCACTATCTTCCTATTATTTACTTAACAAGATTTGCATAACCCTAATATTATATCGCTAATTATATATAGCTAAACTCCTGTTGTTTTTAGCTCGTTGCACAATAGTACAAAACAGCTGGCATAGTGTTTGGTCATGTGAAAATGTATTTGAATTATATCATTAGATTATGTCGCTAGGTCGCTCGTCCGAAAGACCATGGAGTAAAGAAAGTATGGAGTGCTACGTAGCAGACCTACAATCGGCCGCTTTAGTGCATGCTGTCATTAGGGAACATCGGCCACACAACCATTATTTGCCCGTGACATGTTTGAAATTTGATTGAATTTTTTCTATAAGAAATACACATATGCTGTCTCGGAAATAAAATACGCAGTATATATTAAAGAATCATATAAAATATACGGGGTGAATTTTCTTGCCTGGTCCTCTAGATTTCCTGAGTAAAAGTGAATATTACCCGCCCGCGTCATATTATGCAATACCTACGTGTTTTCAAACAATTCTAGTATTGTTTTATCAAAAACCGGCATGTACTGTTTACGGATGTAATAATTATTCTAGGTTAATGAAAGGAAGTGATATTAAATATTATAGCTTTCCAAAAAACAAAGATACTGCTAATAAATGTATTCATGCTAGTCATCGTAAAGATAATTTTAATGTTCAGCAAGGTAGGACTTGTTTGAGATTACTTTTTAACTTGTTCTCTAAGTTTAAAATATAATTTGCAGCTCGTATTTGTTTCAATTATTTTCAAGTCCTGCACTTTGTACTAGTTTGAAATGCACTCTATTAAATTATGCTCCTAAAAATAATCGTAACATTAAACCTGATGTCATTTCCACAAAATATCTTAATCTCATAATAGAAATGAACGAATAAAAATTAGAAATGAAGAAAGACTCAAATAAATAGTATTAATGAAATTGGGCAAGAAAGGACATATCTGGAAAATTACTTCGCGTTCTACTAATGCTAATGCTTTCTCATAAGCTACTTGTAAGTAGTATTCTTTATTATAAAAATTTTAGTTTATTATGCGTGATAATTGTTGCTATATGTCATAGTATGGTTTATTTTATAGATCCAAAATTATGGAAGAATTGGAGAAAATTAAAATCAAAGTGGTGATGACCGAAAGGTCGAAACAATTGTAGAATATAAATAAATATATAAAATAAAATAGTTATTTTTTTTTAATATAGGCTCAAGTTTCAACTATAGATTCATGTATTTAAACTAGGGCGACCATAACTAATTAGTTTGTAATTAAAGAATAGCGACATTATGGGAAAATTTCATTTAGTGTTGCCGAAAAGTGCTTGCATATTCGCGATAGATGGCCGTGCAGTCGTTCTAGTGATATTGAAGATAGAACAAAGAATGTATAGAGTAAACATGCACTTCCGGTTTGAATATTCTCTCCAAAAATAGGTGGTGCACATCTAGGACATATTCAAGTCTTAAGTTTGAAATTTCATAATTTTACGTTTGACAGTTCAAAGACACACACACATACACAGACGTCATTCCGAAAATATTCACATTCGATTCAGGGATGGTCAATACATGTATATCCGTTGAAATCTCGAGTTCAAAATTTTTCATGATTACAAGACTTACTTATTACTTTTTAAAATAAAGTAAAAATGTAAATACACTTATTGTTTCTATTTAAAGTTATATCCAGACGTTTGTATAAAATGCGACGGGAACTTCACGGGCATTTTTACTTTCTTTTTACGAAGTAATAAGTAAGTATAGGGATCACCAAAAAAAACGAACTCGATTTTTCAACGGATATACACGTTTTGAGGTTCCCTGAATCGAATGTGACTATTTTCGGAGTGATGACTGTGTGTGTGTGTGTGGGTGTGTGTGTGAACGCTCTAGAGCCGAAACTGTGGATTCTAAAATTATGAAACTTCAAACTTAAAACTTATATATGGTCTAGTTGTGCACCTTCTATTTTTGAAAAGAATATTCAAACCTGCTTTCGTTGGTGGGCACTTGGTGAAACATTTTCAATTAATATAAATTAGAAAAACACACTTGGTGAGTTTCACAAAATCTTTATTAACGCTCTACAACTGTTTTGACCTCTCGGTCATCATCAGGAACTAATGTAGCTGATTATATATATATGTATGTATATATATATATATATATATATATATATATATATATATATATATATATATATATATATATATATATGTATGCGCACATATTAAATTTATTAGTTATGAATGCTTCAGCACTTTGTCGAACATATCGACAATCCGAATTGCACGTAATAAAAAGCGATCGCAGCTTGCTATAAATATCATAGGGGTTGTTACTACATAATGCACACATGCAATAAAATCACTTCATGTATATGCACAACTACATCTTTTACTCTCGCATAGTTTCCAATCGTGCCATCTTTATCTACCACATTTAACACACAGGAAAAAGATCGGGATTGTCACATGTGCCGCATGATATGTGGCTACTAAACCAGTGGTCATAAACTGCAAACTACACTTTCATTATATTTAATTTTCTGGTGATGCTCGGAAAGGATTTACATCATTTAGTTGTAAAATATTATAGTATTCGGTAATAAATAAGAGGATATATCGCTTGCTAGCGCGATATGTCGTAGTATCTGATACGATGCCTACATATCACCGATGCCGCTAAGTAACTGATATTAACCAAATTTGTAATTCATATGATATATTTAATGAATAATTCGTGTAAATTGCATTATAAATCCGATAGATCCTATGCTTCCGGAGACAAAGGGATATAAAAATTGGGGCTCTCTTTGAATGATATGTATCAAAATTAATTACGAACAAATTTAAATGTTTATAACGTAAATATAATTTATTTTAATTTTAACCAATAACCATATAAGCATATATGAAAATATAGAGAATTTAAATTTTCATTTAAACTATTGTTTTCATTTTTGAGTCTAAATTTATGTCATTGTCATCGCGATGTTCGCTAAAAGTCTAAGGCAACATTAATCATATATTATCCCGATGAATTAATTAAAAGCATGTTTTCCAAAAAGTACAGTAATTGTAATTAGCAATAAAATAAATCACATAGTGACGAAGTACGCTATGTGCCATAACCGTGTTTCCAAATTTGAAAATTGACATTTCAAAATTTCTATAAAATTATGTCATTGTTCCGCCGTACTGAATTTTGCACAAAAAATAAAGCGAGCTGGAGGCATTGGTCAGCAGCAAAAGTAGTTAATAAGTTACTAATACTATACAGGTAAATAGGTTAATAACGCGTATAGTGTACACTATATCGTATAGTATTATTAGAGCAAAATAACTTCTTTGCCGATTATATATGTTGTCGAACCACTGGTTGTGATAAATTTTCCCGTATAATGCTAAGTCTAACTAACCCATTTAGTACATGTGTTACGCATAGCATATTTTGTCGAAATTCCAGCCCGATTTATCACGAAACAATATTTTATGTTAATTAAAAAGAAAGGCGTATTGAAAGGAAGCCCGGGCTTACGACGAAGGGTCACATTTCCTATCCGATTCTAACGATGCAATAAACATGAAGGGTGACATGCATTTCAGATAGGGTGTCCTGTCGAATCGATAAAACGCTTAACAACTCCTCAGTGCAGTTTAGGGTGCGCTGCTTCCGTTTAAATAATAATTTAAAATAATTCGATTAGGAGCATTTGATTTTCTGGGCCTTTGATTTCACTCAGAAAGGTGATTATTCCACCAGTTACTATAAATATATATACATATATATATATATATATATATATATTTAATTCCAAATTTTTCTTTGAAAAATTAAATTATAGAAGAGTAGCATCCGGCTTGTATAGTGTAAGTCTTTTTAAAGTTTGTGTTAGGCTATTTATCAAACTGTATTTTTATTTTATTTCTGTACATTACCTTTTTACACAATATCTTTTAAAATAAAATAATAAACAAGACTTACCTATTACTTCGTAAAAAAAAAAACTCTTATAGTCACCTCGTTTGCCCTGATGATGACGGAATTATTTGTCGAAACCAGTCGGTAATTTTATTTTTCCTAAAATAAATATGAGCGTTGTAAAATTAAGACGTTTGTTAATTTTTCACTTCTACATACGAACCACAACTGAGTTGCATAATTTTCTTCATCACATTTTATGAAATTATGAAGAAACAAAAATTTCAGACGTGTGAATTTTTTCAGAATTTTTGGACAGTAAGTTTCAGAGTTAATACACATTAAAATGGCCCTTATAAGCAATTTCACGCGATTTGGTAATTTTTCATTCATATTTTACACCAATAAAGTGATATTTAAAAAAAATCTCTAATGCAAACTACTTAAAAGCTATCATGATGAAACAAACATCGATAACGGAAAATAACTCCGAATTGAATTTTAAATATATAAAAAAAACAGGCAATCAGTAACTGCATATTTATAATTTCTGGTAAAAGAAGTTTTTTTGAACCTAGTGTTTCGGAGATAAAAGAATTAAAAATAAAATAAATGACCAATTTTGGAGGTTCTTATTTTATATTTCCGAAACTCTATGTTAAAAAAGAAAAACAATTTTACCAGGCATCAATTATGTATATGCAAAAAAAAAGATTGACTGATATTTATTTAATAAAATTTTACCGCTTTTATTTTTTTCCATCATGTATTAAATTTAGAACTTGACTTAATAAAAAATTGGGTCACCGCAAATTAACTAGAATTAAATTACGAATACACAAAATATATGATAATTGGAACTCCTGGAATATATAATTATATTTTATCAAAATAATAATTTGTAAAAATAGTAGAAATCCACCTGGAAAATGTAGAGGATAGTAAATTTGGAAATAATTATAAATTCAAAGCTAGCTTACAAACTTTATAAAAAAAATATTGTAAAAAAAATTGCAAAAAAATCACTTTCAGTTCAGTTAATTTAAGTATAGCATTACATTTCTTAGTATTTAATAATATAATTTTACCACATTTTACATATTGCAATTTAGTTATGATTTTAGTGAGTAATAAATAAATTACAAAAACTACAAAGTAGAGAAGTGCGAGTAATTTTAAATGTTAATAGATACATACAGATCTTGAATTGGATATCTATAGAAATTATATCTATTTAAGTACAATGACTAATGTATAAAATTCTAGAGAACGGCAGATTTCATTGTTCAATAATAGTAAAACGATAAGAATAGTTTTGATATATATTCAGAACGGAAAAAGCGATTCTACGATGAACTTGGCTTATGCTAAGGATTGTTCACAGCGAAGCAATTAGTGATTAAGCTTAGAAAATTACAAATAACAATCTAGTTTGTATTATGACAAGCAATGCTAGCATTCCAAGCAACAAAATTAACACAATGTATGATTAATTTTGTTGCTGTGAACGTTGTCGTGTCATACAACAAACTGAAATTATTACTTATAATTTCTAAGCTTAATTTTTAATTCTTTAGCTGTGAACAATTCCTTAGAGTTAATATAATTGTACATTATGCCTGTACTCTTCATTAGTATAGGTTAATATATTAGACGCTGCGAAAAGTGGAGAGATATCCCAAAATCTTGTGGGTAGTTTCCTTGCCATGAAATGGAGAGTATAATGTGCAAAGTTTACCAGAAAGACAAACAGAAATCCAATAAGATTTTTGTGCAAATGTTGTGGAGACTGCGGCGTGTCCTGCAAAGTTTTATTTAACTTAGAACTTATGTGCCATACTAAGTAGATATCTGTGGTCAAGTACTGCTCGCGAACAGAAGCCGCCTCCAATAAGGATTTAGTTTCGGTCAGGCTTTTGTCGAATTTCGGTTACAAATAAATTGATTTGCACCCTACAACCAGAGGCCCTCTTGTTTCAAACTCCTACTCTCTCTCTCTCTATTTCTCTCTCTATAGGTAAACGTATGAAGAACCACGTAGAATTTAGTATGAAAACAGTGAAAATGTAATGTATACAGTTGGTTCCCTGCTTTGATAATACTAGGAAAGAATAAGATTTTAAACTAAATGTGTATCAGCCTCATGGGCTATTCGCACCAAAGCTAAAATAATAATATTTAACTACCGAGATATTGGGAAACTAAAATAAAACTACCTAATCAGAAATGACAGTTTAAAGGACAAAGACTATACACATTAAAAGACGAAATTATGTAAACGCTATAGTATAAATTGTATAAAAAGAAAACTGGGGTAGTATTCACTCTACTTTCGTTTGCTTTAATTTGTTTTAAATTGTATCAGCGATTGCTTTGAAACAATGTCAATATGAATTGTAACTAGGGAAACCTAAATATAACAAGTTTTATTAAATAGGAAATATCGAGTATATGGCAGATTTTTCGAAAAAGTATTTCAAATAGTAGTTGCTAGAAATTTGAATATCTTCAACATCTTAATTTTTCTCTCTCATGCCGATTTCGAGATATTGACCAAGTAGCAAGTGCAACCCACTACTTTTGGTTCTGTTATTGTTTTTAAAAATAGCAGATTTTCTTCCGGGCCATAGCTCTTAAGTTTAGTTATTTTTAATTTAGGCCATCACAGACACACAAACATACAGCAGTTCAAAAATTTTCAAAGAGTAAATGTCCTTTTCCTGATTGCAATTCTTCTTTATATACAATCGAATAAGAAAGAAAAAAATAGATGTGGAGTAAGGATTGACAACAGAATAAAATATTATACTTATAAACTTAGCCGTTACACAAATGATTTTAAAAATTTGGCTTTATTCGTACAATAATTCGAGCCGTTTTAACTTTCTTTTGTGTTATGTATAAAATAAAGTATTGAGAACGTAAGATCTAATAGAAATATCCGATAAGAGGGGTTTCACAATTCATTTTGACTATCTTTTTAATGACGTCTGTGTGTATTACTGTGTGTGATTGTGTATGTTTGTGTCTGCTTCTTGTGTGCAAACGCTCTGCAGTTATTTCCATTGAAAATCTTTTTTATATTCCGGGAAAGATAGCATTTAATTTTTGAAAAAACTATTTCAACTGGAAGTGATTTATTTATGTAATTTTTTGCATGTCTCGTAAACGGCATGAATTAGAAACAAGAATAAGTGGCTGGCACCAATGCCTTTAGCTCACTGTATTATCTATTCAGTGGATGATTAAAATGTTTTTATTAACATATATTAAAAGAGTATTTAATCATTTAGGTTATTATAGAAGAAAATCTATTTATTACCACTGGATTTTGAAAGAGAAGATTATAATGACATTGTTTCTTATTGATTTTAACAATAACCAATCTTTTAAGGGGTAGCACTAATTTGACCTACCGAAAATTTAAGTTTTTTTGAGAATTTTTAATAAAGACATAAAAAGGATTTATGAAAATCTTAGTACACTATTATTTTTTTGATATGTTAAGAAATGGCGGCTTGACAGCTGATAATCGGAAACGTTTCGAAAATCGATGGTTAAACGGTGGGCATGATAAGTTAGTTTACATGTGTTCTAGAACAGTGAAAGAAAGAAAAAGTTTTCTTATTTCATCTGCTATCGAAATATGTAGCCGTTTCAGAAAATATGCATAATTAATGAAATGGCATCGATTCAAAGTAAATCATACATTTTTAACCAATAATTTCGTAACTTAAAATAGCATAGCAAATCAAGATCTAATAAAAAAGTGGTTTGTCAATTTCTTTAGAAAAACTTCATTTGACTCCGCTGTAACTCATGAACTATTGATCTGATTGAAACATGTGTCCAACAAAAGTTGCAGAAAATTTTATATTGAATAATTTTTGTGATAATTTTTCTTAACCTAGGAGGCGCTGGAGAGAAGATATTTTCGAAAAACTGATTTTGGTGCCATTTTTTCAATATGGTGGCGCTTGCGGCGGTCGCTCAAGGTCGCAAACTCGGAATATTATTGAGGACACCAAACTGTATAAACGTACCAAATTAAAACTTTCCTTGACCTTTTGTAGCGAAAGCCCCCATTTATGTCTTCAGTGCCTGGACTATTTGTCTGTAAAATAAACTGGGGAGCAAATACTTGCATATGTTAAAAAACCATGTAAATACCTATGTACTCGATTTCGATTCCCAACTCTGTATATATATACATATATATATATATATATATATATATATATATATATATATATATATATATATATACTTGTGGCTTGGTGCTAAAAGTACCTATCTTACTTTTTGGCGTTATTGAGTTACATATACCATTCGCTGCAAATTTTCTTGTTCTTAACGATAATATAACTGATTTTCTTTAGTTAGCAATCTGCGTTTTTTCAATTTCACAAACTTTTCATTTAGGGTATGGTATTCGTGCAAGAAGTGCCTATCTATATATAGGAATATTGGTGGGTTTGAATATATAAGTGCAATAACTACCAAAGTTAACATTGGCTGTTTTAGCATTAAATATTCATTGGGTTTGTAGTACTTAGGTTTGTTATTTATTTTTTAAATCGAGAATGATACAGACACACGACAAAACACTATAGCTGTCTAGTACTATTGTATGACGTACTAAAATCATTGGATATAAATTGGTATACTTACTTAAAAACATTAGTGGTTAAAAACTAGTATCCTAGATAAACTAAAAAATTTAAAAAATCCACCATATATAATATACGGCAAGCTAGAGGCATAGATCCATTTATTTGATTTTATTGCCAACATAAACAAGAAAGTTATGACAATATTGTTTCATAGATATTCTTCTTCTTTCTACTTGATATACTAAAAAGAAATTAGCGTCTTCAAATTTAAAACAAATCTATTATTAGTAATTTACAGTATGGTATTATGACCTATAGCAAATTGGATAATCAGATTCTAGGTATATTGTGGACAAAAGTATATTCAACTATTATAAGAATCACTGTTTCTCTAATTCATAACATCATAATATATTCGAAATATTTTATACTTCCGATTGATATATCCTTTTTACTTTCTTTTAAGAAGTAATAAGTAAGTATTGTAATCATGAAAACAGTTCTTATTAAATATAATATTTAATTGGTGAGTATTAATGATACAATCTATATTTTTCTATTGAAGACACCTTCATGATTTTAAATTATTATTGAAAGGGCAGTATATACAAAGAAAAGTTAAAGAAAACGGTGACACAGTGCATTGGAATCAAATAAAATGGTTTCGTTACAATATAGAATGTCCAGGGCAAATTATTTATGAATTTTCTTTTCAGAAGAAACTGTAATATATCTACTGTCCTGTGTCCAATTATTTATAAACATATTTTTTTTGCCTAAAAACCAAGGTAAAGACCTCCAGTCCTTATTATCAATATATACCCATCATCTAGACATTTTTACGAATCGATGGCACTTGGACCAGATATTGTAGAATATTTGCCGGATGAAAAAATAATAGACCTGTTACTTGATTAAATGAAGTAATGTAATGATGAATAAATAAAAATTTATTTAGTTATTTAATATTAAATTTTGTTCTCTAAATCAATTTTTATTTGGACCAATAAACCAGATATCAAATGGTAGTAAATTAAATCACTACTTAAGTTGACAATGGTTCAGGTTTCTTTTTGCAGGAAATGCCTATATCAGATTTATTTTTAGAATTACCATAGAAAATCATCTATTAAAAAATAGTATCACAAATTACTTTATCTTAGCAAAATAAACCTGAAATTATGAAAACAAAATAATTAAACAGCGAAATTATCAGCTATGTAAAATAAGGCCATATATATATATATATATATATATATATATATATATATATATATATATATATATATATATATATATATATATATATATACATATATATATATATATATATATATATATATATATATATATATATATATATATATATATATATATATATATATTTAAAGGTTTATCGTAACTATCTCGAAAATTTTAAGCATGGAGATTGCTGCCTTTTGATACTAAATGCCACATATATAACCTCATCAAAATAACCTAGGGATATTGAAGAATTTGATTAAAAATATTATATCTGTCATTCATTGAATAATTTTTACAAAATAGTGTTCCTGGGTGAATTTTTCCTTGTGTGCCAAATAATAGATATGAAACATTATTAATTTTTTTATATTACAGGTATATTTTGTATGAGTTACCCAATAATTACAGATATAAAATAAAAACAGTATGCCATATTTGCATATGTTAAAAATAGCATGTAAATTCCTATGTACACGATTTCGATTCACCATCCTGTTTGAATTCTTGGTATCATTCTAAAGAAAAACGGATATTCAGTTCTTGAATTGACGGAAATTTACAGCACTATGCTCGGATGTATAAATTCATCACTTGAATCCAGCTTAATTTAGTAACTGATACGAATAACATATTGTATTTGTAATAGAAAAGAGACAAAACTATCGAAATCATAGCTCAAGAAGAATATTTCTGAAGCAGTTGTCAGTATATGAATAAGATTGTTATTGAAAACAAACCGTTATAAATATGATGCCACAGGGAATATCGAAAAATCTATGCATAAAGTTTTCCTCCGACCAACGATGTCATATCAAATTGATATGTTTTTCCTCCTTTTGCCAGACAACTTCTAGACGGAAAATCATGATATTTATTCATAGATCTTTGTTACATATACACAGTTCAAAATGAAAGGGCAAACGTGTATACTTAAATGGACTTATATATGACCAAGGCCGAAGATAGTACTTTTCTTCATTTTGTAAAGTATAAAATAATTCAACTCTGAAAGGGTAAACAATAAATAAAATGTAGGTACTCTTTAATGGAATGACAGTATAGCTATAAATAGTATATTAAATTGCCTTCCTCTATAAAGATAATTATTAAAAGAATAACTTTTTTATCTTAGAGAAATATAATTTTTTATACTTTTATTAATAAAATATCTGGAGTAATCTGCACTCGACTTTCTATTACGATCCTTTCTTCACTAGATATATTATATATATATATATATATATATATATATATATATATATATATATATATATATATATATATCTTGTGAAGTAAGGAAATATATAATATATATATATTAGAGTACACTTATAATATACTATATGCTCGAGCATCAATTTATGAAATATCGATTATGGTTAATGACAATTGTAATTATGTGTAAGCAATATTTGTTTTCCGGAAAATATAAGGACATATTTCTTCATTCTGCAAATTCGCAAACTACATGAATGCATATCTACGCAGAAAGGTGAGATTCTTATTATATTCACACTACTTTTCGTTGCACTACAGATAACGCTGCTGAGCAGACTGCTTCCCGGATATGCAACCAAGTTACTGCATCTTTGCCGGAAGATTAATAAGCGCGATAATCATAGTTTCATTGGCAATTGAGGTTAGGTTTAATAGTGTGGGCAATGCGGAAAATATAAAAACATGAAAAGAGAAAATAACATATACGTATGAATTGTGTATTTGAGTGCAGCTATGTCAGCAATGCAGTGCAGTTACTAGATATCTCGCAGTATTTAAGTTGAATAAAGAAACCTGCCATAACAATGAAGGAATGAGTGATAATATAGTTGTTATAAAAGTAGCGAGAAATATTGTCAGAGCTTGCAGTTACACGTTCAGAATAAAATTAGCAGACTTGTGCATTTATCATCTGCATCTTCTTTTTGATCTGCTCTCCTTGGTGTACCTGTCACTATTATACAATGTTGAATCATAGATGACAGAAATCACTCGTGCTCGTGGAATAATAATAATCCGGGCATGCCATGGCGGAATGTTTCGCGGCGATGTTTGCATACGTAATGGCGCGGGCGGGCGGAGTGTGCAAGTATAGTGTGAAAACTTCATTAGCTAGATCGCAGGCGGTCCTGAATTATGCAGGTGGACGTCGGAACGGACACGATCGCAACTCTAAATCATGTCTACATAAGTTAAACGAACATTGCCTGCTGGCTGCAGCAACAACGCCGCTAGAGACACACACACGCGCGGCGAATTGCCCAACTTGGAATGGTAAGCGAATGCCTCGCAGTCGCGCACTCATCAGAGAGGTGAAATTTGATTGCTGAACCTACCACGTCAAGTTCTAGTTTGCATTACTTATACATATTTACACGAATTCTAATGCGATTTCGAATTATTGTTTGTACTTCCATGTACAGCAAACTATTCCATACTTTACGGACAATTTTCATGTACGCGGACATAAATCTGTATGAATTAAAATCAGATAAATATAATAAACTAGGGTCACCCGTGGGCACCATGTGCCCATATGGTATACAAAACATAGGTCAGTTTTTGACTGATGGCGAATTTTCATGTAATTTAATAATAATTACACGGTTTTTCTTCAGTTTGTATCGTTTGACTATAGTAGTAATACAAATTTCCACATCGCAAATAATAATAAAGAAAAAAAAAACGATTCCTTTTTTTGAACGCTATTTTGCTTTTAGATCACTATGCTGAGATTAACTAATCGATCGCTTATCATGCACTGTGTAACATCCGATAAATTTAAACTACGATTTATTTAAACTAAATTTTGTTAAAGTTTGGTTTTAATCTTGTATGTATGTAAGTGTTGTATCATTTAGACAGTTTCCATGATTGTATATAACTAATGTACGTCACTAATTCACATTGAAATACTGTTTTTGACGCTCACGTGGTAGCACTTTTATTTATATTTGTTCTTTGGTCGGTCATTTTAATATAAATGCTTAATAGCGACGCACAAACTTCAAATTAGAATAAATAAGACTTAATTTTATTAACTAACAATTATTTATATTTCTCATTGAGATACAATATCAATATAATATAGCAGATGCCACTCTGTGTAAAGTACACAACACTAAATTCACTGCAAATCATCAAATTAATTGAAGATTTATCACAAAAACTTTTTTGACATTTCATTCAGACGTTTGATTCGTCCTTGTCTATTTCAAAGCAGACTGAACTTTAGAAGAGTAGTAATTGTTTTATTTCAGTATAAACTATTGGATTCTTTTTTATAACATTATTAGCAGTCGCCATGGCGCAGTGGTTAAGAATCTTGCCTTTCACCCTGGAGGTCGTGAGTTCGATCCCCGTCTATACCAATTTCCATTTTTACAAAAAAGCGTTCTACACACATTAACAAACAAACAAACATTTCTGGGTAATTATATTAATGATTATCATATAAATTTTTCCTGAAAAAAATATGACAAATAAACAAAATTTAAATAATTTATATCACATTTTACCGGTAAACACCAATAGATCAGCTGAGAACGTGTTTGTAATTGTTATTACAGTTAAATATTGAAATATATTTTGAAAAATTATAATATTTTTATTTGAATATTATTTATAAAGTGAAACAATCTGCATCTATAATTGTTATTGAAGAAACATTATTTGATAACAAAAGTATTTGTGAGAATGTGTGAATGTGAAAACGCTTTTTTTGAAAAAATGCAAATTGACATAGACGGGAATCGAACTCACGACCTCCAAAGCAAGAGGAGAGAATCTTAACCCCTGCGCCACGGCGCTTATATAAATTATTAAAATAATCAAACAGTTCATATTGAAATAAAACACTAAACTACTCTTCTGAAGTTCAGTCTGCTTTGAGATAGACAAAAACGAATCAACCCGTCAAAAGCAAACCAAATTCTGTATATAATATAGGCACACGGTGCCCAGGGGATAACCTGTAATGAATAATATAATAAAAAAAATCTTTCAAATTGTTACTATTTATGTGAGTAGGTTAATTATCTGTCAAACGATGCATACTGAAGGAAAACCCTGTAATTATTATCAAATTACATGAAAATTCACCACCCATCAAAACTGACCCATGTTCTGTATACCATATGGGCACATGGTGCCCACGGGTGTTCCTAGTAATAAATAATAAACTAAATGGTATAACTTCAGGGTTTTGCTGTGTAATATTGGAATTTTTTGATAGTTTGTTTGGAATATATATTTCATATAATATATTTATATTTATAATTTCAAAATAATAATTCTATATATATTTTATAACTTTTGGATTAACATTTAGATGAAAATGAATAGAAATAAAAATTTTCAATATCGAAACTTTTTTTTAAGGGCACTATTAAGTGAGGATCCCAATTTCGGGATCCTATTACTCCGGACCTGTTCAGACGATTAGGTATAATATGGAAGGGGAACTTTTTGGTCACTCAATTTATTTGTGTACAAAAACAGTCAGAGAAGTTGCGGTCAAAAAGTCTGATCTTTCGACCGACCGCGCGAGGGAGCGAGATTCATACATCCAAGTATATGAGAATGAGTAGTATATATTTTTGGATTCAGGGCGACAAGATAAGAACCATTTGTTAAGAAATTCATTTGATCCGAGCATGTTACAGACACAAGGTCTAACACTAGCTGCGTTGAACTATCGTACGACGAGCGAATGAAACCTAAATCAACATCTGAATAGTTTTATTAGGAAATGTGTTAAATAAACGTATGTTACATGGCAATGTGAAATTGTAACTTATACTTAAATGTATGTAGGCTAATTTTATTTTAAACAGGCTAACCTAACTAAGCGCCCTCATGTGTAAGGTAGGAAAGCGCTCCCGAAAGAATCTTTGACATTTCGAATATACTGCGTCCCAGCAACCGAGTATAGACGAAGTTTCAGTCGGTTGTCGCCGATTCATTACAGCTCGAATAACAAGTTCATAACTAGTTTATAATTGACAACAGTTAATTAGAAACGATCTTGAACAGAGACAGGAGCTGAGCAAAGAGACAAGAAAGAAGAAGGCGACGGCGGCAACGATGACAAAAGAAACACTCGCCAAGCGATGACAAAAGAGTAATGGCGATAATTGAAATAGACAAATGGTTTCGTTAAGGATACGACGGACGCCCAGTCTCTGTGTTTTGCCTGTTTTTTGTTCACCACCCGTTTGCGCGGAAAAGGGGTGAGCGGAACGAATGAACTATACATTTTATGGCATCAGGGACTAGGTCGTGGTCTCCATTTTATTATTATTTATCAGATGATACTTCCACGAGGGAGCCACTCTCTGAGAATCGGGGTTAGTTAAGCAGGATATAGGTCAACTTGAATTTCCCGTAGAAGCTTTTACTCACTTATAAAAAGGCATCTTGTTATATTAAAGCCTGCATAAATTCACAGGGAAAATCAGAATTCATTATGGAGGGAATTCGTGATAAGTGTAAATATTTTACATTACAGCACATATTGTACTTTATTTGGAAGTCGAGTGCCACAGAACAACCTACACAATCGTATCCAATATGACGTTTAATACATGTTTATATATGTAGGAATGTACGCTATTAGAAACATCCAGTTAAATAACAAACGGACTTCATAGCGCATTGCACCCTAACGCATTTAAATAATTACCATGACCTATGTGTATTATATCCATTTTTACTTTCTTATACGTTGTCTAAATGAAAGTATTGCAATCATGAATATTTTCAAACGTGACATTTTTATGAAATATACACTTTGAGTTTTATTACATTGATATTGACTATTTTCAAGAAGGCAGCTCTGTGCGTGTGTATCTGCTCAAGATCTTAGAAAATAAAATCACGAAACTTTAATTTTATGCTTAAATATAGCTTGAAAGATAACCAACTATTTTTTTAAATAAAAGTTAAACTTCTAGATAAATATTACTCTTGCAATATTTTTGCTATATTTAGAGAAAATTAAATTAATATAAAAGTTAAAGATATTAAAATGGCTGGCATGAAAAGGCCTTTTAAAATATGTGCCTAGTATTTACTAGACTTCTGAAATTAGTAAACTTACATGTTGTATTCATTATCACACCATATTTATTAAATTGATTAATGATTGAGCTAAGCTATATTAACAGCCACTTAATATGTAGAATGTAACAATCGAGCAACTTTTCCGGTATTAAATTAAATACATGCTACAAATATTATGATATGTATTTCTTCAACTCATTTCCCACCTTGCAATTAACTCTGTGATGTGACAGATTGATTGTGGTCTCTACTTGTTTAAGGGGTTACATGGGTTTTAAAAGTAAAAATAAAACTATTTTTCGGATTTTTTGTTTTCACAAAATAAATAAATATGGTTTATTCTAAGTTATAGCATATAAAAGTAAATCAATTGAACAAATTATAAAAAAAATCATAAGAAAAAAAAAAAATTAAGCCATTTACAGCTGGTTTACGGAAATCGATGTCTTTTTACCGTAGACAGAATAACTCGTGTTATGCTTATTTGAAATCAAAAAACAAAATTTCTTCTGTTAGTAGATGCATTGTACTTGAACGAAGGGTTTGAAAAAGAAATTAAATTTTTGACATTGTTTTTAACAAAAAAAATTGAATTTCGGTGAATTTTTTTTATATTTTGGTAATTTTCTATTTGTAAAATGATATGTAGTGAACGAAAATAAAAATCCTTTTGATTTTTTTTTTATGATTTGTTCAAATGATTTACTTTTATATGCCATAACTTAGAATAAACCATATTTATTTATTTTGTGAAAAGATATTCCGAAAAATAGTATTTTATTTTTAAAACCCATGTAACTCCTTAAATGCGTAAATAGAATTCGTTTCAAAGATCAAACAAGGTCAATCATGTTGATCAAATAGGAAAATATCTAACGAGATTTCGATTTGGTAATACTAAATCTATTGTTGCCATGCGCTTGCCTCAATCTGATCCTGCACTAGTAAACTTGCTCGCTGACCGACAATCCACGTACTCTTAGCGTAACTCTTTGATACCGTCTATTGTGTTACGGTTTTGTTGGTCTATATTCGCAGAGTTAAGCGTATTACTTTATTCTTTTTACTTTGTTTATTTTTGCTGTTGTTGTTGTTGTTGCTGTGTAGCTACAGACTTGTTTCAGTTGTTTTCTTGTTGCTTGCAGTTTAACGTGTGTTGCATTCAAATGCACTAATTAGTTCTTGATGTTTGTTGCGATTCACGTTAACTGAACTAGTTATTCAAACTACTAAATTCGGAAATATAAGTCCAATGTACTTAATCATATTTACAACAAATTGAAACAATCAATTGGTCGCATATTTGTGTTGCGCAGATATACAAAAATATAATTAAAATTGCTATTTTAATAAAGATATATATATATATATATATATATATATATATATATATATATATATATATATATATATATATATATCTTCTCTATAGTCGCGCAAATTTTGAATACGTACGACCTTGTGATTTTAGTATATTTGTTAATAAATATTTATCATAAAATTAATGAAAAGTAAGCTCTTGAATCTGTGTTATTATCGATATTGTATCATGAAATTTTTTACTAGTAAACTACAACTTTAAGGCAATTATGCAATGAGACGATTCTCTATCATTTTCTTTAATTTTACAAAAATTATAAAATAAGGGGAAACAATAATACAGGTATTAAAAGCAAAATTTAACATAATACAAACAGTGAGTTAAAAAATAACACAGAAAATTCAAAATTCCTCGATGGAGGGGTTGGCGATGACCTCAGCTCCATTTGTTTAATTCGATAATAGCTATTTTACAAGATAAGTAAAAATTGAAATTAATAGTAGCACAGTTCATTCAAAATAGAAATCTAATATTGGGGAGGTAGAATAATGAACTAGTGGATTCATCGCATTTGATTATTCTTATTCCTGTCTACCTTTTGTCAAAAATTTTGGATACATGTTTAAACAAAAAATATCTGGAGTGGCCTGCACTCAACTTTCTTTTACGTAGTTTTCAATAGATAGATATTAATATATATATAATATAATATAATGAAAATAACTGGATAATTATACCAATTTATAATGGATCTGAATTTGAAGTACTGATCGTATTCACTCTTAAACAGTCAAATTTCACAGTAAAACTCTGAAATTGTTAATTAATTATGTCAGCAAATATATAATATAAATTAATTCTATAATAATTTACCTGATACAATTTATTCTAATAAGAAATCAATATTTTAAATATTAATTCATACAGATAACTGTCAAAGTAATGCTCATTTGTTTTCAATAAACAAGAAACAAATGATGTAACTCATGGTTGATTCGTTTTAAAAATAATAAAATTTGTCACAAGTGTAGGTATCACCATGGCAACGTAAATAAGATATTTGAGTTTTTTCGTAGCAGTTATCTCATAACTGGTACAATTTATGAAGAAACTTTTCAAACAAAAGTTGTTCGAAATATCATTATCTTTCATTATGAACATAACTATTTTTGCCGTAAGTGCAGCCGTTCTAGTGTTACTGGAGATTGAACAAAAAATGTATAGAGTAAACATGCACTACCGGTTTGAATATTCTTTTCAAAAATAGGAGGTGCACATCTAGGGTATATACAAGTCTTAAGTTTGAAGTTTCATAATTTTTCGTTCGACACATTTACATTTACATTTTTACTTGCACGTTTTGGCCTTCCCTGAATCGAATTTAACTATTTTCGGAGTGACGTCTCTGTGTGTGTGTGTGAACGCTCTAGAGCCGACACTATTAGTTGTACACTTCCTATTTTTGTAAAGAATATCCAAACCGGAAGTGCATGTTTACTCTATGCACTTGCTGTTCTACCTCCAATTTCACCAAAACGGCTGCACTAATTGCAAAAATAGATTTATACATAATGAAAGATATTAATATTTTGCACAACTTTTGTTTGCAAAGTTTCTTTAAATAATGTACCTGTTACGAGAGAACCGCTATAGAAAATCTGTATATTCTTATTTATTTTTTCATGGAAATTCATATGTAAGAATCTTTCTTATATTTATCGTATTACTGCAAATTATTGACAAATAAGTAAAATATAAATAATGTCTTTTGCGCTGTTTAAAACAAATAGATCGATTGAGAAGGTGAATTTTAAAGAATGTACATCTATGTTTCATATAGATGAAATAATATTTGATAACATAAAACAAATATCTGGAGCGGCCTGCACTCGACTTTCTTTTCGCAGTTTTCACTAGATATATATATATATATATATATATATATATATATATATATATATATATATATATATATAATTACCCAGAAAGGCAATACCCTTAACCTCTGCGCCATGGCGACTGCTAGTTATTTTATATAAAATATTCAAATAGTCTATACTGAAATAAGACAATCACTACTCTTCTGAAGTTGCTAGGTCGGCTAAACAAATCGAAAGTGACAATACGGATAAAAATTAAATATTACATTTGACATTTATTTTCTATCAATGTCAATAATTTGGAGTCGCTATTAAGCATTTATGTTAAAATGACCGACAAACAAATATAAATAAAAGTACGAGTTACAAAATCATTGTTTGAATTGTAAATCTTAAGTTAAAGGAGAGTAACATGTTATTATTCAATTTTCAAGTATTGAATATGAAAAAAGTGCATATTTTTACCAAATTTGCATATATTTTTAGCAAATACGTGTTTCCGTCCATTTATTTTAATTCATAGTTAACGATTTCAGTTCAAAATGGCCAAAAGGCAGTGATTTTTGAAAATATTAGTTGCGGTAAGATTCTATAGTTAGTTAAATTATAATAACTGCATGTAAGTAATTTATAATTCTGTTTATGAAAGAAATAAAATCTTGAAGAGATAATTCAAACCTATTTAGAAATATGATTGGTTGGCAATTTAATTTTTTTATTTCTGATGGCACAATCCATTCTATTTCAGCATATAACTAATTATCACTTTAAAATCTGCCATCACTATATATATGCAATAATTCAAAAATCTATCCAGATTATTTAATTCAAAAACAATAATGAATCAAATGTCAAATCATTAAAACTGCTGTGTAAAAAAGGTTTGTTATACATATTTTTTGAATATTCGACTCAAATAACAAACTGCAATCGTAAGTAAATTTATAATCCTGTTTTTTTGTGTAATAATACAATCATGGAAACTATCTTAATGATACAGCACTTATGGCCAGTTGCACCATACAAGGTCAAAATCAAAGTTTAACAAAACATAGTTTAAACAAATCTATATATAAACATGATACTTTCGTTGGTGGGCACTTGGTGAAACATTTTCAATTATAATAAATTAGAAAAACACACTTGGTAAGTTTCACAAAATCTTTATTATCGCTCTACAATTGTTTCGACCTCTCGGTCATCATCAGGAACTAATACGAAACTATTATAAACATGTAATTATATACTAAATTATTCAATGCACAAATTAATGAGGGGTGACGAGTTGACATCCACTTGGTCATTTACAATATTTTTCTTTCGGTGGACTGCTTTCCTAATTGCAGATTGTTCTAGCAAATTTAATCTATATCCTTTGGTAGCCGTATGTAGGATTTTGAAGTTATCATCATAACTATGTAGATTTTCTATACAATGGTCAGAAAAGCCTGTGGAGTTAATGTTATTGGTTATAGATTCTTATGTTCTTTAATTCTTATTTTAAAACTTCTACCACTCTGTCCAATGTATATAGTATCACATATATTACAATTTATTTCATAAATTCCAGTTTGTTCTTCTTTTTTGTTTTTAGGTTTATTATTTATTAGTAGATGACCCAAAGTTAATTTATTAGTAGCTATTGATTTGATTTGCAAAGCTTTGAATTTTGCAGCAATGTTTTCTGTGATAGTTGGTATATAATTTAAATAAAAGTAATTTGGATTGGGAGTTAATATTGTTTGATTATAAATTTGATTTAAAATAAGTTTTCGGTTTTTCTTTTTTAGGAGGTTATCAATAGTGGCTGTTTTGTAGCCGTTATTGTGTGCTAAGGTTTTTATTGTATTTAATTCTAACTCAAAGTTTGTTTTATTTAATGGAATTTTTGTGATCTGTTTGATTTGTTGGTCGTTGTTTAAGAGTATACAAGCCGATAGCACGTAATCGGGTGCGCTCATCAGTGTCTTCCCGATTCGTAACGAATGTGGTTGAACACACCCGATCATCACGCGTACAATATTTAAAGAACTATATTTTATCATAATGATTTGCATTAAATATGTCAGAAGATATATTTATTCAAATAAAATTAGAGTAAAATGTCGAATAATTTTTTAGTATTTATATCCAGTGAAAATTACGTAAAAGAAAGTCGAAAGCAGGGCACTGGATAGTGTTTTTTTAATTTTAATTAATATATCAACAAAAACATTGACAGTCACAGTAACAATAAATACTGATGGATAAAAGTTTTAACTACAGCCGTAGATGAACCGCTACATTATTTAGCGAAGATTAAGAGAAAACTTTGCTTAGTTAAACTAAAATCTAAAATTAAAAGAACCATCTGATAAATGTAAAACTTTGCGCAAATTTAAAATTTGATATGCATATAGGAGGTGTGATGTGGGTAGCTGAAGAAATAATGCAATATGATAGGGGAACATGGTTTGGGTAAAAGAAGAAGAAGAAAAACAATGCGTTCGTCGTTTTAATAAATTAAAGCACGTCGCCGTTGGTTTCTTCGAATAGGAAATAAAGAATTCGGCTAGTGACCTATTCTCTTCCTTCCTCCGTAAATAAATTAGCGGCGAAGGAGTCTGGCGTCAGTCCAGCGTGTTTAGTGTGCGTCACCACGTACACACTTCTTTCATCCTCTCCCTTTCCAGTGCTTCTTCAACACTTTTCTCTATACTATATAGAAAGCAACGAGTTCCATATAGTCTCCACTGGGACACTGTACAACTATTTTTTATTCCTTACCACCACTACTACTACGTCGACGCTGCTGTCTGTGATCAAAATATATGGAGCCCAAACTTGTACCGTTACTTAAATCCAAACAAGTAAAATTAGAAAGTAAATATTAATACATTAGATATTTCAAACTATGATAAAGTTCTAATTATGACTAATTAACTAACGCTGTTCATACAGATGATGATATTGTACATTAATGATAATGTACATAAACCAAATGAAATATATGATGCCAATGTAACTACAGAATATTGTACTTAAGACTTGTATAGGCGCGGTTGTGTACCTCGTATCTCTTTTGATAGCATATTTTAGCCAGAGTTAACAGTTTAATCTTGTATATATCTCGGAACGACATAAGTTAGAGAATAAATGCGTGTGTAAAAATTAATGTAGTACGCCTTGTTAACCAGCGTAAACCAGTGGCGAGTTAACTGTCTTCTACACATGATACAGGTTAATTACTTATCAATACGAATATTGAAAGGACAAGAAAGTTGAGAGAAGACCATTCCAACATTTTTAAATATAATTTAATTACTATACTCTGTAGGTAAAGGAATTCAGTCACACAATAAACAAACTACTAAGGCCAGATATCGCCGTTCTTCCCAACGCGAAACAAATGATTACAAACACCTAAAGCAGCGGTACTGAGGATGAAATCGGGATCCGTCCGTTTCTACACTAGTGCTATCTTTTGCACCTGAGATTGCTCCACGATGGAGCTACTTAATTCAATTTTCAACTGTTTTCAATGATTTAATAAAACAATGCACATGGTATTAATTTCACAAATTATTTATTGATAGAGAACTTAAGTTATGCTATAAAATAGCATCATCAGATGTGCACTAGGATAGATATGATGTAGCTATCGTATAGCGAAACTTAACATTTTTACTTTCATTTACGAAGTAGTAAGTAAGTCTTGTAATCATGAATAATTTCGAAGTAGAGATTTTAAGGGGTATTCACGTTTTTACCTTCCCTGAATCGAATTGGACTATTTTAGGAATGACGTCTGTGTATGTGTGTGTGTGTATGTGAACGCCCTAGAGCCGAAACTGTCGAACGTAAAATTGTGAACCTTTAAACTTAACGGTTTCAAAAAAATCGATTTTTCTTATTAACATAATTTTAAAGATTGTATCTTTTAGAATATTATGCTGAAATTCGTACAAATATCGAAGGTGCGCCGAATTTTCCTTTGATGCGCACATTGCTAAAAACGATCGTTTGGAATAATTTTAGTGTGATTAGTTGAAAGTTGATATTTTGAAGTGAAAACGGATCGAAAAGGTAGTAGATTTACCCATAAACGACAAAAAGAGGACAAAAGAAAACGAGATCGTCCTAAACATCGTTTTGAAATCAAACAAGACGAAACGATACCAAACGCTGCGGCGCAGAAGTTGAAGAGTTTCTCTCGAAACTTTCTTTTACGAAGTAATAAGTAAGTCTTGTAATCTAGAAAAATTTCGAACTCGAGATTTCAACGGATATACACGTTTTGACTTTCCCTGAATCGAATATGACTATTTTCGGAATGACGCCTATCTGTGTGTGTGTCTGTGTATGTGTGTGTGTGTGTGTGTATCTGTGAACGCTCTAGAATCAAAACTGTCGAACATAAAAGTATGAAACATCAAACTTAAGACTTTTATATGCGCTAGATGTGCACCTCCTATTTTTGAAAAGAATATTCAAACCGGTACATATTTGTTCTATCTCCAATGTCACTAGAACGGCTACACTTACGGCAAAAATAGTTATGTCCATAATGAAAGATATTAATATTTCGCACAACTTCTTTTTGAAAAATTTCTTCAAGAAATGTTGCTACGAAACATTATAAATATTTTGTTTACGTTGTCATGGATTCGCATATAGCTTAATAAATCATCTGCACCTTTGATAGGAAAACAAAATAGACTCAATTAGATAAATGACATTTCAGAATATTTCTGTAGAATATTGGTTAGTTTGACTGCTTGTTTTGGATATATATATATATATATATATATATATATATATATATATATATATATATATATATATATATATATATATATATATATATATATATATATATCCAAGACAAGCAGTCAAACTAACCCAAACTCTACAGAATTATTCTGAAATGTCATTTATCTAATTGAGCCTATTTATATATATATATATATATAGTAGACTGCGTAAAAAAAAGTCGAGTGCAGGTCACTCCAGATATGTTGTTATGGAGCCGGACGCCCACGATACAATTTTCATCTGATATGATTTTTTCTTTATTTAACTTGAAGCTTATACAATTGACTTCAGTTGTAAGTAGGGGTTTTCTTCTTTATTTGTTATTTAGTTTTTTTTTCGGTCAAGAAAGTGGGGCAAAAAATAGTTTTTTTTTGTTTCAAATATTCACTATTTTGCTAAACATTTTTTTTTGCACAATCCTGCGTACAACTGAAATTACATCTATATAGATTAAGAAAATATGTTTTTCTTTTGTATCAGATGATTACAACCTGCAAAGCGAGGATGGAGCATCCATAAACATGCCGTTACCTCCTCTTTGATCTGCCTCTGACAACGCAAAAAAAGGCATCAAGCTATTATTATTTTTCAATAAAAAGAATCCTGAAAAAACAATTCGAGAAAATGAGCAACATTTTCGTACACCGTGTTGTTCCCCCTTAAGACTTTTATATGGTCTATATGTGCACCTCATATTTTTGAAAAGAATATACAAGTGCAAGTTTACTCTATGCATTTTCCGTTCTATCTCCAATATTACTAGAACGGCTGCACTTATGGCTAAAATAGTTAGGTTTATAATGTAAGATATTAAAATTTTGCACAGCTCTTATGTCATGGAAATGCTTTTGTAAAAATATTTTTATAATTATCATAATTTTCCGTTCTATCTCCAATATCACGAACGGCTGCACTTATGGCTAAAATAGTTAGGTTTATAATGTAAGATATTAAAATTTTGCACAGCTCTTATGTCATGGAAATGCTTTTGTAAAAATATTTTTATAATTATCATAATTTTCCGTTCTATCTCCAATATCACTAGAACGGCTGCACTTATGGCTAAAATAGTTAGGTTTATAATGTAAGATATTAAAATTTTGCACAGCTCTTATGTCATGGAAATGCTTTTGTAAAAATATTTTTATAATAATCATAACTTTGTCTAAAAATATATGACTGATAAACAAAATATAGATAATGTATGTCATTTTGCGCTGTAACACAAATAGATCGACTGAGAAGTTGAATTTTAAAGACGAAACAATATTTGATAACATTATAAAATAATAATCTAATTGGTACAATTTCAGTGTATTACTGTGAAGTACTGGTATTTTTGATAGTTTGATTGGAATATATTATTTCTAATGTAATCTCCGTAGAAGATAATTTTGTGTTGACCACAACATATTTTTATTTTGGAACATCCAAAAGTATGAATTAATTATATTGCCTATTTCGATTTGGACAAATTAATGGAGGTAAGGTGAGTCGGTTATTCCTGAATACATAAGGAAACTGGCCGAAAACGAACCGCCACAATATATTTTGTGGACCGGAAATCGAACGTCCTACCCGTTTCCGTTTCTGGCTGCGCTGCGTTAGGGTACGAATGTTATAGTCAGTAACCACAGTTCTTTAACAAAGCGAAATAACTTATCGTAGTAATTAAGGAATCATCTACGATATCAAAATTGATTTAATTACTTATTTCACAAATGGATTAATAAAAATATTTTGAAGTTATTCTTTGTTCAACCCAAAGTTCAATTTGATGCTATTTGATTATTCTTTTTATATTATATCAATTTTTAGAGAAAATACATGTAATTATTAATGAATTATAACAATAGGCTTAGAATTTATAATCGGATTATTTGCACCCTTGTTTTGTGTATGATTCTTAGCCGTCTACTCCCCGAATGCAGTGAAGCGATTTGGACCAAACTTGCTAGACATATTTTCTGATATCTCAAAATAATTAAATATAATGATTATGAATATTAAAATATCCAATATATTTTAAATATATTGTTAAAATCTACAAAAATGACTTTTATATTAATGACATTCTTTTTCAAACTGAGAGCCCGATGGCCATAATAAATAAAATTTATTATCTTTAAATTTAAAATATTTTATACACGGAGCTGCCAGCGGGCAAAGAGAGGGGGAATTTAATCTCCCAACGGGTAATATAGTACTACGCTCTGCGCTGTTTTTATTCATTCAACAAGCTAAAGGCACAGGTGCCTTTAAATAATTTTTATTTCCCTCAATTTTGACCGTCTCAAAAAATACAAATCTTGTAGCGATGGTTTCCTTATATTTTAAACTCATCATAAATCTTAAACATAATTATTGTATCTTCATTTCAATATGTACCTACTTACTCATTTTTGTTATAATAGCAAATATCTTATGCATATTATTGACAGTTCGCTTTGCAAATAAGGTAGACGTGAAACAAAATTTGAAAAGTGATCGAAAACAATGGTGGAACAAAAAGTCTTTGCACATTACAAATTTTGCAAAGTGAAATTTGCAAAGTATATTGGTGGAACGGGGTCCTGGGCAACTGCATACCGCACTTTGTACAATCCGGTCTATGCTGCTTGGTCCTAATATAAGGTATAGGTCGCGTACTAATTGACTCGTGTAAACTGGGCCGATGAGTCGCTTACTAGTAACTATTGTTTGATATTTTGTTCGAAACATATACCAATTAATGACAAATCACTTCTGGAACTAACATTTATGTTTCCCTAGTTAACAAAAATATTGACAATATTTCATGGCAATGAATAAATTTATATTATATATTACTATGTACAAGGCAGTCTAGTGAAGGCACTCCAGATTTTAATGTTTTGTCTTGACGATGAATTCAATAATCGATTCTATAATTTTTATGCTTCTAGGAAGATGATAACTACAGTTTTTGAGATCTTTGATAAGTTCGATTCTCATGTGCTTTGAATCTACCATGATGCAATAATATTATGATAGATAATAAACACAGCAAAATAGATACTTAACAAGTTATTTATTTATTTGTTCGTATTTTTTGCATTTCAAGAAGCAGTACAGGTTCTTGTCGTTAGTGCCGTCGCAGTCGCAAAAACACCATATTGCAATAACATGTATTTTCTTACCAATTTAAAACAATATTCTGTTAATTTGTATTGTAACTGCAGAAATCGAGTTTGAAACAATTATCTCAATTTATCAATGTTAGCCATGTAACAAAATCAAAAATAAAGATTTCTAAGCCCCTACAACTATAATTTGTAGTACCTATTTTCGGCTGATATGGTTTGGGAAGCAATGCGCGCGGAAATACTGTTCTCCTATGTTAAGCGCCTATGACCCACATTCCGATATACACGTGGTATATAAAAATATTTATATTTACTCATCTGGACAAAGATTGAATTAAAATTAAGGGCATTTTAAGAATGCTTGTCTATAGAATAAGTGTAAAGCCCAAGCGTATTTGTGGAGGGTATAGAAGTAGCAGAAATGACGTCCCTTACAAACTACATTGGTGGCACAATCATCAGATGATGAGTAAAACCATAATTAAAACTGGTGCCATCATCAGAGTGAGTCACGTCCGCCGGTCAGAATGCAGCAGCACGCTTCCACTCGATCCGTCCGTCGATGCTTTCAAATGTACGCATTAATGAGTTCAACTATGAAATGACCTTCCATTAGCTGTTCGTTGTTCTGCAAAGATGTTACGCTCACCTCCTACTAGATGGAGAAAAAGTCTCCGGCAAGCACTTGTGACAACTACGAAATCTCACCGAGGTATTACATTTAACAATAATAGGAGCTTAAAATGAAACGCAGATGAAATAAACAAATACATGTACACACAGTCGACGTGATCCGTTCGTAAGAGAAACACAAGCCCAAGAAAACAATGCTAAAGGCTGCTTGGTTTATAAGCAGCCTAGCCTAACTAAAATACACAAACACCAACTTATACCGTTACACTGAAACACATGGTTGTTCTGATATATTCAACATGGAATTATATATTTCCAGTAGTACAGCTCCCAAATATTACTAGGTATACTCCAAATATTTGGCCCACCCATATCGTCAACTTTATCTGAATCGCATTTGTTCCAGTATCATTCACATTTACCAAGGGGGCCTACTTCTCTGGTTCGAAGAAGATAACTAAGAATAAAAATCTAGAAGAATGTATACAACAGGAAAAATCGTCGAATGAAGAAGATTGTTGATGATTATGACACTAAAATCATTGTACAGTCATTTGGTCGTTTCACTTCCGCCTAATTCTATACCTGATTTAAATTCAATTTTCTTTTTAATCATTTGATTCATAATGGGTCAAGTATGATTATTTTAAAAGGAATTAGTGTTTGCCTTTTTGTTAGGGGTAAGTTACTCTTCAACACGTTCAAACAAATAAAATTTAGTAACTATTGGATCGGGGAGATCGGGTAGATCTACTTCAAAATACCCTTATAACGATAATTTTTCTTTAATACTCGCCGAGTTACAGTGGATTGAAATCGGTGATTTTTAAGCGAAAATCACTGATTTCTCATAAGTATTATGCAAATTACTTAAAAAGGAACACATTTTCAAAAAAGTTTGTCATATCAAAAAAGTTAGCTTATGGAATTACAAAAATTATCTATACAATAAAAAATTGCTTAGGGTCATCGTTGTTGAGATATAGGTAATGTTAGGTGCATTTGAAAGTAGCCATGAAAAATTCACGCTCTTCAAATAGTAATAAATCTAGTTTTATAAAACTTTTCAACATGTACCTTAAACCTAAATTTAAAAATAAAATCAATATCTGCAAAATCAAAAATGATACAAAGAAAATAAAGGTAATATTTAAATTTCTTTCACAAACAAGATTCGGTACGTAAAACGCACCGATGCGTCCAGCTCACTTTAAGAGTAATATATGCAATGCGAGTAGTGGCTTATAATTATTATGCCCTTTTGGTTAACAATTTCAGAAAATATAATAGCAACAAAAAGTCTTACAATATTTTGTAGATTATTTTGATAAAAAAATTATAATATTAAATAATTAATTTCAGGCTCTGGGTTAACAATATGAAAAAATCTTGTAAATATGAAATATCTTCAAATTATTAGCAAAATTTCTTAATGTTTTAATTATTTTTATAAGAGCAGTAATACAAATGGATCAAGCTTTTGAGGCCCTATAACTCGGGAAGTATACAGGCGATTGGTTCTAAACTGCGAGCGGTTTCAAATGGGATGCAAAATAATATGTGTACCAAATTTAGTGTGAATCGCTCTGGAACCTTCAGGGGAGTAGAGGTCACAAATTTGGTCTTACGAGCGAGCGAGCGACGACTATCATCCAAGTATATAAGTTTTATATATTTTTAGATTCTTCGGTACCTCGTACGGCGAGCAAAGAAGTGCCCGTTTTATTTTCAAGTCCTGTTTCTTGTTAGTCCTAACTATTATGTATACGCGCCTTGTTCTAGCAAGTTACGATATTGCTTGTTTGGCGGTAAAATCTCACAATATTTTGAAATATAAAGGATGAATCAAAATTTGTGTATTATTTTGATCTTAAATCGTTGCATGTATTTAATTGTGTAAATATTTTATTCTAATATTTCCATTGTACCCAATATAAAACGGTCTGAGCAATAAATTTAATTTTAGGGTATTAAATTAGCAATAAAATAGCAATAATTGTAACTATATTTTTCTTGTCTAAATTATGTTTTAGACAGGGGTCTGCTAGCTTGATGTTAAGTCAGCAGACCCCGATTTCTCGGAAAACGGCCGGAGCAATAAATTTTATTTTGAAGTAATAAATTAGCAATAAAATAGCAATAAATGTATCTATATTTTTTTTTTTTGATAGGGTTCTGCTAGCTTGATATTAAGCTAGCTGACCTAGATTTCCCGGAAAACGGTTGGAGCAATAAATTTAATTTTAGGGTAATAAATTAGCAATAAAATAGCAATAAATGTATCTATATTTTTTTTTTCAAAAATATTTTTTTCTTTATAGGGGTCTGCTAGCTAGAGGTTAAGCTAGCTGACCCCGATTTCCCGGAAAACGGTTGGAGCAATAAATTTAATTTTAAGGTAATAAATTAGCAATAAATAAGCAATAAAAAGGTGCATAATTTTCATTGTGGTCTGCTGGTGTGGCTCTGCCAGTTTGACAGAGCTGATTTTATATTAAAATTGCTCAGAATTGCATTTATGGCAATATAAGATTTCAAAATTATTCCAACGGAGTTTTCTCGTAATTGATACATTTCAAACAAAAGTTGTACGAAATATTAATATCGTTCATTATACACATATCTACTTTTGTCATATGTGCAACCGCTTTAGTGATATTGGAGATAGAACAAAAATGCATAGAGTATAAATGCACTTCCGGTTTAAATATTCTTTTCAAAAATAAGAGTTGCACATCTATACACCATATACAAGTCTAAAATTACTTCGTAAAAGTAAGTAAAAACAAAAATAGGTAGCCGTTCACTTATTTACGTCATTATGTCTAAATATTCGTTAATATAACTTTGGCTCAATATCGCTGCTCTACACTAAGTAACTTTTAAGTCTTACACACACAAACCGACGCGCCAACATGCATCATTGTAAACATAGTTAAAACGCATATTAGGAACCTAGAAACGGCTCTATCCATTACAACCTCGAATTCGATTTTTTTTATGATATAGTAAAAATATAAAAGAAATTTCTGTCGATACAATTCATTCTGCGACACATTTACGTTCTTCAAGCGGTACGAGGTTGATCTGACTGAAAACAAAAATAACTTGGTAGATGCTAAGAAAACAAATTCTCTGAATCTGACGATATTACTAGTCAGCAGAAGAAAATAAGTTCGAGATTCATATTTGTACAGAATATATTTATCTTCATTTAAAATTGCTCTAAAAGGAATCTGGCAAGTCGTTTCCAAATACAAGCAAGCAAGAAGATTGCAAACCGCAAATGATAAACATCGTTTACGAAATACGCGCTACGTACACACACATATATATATATATATACCTAAATGTATATTTATTTTTTCAACTGTTGGTGCGATGCTGGTTGCAAACGAGTATATAAAACTAGGAAACTTTGCATGATGCAAACGCAAGCAATATCTGATTATTTGCAGAGTTGGAAACCGGTGAAAAATCGTACAAACGCAACAAAATAAAACAAGTAGTATATATACCTACACACATATTTGAGTCTACTCATCATGCGGGTAATTTGCGACTACCGTCATATAGTAGGGTCGCATTTTAAATAGCTTTAGTTTCTTGATAAAAATAAATAATTAATTTAAGTTTACACTCTTTTGTTACGAATACGAATTTCTTAATAATTCTGTTAGGATAGTTTGCAAAATAGGTCGTAAGTTAAGTAAAGCGTCAATGGAACCAAAGTTATTGTCTTGGTCGGTTAACTTATCAGTTTCAATACGTCGGAATTGACCAAGGTAAAAGCAACTGTTTTTACCGTAATGTGTACTGTAAGGAACTCCTTTACTGCTTGAACGTTATTTGAGTTAAATACTACGGAAATAGGTTTGTTTTATATGACAAAACTAGCAAATTTCTCAGTTTAGAATATATTTAATGGTGATTAACTCCACAAAAATAATATCAGAAATACAAAGAAATCACTAACTAAGAATGGAAGTTTATGCGACAATAGTTGATGCAATTCCTCCTTTAATCCAATTACCATGGCATGTGTGTTGCATTTGTGTGTTTTTACGTCATAATATAGCAGAATGCGTTTCTACTTCTGAATCGAGTCATATGCGGTGTTGTTACTTTTTGGCAATGTGGTGCGTGTATGATTCAGCTCGTAATGTGGTAATGCGACCCTCGGGTTAGAAATCCCGGCATAAATATTACAAAATAGCCATTCCGCACTGTAATTATCCAGTTTCTGGTGGCCAATAAACAAGAAGACTGGGATAATGAAAATGCCGACCAGGCTCACGGCATAAACCAAGAGAGCTGGGATAATACGCACGACTGCTTTGCTGCTGCTTCTTCTTCGCTTCGCTCGCACAGCACACAGAAAAGAACCAACTCCCTTTGCAATCACAAAGAACATGCTATTCCATAAAATTAAAATGGCGCTTTACTTCACAATTAAAACACTCGCTAGAGAGACCTATTAATAAATGGCACTTAATTAACATTTTTTCATTGATAGACTATTTAAATTGTTTAATGTAATTAATTCTTATTATATGTTTTATTTGCAATTGATAGACATAGATACTTTTCATTCATTATTTCAAGATATACCTTCATGTATGTGCATGCAAATAATAAGTTTCACTTCTACTTCAAAAGAAAAAAATTAATTAATCCCCATATAATGAAAATTACCTTTAAGAATTATAAAGCATAGCTTCTTTTAATTACATTTATAAGTAACAAGTGGAAGTCGATTTGTGCTGAAACATAAAGTATAACTAAATAAATTATAATTTTAATAATACGATTTCCATCCAATTGCCTGTAATGCTTCTTAAAAGAAGCACTATATGTTTTACTTTCTTGTTCGAATGTTTATATGGAAATCAAGAAAAATTGCAAGTTGGAGATCTAGTGCAAGGGTCTGTGTATGTCTGTGCTTGAGATTGCTCTTAAGTCAATACTGTTGAGGGTAGAATTATGCAACTTTAAACTTAAGACTTATATTTGGTCCGGGTGTACGAGGAGTACGCACTTCTTTTGAAAACATGATCTGAACCTGAAGTAACAGTTTACTCTTGCTACATGTTCAATAACTCAAAATTGGAATGAGCTAGAGGAAAAGTGTTTCTTATAAATCTTGAAGAAATTAATATTTTAGCAACTTTAGTTTGAATAATTTATAAAAAAGATATACGATTTACTGAATAATCGCCATTTAAAATTACCTTGTTATATTAAGAAAAAGTAATTACACATATTGTTATTGCTTTACGGAAATCTAGCATGAATTATAATCAAATAAAGTAATATTATATTAGATAGATAATAATAGAAGTATAAAACAAACACTGGCGCTAGCGCCAGTGCAATCTGCTCGCCGTTCCGGCGAGCCCAATCACAACAATAAATACAAAACTAAAAGCGATAGCAATTATTATAGTACAAAATTTATTGTTATTATGACATTTCATCGGCATTTAATATGAAATTAATAAATTTCTAAGTTAACGTATATAATTCTAAATCATCGACATTATACTCACATTGCCCATTGAACCAACCTAACCAATTATGATCCCGAGATTTATTTATTCCTGTACCATAACAGTTTTAATTTCCAAAAACCCCACATTCAAAATTGCACACATCCACATTGGTAACGTTAATATCGTTCGTTTCGTGATAGGATATTTTAACATGATTTGATGAACATTTCCTAATTTTATAAATTAAAACACAGAAGAAAATGGTTTATACATTGGAAAATATAACCAAACAAATTACTGTCACATAAACATAACTTCTTCATTTTACTAACAGATGGCGATCAATGTCTGATATACTTCAAAATATATTTATATTATTTTTTTTAAGCCTATGGGCTCACAATTTGAAAAAACTTAAATCACATAAAATATCTTAGAATGTTGAGTAGAAAATTCTTAAATTTTTAAAAGTTGACAAGGGCAGTATTTAGGAGGGTTCCAAATTTTGGGGGCCTATAACGCCGGTCCTGTACAAACGATTGGATTTAAAATGCGACGAGAACATCACGGGCATAGAAATTATATGTATACCAAATTTCATCACAATCGGCTTGGTACCTTCAGACGAGTTGCGGTCACAAACTCAGGTCTTACGACGGACCGACCGAGCGGTCGAGCGAGCGAGCGAGCGAGCGAGATACATACATCCAAGTATATAAGTTATATATATTTTTGGATTCAGGGCGAAAATACAAGAACTTTTTGTTAAGATTTTTTTTCGATCCGAGCATGTTACAGACACACAACCAATCACTATAGCTCTTTTGTACTTACTGTACGGCGAGCTAAAAATCAAGTGAAAACCCCTGCAGCTTATTGTAATCAAGTTCGTCGTATGGCAGAACAAAAGACTTACAGTGCCAGATCGCAAGTCTGTAAAAACATATAAATTGTACACAGATATTTGCAGCACGTCTCACTAATTCCGTCTTTAAATACATTTAGCAAACACTTATTCAATAAATTAAATTAGCCAATTTCATCGAAAATCAATGTGGCTACGGATTTTCTTAATGGAATATTGTTAGTTTGCCGCACGAAGTACCGAAGAAGCTAAAGCATTCCGTCGTGTGTCTGTAGCATTCTCGGATCAAAAAAATTCCTTTACAAAAAGTATTTGTCACGTCGCCCTGATTCCAAATATATATATATATATATATATATATATATATATATATATATATATATATATATATATATATATATATATACAAGGTCTGCTCAGAAAATAACCGAACTTAATTTTTTTAAACTTTATTATTACTTTTAAAGCTTATTGGTCAGCAGTATTGCGTTGCGCATAATCTCCTCTGTAACCACATGTACTTGGATTGTTATCTCGTATAGTTTTCGTTATATTGTTATTATAGTGCAACGTTTAAGCGTGATTGACGATACAACGTAAAATTTTGCGTAAAACTGGGAAATACATTCACAGAAATGTTTCAACTTATAAAACAAGCGTACGGAGATGATGCTCTAGGTCGTACGCAATGTTACGAATAGTTTTCAAGATTTAAAAGTGGTTGTCAGTAAATTGAAGTTGATCCTCGACCAGGAAGATCTTCAACTGATGACTCCCACGTTCAGATAATCAACGATTTGGTACGTGCAAATCGCAGATTGACTATCAGAAGAGGTTAGCATCTCAACTAGAAAGCCATGAAATTTTGACTGAAAAATTGAACATGCATCGAGTTGCAGCAAAATTTGTTCCTTGTTTGATGACCGCACCACAGAAAGAAAATCGTGTGGATGTTTGTCGGCAACTCCTTGTACAATCCTATGCCGATGAAACATTCATAACGGGAGACGAAAGCTGGTACAAGATCATCGTGTACCTTGGGACACTTCTATTTGTACCTCAAGACGAATAGAGTATACGAAAAAAAAAAAAACAAGAACTCAATGATTATATATTAACTTCAGACTAATTCTTACATAAACAATTTCTTTAATGAATAATTAAGTAGATATTAAAATAAAATATGATTGTTCAAATTAATATTATCCCATATTCTAGGATTCAAAATCTACAGCGAAATATAATTTATTGCTTTTGTCGTCCACAGCCTTCGTACTTTAAAAAAACTTTAAAAATTAACGAAAAATGATTAGCAGACACCATTATACAATTTATTAGCCCTTACTTAATTCTCAGATTGCATATATCCTTAAAATAATATGCATGTATTTGTGCCAAGGTACGTGCCAATTGCTGTCCAGAGGTACAACTAGACATTTTATTTAATACAATGTATTGTATTCTCTACATAGTTAACTTTGAAAATTCAATTCAATATTTTTTTAAATGAATAGGGAAAGTATACTAACTAGACTGTCACACAATTAAAGTAATTAAATAGTTTCATAAATATACAAGATATAACTTAACGAAAAATTAAATTTTACACAGATTAATGATTATATATTGAGGGTGATCAGGGAAATTGTTCTGATTTTGATGACGGTGTAAGAGTGGAAACATTCAACTGGAATAACATTTTTTATTAACGGAAAACGAGCAAAAGAGATGGAACCGTAATATGTAGTGTGCTTTGGCTGCTTGTGCATATTCATCCATGCAATGCTCGGTCGGGAGCAAGAACCTTTTACCAAAATGAGTTTCGTACACAAACCACAGAATCACTAAATGTCAGAATGTTACAAGCATTGAATACTACATATATACGAATTGAAAATCATATATCTTCTGCAACACTTACTTACATACATATAAAAATATAAAATATCATCTAACATAGTCCCACATAATCCCACATCCATTATCTATTTAAACTATTCCTAACCAGTAACGAAGTAATAATCACACAGTAGAGCGGTGCAAACGCACCATACCTAGTGCTAGTGGAATGCAACACAACTCGAGTGGCAAGACTTCTCTGACTGATAAGAGGACACCAAAAAATAGTAATAGACATCCAGAGTATTTCTGACTAGTGGTATTAGATAATAAATACAAAATGACACAACCGATTTGGAACTCAGACAAGCTTAGGTACAACGCACCTATGTGTCCAGCTCGCCATATAAGTAATATATGAAATGCGAGCAGCGAACACTTTTTACAAAAAAATTATTGTTCTTAATTATTATGGCCGTTTGGTTAACAAAAAGGAATTATAGATATAAAAAGTCTAACGATTCTTTGTAGATTATTATGATATATTAAAGAAATATATATATTCGTTACTGCTAATACATTACACAAAGTGATGCAATATTTATTTAGATAAATCTATCCAACATATGTTGCGTACTTATTATATACATAAAAATGCTTGTTACTAAAAATTCGTGGGTGGTAGGCAATTTCTGTTTTAAAATTCGTTTTTAAGGTGCCAAAATACATCAGAATCACTTAAAAATGTCCATGTCGCAAAATGTGTGTTTAACAGTGAAATTATAATTATGAATTTTAAAATATGAACTTTATTCTTTTTGTATATTACTAGCATTTACAAAAAATTGTAAGACATTTTATATTTATAAAATTTTTTCCATATATTAACCAAAAAGGCATAATAATTAAAAACAATTATTATTTACTTAAAATGCACCATGAGGGATTTTGACGAGTCATTTGCGCCCGTTGCAAGGGCGAGTTCGATACACTTAATGATGGCACTAGCAGTCAAAAACGAACTTGTAATTCATCAAATGAGGAGATTGAGGAGAAAATATTCATGGAATTGGCAGATGGTTTCAAGGAATCACTCACCAAATTCATTCAAGATGGAGAAAGCATGAAAGAAAGTCGAATCGGAGGACAAAGTTTTGAACCAAGGAGGAGACAAAGATTCCAAAAGGCTCTATATGGATTACGTCATTCCGGTCGCCAGTGGTATAAGAAATTTGAGGAAGTGCTAAATAATATTGGATTCAAACCACTAAATGCCGACCCCTGCATTTACACACAAATGCGAAATGGTAAGACAATATTTCTGTCAATTTATGTAAATGACAAACTAATCGCGACAGATAACATGAAATGGATGAACGATATCATGGATTGTCTTAAAGAAGAGTTCGAGATGAAAGATCTTGAAGAAGTACATTACTGTTTGGCAATTGAATTCAGTCAATACGAATATAAAAACGAAATCTCAGTGACGCAGAAAATGTACATCAAATCTCTACTCGAACGGTTCAATATGATGGACTGCAAATCCGTTGCTACACCACTCGTTGCGAATTCAAAGTTAATGATATTAAACGCAACAAATGTTACAAATGAAAAAGAATATCCCTATCAAAGTTTGGTGGGATCACTGATGTATCTAGCAGTGTCAACAAGGCCAGATATTGCCTACGCTGTAAGCAAACTCAGTCAGTACATTTGCTACACGAAAGAACACAGGAATGTCGCAAAACGTGTACCTCGCTATTTAAAAGGTACCATCGGAAATGTACAAACTTTTAAACAGTCAGGTTAGAAGATGATACACTGGATACGTCTTTACGTTTGCTGGAGCAGCTATAAGTTGGGAAGTCCAAAAACAGCACACCGTGGTACTGCCCACAACTGAAGCAGAATATATGTCTCTGACAGAAGGTGCGAAAGAAGCAATTTACTTGCGATATCTCCTGATAGACGTAAGATTGTCTACAACGACAACCAAAGTGCGCAGAAATTGACGAAGAAACCCATATTTCACGCGCGAAGCAATCATATGGACATCTGCCATCATATTATTAGAGAAGTGACCTTTACAAAACAGATCGACTTGCAATACATCTCAATAGTATAATGGCAGATATATTGACAAAAGAATTATTTGCACCAAAATATTTTAAATGCATGACATCAATGGGAATTACAGATATAATATCAACGAGAACACCAGACTTCTCTTGGAGAGGGGGTGTTGGAAAGGACAAATCGTCGTCAGTATCATAGGCAACGGCAATGATGTATGCTAGTAACCGTTGCTATATTACATAGTTTATAATTACTCGTCATAATATACTGGAAATAACTCCATTTCATCTTATATTGTCTTCATTATTTATAAAAGAAAAAAATACCACCAATAGATAACAATGATAAATTTTTATAAAAATGATTAAAATTGCATTTTTTTGGTAATGTACCATTCTTATTTGGTGAATTTTTTTGATATGAAAGCTTTTTAGAAATAGAATATCTTAAAATCTTATATTTATAATATATTCTGTAAATGCAGCAGTTACCAAAATAGTTAAAAATGATACGAGTAATTAACGAGCATTTAAGTTTAAATATCATTTTCAAAATAGGAAATATTCTATTTTGTAGTAATCAAATCTTAAATTCAAAACATTTTATTTCTACGATAAACGGTATTGCCTGTAGAGTGATTACAGACACGCACACACACACACGCAGACAGACAGACAACATTGAGAAAATAGTCAAATTATATTCTGGGGCCAACAAAATTTTATTATCATTAAAATCTCAAAGTCGATTATATTGGTGATTCCTATAGTTCGTAAATGAAAGTAAATATCAGCAAGTAGAGATATGATTATCAGTATACTTAATACTATAATGACCATTTGAAGATATATCATTATTTATAAACAAGCATTTGTAAAATATTCAAATAAATATCGATTTAATAAATCACATGGTCTCCATTAGCAACTACACTGCAAAATATAGTACAATATGTACGTTATGACCTAATCAAAATCATGCAATCGCAATTTGTGTATGATGAATATTTGCATCGCAGCACGGATCCTAGTGAGCGTGGAAGTTTTAGTGTAATCAATTACAGCTAGCAATTTCTTTTCCTAATTACATTATCATGTATTCCGACTGCAGCATTTTGTCGTATGCAATTTTCGCAGTAAGCTGTTTACATATTCAGCACAGTAGGTTTTAGTGCTTGGTATGTGTACATTGAAAATAACTAGAGATGTACCAACCAATGTGGTAGACTGGGAAAGATGACGAATATGGGTTGCTTAGAAACCATTAATCATTCTTTATTAACAATCAATAAACGGGACTGTGCACGTTTACTATCTTCGCTCTAATATTGACGCTACCAAAATTGTCTGTCAAAAGTAATTTTTAGCAGTGCAATAATCGCTAACGATATTCAAATAATCATATTAAAATGAATTTATTTTTGTGTCCTGTAGTCAGCGTGTCTGCGGCTGTGTGCATGAGTGTTGCTGTGTGTTAGCCCTAGAGCTAAAACTGTAAATGTATGAAACTTCAAACTTGGTCAAGGTGAGCACCCTTTAGCTTTTAGAGCAATATCTTTACAGGGAGTAACATTATATTCTTGTTACATTTTCAATAACCCAAAAAAGCATGAGATAGAGAAAAAGATAATTTTATAGAAGTTTGAGATATTAAAATGTCTAGAAACTTTTATCTAAATATCTCCATTGAAAATAAGCATGATACCCCAGTTACCACTGATATTATATCACGACAATCTAGCATAAATTTTAAACAAAATTGTACAGCAATACATAGTAGAAGTATAAACAAAATTTGGTACGTACAACGCGCCAATGCGTCTCACCCTTAGGTAAGATATGCGATGCGAACAGTGGTTTTTAATAACTATGGCCTTTTTGTTGACAATTTGAAAAAATGTTATGGATTTAAAAAACCTTAAAACTAACAACCAAGTATATGTGTTATATATATTTTTGGAATCAAAGCGCCGAGACAAACACTTTTTGTAAAGAAAATTTTTTGATCCGAGAATGCTACAGACACACGACCGAATGCATTAGCTTCTTCTGTATTTCTTAAAATGTCGAGTGAAGACCCCTCCAGTTTATTTTTGAAATTAATATATAAACACATGTATGTATGTTTATATATATATAAAAAAGATCATAAAAAATTACAATTTTTAATTTTTAAAGATGATTTTGTTTTTTGATTGTCAATAATATTTCCACACAAGAATTGGTTCAAGCAACATTGCTTACAGCTCGCCGTACGCGGGAGCAACAATCACATAACACAAACAATAATGAAAACGTTAGCAATTGTTAGTGGACAAAATTTATCGTTGCAAACATCCAACAATAAATTAATAAACAACATTTTATAGTTGAATATTATTATTATTAATAATTTCTTTTTAAGTATCAGGTTCACAAACTGTAAGAAGGTTATAAATATAAAATATCGTATAATTTTTTGAAGTTATGTTGATAAAATTAATAAAAATATTCAAATTTTGGGGCCCTATAACTACAGCCGCAGTTATAAAATGCGACGGGAACTTTACGGGCGTGGAAATTATATGTATGTCAAATTTCATAAAAATCGGCCCGGTACCTTCGGAGGAGACGAACGACCGAGCGACATAATCAAAAACGAGACCAACACCAACATACCTTGATATAAATATATATATATATATATATATATATATATATATATATATATATATATGTATATATATATATATATATATATATATATATATATATATATATATATATATATATATATATATATATATATATATATATATATATATATATATATATATCTGAAGAATTGGTTGAATCACAGTCTTGTGTAAACAGTACGAGCGACACATTCGTCTAGTCGAGTAAGTGTTCGCTCTGGTGCTCGTGTCAAATGTTCCTTCACACTAAAAGCAGATGCGGAGCGATGTGAAGAGACACATAGTACAACACACACATGCAATCTGTCAACAACGTCACAAACTCTTGTCGGAAGATATCCGACAACAACGGCTCAAGGAGTGTGGCATGTATTTCGAGTAGGTCAGACGAAATTACAAACCCCTGTTCATCCAATAACTTTTATTTATATATATATATTTTTTTTTTTAATCGGAAAATGTTCTCCATAGGTGAGATGTTGCGATTATTTGCTCGCCGTACAACATACCGAAATAGCTAAAGCAATTAATCATGTGTTAGCGATTTACACCAAATTTGCTACACATATTATTTGGCATCCCATTTGAAACTGTTCGCAGTTTTAATCCAATCGCCCGTATACTTCCCGACTTATAGGGCCCCAAAATTTAGAGCCCCCTTAATGCTGCCCTAAGAATATTAACACCCAAAAATTTAACACAAGAATCTAAGATATGTTATATCTACGCTATAAAATAATATAATTTTAGATTTTTAACATAGCTAAATCTTTTTCTTATTATTATTATATTTAATTTTTTTAATATATAATATTTAGTTAATATATTTTTCAAATTGTGAACACAGGCCATAATAATTAAAATAAATATATATTTTTCAATTTTAATGCCAAGCGTGAAATAGGGGAAGTCCGCTGCTTGCATCGATGCGTTGTACGTACCGAATCTTGTTTTTTGTAGGTTTGCACTGAATGTTCCAGAACTTCGCGACACATTTAAATACTTTCACGCAAATACTTCAGTTAGTGTATTGAGTCTAACTAACTGAACGTCTGTGAAAATTTCAATTTGAATATATAATGTAGGGTTTAAGTTGTTATTTGTGTAAAATCTCAGCTGCGAGATTGGCATCAAAAAGTGTTGTTTGAAAACAAAAACAACTTTAATTCAGCCACCGATGGTAGAGTCCCTCGTTGGAAGAGAGATAGAGACAATATATCCATAAAGTAGTAGGCGACAGAAAAAGAGAAAAACTGTTTTACAGGCGCAATATTCAGGACTACCGTAATCAGACGTCTGTGAAACTAAAATTATTATTATATGAGGGTTCGGACGGAGTTCCTTTTTGATATCGGCGCCCTATGAGTCGTAAAATGGTAAATCCAATTTTGCCAATCTGTTCGTTTCGTGCGTCGCTGCTGTCAGTGCTGCATGTGTCTACTGAACGACTTTTCTTTCAGAGGATATTTTACTTTATGGCTATTGTTGTCGACTTTTTGGCGTCATTGATGTTCTCGTACTTTCCATTTAGATAAATGTGAGCTAAATGAAACTGGTATTCGATGAAAGGTATTGGAATATATGGTAAAAGCTTGTCGTAGTTCAGTGATATAAGTTTAGCTCGTCGTACAGTAGAACAAAATGCATATTTCTAATTTTGACATAAATATTTTTGTCACTTTCACGATTTGAAGTTGCGAAAATACACATTTTTCGTTACTAGTTAAAAACTGACATTCATTTGCAACTAACGATAAAAAGTGCATTTCAGGAAAAAATAACAGTTGTGGCCAACACAGAACTATCTTTTACTTAGTTTTCATTAGAAATATATATTAAAAACTGTCAAAAAATACCAAGACTCCTCAGAAATATTAGCTTATTTTTTAATATATTATCAAATATAGTTACAGCCTAAATTGACATACATTATTTGTATTTTGTGTATCAGTCATATATTTGCAGACAAAGTTAATAAGATAATTATAAAAAATGGGTTGTGGCCAACGCAGGACTTTCTTTTACGTAGTTTTCATCAACATTTATTGATTATAAAAATATAATATTAGGAAATATTAATCCAACAGAAACAATATGAAAACCAAGCTAACCTTATATAAATGAATGGGTTGAAAATTATTCCAATATCAATTTGGAATGGTTTTAAAGACCTAACTATCAAAACTAACCAATTCTCTACAGAAATATTTTGAAATGTCATTTATCTAATTCAGACCATTTTATTTTCTTGTCTAAATATTGACAGGCGCAGATGATCCGATTAATTAAGCTACATTCGAATCCATGACAAAGTAAACAAGATTCTCAATAATTTCGGTAGCGGTTTTCTCGTAACTGGTACATTTATTGAAGAAACTTTTCAAACAAAAGTTGTGCGAAATATTAATATCTTTCATTATGAACGTTACTATTTTTGTCGTAAGTGCAGCCGTTCTAGTTATATTGGAGATAAAACAAAAAATGCATAGGGTAAACATGCACTGCTGGTTTGAATATTCTTTTCAAAAATTAGAGGTGCACAACTAGACCATATACAAGTCTTAAGTTTGAAGTTTCATAATTTTACGTTGGACAGTTTCGGCTCTAGAGCGTTCACATACACACACACACACACACACACACACACATAGACGTCACTCTGAAAATAGTCACATTCGATTCAGGGAAGCTCAAAACGTGTATATCCGTTGAAATCTCGAGTTCGAATTTTTTGGTGATCCCTATACTTACTTATTACTCTGTAAAAGAAAGTAAAAATTATCTTACAAATGCATTTCCATGACAATATAAATAAGAATTTTAAGTTTTTTCAAGGCGATTTCCTCGTTATTGGTACATTTTCTAAAGAAACTTTTCAACCAAAAATTATGCGAAATATTAATATCTGTCATTATGAACAAAACTATTTTTGCCATAAGTACAGCCAATCTAGTAATATTGGCGATAGAACAAATAATGCAGAGTAAACATGCCCTTCCGTTTTGAACATTTTTTTCAAAAGTAAGAGCTGCACATCTAGATCATATACAATTCTTAAGTTTGAAGTTTCATAATTTTGCGTTCGACAGTTTCAGCCCTAGAGCGTTCACAGACTCACAGACGTCATTTCGAAAATAGTCTCATTCGATTCAGAGAAGGTCAAAACGTGTATATCCGTTGAAATCTCGAGTTTGATTTTTTTGATGATCCTATACTTACTTATTACTTCGTAAAAGAAGGTTAAAATAATTATTTGACATAATTGCGGTCAAATCAAAGATTGTAAGTACCCCTTTAACAAAATGTGTTTGGCTCATCGCCCTGTTTCCAAAAATATATATAACTTATATACTTGGATGATAGTCGTCGCTCGTTCGGTAGCATTTTTTTTATATCAATATAATTTTTATTTTTGTATTATTCTGATACGCATGCGCTTTTACTATTAAATTTATCCATTTGAGTTAAGTTTCACACATTCATGTTACTGTGGTTGCCTAGCTCAATTGAATAAATTTATTACAGAAAAATTAACCTACAAAAAATTACGCAGAAATAAAAATGTCACATAGGTGAAATACTATATTAGGAGCATTGATATATATTAACCCTCCGTTGTAATTTAAATATACTTCTAATTGAGCTACCGACATCTACTTTCATGACTTTTCCTAAAATTTTATTAGCTATTATCTCTGCAATTGGGAGGATACATTTCATACGAGGATAATTACAAGGATATTTTGGTATACACATCACATAAGTACCTCATGTGGACTGCCGAGACCCCTATGTATTTTATCTGGAAATATATGAAATATGATGCAATGTCTTTTTTACGTCGCTTATTTTACTTTCGCTTATTAATTTTTTTAATGTTATGATATAAATAGTCTTACAATTTCTTTGTAGATTATTTTGAAAATTCAAAATAATAATTTTTTATGGTCTTTGGGTTACCAGTTAAAAAAAAATTGCAGACATAAAATATTTTAGAATTTTTTGTAAAATTTTTGGGTGTTTAAGTTATTTTTATAAAGGCAGAATTAAGGGTGGCTCTAAATTTTGGAGCCCTATAACTCGAGACGTATATGGGCGATTGTATTTAAACTGCGAGCGAATTCAAATGGGATGCCAAATAATATGTGTACCAAATTTGGTGTGAATCGCTCCAGTACCTTCAGAGGAGTAGTGGGCACAAATTGGGTCTACCGAGCGAGCGGGTGAAAAATTTTCTTTTTCAAATTTACCTGAGCAGGTAGTTCAACATATTCGAAAGTTACTGAGAACCAGAAGAAAATCAAAAATATATGCCTGCATAGTATGCATCACAAATAACGCAATATTTTCATAGAAATACATGAAAATATATAAAGGGTCCGGCCAGACACCATGAGGTATACCTATGTGACAATCCAAACATGTGTCCAACGGAGGGTTAACACTTTGCTAACGTATAGGTCGCCAGAAAGATTTGTTTAAGAAAAAAAAAAACGTTCTCAATGGAGAAAAATTGGTTACGCAGTCGAAACGAAGGAAGAAACGCACTAAATTTATTTATTTTTTTTAGAAATTTCTCCCTAAATTTTTATTTTTATAATTCACACTTTTAACCTTGTATAGGTTTGGTAACTTCCCACATTCGTCAATTAAAATTATCACGTCTTCGCGTGTCCACGAGATAATTTGTTTTTAGAGGTTATGTACGATGACACGAGCCAAAAGTTCTATATTTTTATTGCGAAAATTCTCGGAATAATTTTCAGGGTAAAAGTGCTGTATTACACGCCCGGCAATACCTGTCAAAAATTTTGGTAGTATTTTTCGCAATAATTTTCAGAGTAATTCTCGTACGTGTAAAACGGCTCTAAGGGCAGAGTAAAAGTAGATTTCAAATTATGGAGCTCTATTACACAGGACCAGTACATACGATTGGACTTATATTTTATTTTTTGGATACCTCTAATATTATTACATCAATTTTCAATATAATCGATACCTTCAGAGGACTCGCTGTCACAAACTCATTTCTTATGACCGACCTAGCGAGCGAGAATATATCAAAGTATATGAGTTATATATATATTTTTGGATTCAAGGTGATGAGACAAGTACTTTGTGTTAAAGAGATTTATGGATTCAAGAATGTTGCAGACACACGATCAATAACTATAATTATTTTGTACATTCTATTCGTCGAGCTAAACTTATACTGCATGTGAGTCATCGCTTATAATTTGTGCAATCTACTCATCTGAAGGTGCAATTAGAACCAAATTCAGTAAACAGTGTGTTGGCAGTTTCTCCGGGTACTTTGGTTCTTCACTTCTGCCTATGAACACTCCCACTATCACGATGGTAGAGTAGATTTGGTCATATATGAGATAATCACCGGCCATGTCTTCCAGACAAAATTAATATAGGTGACAAGGTAAACTTAGGATTTAATGGTATCGAAGAAAAATATCAATCAATTCTAAGATATTTTATGCCAACAAAGTTTTCTCATAATGTGAGCGCGAGAGATATACGACATTATAATGATAGTAGGAAATTAGTTTCAGCAACTAAAAATAAAAAAATTATCTAAACTGATCAGATTCCATTTGTTTCAGTGGCCAAGAACATATTATATTTTCCCAACCGAGGTTGAAAAATTGAACTTTGTTCATTTACCTATAGTTTAATATCAAAATTGACTATATATTTAGTAGGTGCATTTCGTTTATAAACCCACACATATGAATTCTGTTTTGTAGGCAAACAATAATAACAATGTACTCGGTATTAAAAAGCGCCTAAAATCTACCTGTTTATCTTCAAGTAATTCTAATTTTTATATACACACGAGTAAATAAAGCATAGTGAATTTGTTGAAAGGATGAAATCTATGTCATCATCATGTAGTACCTATATACAACACCATTCATAGCAACTTGAACACGTGAAACTCCTGAATTCAGCTGACGCTTCGGATTTCAACAATGGATACAATCAACAGAAAAGGACTTGCACAAACATACACACACACACAAGTACAAGAGTGTAAAGGAGGCAGACAGACAGACAGGTCCTTGTTTTTCGAAAGGACAACATCACGGTGTATGTAGGTATACACAATCCTCCTAGAAACGTGTGGCATTGTGTATATGTATGTCTATACAAGTACGCGGGGTTCTCTTCATCAGTGGACATACCAGGATAGGGTAGGCTTTAATTAGAGTACTACCGAAAAGGGATTAGCACTTGGTGGTCAGCGGGGATGGATCAGAGGAGGACACGTAGGGATTGGTCAGCAAGCGGTAGGACAAAGGACACAAACAAACACGAACTTGCACGAATTTATACGAATACAACTAAAGAATGTTATCTCTACTATATAGGTATATTGTTGCGAGGTGTCGTATACTATATCTAAATGTGAGTGCGTAAGTGTATCTATATATGTGTGTGTTTGTGTGAATTGTTTGCTAACAAGTAGGAGCACGTACACAGGCACAGTGTGTGTGTGTGTGTGCGCGCTGGACTTAACATTGCAACCGTGATAAAGTTACGAATGTTTTCCCGCAGAAGATTCAGTACGTGTCCGTTACACTGTCCTCTGTTACTACTACACACGACGATATAAATACAAATAGATTGATAACTGAAACAAACTACATGAACAAGGATTTATTCATATATTATATTAAAAGACATGCTAGAGATAACGAAGTGCAAGTGTATTTTCATTGCCTAATACTACACTAAATTATCAAATCATATATTTGGAGATAGTTAATTTTATTTTTCATATATATGCACATACAAGTTCTCTGACGAGCACAGATATGTTGAATCAGATAATGTTATTTCACTCGTGATTTCGTAAGTTGTTTTGCAATCATATAACTAATCTCAATGTATAACACCCATGAGTAAGATAAATGTTATTAATGCAACAGGGTATGCTCGCCCTGTCCGATGAACTAGAAGGTTGTAATTCGGAAATTAGTTTCTTTAGAGCTCCAAAAATGATAAGAAAAATCCATAAGATAAGCAATTAGGGAGAGAAGGAGGAACTACTTAAATATCTAGTTCAACTACACACTTATTCATATGTTGCTACGCCGTCATTTGTTTGAGGTATTCATGTCTGGCAAAGGCAAGATTACCAGCAGATAATTATTTTGCACGAGCCAGAACAACGTTACTTACTACTACTACGTACTAGTGTCTATATGACCTTTTTTTTTCGTTTGAAATTATATTGACAATGATAAAGAAAAATTAAATTGGAATTGTGTGAGAAATTTGTGATGTTCATAAATAAACTAATATTGACAAGGCGTTAATATATGGTTTAGAATAGTATTAATATGGTCAGTCTTAGAAGCGAATTTTTTTTTTTTTTTGCAATGAAGTTACTCACTACGGTTCAGTAGCGATAATGCTCTACCTGTGTCCCGCTGATATATTCGCTAGCACACAGTTTCATTGTTACACTGTGTACACTGTTACACCAGTGTAACCTTGATATCCTGGTAAAGAGCACATCATTCTTGGTTTTTGCCTTAGCCAGAGATATTACGTTATACTCCCATTGCTACTGATGATGACAACTTAGTTGTCGAAATACGTATTTAACTTAATTAAAATACTTTGTGGTTAAGGGGTTTTTATTATTATTCAAGTTATCAGCCACAGACTCCAAACTAATTTGTTAGGTAATGGTAGTTCAATTTAATTGCCATATAACCATGCCTGAGTAATGTTGTTGTTATATATTACAATAGTTGGTATTGATTTTCTATTATTCTATTGGATATCTAAAATCATTATGCTATTTCATAGAAAACAAACAACCAAATAAACATAATTATTTTTAAACTTAATTTTGTTGCCAACGTCCAACAAAATTTATGCCTCACGTAAAGTTGAGCCTCAGAATTATAGTTTTCCTATGATGTATATAGTCTTTTGTGTCTATTTACATTGCTGTCTATTATAGGCACTGTTCGTATTATATCAAATGATGTCCTACTACAAAACTCGATAGCATTTTTTTTATTATCCCGTTTTGATTAAAAAGCGAACTCTTGCAATTTATGCCATCAGCCTAGTATACACACATCTCTCTTTCACTATTATATTTCGTGTGTTTTTATTTGGCTTGTTTATTGGATATATCCACTTTTTTGTATTCTACTACATTCCTACCTATACGTATATGTATATAAAAATGCATCCGAGTAGAAATAAATGAAAACGTACGCAATAAATAACTATTGTTAATTGGTATTTAGGTTATTCGGTTTTGGCAACGACTGGTTTGGTCTGGTTTGCTTTGGTACGCTCTACAATTTCCTGTCCAAAATTATTACCGGAAAAATGGAATTATCTGCACGAAAAAATTACAGATTTTAAATTTTTGCTTGCATTCCATGAGCCGGCATTAATTATGTACTCGTAACTACATGATAAATTTGATTTTGATTGCTATTTAATAAACCATAATTGTAGCTACATAAACTTTATAATTATTATTACACTATGAATACATATAACTATTATTTTACAAACAAGTCCTCACACATTTCAAGACGCTGTTTGTTATGTGTATCTCGTATTGCTGAGTTTTTACATTACCGTATACGTTATGAGTGTGGTTATAAGTTACAGTGGAACTCCAATATTCGGCATTAATCCGTTGCTGAGGGCATTGCGAAGACGAATATTAAAAAGAACGAATATCAAATAAATTATTCCCACAGTAATTAACTAAAAATGGTTTTATCCGTTCCCAGCCTCAAATTTTGCTTATATATTCTTTAAAATATATATATATATATATATATATATATATATATATATATATATATATATAAATACATATTTATCACATTCGATTAAAGGATAAGTCAAAACATCAATATCCGTTGAAATCTCGAGCTCGAAATTCATAATAATTACAAGATTTGCTTATTACTGCGTATAAGAAAGTAAACATCTTATTAAAGTTTAAATACACCAAGTGATATTGAAGAGGTCGCACAAAATGCACAAGCAACCGTATAATTTGAAAAAAATACAATTTTTCTAATTATGCTACTCTATCGTCAGCAAATAACATTGTTAACTGTCAGAATTGTGTTTGAAATATTTATAAATGAAAATGTCCAATTAAACTTATTTTATGTATATAATTTTTTAAATGATTTATTTTTTGAAAGAGGGGGGGGATGACGTCACACAGCGGACCGATTGCTGAGGTCATGTGCCACTTATGTGCTCCTGGGGTGAAGCTGTAAAACAATTATAAACATTCATGCCATACATCGAAGCGGGGTCTCGAGTTGCCAGTTCTAGCCTGAATCAGAAGGTAGCTCACGGCGGGTCTGAAGCTGCATCAATTGACAAAAAATTGTTACTGATTTCGAATATGTGAATTAAAACAAGCCGAAATCCAAATTTTCAGCGTTTAAACCCGAACCGTTTTTTGAGAAAATACATTATTAACGTCGAAAAATCAAAAGCGAATTTTCATATATAGTCTTTATGCAATTTAATAGACTTCTGTACGAAAATTGCAGGTACTATATAAATATGATTATTCTTCATGAATTTAACACTAATTTATACATACACCCACATATCTATATATATATATATATATATATATATATATATATATATATATAATAATTAACAGTAATATAGTATGTAAGAAAAATCACGGATATGCGGTGTTTTGGGTAATAGTTATGGGAAATAAAACTCCATAAAATATTTTGACTATTTAATTTTCAGAATCGATATATTTTTAACTTTTAGAAAGTATGTCAGCGTCGATGTTCGTTCTTTGTTGTATCCAGATATATATTGACGTTTTTGTATTGCATCCACTCTTCCAAAAATATTGGCCTTGGCTTTAAGGGACGGGTGCAATGTGCAACCGTGACGATGTTTTCGCGGGAAATACACAAAGGACGCATAGCATTGGCTTGTTGGAGAGTGTCGCAGGGTAGCTACCCCATTGGTCATTTTTAAAAAGTACCTCGCACAAAAATTAAAAGCTAAAGTCAGTGACGTTTTCGACGGCCGGAAGTTAAGAAAATATTTTACCAGTGTTTGTAGAACTAGTTACGTTTGGGCAGTTAAGAAGTTAAGTGGATGTATTAAGTTAGATAGTTGCATTTGGTTAATTTAGTTTAGATTTGTAGTGTAGTGTAGAAGTGTAAGTTTTATTTAGTTTCGCGCTTAGTTTAAGAATATTTGTTGTGATTTATTATTGTGCAGTTAGATTATTTAATTGTTATTTTGATTTTGTTATTGTTTTCCTTTAGTTTATATAATTATTAAAATTATGTGTTGCACACTGTTTTATTATTAAATTATCTATTACATCTCCACACAAAGACGAATCCTTTGTAAATTAAAAGTAGGGTAATAAAAAGAGAATAGAATTTCCTATTACAAATATTTTGTATTATATTTCCGCAACATTTCCGGTGAAGCATTATCAATATGTATAGTAACCAGAGAAACGTACATGTCAATTACTTAACATCAAACAAGACTATCCAGTATATGGTTCATTTATAGAAAAATAAAAAAATAAACCAACAAAAAATGTTAGAAACCTCAAAATCTTAAACATGAATAAAATTCATTTTATTTTCTAACTCACTTCGTTATCGAGATAATAAGAAAATAAGCACATAGACAATATTTCGAAAATAATCAGACAAATTTCAGGGAAGGTAAAACGTGTATTTCCGTTATAATTTCGAGTTTGAAATATGTTGTGATTACAATACTTCCTTATATACATATGCATAAGAATGAAAATACTTGTTAACTTATGTAAATAATGAAATATTAAAAATAACTGCAAAATATTATTTTGATCAATATTCCAAAAGAATATACAAAATTGGTTAGAAGAAATTAAATAATTAATTAAATTTATGAGTGATGAATGTTTTGCAACTGGAACGCTACAACTCATTTTTAACGTCTTGGTCGTTTTTGTTCTTCCATTACGATGTTGGTAAGTAATGATTTTTAAGAGCAAATTTATAGCACAAATTTGTTTTATATCTCCATTGGGATACCTTTTAACCACAGCCAAGTCTTAGCTGAACCGCTATAAGGCTAAGCTGGTGAAAATTAAATTTAGGGAACGTTAACTAAATTAATATAGCCAACTAGGATAAAACAAGCATTCTTCGGATGGTTTTCAGCGATGTTTCGAAAAAGAATACTAAACGAAAGTTGCTAGATATTTTAATGTCATTATATTCTATATAAATCATTTTATCTCTAACTCAAGTCGTTTCTAAGATACTGAAAGAGCAGCAGGAGTAAACTGTCACCTCCGATTAAAGTATTGTATTCAAAAATAGTAGCTAATTAGTTTACGTCACATTTCAAATTCATTGCTTGTATATTTCCCGAGTTAAGAGGAATCCCCATACCCGCTGCAAATATAGCAAAACATAGCTAAACAAGGTTTCGTCGAACCCTTAAAACTCCTTTATTACAACATTAAAATGAATGAAATTTTTATTTTTCAGATAGCCAATACTTCGCTCTAGGTTTCTCTAGTTCTCGATTTTTTATTTTTTGCTTAGTTTTTTTTTTCTTTTTTTTTTTTTTTTTCTATATTTACCCTATTTTCAAATGTTCATAGTTTTTATTAAAATGACAAATTTAAAAATTAGCGTACATTGACTATTTTTCTACCGGAATATTCTAAAAATTTTATTCAAAAAAATGTACTAGCAAGTATTTTAAGGGTCAAACGAACGCTTCAACTGAGTAGTAAATAGCATTGGCTCTTATGGCGCTACAATATTCGTGTTCCTCTTAAGGTGATCTAGAAAAACCCAACTTATTATTAACTTAAAATATTATATTATATTTTAAAAAAACTTCAGAATCACAAACAACCTGTTAAACCAACCAAAACTTTGAATTGTCATTTATCTAATCGATTCTATTTTGTTTTCCTGTCAAAATATTGAAAGGCACAGCACCGAAACTGTCGAACGTAAAATTGTAAAACATTAAACTTAAGACTCAGTTGTATATGGTCTAGATGTGCACCTCTTATTATTGAAAAACAATATTCAAAACGGAAGTGCATGTTTACTCTATGTATTTTATGTTCTATCTTAGCTATTTTTATAATGAAAGATATATAATGTATAATAATACAACTGACTCGTGTCCGAAGCCCCAAAATCATTAACTGACCATGTAAAAAAGAGGATATATTAAGGAACAATTATTTAACGTATGCTATTTCACGGCCTTATTTTTGTTGTTATATGGATCACGAATAGCGACTTTGCTTACAATCGCGGCACGCACTATGGTCATATTTTAAACTTGCACTTTTTTTTGTAAAAATTGAGAACAATTATTTAACACTTAAAATAGGATTTAATATAATGTTTATATGGTACATTGTCAATATAACCATTTGAATACTGTTCTGACTTTTGCCACCATTAAAACATTATGTTGCAAAAATTGCAGCCATTTTTGAACAATTAAATAACATATGCTGCCCTTTGTGAAATAATGATAATATATCACGATTTAGCAATTTGCATACATATAAAATGGACGAAAAAATAATTGAAATAATCTTAGATAATAGGTTAGGACATGTTAAAAACTTATAATAATAATAACTTAAAAGATGCATACATTAAAGAAATGTTGCAAAGAAAGTGTGACTATCGTCAAGTTTAATAGCCTAATAATTGATTATCTGTTTACTCAAGAAAACTGTCCAACAATCTTAAGATATTACAAACATATGTAAACATTTTATTGGTGGCCTAGAATATTGTATATTTTAAAATAATTATTTCTAATTGGGCAATTGTATTTTAACATATGGCCAATTATCAAAATGTATAGACTACATTGATAAATAGACAAAAACGAAACTCGCGTCATAATGAAATGTCAAAATAAATAATAATTTTGTGAAATATCGATTACAACAATAATTTGATTTTTATTTAGTGTATTGTGAAGTTTGCAATGTTATTATATGCCAATGATAAACTTATTACCAATTCCTTCACGTGCTTATTTTATACAATACAAATATCTTACAGAGAAAATAACGAAAATACAAAACTGTGTCAGAAGGAAAAACCATGTAAGGGAAATAGTGTAACCATGACTAAGCCCAGATTTACAAAAATATTACAAGAAAATTCACCACCCGTCAAATTATTCTATTAGACAGATGGATTTGTGAGGAGTGAACTGTATTCTGTTATGATAGTGGCACATAATGCCCACCGGTTAAACTAGTGATATATAATTGCTAATTTTATTTTTAATATATTATACCATAGCTATGGAACAATATCAATATGCGTAGTAACTTGGGAAATGTAAACGTAAGATACATATTTTCAATGGCGTTTTATCAGTAAATGGTAAGTTTTTAAAAAATTTGCAAGAGTAAGTATCAGAAATAGATGATAAACACTCAGGTCATATGCAAGTCTTGTATAATGTTTCATAATTTTACCTTCAACAGTTTTAACTCTAGATTGGTCAAACACACAGACGCCATTCAGGAATGGTCAAAACCGATATTTCCATTATAATGTCAAAGTCTTATATTTGAGAATGCAATACTTTTATTTAAACACTAGGGTCACCCGTGGGCACCATGTGCCCATATGGCATACAGAACATAGGTCAGTTTTGACGGGTGGCGAATTTTCATGTAATTTAATAATAATTACACGGTATTTCTTCAGTTTGTATCGTTTGACTATATAGTAATACAAATTACCACATCACAAATAATAATAATAAAGAAAATATCGAGTTCTTTTTTTGAACGCTATTTGTTGTTCACAATGCTGAGATTAACTAATCCATCGCTTATCATGCACGTGTAACATCCGATAAATTTAAACTAAGATTTATTTAAACTAAGTTTTGTTAAACTTTAATTTTAACCTTGTATGTTGCAACTGGCCATAAGTATCATCAAGACAGTTGCCATGATTGTATTATTACACAAAAAGCAGGATTATAAATTTACTTACGATTGCTGTTTATTATTTGAATCGATTATTTAAAAAATATGTATTACAAACCTTTCTTACACAGCATTTTTAACGATTTGTCATTTGATTCATTATTGTTTTTGAATTAAATAATCAGGCTGGTTTCTGAATTTTGCAGTATTAAACTGCAGTGTGACAACAGTTTAAAAAGTGATAATTAGTTGTATGCTAAAATACAATGGATTATGCCATCAAAAATTAAAAAATAAATTGCCAACCAATCATGTTCCTAAATAAGCTTGAATTATCTCTTCTAGATTTTATTTCTTTAATAATGAGAATTATATATTTACTTGCAGTTATTATAATTTGACCAACTATGGAATCTTACCACAACTTATATTTTCATATATCACTGCTTTTTGGCCATTCTGAAGTAAAAATATTAACTATGAATTAAAATAAATGGACGGAAACACGTATTTGCTAAAACTATATGCAAATTAGGCAAAAATATGCAAATTTTTCTTATTAAATACTTCAAAATTGAATAATAACATGTTACTCCCCTAAAACTTAAGTTTTACAATTCAAATAATATTTCCGTAACTCGTACGTCACTAATTCTCATTGCAATACTGTTTTTGACATTCACGTAGTAGCACTTTTATTTATATTTGTTCTTTGGTTGGTCATTTTAACATAAATACTTAATAGCGACTCACAATCATTGACATTCTACACATAAATATTACACATAAATATTAACAAACATATTCACATACATCTGAGTGTGTATATAATTAATTACATTTCCGAATATAACATAACTCGTCTAAAACAGATATTATTTCGGTGGAAAACAGAATGTGTCAGGCATCTTTATACAAGTGAAATAAGTAAGGAAATTAATCTAAATTGCTCCAAGTCATTCCAAAACATACCTATAAAAATGTAATGATGATATCGCACTAATAAATCATACAATAAAAAATTGCCAGCGATAACACCAAACGATGACTAGGGGATTCATAAATCATTGGAACTACTCTATGTAGCCACCTATCTGGAAATAAAAGGGTTGTACTTTTTAACCATTCCTACACATACCTACCTACTCCGGGATAACTATTGAGGTATACTACAATTACAGAACGAGAGCAATATATCATTTCGAGAGGGGGTTTTTATCTAGAGTGCTTCGTTCGCCGCACATGCACTGCACCTGTGTGTGATTTAAGTACTTCAGAATTGGTGGCATCATATAGACATAGATAGAGTGAGCGAGCGGGAGCACGCGAGGCACGACGAGAAGGACAATTGAAAAATATACGAGAACAAAACTTGTACAAGAGATTGTCTGCATGTGAAAGTATTGCTTGTCGAATTCAGACAATCTACCATAAACCCTCTCTATCTCACTCTTTCTCTCTCTGTCAGAATATACTACGAAGGAATCAAATGCTGCTCTCATTTTAGAGCAAGTTGAATTTAAATATATCTGGAGTGGCCTGCACTCAACTTTCTTTTACGCAATTTCACTGATTATTGATTATAAAAATATAAAATTAGAAAATAATCCAACAGAAACAATATGAAAGCCAAGGGATCCGCACAGAATGCCCAATCGGCTTTTGCCTACCCGATCATTGTACCTAAACGAAAAATGTTCGTCTCGTCGCCTATCCTTTCGTTATTTGACAATTTCGTCAAACGTACTTCGGAATCATTCGGAATGTATGGGCCGCATACATTCCGAATGATTCCGAAGTACGTTTGACGACAACTGATTAAACCTCCTCAATTTACATTTGAGGAGGATTAATCAATTGTTCGCCGTGGATGACATAGCTCAAATGGTAGAGCCCCGGAGCGTAGGTTCTGGGTTCGAATGCAGGTGGCATCTGATAATTTTTCCTCAATAGTTGAATTTTTGGACTAATATATATATATATATATATATATATATATATATATATATATATATATATCCATGGTCCTATGTGAGTGAAAAATATGTGTGTGTCCGTTTGTATACTTTGTTTGATTCATTACTGAACCAATTTCCAGGGTTTTCAGGTTTACGTTATTTCCACTTTGATTAGCGTGTGGGTTTTATTGTGTTCAGCTGATGATGCTGCGGTTTACGGTCGGTAGCGTACTGATCTTAGATAATTGTTTACCGACACGATCCCGAGATGTTGATCTATCCCAATCAAGTGCTCTGGGTTTATTTTTATCCCCAATATATCTGATCTATTCTCCTAAAAGTCCCCGAGTGGGTTTGAATTCGTGCTCGCTCGTAGGGTATTATTTGCAATCGTGCAACGAAGATGATATTTTCCTATCTAATAACTAATGCCAGTTTGAAATAACTCGGATTATATTATGCAAATTAATTATTTATATTTAAAATTAAGTTAGAAAATACTGTCAGTGCGTGATTAGTTATGCTGGGAACGAACGTCGTCTAATATAAGATTAATAATAAATTTTAATGAAGCTATAACTGTACCTGTTAACTAGATGAAGAAGCGTAGAAGAAATACAATTAAGATTAAATATTAGCTGCAAAAGAAGCTGTAAACACCACTGAAATAAGAAGTCCGATTACAAAAGATAAAAATAACATAAAACAAGCAATCAAAACGAAATGGAGCGAAGAATGGCGAGAAAACACTAACAATAAATTAAGAAAAATTAAAGATGACATAGAACTATGGAAAACGTACAACAACAGAAACGAACAAACAATCATGACTAGACTTAGAATAGGACATACACTCCTAACCCACAAATATATTTTTGAAAAAACAGACCCAGAATCTTGCGACATATGTAACACACAGATTACAATAGAACATATAATCTTACATTGCCAAAAATATGACACACACCGACAACGACATAATATACCAAACACTAAAAGAAGCACTAAATCAAACCAAGAAATCACACGAGAACATCATCAACTACTTAAAAGCCACAAATCTAATACAAAAAATCTAAAACCAATTAAATTACAAAATTCCATGCTGTCACTAAAATTATCAACATATATTATATAGAATACTTTATCCAGCACTAGTAGCCTTAGAAGCTGAAGTGTAATATTACTTTTAATAAAAAAAAAAAAAAATTAAATATTGGGAATATTTTGACACATGACTTGTTAGCCATAATTTATAAGCATATTTAATTTAAATAAAATTATTAAATTTGAAAATTGTTGGAAATATGTATAAGTATCTACTTTGCGTTGGCTGTTTTATCTCTGAGCTTATTATTTTAGATATTTATTATAACTACTGGAACGATTTCTCTTATTTTAGTTGATATTACTAACTGCACTTGGCGCACAACTCGTAATATTAACTTAACCAAAAACATAGCAGATTGACAGGAACCAAGACTTGTAGCGAAAGAAAGAGACCAAGGCAAGTTGAAATTTTTATATATCATGAGCAATGGTTTTACGTCCTTATACGCAATATAGTATTGTGATGACAATAAATATCGACGAACATATTTTAATGAAAATTATTGTTTTGTGGTTCTCTGAATCCATTTTGACTATATACTCATTAAAGTTTGAGTATGTATGTGAGGCGGTATGCAAACACCCTAGAGCCTATATCATTGAACTTTGAAATATGATGTAACGAATTTTAGATTTGTTTGAATATGTCGAAAAATAATTCCATTTTAGAAACGGACACTCCAACCCCAAGTGCTTGTTTACTCTTGTCATATTTTTAGTATCTCGAAAATGACCCGAGTAAGAGGTAGAGCTATCCTTATAATAGTTAAATATATGGGTATGCTTAGTAAGTCGCGTTTATTGTTTAAACGAAAAATGAAACATTATATAATTAATAGATCTTGCTGTTGGCACTTGTTGAAACATTTTTAATAAAATTTGCAATAAAAACACTCGTTAAGTTTCAAAGAATTTGTTTATTGTTAATACGTATTTCGGCTTCTTAGGCCATCATCAGAACATATACATGTATATGTTCTGATGATGGCCTAAGAAGCCGAAATACGTATTAACAATAAACAAATTCTTTGAAACTTAACGAGTGTTTTTATTGCAAATGAAACATTATCATCTTTAAAATTAACCATGTTACATTTACGTTTTCCTTGTTTATTATATACCTATTGAGTTACATATACCATTCGCTTTAGATTTTCTTGTTCTTCACGATAATATAAATAAATTTTCTTTAGTTAGTTATTTCTGTTTCACAAACTCTTCAAGTAGGGTATAATACTCATGCAAGAAGTGCCTATCTATACATAGGAATATTGAGGTTTGTTTATGAGAGCTATAACTACCAAAATTAACATTGGCTGTATTAGCATTAAATATTCATTGAGTTTGTAGTACTTAGGATGGATATTCATATTTTAATTCAAGAATGTTACAGACACACGACGAAACACAATAGCTGTCCTAGTATGACGTACTAAAATCACTGTATATAAATTGGTGAATGTATGTATCTCTTAAATAAAAAAAAAAATTGTATTCATACATCTCGCTTCAATAATAAATTGGTATACTTCATTAAAAACATTAGTGGTTAAAAACTTATTTTCTAGGTAAACAAAACAATTAAAAAATTGAAACCAAATATAATATACAAGCTAGACATGGATCAATTTTCTTGATTTTATTGCCAACATAAACAATAAAGTAATGACAAAATTGTTTCATGGACTATCTTCCTTTGGGGTTCGAAATCCTTATTGTTTATATAATAATGAATTATACTATTGACCCCAAAAATCCAGAAAGACGCCTTAACAGAGAATCGCAACTTTAAGTAAATTAAATTTGACTTCAAAATGTTAGATAATATACTCAAATGTCAAAAGTGACTTTTAAGCCAGAGAGTAGCGTGAATCGTCTTGTCTTACTAATATCAGCCTAACATCTTCAAATTAGAATAAATGAAAACTTAGTTTTATAAACTAAGATTTTAATTATTTATATTTGTCATTGGCATACAATATCTATAAAATATATAATATAGCAGATGCCACTATTTGTTAACTACACAACACAGTAAATATACTTCAAATCTTCAAATCAAAAGATTTATCACATGAACTTCTTTGACTTTTCATTATGACGTTTGATTCGTTTTTGTCTATTTATCAATGTAGACTTTAAATTTTGATAAAAGGTCATTGGTTAAAATGCAATTATTCAAGCCATTACGAATTATTAAAATACGAAATATCTTAACCCGTCAATAAATTGTATACAATTGTCTCAAGATTGTTGGACAATTTTCTTGAGTAAACATAGAAAATCAATTAATAAGCCATAATCGTGTAATGGTTAAGACTCTCGCCTTTCACCCTGGGGGTCGGGAGTTCGAATCCCATCTGTGCCAACTTGCATTTAAAGAAAAGAGAAGAAAAAACGTTCTACACATACTGTTAAAGTAAATCAATTCGCATAGTTACAAACCTCATTTTTTGGTTGCAGAAACAAATGAAATATGTTTTTGTCATGTTTATTATTTTCAAGTTGTCAAGCAGAATTGTAATCGTCAATTTGTAATAGTTTTTCCTCTAAAATAAAAGTTTGTTCCGAGACGTTTACTAATTATTTTCCTTCCTCGAGCACACCAAAGTTGTCAAATCTTATCACATACAAACAAACATAAAAGCATATACATCTCGGTATTTATATTTGTAATTCATATTTAAGAAATATATTGAGAGGTAGAAATTTTGCACTTTTATAAGATATAATAAACATAATATTATTAGTAAGCATCATTATAATAATTACCCAGACATGTTTGTTTGTATGTATGAAGGTTTGTATGTGTGTAAGTGTGTGTAGAATGCTTTTTTTTTGGTAAAAAAATACAAATTGGCATAGACGGGGATCGAACTCACGACCTCCAGGGTAAAAGGCAAGACTTCACCACCGACTGCTAATAATGTTTTAAAAAATAATCAAATAGTTTATACTGAAATAAAACAATCACTACTCTTCTGAAGTTCAGCCTGCTTTGAAATAGACAAAAACGAATCAAACGTCAGAATGAAATGTCAAAAAAGTTTTTGTGAAAAATCTTCAATAAAATAGATGATTTGAAGTTTATTTAGTGTGTTGTGTACTATACACATAGTGGCATCTGCTATATTATATTGATATTGTATGTCAATGAGAAATATAAATAATTGTTAGTTAATAAAGTTAAGTTATATTTATTCTAGTTTGAAGTTTGTGAAATTAAGCATTTATGCTAAAATGACCGACCAAAGAACAAATATAAATAAAAATGCTATCACGTGAGCGTCAAATACAGTATTTCAATGTGAATTAGTAACGTACGAGTAACAGACACATTGTTTGAATTGTAAAACTTAAGTTTAAGGGGAGTAACATGTTATTATTCAATTTTGAAGTATTTAATAAGAAAAAATTGCATATTTTTGCCTAATTTGCATATAGTTTAAGAAAATAGGTGTTTCCGTCCATTTATTTTAATTCATAGTAAATATTTTCACATCAGAATGGCCAAAAAGCAGTGATTATTAAAAATATGAGTTGCGGTAAGATTTTATAGTTGGTCAAATTATAATAACTGCAAGTAAGTAAATTTATAATTCTGATTGTTAAACAAATAAAATCTTGAAGAGATAATTCAAGCATATTTAGAAACATGATTGGTTGGCAATTTATTTTTTAACTTTAGATGGCACAATCCATTGTATTTTAGCATATAACTAATTAACACTTTTAAAACTGCCGTCACACTGCAGTTGAATACTGCAAAATTCAGAATCCAGCCTGATATTTAATTCAAAAACAATAATGAATCAAATGTCAAATCATTAAATATGCTGAGTAAAAAAGGTTTGTAATACATATTTTTAGAATAATCGATTCAAATAATAAGCAATCTTAAGTAAATTTATAAACCTGTTTTTTGTGTATTAATACAATTAAGGAAACTGTCTTAATGATACAACACTTATGGCCTGTCGCACCATACAAAGTTAACAAAACTTAGTTTAATTAAATCTTAGTTTAAATTTATCGGATGTTACACAGTGCATGATAAGCGATCGATTAGTTAATCTCAGCATAATGATATAAAAACAAAATAGATTTCAAAAAATGGAGTCGATTTTTTCTTTAGTATTATTTGCGATGTGGAAATTTGTATTACTATTATAGTCAAACGATACAAACTGAAGAAAGACCGTGTAATTATTATTAAATTACAGGAAAATTTACCATCAGTCAAAACTGACCTATGTTCTGTATACCATATGGGCACATGGTGCCCACTGGTGACCCTAGCATTATTATAAATATCAGGTGAAAATGCTATAAATTGCGAATTACGTAAAAACAAAAGCGAAATAGGCTCAAATTGAATTGTGCTAATAATGCCAAAAGCAACACGCGGCTGATGAAATTATGACAATTAACGAAAACAAACGGCCGTATCCACATGCGGGAAAATAGGGTTAGGTGTGTAACTAATTTTATAACCAAAATCGACCACTTGCAAGCACCTCTAGTGGCCATAAACACAACCAGGCAAAATGACATCACTGGTAACGGTAAAGTAGACTGTGCGCAACTCTTCACTTCGGCCATACCGAAAAACGAGAGTAAACAAAGCGAGCCACAGCCGGTAATGAATCAGGGTAGGCGGTGATGTTGGTCATGCTCAGCCTCTCCTATCTGCATTATTCATGAGCCGAACCAACGAGTGAAACAGATCTATTACCTCGTGGCATGAGTGCAACAAAGACACATAAAGTGGCGGAATAATTTCGGAAACAATTACGACTCTCTTTTATACCGGATATTTAAGTTTCTTTTTTGTGTTTTGTTTATTTTGCATGCGGTAAGTCGTATATTAAGGCTCACGTTCATTCACATGTAGATATAATAATAAACAATGTGGACAGGAATAACAAAAAACACGTAGGCTAATAATGAAATGCTTCTGTTGACTTTTTTTGTGTAATACTTCTTTTGTTTTTCAGGTTTGCGTTTTGTTTCATCTTTTTTTATATATGTTGTAGATTGGATGTAGAATGAAAAAAAAATAGAAATTTTAGTAAATATCTTTTTGTTATATTCAATTATGTCTTGTTTTATTTCTAACATAATATCTGAACTTTTCGGTGATCTTTACTCGCGTGATGAGAAATTTGCTCACGCTCTGTGCGCATGCGTCAAATATCTCGCGCGCTTAGTTTTTATTTAAATTTATAAATCATAACCTCAACATATTTTTAGATAGTTCTTTTTTCATTCATAATATTGTACTTATCTGATTATTATGTGATCTTCAAAAGGTAAAATATTGTAGAAGGCAATAATTAAAATTTCTTTTTATCATAACCTAGATTATTATTTGGAGTCAGTTTATTTGTATTTAAAATTTTATTTATTCATTTTAAATATTAAAATTAAATGTAATTTTTATAAAATAATTTAACACATAAAGCTAGTTGAATTGACAATCCTCGTCGTGTTTTTTTTAGTTAAGTTTCACAGTCCATACAATGTATATTGCACTTGTAACGGATGAGTTTTAAAACTAATGCGCTAAAGCGAATGTAGCCGAAAATCCGGAGGCAAACGAAGATGCACGATCAAGCCCGACCGCTACCGAAAGTAAATTTTTCATGCATACACGTTTACTCTCGTGATGAGAGAATTGCTCACAATTTCCGAAATGCATGAAAATAATAAAAATTAATCAGCTTATCTTAGAATTGTCGGATATGGGAAATTTATTATTTCAAAATAGATAATATTATTTGAAGATAGAAAAAGTTTCAACTTCCCATTCCATTTAAAAAAAAAGTTATTAACATTTTAAATCGAGCGTGAGCAAAATGCTCATAACGTGAGTGCTGACGGGTTAATTGTACGTTTTATGTAGCACTAAAGTCAATTATTGAAGAGTATAAAAAAAATATTCAAATGTTGGTTATAAATTACATTAAATACAAATTGTGTGATGATCACATTAACTTTAGAGTTTAAAATAACGTGTAATGGGTATGTTCCTTTGTCAGCGTGTGTACTATGATCTTACTGCCTACGTTGATATGCAAGATTGAATGTTGAGCAGAGAGACTGTGCGCGTATCCAACTAGAGCCGCGAAGTGGTCAAATAAGTCTAGTGGCGGGAAAAAGTCTGTACGTTTGCATTCAAACGACTGGTTAATTTTGAAGGAATTGCAATATAATTTAGCAAATAATTCTCTAATTCCGATACAAGAATAGAATTACTTATTGTTGTATTTTTAATTTTATAAATTGATACAGCAATACCCCTGAATCTAAACTTTTCAAATCTATTCAGTTGATTATATATGAAGAGAATATTGAAAAATATAGCATATCAGAATAATTTAGGATTGACATAATTGGAATATTACTTTTACTCCAAATTTAACTATTTTTTACAAGAGCATTAATTACTGAATTAACGGCACAAGTAAGAAGCACACAGGTTGGAATATATATTTCTTTAAATATAAAGCTATCCTCCAAGATATACATATATCCAAATTTTTCATATCTTGTTTATAAATTCAGCGCTGCTTTGGCACAAGGATCAGAACTCATTTTCATGTATTCAGAAAATGAAAGTAAAAATCATGTACGAAATAAAATTATGTGTACTACAAAAAATACAAAGCCGAAGTAGTGATGGGAATTCCATTAATTAGCCAGAGTGTATTTGGTTCTCATATTTGAATTACACACGGTCTCTACAGAGGACGAAATATAAAAGAAGGATGATTGCAATGGCCATGTGATTTTTGAGAAGTATTTGTTGTGTAATAAAGAAATATATACAAAGAGTAATGCATGTGTAAGAGAAGCGCGATATTGAGCAAAATGTCGTACGAGTGAGAGATGATTTGAAGTGGTTCATAGAAGGTGAAAAGAAAGGTTGACAAAACATATATATATATATATATATATATATATATATATAAATATAAACGATAGAAAATTCGCCATATATATAAATATATATATATATACTAGGGTCACCCGTGGGCACCAGGTGCCCATATGGTATACAGAGCATAGGTCAGTTTTGACGAATGGCGAATTTTCTATCGTTTGACAGATAACTAACCTACACAAATTTAAATATTAATAATTTAAAATATATTTGCCAGCCAATCACGGGTCTAAATATGTGTGGATTAAGATTTTGTTTATTATATTATTAATAATTGTTTTCATTTGGTACTGTGGCAGTGCATGGTACTAATAGAAATAATTATGCTTTATTCCAATAGGTACGTATTTACGTATCAATTATTAAATATATATAATGCACATTATTTCAGTACTATTATTAAATGCCGATTTATATATATATATATATATATATATATATATATATATATATATATATATATATATATATATTTTATTTGCTAAACACGAATTGTCTCAACGACTAATTTGTTTACATTGTGTACTGTAAAGGATTGTTCACAGCAATTAAGCTTAGAAAATTACAAATAATAATCTAGTTTGTATTATGACAAGCTATGTTAACATTCCAAGCAACACAATTTATGATAATTATTGTTGCTGTGAACGTTAACCTTGTATGTCATATAACAAACTGGAATTATTACTTATAATTTCTAAGCTTAATTACTAATTCGTTAGCTGTGAATAAGGTTAAGTTTTGATTAATAAAATTTTTGTAAAATGTGCTGAATTTCGAGTACAATTTATTAAATAAATATTTTAAATATATCTTAATAGGAACAATAATAACAACAATATATACCCGATAAATTAAAACTAAGTTTTGCTAGACTTTGATTCTAACCATATATGGTGCAAGTGTTTAACTGCGGTATTACTGCGAACTGAATAATACCAACAATGTTTTATACATATGTACGCGAGCATTAAGATAGTTTCCATGAATGTATTTTTACACAAATATCAGGTTACTTACGGTTTCAAATTACTTTTTGATCGTTTTTTCAAAAAAAAAAAAAAGTATAACAAACCTTTTTTACACAACACATTTAATTGTTTGACATTTGATTCGTTATTGTTTTTGAATCAAATAATTAGACTAGATTTTGAATTTTGTAGTGTCCCGGCAGTTTTTAAAGCGATAATTAGTCATAATATGCAAAAACACAATGGTTTGAGCCATTAAATACAAAAAAAAAAATATTTTTGTCAGCCATTCAAGTATCATCTAAATATGTTTGAATTATCTATCTGCTCGGATTCCGGATAATCAGAGTTACTTTACGAACGCGAAAAGATCCAACTGACTACTTTTACGAACATCTACACTCCGATTCGAACTACATTTCGTAAACTCTTATAGAAACTGTATTTCTACAATACAAAATATTTGCTTCTTGATCGGTTATTTTAACACAAATGCATAACAGAGAATCATAATTGAATCACAATAAATCGTTAAAACAACTTCAAATTAGAATAAATAAAACTTAATTTTATTAACTTACAATTATTTATATTTCTCATTGACATACAATATCAATATAATATAGCAGATGCCACTCTGTGTAAAGTACACAACACACTAAATACACTTCAAATCATCAAATTAATTGAAGATTTATCACAAAAACTTTTTTGACGTTTGATTTGTTTTTGTCAATTTTAAAGTAGGCTGAACTTCAGAAGAGTAGTTCTTGTTTTATTTCAGTATAAACTGTTTTATTATTTTTACTTTCTTTTACAGAGTAATAAGTAAGTATAGGGATCACCAAAAAAATCGAAGTCGAGATTTCAACGGATATACACGTTTTGAGCTTCCCTGAATCGAATGTGACTATTTTCGGAGTGACGTCTGTGTGTGTGTGTGTGTGTGTGTGCGTGTGTGCGTGTGTGTGTGTGTGTATGTGAACACTCTAGAGCCGAAACTGTCCAACGTAAAATTATGAGATTACAAACTTAAGACTTGTATATGGTCTAGTTGTGCACCTCCTATTTTTGAAAAGAATATTCAAACCGGCAGTGCATGTTTACTCTATGAATTTTTTGTTCTATCTCCAATATCACTAGAACGGCTGCACTTACGGCAAAAATAGTTATGTTCATAATGAAAGATATTAATATTTCGCACAACTTTTGTTTGAAAAGTTTCTTCAATAAATGTACCAGTTAGGAGAAAACCGCTACCGAAAATTATGAGAATCTTGTTTACGTTGTCATGGATTCGAATGTAGCTTAATTAATCGGATCATCTTCGCCTGTCAATATTTCGACAAGAAAACAAAATGGTCTGAATTATATAAATGACATTTCAGAATATTTCTGTAGAGAATTGCTTAGTTTTGATAGTTAGTACTTCAAAACCATTACAAATTGGTATTGGTATAATTTTCAACCCATTCATTTATATAAGGTAAGCTTGGTTTTCATATTGATTCTGTTGGATTATTATTTCCTAATATTATATTTTTATAATCAATAAATATTGATGAAAACTACGTAAAAGAAAGTCCCGCGTTGGCCACAACCCATTTTTTATAACATTATTAACAGTCGCCATGGCTCAGTGGTTAAGCGTCTTGCTTTTCACCCTGGAGGTCATGAGTTATATATATATATATATATTAATAAATGAATAGACAAAGTGTGTGAATTTTGTAAAGATGGAGTTCATTGGTGAAGAATTGTAAATGCTTGACTACGATCTTAGAATTACAAACAATAATATTTGAGTATATTTCTTTGTTTCCATTAAAACTTGAATAAAATGTACGTAGGCTACTTTTTTGCCGTTGAAAGAAGAAAATCCATCGTCCATATTATGTAAGGATATGACATCAGACATTAAATGAATATAATGCCAGGGAAACGATGATCTAGTTGCACATCATTCATCATTCTTGTAATATTTTCTGCATCCGGAGAGCAAACACAAATCAATAATTACATTTATGTCAAAGCATTGACAAAAAGACGACATCATTGAAGCTAACCTGTCACGTTAGTGGAAAAACGACAACGCACAGAGAAAATGATGGTGTGCCATCGACCAAATACGACAGAAGGGTTGTCCAAAAACGAAATTACATTATTATGTTGAACAAAACGAAGAGACAAGGAGGTAACCAGCTAGGAAGTCAGCAAGTGATGTTCCGTCAGACGTAGAACTAGATTCATCAAAATCCTTCAAATGGGAAATGGAAAATGTCATATTAAAATGAAAAGCATTTGTATTGCGACACTGTGACGGTGCCTCTCCATGTTGGAGTGAAGAAGATGTTTCCAGCGCTGACGCACGACGACCATTCTCTTTCCGACGTTAAATTTTATTGTAGTCGTCACAATGGATCGAGCGGGTTTCGCTCCGGAAGAGTGAAAAAATGGATTGAAATTCGCGCGCGCATTACGTTGTCACTTGGCGATAATAGATGGCTGCTGGTTTGATGACCGGCAACTCTAATGGGATCTGACACACTGGGACAGGCACGTCTTCGGGGTATTAATTGAACGCTTTGCCCATATCACTGACACACAGACTCTCTTGCACACCCCGGTGTGTGTGTGTGTGTGTGTTGTATGCTGCACAGATAGATAGATAGACACATTCAGCCGGCTTCTAGTTGATGCGAGTGAGGAGTAACGACCGACAAGCATATATTATGATGACAATAGTCTGTTGTGTCTCCATTCAGGGGTTCTCTTGTTTCTTTTGTTCGATTCGACAGTAAACTGTGTATGCGCTGCTCTTGTAGCTGCTGCTGATGTTGTTGACATGCATTATACATTTAAAGCAACGCTTGGTATAAGAATGGCATTATTAACAAATTTCTAAATATGTTTCATACATGTATCTTTCGGCATAACAATTTAAATTCATTTCGTAAGTGGATTAGCGGAAAATCATAAGATAACTACTTTCTTTTACGAAGTAAAAAGCAAGTCTTGTAATCATGAAAAATTTCGAACTCAAGTTTTCAACGGATATACATGTTTTGACTGTCCCTGAATCGAATGTGACTATTTTCGGAATGACGTCTGTCTTGTTGTGTGTCTGTCTGTGTGTGTGTGTGTCTGTGAACGCTCTAGGGCCAAAACTGTCGAACGAGAAATTATGAAACTTCAAACTTAAGACTTGTATGTGCCCTAGATGTGCACCTTTTATTTTTGAAAAGAATATTCAAACCGGAAGTGCATGTTTACTCTATAGATATTTTGTTTTATCTCCAATATCACTAGACCGGCTACACTAACGGCAAATATAGTTATGCAGCATCTATGTTTCATAATGAAGAAAAAATATGTTATTACATAATAAAATAATAAGCTAATTGGTACAATATCAGGGTATTACTGTGGAGACAGTTCGGAATATATATTTCTAATGAAAACTACGTAAAAGAAAGTTCTGTGTTGGCCACAACCGATTTATTTTTTATCAATATGTGTTCCTGTTGTTATTAAATAATAAGTAGTTCTTGGAGAATCTAACAATGTTGTCTAGAATTCTCCAATTTGTATTGCTTGTACTTGTACATTTAAAAAGTGCGAGTATGAGAATTATTATAAATATTTAGTTTGACTTCTGCAAAATTTGGCGATATTTTTACAAATGTGGGCAGTTTTCTTTGCACGAGAATCTTTACACTCAATTCGAGAAATTGTGGCTTGTCTGACATCAAGGAAATCATATTTAATAATTTTTATGCACAAACCGTATTTATAATTAAATAATTTTACCTGTTGTACTTATAACATTTATTTAGAGTATATATTTCAATTTCTTTCTGCGATTATATTGTTACAACCAAAACAATGAAAAACAAGAACTGGCGCTAGCGCCAGTGCTATCAGCTCGCCGTTCCGGCGAGCGCGGTCACATCAATAAATACAAAACTAAAAGCGATAGCAATTATTATAGTACAAAATTTATTGTTGTTATGATATTTCATCGGCATTTAATATGAAATTAATAAATTTCTAAGTTTACGTATATAATTCTTAATCATTGACATTATACTCACATAGCCCATTGAACCAATCTAACCAATTATGATCCCGACATTTATTTATTCCTGTACCATAACAGTTTTAATTTCCAAAAACCCCACATTTAAAATTGCACACATCCACATGGGTTACGTTAATATCGTTCGTTTCGTGATTTGCCAAGGATATTGATAATTATTTGATGAACATTTCCTAATTTTATTAATTAAAACACAGAAGCAAATGGTTTATACATTGGAAAATATAACCAAACAAATTACTGACACATAAATATAACTTCTTCATTTTACTAACAGATGGCGATCGATTTCTGATATACTTCAAAATATATTTATATATTTTTTTTAAGCCTATGGGCTCACAATTTGAAAAAACTTTAATCATATAAAATATCTTAGAATGTTGAGTAGAAAATTCTAAATTTTTAAATGTTGGCTAAGGGCAGTATTTAGGAGGGTTCCAAATTTTGGGGGCCTATAACGCCGGCCCTGTACTGACGATTGGATTTAAAATGCGACGGGAACATCACGGGCATGGAAATTATATGCATACCAAATTTCATCAAAATCGGCCCGGTACCTTCAGACGAGTTGCGGTCACAAACTCAGGTCTTACGACGGACCGACCGAGCGAGATACATACATCCAAGTATATGAGTTATATATATTTTTGGATTCAGGGCGAAAATACAAGAACTTTTTGTTAATATTTTTTTTCGATCCGAGCATGTTACAGACACACGACCAATCACTATAGCTCTTTTGTACTTACTGTACGACGAGCTAAAAAGAATAATTTAGAAGCATAAAATAAAATATTTTATAATGAATATATATATATGTTGTTAAAATTATACGTAAATGGATGCTTATCGACGATATTTAAACACTGAACCTTTCTGTGTGACACCATTTACAAGCGACGGCCAACGGAATCCTCCGATCCAAACCTCTATGATGAGTCTGAAAATTGAATGCGAGTTGAGCTAACGCTCAGTGAGAAGTCTGTTGTTAAGCACTGAGTAACGACGGTCTATTAAAGCAATAATGATTAAGCCATTTGTATCAGGTAGAATACAATATTTCGCTGTGCACAAGCAAATCATAGCCTGAGCCGCACCACGCAGACTTGCTGTGGGAATAAGGGAAATGCCAGAGGACTCTCTCCTCACAAACTAGTTGTGTGCCTCAACGCGAAGCTTGCCTCTGCCGTGGGACCTTACGGCACCGGGAGAAAGAGTAAACTCAGTCTTCACTATATCCCTTCGAAGGTACGAAACGAGAAGCTTACTTCCGCCACGGGATCTGCATGGTATCGGGCGAAAAAGTTGAAAGTCAAATTTAACTCAATCTACGCCATATCCCTTCGGTGGTACAAAGCGAAACGTTGGGCTCACTCCTGAGGAATAGTACTAGAGTTGGCAGGCAGGGCACCGCTGGCAACATACCGGCAAATATATATATATATATATATATATATATATATATATATATATATATATATATATATACATATAAATATATATATATTACTTAAAATTCGGGTTGGCGATACATTAAAAATTGATCGTTGTACTTCGGATAACAGTGAAACTGCAGAAATATTAAACATTTTCTAGTTCAAAACAAGCAAGAGCAAAACAAGATCTTATTGTTTATAAGATTAAATGTATAAGCTGTAGGCACTTGTTGAAACATGATTATTTAATAAGGAATAATTAAATAAAAACACACTTGGTTGGTTTGAAAATTAATTTAATGTAACTTAATACGTATTTCAGCCACCTTCGTCAGAATTATTGTTTAAGTTGATACATTTAACGTTGTAGCGATCCGAAATTGTTTATACAAAATATACCGACATAGCTAATTTCAGCTTGATTACTATTTATTATTGGTATTTCTTCCTAAATAACTAAGCACATTGTGAAGTAGTGCTATTAATCGTTTCGGGAGGATTTAATTAACTATTTTTACAGTCTGGGTGGATGAACTGCTTTGCAGGTTTTAGCAAATCGTACTCTTAACGCATTCGATTTAATATAGAAAGGCTAATGAAGTATAAGCGCCAATAATTTCTTGTTTTACAATTTTCCAGTATATATTTAATAAAAATGTGATAAATAAAAATATAGTAAGAAGCACAAAGTAGATTTGCATTTGTAAACATAACAAAATAAAAGGTATATATAAATTAATATTGACATTGACCATTTTGTAATCTTCATAATTGAAATCATACTTCAGTGATTACATATTTTGAAAAATTACAAAATCGACTTACCAATAATTTTATTAAATCTTTTTTTTTTGTTTTTATAATTGTATGTTGCCAGACCAAGAAAAATAATGTTATACATGGCATTTTTGTCTTTATTGTGGCGTTATTGGGGTCGATGCGGACATCCCCCTGTATCGTTGGTGTTATTTTACACTAATAATCACTCGCAGGTTTTAGGGCACTTTGTATTAGTATCACCGTTTATTCGTTTTCCCCAATGTCCTCTTCGGATTCGGATGATAGTAGCAGGTCCTGCGGTAATCTTTTTCGGAGTCTAGTTCTAGTGGAACGTCTGCCGAGTTAATAGTGTTCGGCTCCAGAGCATTCTGGTAGTGTGGTGAAAAAATTCTTGGAGATTTTCATTGTGTTATATTTGATTGTATTTAATTCCAGTTCTCTGTGGAGTTGCTTGTTGCGTATATACCATGAAGCGTTGAGAGTAATTCTTTGGATTTTATTTTGGTATATTCTGGCATGAGTATGTGATAATTGGGCGTAAGATGGATGTTTATATCAGTTTAGTGAGTTCTAGTTTTAGAAATGATTTTCGATTAATGATGGGATAGAGCATTCCAAGACGCGATTTTGCATCTTTTAACTTTTGTCTGACATGCATTTTCCAGGTTAGCTGTTTGTCGAAGTGCATTCCAAGATATCTAACGGAAGAGTTATGTGGATTCCATTGAGCATTGGTGTTGTCTATAATTATATTATCTGGATCTGCTGGTTATTTCAATGAAAAAATCTTTGCTTCGCATTTAGTGGCATTCAGTGTTAGCCGCCATTTTTTGAGCCAGGCGCTGATGTTGTCCACTGCCTCTTGTAAATTATCTCTTGCAACATTTATGTTAGTATTTTGTGAGACTAATGCTGTGTCATCGGCAAACATTGCAACTATTGCACTGTTCAGTGTTGGAATGTCATATGTGTATATGTTAAAGAATAGTGGTCCTAAGACTGATCTTTGTGAAACGTCGGCTTCGATATTTCTGGTTGATGAGTTAAATTTTGAATTTTCTTGTAGTTATGAAGGATTCCAGAATTTTGTATAGTATTGTTGGTAGTTTGAGTATTTTTAGCTTCTGTAGGAGTCCGCTTGTAAATGGTGTCCATCATGCCAAACACGATCGAAGGCTTGTGCTATGTCTAGGAAATAGATTGTTGTGTGTGATTTCCCTTCAAAACCCGTAACTATTGTCTCGGAAAATCATAGTAGCTGATGATTTGTGGAGTGGTGTGCGCGAAATCCGAATTGCATAGCAGGCAGAACATTTTGATCTTCTAGGAGTAATTTGAGTCGACCTTTTAATACTTTTTCAAAGATTTTGGAAAGACTCGATAGAAAGCTGATTGGTCTATAGCTAGTTACCAGTTTTTTTGTCCTTTCCTGGCTTATTGAAAACAATTATTGTAGCGTGCTTCCACGTTGTGGGAAAATATCCTTGGAATAGACAGGAATTCATAATTGTTGCGAGGTATGCTAAGCCTTTGCGTGGAATGTGCTTTAGTAGGGCATATGTGATTTGAACATGACCAGGTGCTTATCTACTAGGAATATTTTTTAAGTATTTTTTAAGTTCAGAGAGTGAAGTTGGTTTAATAGTTGTTGTGGTGATTGGGAGTTCAGGATGTATTGGAGTATCTTCGTTGTCGTCTTCATTTTTTTGTGGAGGGGAAATGGAGAAAACAGATTCGTAGTAATCTGCGAAAGCGGTACTATTTTGCTCGTCGCTGCAATATGTGATGTTATTTGCGGTGAGAGGTGGGATTGTGGTTGGGAGTCGAAGTATTCTTTTGGTTGCTTGCCACAAAGTTTTGTCGTGGGATTAACATTATAAGAGTTTATGTGTGCCTCTTCCAGTTGATTTTTTAAGAGATGGGTGGGTCTGTTTAATTCAGTTTTATACACTCTATCTTTAGTTCTTTGCCATAAGCGACGAACCCAATGTTTTCCTGTGATATTATTTAATATATGGTTTGGTGTCGTGTTGTTGTAATTGTTCTTATGTTTTGTTCGAGACACCTGTGCTGCTTGGGTGGCATTTATTAATGTTTCAGTCTAGTGTGCATTGTCGATGTCAGTAGTATTACTCAGTTTCATTATGTGTAATTTGTCATTTATTTCAGTTTGGTACCTTTGCCAGTTAATTTGATTGTATATTGGGGATTGTACCTTGGATAGCTCGGGTTTGTTTGATATTTTAATTATTACTGGGTTGTGATCGGAATCTTATTCTTTGATTACTGTTTGTGTTAGGATGGGATTTTGTAGATTTATATGCAGGGTGATATCTAGTATGTCTGGTCTGTGGTCGTCCCGGTAGGGGTAGTGTTGGTGCTGAGAGCTGTATGGTTTGATATAATAATATTTGTTGCAGTTTCGTCCCATTAGGAGTTGTGATATTGCAGCCCCAGTTTGTATGTTTGCTGTTTAGATCTCCTATTAGAATTGTTGGTGTTGTACTATTGAATGCTGTGGCTAGATCTTCGCTTATGATAATTAAGTTAAGGCATTGAGAAGCTGCTATGATTCTGAGTTTTTTTTTCTTGTTAATTAATCCAATTTTTATTTGTATCTCTTCAAGATTGATTAGTGGTGATAGTGGTATTTCGTGGTGTTTATTTCGTTTAGGAATATTGGAGGTACAATTTGCTCTTGTGCATTATTTTGAGTTTGGGTTTGGCTCGTGCCTTGATCAGAGTCTTTAGGGGTTAAGATTTGGAATCTGTGTGATGTTGGGATCTGAAATGGTGTTTTTTTTTTTTCTGAGTTTGTCAGTTGTGATTGGGCTGTTCGTTTACCTGCCTTATTTGTTTTGTCTTCGTCCGTGTTGTTGTCGCTCTCGTTGGCCTCCATTGGTGTATCCCCGCTCATGCTTTGGTTAGAAAACATTTTTTCTTTTAGATAGTACTGCAGGTTTTTTTTTCATAGAGAGGCCCTGTTGGCGTTGAACTTGTTTAACACAATTTTATGTTGGATTTTTGTTAATGACCACACTGTATATAAGTATTTTTATACACGCGCGATATGTATTGTTTTGGTTAGGACTAGTTGTAACGATATATTCATACGTTGGTTTGTGTCAACGATTCGAACGCTGTTTATTATATCTGTGAAGCATGTTTTACGGGCAATTTGCATAACAATATATAAATACATTTAATATTATCAGTGCAACGTTCACACGTTTACCCATGAGGTCACAATCTAATAACTTTAAACTAAATCGTAAGTCCGTTGAATCAGTATCTCAACTATACATGGCTTACAGTAGTATAATCTCGATTCCCCGGCATCTGTTCTTAACTCAAATTTGCCGTTAGAATGTTAGAATAAGAAGTGATATAGACCTACATATATGATAATGAATAATATATGAAACCATTATAATTATGTAACATAGTAAATTTTTTTGAAACAGTATAATGAAAGTGGCTGTATTGCAAAATATAATGCCGTATATATTAGAGATTGATTTATATAATATTATCCCTAAATAATGAGTAACAACCTATCTTACATATCCAAAAATATATATAGCAGGTAAGCTCAGCTAACCGGGATTTTCAGATTGTTGAAACCTTGAGCATTGAATGTTCTACCAATGCGTATTTTATGTATGTGCTAAATGACATATTTACCAGGTTCACATGACGGATTGAATACGGTAGTGAATTCGATATCGGTATTGAATCCACAAAAAACAAGGATTGAATTGACTCATTCCAGTCTCATTTTTAGTGGGACTGGATTGAAATGAGACATGCGCAGTATCGTGACAGCAGATGCGTCGATAGGCCATTTCAGAGGGGGTGCACGTACCTTCTCTGTTTAATACGCCCCACCTGTTTTTCCCAAAATGTATTCTTTAAATATAGACACCTACGGAATATTATCACAAATTCACATTTTGTGTGACGTAAGTGAATCGGTAAATTTTTGCGCCCCCTACGAATTGAAATCCTAACGACGCCCCTGATTGACAACTGTCATCAGCTGACGCAGCGCACCTATCGGGAATTTTAAAAATTTTCAATCGTATTTAAATTCAAATTCAATCCCGGACATATGAACACATGAGGAACATGGTAATTCAAACATTTATCATATGTTTTCCATAAAGAATTCTAATAATAACCATATTTTTAGAATAGACTGTACAATCTCATACTCATGAGCATTCCCCAGATAATCATAGATTCTCTTTGTTAAGTTTGTAAATAGAAAATAACCCATTTTATTTGTAGCGCAACCACGAATATAGCTAGAGTAATTGTGTACAAAATGGCGCGTTGGTATATAAGAGAAGTTATGGTATATACACACACAGCCACACACAATGAATAACGGTTGTGCCGTTAACGCGCTGACAGCGGTTTCGTAACGCCTCCTCTGCCCGGCCAGCCCGTGTCGTTTCTTTTGTAGCCGCTGCCGCTGTTGCTTTTTGCGATCGCTCCTTTAAGTCGTACATTTTAAAGTGACGCAAGGCTTTGTACAGAGGAGCGGAGAGTAACTGATAACCGCCCAAACACTGTAACCAACATTTTATTTAACACCCCACTGTTCTTATGTATTTATTGTTCTTCTGAATTGTCTGTGTAGATGTTCTTTAGATACAAAGTGAGTATGGCTGTGTTCAGTGAGTCGCGAACATACCAACAACACCCATTTTTATGGATATTTATTCGGTATATTCAATCTTTTGTTAGCTGAATATGTGTGTGTTGTATGTCTGTATGTCACGCATGTTTAACACGTTGTACAAAGTAACTGTATTGTTCGGTCGGATGTGTACTTATGTAAATTTCTTAAAATAAAAAATTATTTCACAGATATACGTTTCACTTCTTCCAGATTCCAATATATATATATATATATATATATATATATATATATATATATATATATATATATATATGTATATATATATATATATATATATATATATATATATATATATATATATATATATATATATATATATATATATATATATAGAACACTTAATTGTTTGGATCGTTCTCATGGTCACTTGTATAGGTTTTCTTGCGTAAATGACATCAAAATGCTAAAATCAAGTTGATTAGACATGAAGTGTCCCTAGTATGTATATGATAACTTAGATTATGTAAATAAGTAAAAGATCATGTTTTAAGCATCTATCCTTACAGCAGTCATTTTGTGAAATCACTAGCGACACCAACGTTAATTATGAATACCACATTACCCAAAACCTAGATATTTCTCATTCTTGTTGTCAAATAATAATAACACCGCTTTGTAAATATATTTGGCCCATTTGGTTAGATCCACAGTATCAATTTATCCCCGTCCTTTTATAATCCCATATTATTGGAGAGCATCCGAACCACCAACATCAGAAGATAGCACACGAAAAATGCAACAAGACAAAAGCAAAGACGTTGGTTGGATACTGGGATCCAGCAGTCGCACACGTGTGAGGGCCCGCATTTAGAGGCAGCCAGCAACACCAGTAGGGCGCAACAAGCAATTTCAATTTCCAGCGTAGTATGGCACCGACGCTGGTGCAAAACCAGTGAGGGTGATGGAACGGTCGACCCGGATCCGTGCTCGCTTTACGTAATACTTTCAAGCCGGAACGTGCGCCATACCAACGCTTACCGGAGAGCAGCCACTCGCCTTGTATGGTACACACACACACGTGAAGATAGAAGCCATGTTTGTATGTGAGTGTGTAAAATCACCGTAGTGATAGGTGAGGGACCGACTGCCCCTGTCGCATCAATCACGCAACCGATGGTATGCCTGACCGGGATTTGAACCTGGCACAGATTGAGATGCTCTTTACATCAGCCACGCGTGAAACCAGCGAAAAATATTTGGGATAAAATTAACAATCACTATCTCGTTTCCTATAGCTATATAAATGGGATATAACCAGTATACATATATGTAGATATGATATTATTTAAGTTTAAAAATAAATAAATGATAAAGATCCGAAGCAAATTTTCTTAATAATAGAATAATTAAAGAAAGGTCATTTAAATAAAAAAGCAGATGCAATTAAAAATAGTATGACAGTCAAATGTAATGGCAATATTCTTCTATTAAACATGTTAGGAATGTTCACTAATTTTAGGTATCGATACCATAATAGTGACAAGGTTTATTATATTCTTCGATTTGGAAAAATCAACTTGACACTTCAGAAATTATAAGGTATTATTTCAGTACAGCATTAAAATTTAAAGCAAATGTTTTAGTAAAAATATTACTTGAGCTGCTCATTTCAGACGTATTGTAGCGGACACGACTTGTGAGCAAATTTTCGAATAACAATTTAAGAATTGTTCAATGTTCAATTCGCCTTATACTTTTTTCAACACACCATATTCTATGTCGGAAGCGTCTCAGTACAGTGTCTTCTTCTGTCCTGCAGTGCAATATTATTTGATATAAACAACTCACCGACACCAGCAAATTTCTTCAGATATGTAAATTGTAAATGTCTGGCTACGTTCTCCAATCACACAATACAGACGACAGGATATCCTGTTCAACAATCGCCCGAACACTACAAAGACATACTATATATACTTATGTTAGATTACTCGCAGCAGGCGAGGCCAGGACAATAACAAAACAACAACAACAATTCTACATAATCTGTCCGTTCACATCAATAGATGATTCGTTTATTCATTCGTTGACAGCTATTTAGCATAACAACAAACACATCGAATTGTTGGTATCACGATACTGCTGCATTCATTATATTGTCAATGGATATTTTAGTCAGGATAATTTTAAGGAACGTCGATAAACATCGAATTTCAATTATTAACCACAATATTCGGGCATATAGAGGTTCACGTCAACCGTGTGCTGTTCATTACAGTCAGGTAGCCAAAATTGACACCAAAAGCAAAATGTTTCATACCAAAGCAGAAACGCTTACAATTATATGTAAATTTACAAATTAATATCATCTTGAATTTTCTCCGATTAAACGGCAACGAAAAACCGTTTTCTGATATTTTTCCCTATGATATGCTTCTCCTGCAGCATATTGACATCCTAAAATCGTAAATTAAATTATTGTAATTAAATTATTGTAATATATATTTGCGAAAATCAAAATACGGTTTCACGAATAGTCAATTATACGTGAATACTAACCATTTCTATAACTTTTAACTAATATTCCGCAAAATGTATAAAACGGTATCGCACACTGAAAGAAAAATATCTTGTGCTCTCAACTAGAACATACAGTTGAAGTAAATCTAGTTGCATTAACCAGAAAATGGTTGACTTATACAGAGTGCATAGTAACGTTAGATATGTAGTGTGGTTGCCCCAACAATGTCAATCTAGTTGAGGCAATCTGGTTGCAGCAACCAAATCAGTAATATATAACGAAAATATAGAACGAAAATTCACTATAAAATCTAGTTGCAGCAACCAGATTTCTGGTTGCTACAACCAGTCCTTTCTTTCAGTGCATCATTTATTGAAATATTTCTTTAAATTGATTAATAAAACTGTTACATTTTCAAGCATTATCTTCTGCATAAATATTCAAATTTGCATATATATTTTCATACGATGCCGTGTAGATTAATCCCATTAAAAACTATGTAAAATTAAAATAACACTAACTTTGATAGAATCTAGTATATTAGAACAGAATTTTCTCAAAACCGACGTGACTTATACATTCTATTATGGTTTTGAGCATACAAAAATACATTGCATACCGTATGACGGAGAGTTTGTCGACTGCATACAAGATTGCTTAACTTTGTTGAATTTCAGAGGTACGTTCCAAAACCTTACACAAGTTTTAGAGTAAAGAGTTAATTCTCGGAGTAAACTTCTAAGCGTTCCAAAACAGTTTTAATTAATTAAGAGTAAATACTTTCCAATCTACGAGAACTACGTACTATTTGAAAAATTTAAAGTAATGTAGTTCCCTTCTTTTAAAATATCAAATTTCCTTTTCATCGCACTTTAAAACATATCTTTATCTAATCCAAACCATTATGTATAAAAAAAATTATAAGATAATCATTATTACAAATAATATAAATATGCAGTTTAACAGTGATTTCTTTATTAATCTTTAACATAATTATTATTTCTAATAAGTTCTTGGCCAACTAATTAGCAGTTACATATGTTAAGCAACAGAATATGCAAAACTTGATTTGCATGTTTCTCTATCCACTAGTAGATGATCATAAAAAATGGGTTGTGACCAACGCTGGACTTTCTTTTACGTAGTTTTCATCAATATTTATTGATTATATAAATATAATATTAGGAAATAATAATCCAACAGAAACAATATGAAAACCAAGCTTACCTTATATAAATGAATGGGTTGAAAATTATACGAATACCAATTTGTAATGGTTATGAAGTACTAACTATCAAAACTAACCAATTCTCTAGAGAAATATTCTGAAATATTATTTATGTAATTCAGACCATTTTGTTTTCTTGTCGAAATGTTGACAGGCGCAGATGATCCGATTAATTAAGCTACATTCAAATCCATGACAACGTAAACAAGAATCTTAAAATTTTCGGTAGCGGTTTTCTCGTAACTGGTACATTTATTGAAGAAACTTTTCAAACAAAAGTTGTGCGAAATATTAATATCTTTCATTATGAACGAAGCTATTTTTGTCGTAAGTGCAGCCGTTCTAGTAATATTGGAGATAGAACAAAAAATTCATAGAGTAAACATGCACTGCCGGTTTGAATATTATTTTCAAAAATAGAAGGTGCACAACTAGACCATATACAAGTTTTAAGTTTGAAGTCTCATAATTTTACGTTGGACAGTTTCGGCTCTAGAGCGTTCAAATATACACACACACACACGCACACACACACACACACACACACACACATACACACACAGAGAGAGACGTCACTCCGAAAATAGTCACATTCGATTCAGGGAAGCTCAAAACGTGTATATCCGTTGAAATCTCGAGTTCGTTTTTTTGGTGATCCCTATACTTACTTATTACACTGTAAAAGAAAGTAAAAACTATGTATTAAGTTTAGTAGATCGTCCTTTTTCTTTAAAATTTTATTTTTATATAGTAGCCTAGCATACATTTTTAAATGCCGAACGTAGTACTTTCATGAATCTCATAACAACATGTATTTATTTTAAATATTATAAACTTTATTTAATGTACATTCAGCTTTCAGCATAAGATGATTTAAAATTAATTCAAGGCAAGTCCTACCTTACCTTTAATAACAATAAGAAAACTGTGAAGAAACATATTTTCAATTATTAATTTCCCTAATATCTTCATGATGATGGCTTGGATTACGCAAATAATTGAAAATTGAGACAGCTCTTACTTGATTTTTAAATAATTTATCGCGGAAATTAACAATAGCAATTCACTAATAAACCACCACAATATTTCACGTATATAAACATGTTGAAATCATGTTTTCTTTTTATATATAATTCAACTTATTTTCTGTAATCTCCAGTCGCCAAATGACGCTTTGCGAAAGAAATATTTAGTATCAACCCCAATTTTAAGATATGCGCTGGTATGTCGGCATAGAACGCTTGACTAAACAAACTTTTTATTTAATTTAAATCAGAAACAAATTACGTATTTGCGGTCACTGAAATATATTTCAATTTATAGTTTATACTAAAAGCGAAGTTTAATTGAATTAAAATTGGGCGAAAAATTTTCTAACAAGCTTTTTTATAAATGCCCAGTACTATATTTCATGTATGTTAATAGGCGATTGCTTGTCTTTGGGCTTTGTATTTGCTTGCCAGTGCTACAAACACGTACGAAACGTCTGTCGCTGCAAAATATCAACCAGTCGATAAGTCAGAATGCTTTTCTTACCACTTCCACTATACCGACAGAGACGAAATCGAATGAAATATTTCGGATATATTTTACAGATGTTGTTTTTGTTAAAAACAAAATGTATATTTATCATTTAGGACCGGTTGTTCCACTTTCAGTTAAAATATAATCTTCTGATAAGTCATGTTTGGGTTGCTCCACTTTCAGTTAAATATTACCAAAGGGATAAATATTTATTTTCTTCAAGATAGCTAACTGCCACTTTAACCACCAGTTACCAGATTTATCAAGAGAATAACTTACCGAATGCGCTCGAATGAAAATTCGAAGTATAAAGCCTGTTCTACAATATACAAGTTTCATACTAGAAACTAGTACAAGTTTTAATACTAGAATCTAGTATGAAACTTGGGTAATGTAAATTAGGCAAAATCACATAAAATTTTGTGTACTAGATACTTTTTATAACTAGGTCTGGTCCTATTTTCCATCCAAGTTCGATACTATTTTGGTAGATACCAACTTGAAACAAATTACAGGCTTTGACGATTAATAAAATTTATATTTGTTGTCAGAAGAAATAATCAAAACGTTAATTAATTTATATGAAATTCAACCACTGTTGTATAAGGTATAATCTTATAATAAAAATAAGAGTTATATATTTATGATATTTTGTATTATCACAACAAAATTAATTATCTGCACTTAAAGTGGCATTCACTTTTTGCGGATTCAAAAAACTTTTTTTTTTTTGCAGAATAGGACACTTTGAAGTGTTGACTATAGGTTTCTGAAGCCGCTTTTCGAAATTCGAGTTGGAAATATGTGAAATTGCGATTTAAACAAAACAATGTTTTTCCTCAAACACGGCGTTTCGCGCGCGTCAGTCTGAAGTTGAAACTTTAAACGCGTTTTTCTCGAAACCATATTTTTTAAATCGCGCGGTAGAATATCTCGACAACAAATTAACCGATTTAACTCTTAATAAGCGCATCTTAAAGGTAATAAAATTCTCTAGGAGTTGAATCTCGACGAAGTGTGTCCGACAAATGTTAATATTTTTTAAGGCCCGCCAAAGGAAAAAAAAAGTGGCAAAAAATAACTTTTTTCGTACGATGGTCGCCATTTTGCTAATTATGGTCCAAATGGACAACCCGAGGGTGAATTCCTAGACAATTTAATATACTTTAAAACCCCTTTTTTTTCAAACAACTGGGATCAGAGTTATGTTACCGCGCGCCTAAATTGAGCTGCCCACTTTGGACCTGGACATCTTGGCCGGGGCTGAACGTACCCGACTTTAAAAAATACATTATTAAAGAGAAAAGTTGAATAAATACGATACAAAAAACCGCGTGCGAATATCTCAAACGTACCCTGAGAAAAAAAAAGTTAAAAAACAGCCTTTTTTTTGTGCTCAAAAGGTGAATGCTACTTAAACCCATGTTACATAAACGTTTCCTTAGTAAAATATTAATATTGTTTCATGATAATGGTGCAATGAATTTAAACCACAATATAGTATATTACATTTGCATGTATTGAAAACTAAGTATCTAAATACTAAGATCGGTAACCATCATTCCAAAAAGATCGTAATAAACCAAAAGCAATATGAAGTAATTTTGTGGACATAAAATATCTATGTATTGTTTATAGATTATATAAGTAATCATAATATTATTCAATAATTCCAGATGGTGGTGTATATATATATATATATATATATATATATATATATATATATATATATATATATATATATATATATATATTAGAATGGTTCTTATATGAGCCAAAAAAAAAATAATTATTTTTGGAATTTTTGGTGGGGCACTATCTCAGGTTTTTATTTATTTAATTATTGATATATATATATATATATATATATATATATATATACGTTGCCGGTCAAAAAAACTTAACGGATGGGGAAAAAAACAATTTTTCGACATGTTATTTGAATATATATATTTCTAACATATTTAATGCAAGTCATTATGATAAAATATAGATCTTTAAATATTGTACGCGTGATGATCGGGTGTGTTTTGTTTTTAATCGGTATGGAACAATATCAAACCTGAGTCATTGCAAATACTCATCGAGAGAATGCCTTGATTGTGAGCTGCTGTCATCAAATCGTAGGGTCGTCACTTTGATGAATAACACGTTTATGTGTATTTTTGGAATACTATCGATTTCTTATATTCATATCGTTAAAATGTGTTAGATACATGTAGATACTTCAGTGAATTATATTTTTGCATAAGTTGTACAAACATAATGAAATAAAATATGTATTATACAGGAAATGAGACTATAAAGTCGAGATATTTATTTTTTCCCCATCGGTCAAGTTTCTTTTGGCCGGCAATGTATACGAGGCATTAAATATATATTTTTTTGAAATATTAAAATATATGAAATTATAAAAAATAATGTACTTCCCGATGTGTGATTTTTTCAGAAATTTTGGACAGTATGTCTCGGAGCTATTACACATTAAAATTGCAATTTTGCGCGATTTGGTTTTTTCTTTTCATTCATATTTTAACCAATAAAAATGATATTTAGACGAAAATCTCCAATGCAATGTTTGTTGCAAATATGACAAAATAATAAACATAATATAGTTTGAGTATTTTTTTGTTATGTTTTATTACCAGTTTAATTATTAAAAAAGTATTATCATAGCGACTGTAAAAAAATTATAAGTGCTCACTCATCATAAAAGTTAGCAGTATTCATAAAGTAGAGCTCATGTAAATTTGAATTTGGGCCTTAGCCGTAATCAAACAAACATTGTTTTGTACGGTATCCACAAGCGCTGGCCATACCATAATCTATTTGGATTCAGAGCGACGAGATAAGTTCTATTAGTAAAGGAATTTTTTTTATCTAAGAAATAAACAGAAGCACAAGGAAATGCTTTGGCTCTTCTGTTCGTTGTATGGCAAGCTACATATAATCTATGTCACTACTGTAACCCATAAATCACGAAGCAACGTTATGGATATTCTATGCAACGGAATTTATTTGCTTTGCTCCCGAGGGAAGTGCGAGGTATTGGTCAATTGGTTTTTAGGTGCTCGTTTATTTTCGACATAGTTCGGGTAACTGGATATAGTAGTTCGTGTCATCGGATGCATCATTCTGATTGATGTTCGGGAAATTGTTTTGAAAATAGGAATGTAATTTTTTCAAGCGCACCGGTCGCATATTTCTGGTTTACGTTGGATTACTGATTGACTATTACTCACGTCATGCATTTTAATCGTTTTTGCGGATTTAGCGTTTTTATTTTAAACTGCCCACAGATTATTTTTATATCCGGTTATTGTTTCAAGTGTCGTTAATTAATTTGAAATATTTTTAGGTCATATAACTAAACAGTGTTTTGCCCGGCAGTCGATATGATTCTTTGCTCAAGATATGGGTGTTTCTTTCCCTCTCCAATATATATATATATATATATATATATATATATATATATATATTTATATATATATATATATATATATATATATATATATATATATATATATATATATATATTGTGATCGTATACATTTTAAGCTAGCCAATACAACACGGTTTATGTTATTATATGATTAAGGTCTATTTACAGCGATTTACTTAGTAGTTCTTCTCAAAATTTACAATTAACTATCCAGTTTGCTTCATAAAAAACAATGTTATCGTTCAAAGCAACAACATTTTAAATGAATGCGTAAATTTGGTCACTGTGAATGCTAGCATTGTTTGTCATAAAACAAACGAGCGAATTATTTGTAATTTCTAATCTTAATTACAAATTGGCTCGCTGTAAATGCAGCATTTCAGTTAATTTTACTTATAGTATTAATTATATTTTAAAATAACTCACCAAAGAAGGAATTGTTTCAAAGAAATTTTCATCGTACCTGCAACAAAAGCATAACTAATTAGTTAAAAAGCAATGAGATAATTTCGTACAAAAACAAATAAGCCGTGATATTTATAGACCTGCATAATATGTCAGTCCAGCTTCTCTCTTCTAATTAAATTTTATGGATAATTTCTAATTGTTCCGATAAGCTGTAGGCATTGGTGCCAGCAACTCCTTATGTTATAAAATATCAATTTTGTTGTCTTATTTTTTTACTTTCTTGTCCATTAAATTGAAATTGTGCAGAGGCCCAAGATTAACCTAACGCCTTTTAATCTAAACTTAACCTAACTTATTAGCGGGTTAAAAATACAATTGAATAGTTAAAAGCTTCTTCACGTCTTAGTTACCATGACAATGTGTTCCAAATTAATCTATGATCTTTACTTGTAATTAGTCGAATAAATTGAACAGTTGTGTTCTTGGCATACGACAATTTCGGTAGGAATTCATGGTACCCAACCTGCATCACTTTACTAGTCAATTGAAAAAGGAAACCATAATGTAGATTTAGTGCAAATAAAATGTCTAGTCCGAATATAGTTATTTTATCGAGTGTGTGGATATCTGTGTTTTTGGACTAGTGTAGTATTGCGAGTGATACTGTTCGATAAGTTCGCGGCGATGCGAAGGTTGCCAAGAAGTCTGTCGCTGCTCTGCTCCACTCTGCTCAGCCGTATTGCGACATTTTTAAATGAAATGCTTCGCTGCAATATGCCAAATTGCTTTCCGCCAACCATCCGACCACGGGCAATGCTATCTCCTCATACTCTTACCCACCAACTCTCGCAATTCACTTCTTTCTATAAGCATTTTTTACCAACATTGCTAATTCCACGTGTGTGCGGTTTCGCCAAATTAAGTAAATTAATATGTTTTCACATTACATTGTACGTAGTGTTAAAAAGAAATTATTGCGCTCACAAAAAGAATCGACCTAGGAATTTTAATCGCATGTGTGTGTGTGTGTACATCTGTTTGTATGTATGTATGTGTATGATCTCTACAGGAAAGGAAACCTTCTACTTCTGAAAATGATATTTCCATCGAAACTGTGCCTGAATCCCGCCTTGCAGAATGCCACCAAACTTTCAATTTTTTTCGCATTCTACATATTTTCCTAACACCTACAAACATCATAACAATTGGTTTATATTATATAAAACAATTATTTTTTTGTAAATTGTACACCCTCTGATTAATACGAAAATTTTATCAAATGGTTGGAAATTGCTTATTCTATAAATTTCTTAAGTTATTAGTTACTAAACTACCTATTTAATATGACTATAAAAAAAATTTTGGTGTGTTTTTTGCATTATAAGATACAGCGTGTATCGATTGTATGTGCACAGAAATTCCAATGTTGCGCTATTAACCAGATTATGATCTCCCCCTTTGTCCTGCAAAACTAAACCGGTTCGCGAGCTTCCTAAATGGTTTGAAAATGATTATTTTGCCCGTTCGTTCGACACACGACTGGGTCACGTTTACATGATGGTTTTTCTAGTGAGCTGGTTATGAAGGTACCTCGTGATATATGACGGAGTGTATGTTTGTAGGTACAGATTTTTACATGATAACGACTGGCAATAAAGATTACAGGATTATTGTTAGCTGGCTGAATTAAGTTCGATATTTGTTGAGGTTAAGCACTGAATTAAAAAAGAATTAAGTTTTGATCATAGTTCTGTTTTCAATCCAATTAAATGTCACTATATTTAATAGTGCTTACCGAACAGATAGATAATAAAGTATTACGGTAAAAATGAGTTAAATTGAAGACGAGAATCTAGCAAATTTGTAGACAAAATATTGTCTGCTAGTCTATTCAACCATGATCTCTGGATTTTGGTTTGCCAGGAAATGGAGTCAGTTATTTAATAATATATTATTTCCACTTCTCAGCGTATTGACACTAGATGTGTCATCATCAGGAATTTGTTACTCATTAATATAAAATGTATATGTACCAATTGTTTATGAATATCTAAATTAAAATAAGATAATACCTGTCGTATACATTTATGTGAAAACCAAATGGAAATAAATCTTTAAGAGAATGATGAAATATATATCGTACATGTATATCGTATATGTATATCGTATATGTATATCGTATATGTAAAATTGTCTTTATACTACATAAAAAAAAAGTATAAACATTTACTAGTGAAAAAATATTCGTTTCATAATTGAATATTATGTTTTTGTATACATAATTCCTAAGGAGAGTATTGTAATAATGATATTTTCCGAACTCGAGATTATAATGGAAATATATTTATATATATATATATATATATATATATATATATATATATATATATATATATATATATATATATATATATATATATGTTTCCCCGAATTGATCTCAACTATTTTCGAGATTATAATGGAAATATATTTATATATATATATATATATATATATATATATATATATATATATATATATATATATATATATATATATATATATTTCCCCGAATTGATCTCAACTATTTTCGAGATGACGTCGGTGTGTGTCCATAACTCTTAATCCTATCGAAGAATAGAAGAATTCTAAACTAAAGGCTTTTTGCGTTGTAAAGTATCCATCATAAAAGAAACTATTTCTGTATTTCTTCGAAATGTAGACAATAATACAGTATAAAGTAAAGTGATGAACGAACATCATTGCGAAAAGTATTTGTATGGCGAATACCTGAAAAGATCAACTATGCAAACATTTGGCGTGTTTCGACATTTTGAACGGATAAGAGATGAATTCAAACATGAGATGTATGCAATTTAAAGTACGTGATGCACATACTATACAATATCATAAAATAGAATCAATTTGATTGAAATATTTGTGCATGTCGTCGATGCATCTATCTGTTTCATCTATGTGTATGCTTCAATACACTTACATGTGTGTGTGTGTGTGTGTGTGTGTTTGCGTTGCTAGATACGTACGTAACTCGTCTGGTTTGCTATGCATAATGCATTCCATTCGTGCGGATCTTGGATGTAAATCAGAGGTGCTGAGTAGAGTCTCTTCCGGGAGCCTCAGGGGGTCGCCACGGCTAGGCCACATCAGCCACAGCACACTGGGACTAACATGGAGACGCAACCACTTAATTACGCGCTACCATATCTCTTCTATTCTCACGCTCAACCAATATCAAACTCTGCGAATGGACACTTTATCGAATTATCAAATTACATTTAATATCATTGGCCAAAATCATTGTTAAAAAGCTTTACCTGTCATACATGATCTTATGCTACCATTGTATCATAGAGTAAAGCATTGTACGGAACATTTTAATATAAGAGCTAGAGTGACCTTCACTCGACTTTATGGTCCTTTCACTATCATAATACTTTCGTTGGTGGGCACTTGGACACCATATATGTTAAAAACAAATATTTTCAAAGATGAATTATAACTAAATAGTACATTTTTCGAAAATACAAACGTTGCTAAATGTTTTGATTACACACTTATATTAACTCATGCTTTTTCCGAGATATAGAAAAAGTAGCAAGAGTTTTCTGCTTATTCCGGTCAAAATATAGTTTTCAAAAATATTAGGTGCACACCCGAGCCATATATTAATCAGAAGTTCAAAGTTTTATAATTTATCCTTCAACAGTTTTGGTTCTAGAGCGTCCTCACGCCGAAATACTCAGAATGAAACACACACACGTCAATCCAAAAATAGTCTGATACGATTCAGGGATGGCGAAAACGTGTATTTCCGTTAGAACCTTGAGTATGAAAATTTTAATGATTACAATATTTTCTTTTAGAGTTCGGCCAATAAGGTAAATATTAGTCGATGCATATTTGCACAAATAATGCCTGGTAAATATAGTGATATTTACTATTTCATTACATTCGGAGATATATATAAATAAATCTTTTATAAGTTGGTCACTTGCTCAGAAACTACGTAAGAACATGCGAAATTTCATATGATTTTCAAGGAAAACTCATCTAAATAACAATTCTGATATGTAAGAGTATCTTCATCTAACGAAAGTGCGTCTTTCGTAGATTTCACAGCCCGTAGCAACAGCAATATTGTGTGCTGTGGTGTTGCATCAAATGAACACCGCCGTGATTCCATATCGAGTATCACACGTACTTGGTAATAACATCTCATCACATGTGTGCACAACGTGTTTCCAAGTCAGTTATTACGACGGCAAACGAATCATTTTCCCCATACAACAGCAGCGAAATTGATCGATTTTTCATTAGACTACACACATTTGCGCTATTGTTGCTCTTGCTTGGGATGCCACTGAACACACCGCAACAGATCATTAGTATGAATTGTGAACCCTGTAACGTCGTGATCTTAGTAGAAAAGAAAATGATCTTCAGGTATTGCTTATTATACACAGGTTATCAGCTCTATTCAGTAATTTTTAGCGTAGCCGCTAAAGTTAAGGTCAACGTTAAATTATTAACGAATATTTTTAACGTGCTTTCCTATTTGGTAAAGCACAAACGCTAAAATATATAACACACAAATCAGCAGCACTAAAATTATGATATCTTCTAACAACATTGAAATATAATGAGGAATCTTTCAACGATAATAAAAAATCTATGTGCTTCTTATCTTATTTTTTAACAAGTATTTTTATTGTGTTTACGCTTAACGGATTACATACAGAATTAACCAGTATGGATGCATACCGCTAGCTTACAAATAATACTATTTCAGTACCACTTATTCCTCGTACGGTATTATAATAGTTCAGTCAAATTAGTCAAATATAATGTAAACTGCGGAAATAATCAAAGAAGGTAATAATTTGGTACAAACGATCCTTTGTTGGTTATAAAATGAACGATTCTTTAAAGGATTATAAGACTATAATAAATTACCATCAGCTTGAACAGGGGAAACAATTTGTTTATTTAAGTTGTATGTCTTCTAGTGATGGTAAGATTGATTGTTAGATTGAAGAAAGAGTATCTGCAGTAAGATTTTGGAAGCATTAGAAATGTTCGCTAGGAATACTAGTATATCTAAGGATGCGAGATTTTGTATATACAACCGTTTGTTGGTGCTAACATTAAGACGAAGCATAATATTAGAGTCACTGCAGTAGAAATAGGGTTCTTGAGAGGTATTTGTGGTGTAATACGAAGAGACTGAATCAAAATGCATGGGTGTATGATTAGTGCGATATTGAGCGAAGTATCGTACGTAGAGTGGTTGATGGACAAATGCGATGGTTTGGGCACGTCGAGAGAATGTCGAATGAAAAATTAAGAAAAAAGATTTATATGGGTGATGCAAATAATGCAAGAATGCGGGGTCGCTCCCCAAATAAATGAATAAATATGGTTGAAAATGAATTGAATGGAAGTCATGTCGTGAGAGCAAGCGGAACAATACGGCGTATATGAAAGAATTAATGAGAGAAAATGAAGCGCGCAAAGTCTGCAAGGAAAGAGATTGTAAGAATGTGATTGTAAGATTAAAAAGGGCTGTCTGTCACCCCAGTCAGAAGGGCGTGACGCTTTGTATGTATGTTTAAATGTATATAAGTCAGTTTTGCAAGTATTGGTCTTAAATTACTACTAGGACGTATATCGCTCACTCGCTGGTTAGAACAAATTTGCAACTCTATCGAGAGAGACCGAGACATTTTTAGCTCGTCGTGCGATAGTACAAGACAGCTATAGTGTATGGACATGTGTCTAAAAATCTCGGATCAAAAAATTTTACTAACAAAAAGTGTCTGGCTCGTCTCCCTGATTACGAAAATGTATATATCTTATATCATTGGATTATGTCGCTCGCTCATCCGTAAGACGCATTTTGTGGGCCTACCTTCATTGTATCGGGCCGATTTTAATGATACTTGAAATATATATATATATATAAGTATATATATATATATATATATATATATATATATATATATATATATATATATATATATGTATATATTTATATATATATATATATATATATATATATATATATATATATATATAAATTCCACGTTGCATTTTTTATCCAATCGTCTGTACAGGTCCAAAATTATAGGGGCCCAAATTCGGAACCCTCTTAAATACTCCTGTTAGTAAACATTTAGATTTTTTAGAATTTTTAACTAAATATTCTAAGATATTTTTATGTATAAAATTTTTGCAAATTGTGAGCCCAGGGGCTATAAAAATTAAAAAAAATGTATTATACATTTCGTTGCTTGGAATGTTAGCATTGCTTGTCATAATACAAACTAGATTACTATTTGTATTTTCTTATCGACGCAGCTTAAATATCGTAACAAGTTTTGTTTTTACACTTTGTCTGTAAAATGTGCTGGGGAGATAATATTCGCATATGTTAAAAATAGCATGTACTCAATAAACAATTTAAAGTCCCTGGGTTGTTCTAAAGATTTAAACATCCCAATGGTGACGTTGCCGATATTTGTACTAGAAACATCCCAATGACGTAACAGAATGCTAATGTCGCTTTCGGTTACTTAAATACAGAACATCTATAAAACGTCCCAGTTGAACATCATGGATACGACGTTACGTGAATATTATTAAGTTCAATTTGAAACATAAATAGAATATTTTTGGGACGTCTTTTTATATATTTAGTAATGTACTGTAGGACTAATACTGGAACTAGTTGACAAGGTACCTGAACCGTTCTTTAATAATTTCTGAAGGGATGTAGGATATATTATATATATTATTTAATAAATAAAAACAAAAAATTTGCGAGGGATCCTTGTTTATTAATATTTGTGATAAAATAAGTCACATATATGGTATAGATTTATATAATAAAATTAAAGCATATTTCGATATAATTCTATTATATACTAGGGTCACCCGTGAGCACCGTGTACCCATATGGTACACAGAATATAGGTCAGTTTTGACTGGTGGAGAATTTTCTCAGATATAAAAATAAGGGATTACACGGTTTTTTCTTTAGTTTGTATAGCAAATCTAAATAAAATTAAATATTAATAATTTGATATGTTTTTCCAGTCAATCAGGTATCTAAATATGTTTGAATTAACCCTTCAAGATTTTGTGTATTATATAATTTATAAATTTATTTACTTCATCTATTTGTAGTTAAATATATTGTACAATGCACATTTAATATTATTTAATAATTTTATGCATGGTTTTATTAATTTTAAAATTATAGAATATAATAAAATAATTAAAGTTGCTATTCTTGTTAATAATCATTATTTGCATAAAAGTATGAAATTAAAAGAATTCATTCTGATAACAAAGTCGGGAAAAACGCGGTAACTTTGAAGTACTACTTGATGGCACTTCGTATAGTAGGTGCGGTGTTCAATGAAGTTAGTAAGCTAGCAGCTTTGCGTAGCAGCAGCGAAATATAATACCCCATTGAACGCCTGTTTCCCGCCAATTTCGCTAATTTTTGAATACGACATCTGCCCTTGGTTGAAGTTTATAGTTTGAAGTTACTATATTTGTCAACGTGAATAAAAAGGTTGTGTTATCCGAATTTCAGAATGACGATGCAACGTCAATAATAGTTGTACAACTGGTAGACCGTATTCATTTGCAGAAACAAATAACAAATACTGTATTAATACATAAAAATACAGAAGATGTTTATGTTGATTTAATAAATAGATGGGTTTTGCAATTTTTAATTATTAAAATAAAACACAGCACCTAAATTGACAAATGTACCTTAGTTATAAAATATGTTGCTGCTAGCAGATGTTAGTGAAAAAACCGGCGCTAGCTTTGCTACATCTTCAAAAATCTAATTTTATTCCATAATTTGTCTATTAATATTAAATGTTGTAACTGCGATATTATTGGGAACTGAATAATACAAACAATGTTTTGAACATTTGTACACGTACATTAAAACGGTCTCTGTTTTCTAATTGAATCAGTTATTCAAAAGATATGTGTATAGCACACCTATTTGCACAACATTTTCAATGATTTGACATTCGATTCGTTATTAATTTTACTTTCTTTTACAGAGTAATAAGTAAGTATTGTAATCATGAAAAATTTCGAACTCGAGATTTCAACGGATATACACGTTTTGACCTTTTCTGAATCGAATGTGACTATTTTCGGAATGACGTCTGTCTGTCTGTGTGTGTGTGTGTCTGTGAACGCTCTAGAGCTAAAACTGTAGAACGAAAAATTATGAAACTTCAAACTTAAGCTTTGTATATGCCCAAGATGTGCACCTCCTATTTTTGAAAACAATATTCAAACCGGAAATTTATGTTTACTCTATGCATTTTTTGTTCTATCACCAATATCACTAGAACGGCTACACTTACGACAAATATAGTTAAATTCATAATGAAAGATATTAATATTTTGCACAACTTTTGTTTGAAACATTTCTTCAAAAAATGTACCAGTTGCGAGAAAAATGCTTAAGGGCGAGCTTTGCGCGTTGGTGCGTTTTACGCGTACCAAATCTTGTTTTTTTTAAATTATTTATTGTTTGTAATATATGGCCTTATGAGAACATTATACGCAAAATGTTTCGTAAATATGAAATATTTTCGTAATTTAAAGAATTTAATATCTAACCACAACCAGCATAGTTAACGTTTGCTCCCCGGAATTGCAAATATTTAAAGACTCATTTATTAAACAACGCACCTATGGGTCCAGCTCGCCTTATAAGTAATGCGATGCTAGCAGTTATCTAGTCATCAATAGATGGCTTTACAGTTTATTATTATGCTCGCTACTTGTTTTTTTTTTTTCAAATTGTGAACCCATAGTTCATAATAATTAAAAACAATTATTTTTTTAATTTTAATGCCAAGCGTATCTTACCTAAGGCGAGCTGGACGCATTGGTGCATTGTATGTACCGAATACCACAGCTCTTCTGTACTTGTCAATGTCTCAAATCGCCATAAATATTAAAAATCGTGAATACGTAACTATAATGTAGAAACATTATAATGACTAGTTTCATTAACAGAATGTGATCACATAATTATTGAATGTGTGTGTTTATGTCGAAAAACTTGATTTTTATAAATTGAACCAGTCCTATAGTTATAATGAACATTTATAAACAGTATTGAAACTTCGAGCTAGCAGTCGGATGTGTTCCAGTTCCAGTCGAGGTATTATTTACGATATCGATATCGAGGTAAAATCGACGATTTAAAAGCGCTAATTGTTAACCTATTGTATTCCTATACCCAAATAAACAAACAGCAATCTTTACAATGTGTCCGTTCTGTTTTGTTGTCCTGAAACATTTTCCCGCGTGTCCTGTGGGACGAAACACAGGACACTTTCTTTTTCGTCATCGTCAGGTTCTTCTTCGTTGAATCGTGCTTCAACGAAGTCCGTTCTGTATGCTATGTGTGGTATGCTGTGTGTGGTATGCTGTGTATGGTATGCTTTGTTTGGAATGCTGGTGTGGTATGCTGTGTGTGGTATGCTGTTGTGGTATACATGGGAATGATTGCGGTTTTAAGGCCACTTATTTCAGTTACAACCGAATTTGATCGAACACTTTGTAATGATTGCTCAAAAATATTTCCCAAATCCCAACTTCTAATTATTAAATTATGTTTTCAGGTCTACAGTAGGGCCCTACGAGTATTTAATTTAATTTAATTTGTATTAATATATATTATTATTTTACAGCTAATAAGTATCAGGGGCGGTCGCCGTTTCTTTTTCAGGTCTACAGTAGGGGGCCTACGAAAATTTCCCGCTCCTGAATACTATTTAATTTGTATAATTATTTACAGCTGTGTATGGTGCACCAAATGTTTGAACTTTAAGGGGTATTCACACTTATGTAACTGTTTGCAAACCAAAGGTACTCAAAATACTCAGTGGCCCCGTATGATCTCCTGCTGGAGTATAAAATCATATCGTCGCGCGCAAAAAGACCACAGAATTTGGGTATTCCGAGGTTGGAAGAAACAAACTCTTACTTAAGTGTTGAATAAATGGAATTAAATGTAATAATGGGCACCCAACGAGCGACGAATAATAATTCGCACTGTAGTAACGTTGCAATCAAAGGTACTCGTTCACCAGTTGGCGGCCGGCAGCGCTTCCTGTACTGATCCAAGTCCTGTAAGTCCTTGGTTAAATGAACTTTAAGTTCGATCGCCGTGCGTATCCTTAAATGGGTTAGCGTCGTTGAGGCGTCGACTAGATCAGAAGAAGCAGGGGGTCTGTTCGGTGGGGCTCGCGCGATAGTTAAGTCCAAGTCTGCGGCGAGTACTCGCGATTGCAACTCTTACTAAAGTGACGAATTTCAGGGGGGAGGCGGGTCCCTGCCGACGTGGAACCGACCTTGTCGAGGTGGCAGGGCTTAAGCATCAATCACTATTAGTCATTGCAATTCAAATACTGATTGATGCAACTAACAGGTTTCATAAAAATCACTTCTTTTTCTTTCCAAAAACTACATTCCAAATATTGATTTTGAATATTCAATTAATAGTATAATAAACATTTTGTTAAATACGATTTTTAAAAGACAGCAACACTATGTAAATAATGGATATAAATTTACAAGTCCATGTAAAGTTACAATTATAAATCATGTAATTATAAGCAGAAATATAGTAAAAAAATTCAGGTAAATTAACTAAAACTAGAATTACATAATTTTTTGTTGTAGTTTATCAGTAAATGTTTTATTTGCTTTAAATAATTTTTATATTGAATATTTTTGCGATTAGCGTTCTGAGAGTTTGAATAATTTTTAAGTAAATATTTTGTACATGAATAATTCTGTTTGTTTTAAATCATTGTGGCTTCAAAGTATTTTTATAATTTGTTCAATTTACCTAAACTTTTTATTTGTATTGTTTAACTTTTATTAAATATAACTCTGTGATTATTAATGTATATTTTATCTGAATTTAATTAATATTTAATCCACATCACATTCAAAAAGGCACATAAGAACGTCCGACGTAAAGATAAAGATATTTCTTCATATTGTGAACCCAAGGTCCATAAAGACATATTTGAATATAAATATGCAATTGGTTTTTTATGTATAACAAAAACTCGACAAAAGATAACTATACTATCAAAGTTATGTCGATATTTTAACAAGTTTGCCACGTTTCTTAATTCTTAAATGAGTTTAACTTTGCATAAAATATATTCGTTTTATTAAGGGAGTATTCACATTGTGAAAAGAAAAAGAATCGATTTTTTTTTGTTTTTGTATGTCTAGAATATATAATAATTATATAAATTTTAAGCATACCATCTCATTTTTTAATTCTATTTATTTTTATATAAATAAGATTTGGTACGCGTACAACGCATCAATGCGTCCAGCTCGCCTTTTAAGTGTAATATATACGATGCGAGCCTTTTGGTTAACAAAGTTAAAATTTAGAATATTTAATAATTTTTTATGGCCTTTGAGTTAACAATATGAAAAAATCAGGGAAGGCGATATCTTAGAATTATTAGTAGGATTTTTGGGTGTTTAAATTATTTTTATAAGGACAGTATTAAGGAGGGCTCTAAATTTTGGGGGATTATAACTCGAAAAGTATACGGGCGATTAGATTTAAACTGCGAGTGGATACAAATGGGATAGTAAATAATATGTATACCAAATTTGGTGTGAATCGCTCCGGTTACAAATTTGGTCTTACGAGCGACGACTAACATCCAGTTATATATATATTTTTGGATTCAGGGCGACGAGACAAACCCATGTTGTTAAGATATTTTTTAATCCGAGAATGCTACAGACACACGACCGATTGCTTTATATATTTTTGTATCAATATAATCTACAAAAATTGTAACCAAAAGACCATAATAATTAAAAACCACTGCTCGCAATGCATATCTTACCTGGGCGAGCTCTACGCGTTGGTGCGTTTTACGCGTACCAAATCTTGTTTAATTCGTGCACTAAGTGAATTTATATGTTTAATACATTTTCTGAAAGGTGTCAGTGTGTTTCTTAGACATTTACATTTTTTGTAAATTGGGGAAATGTCTATAGTCGCAGGTGCACCATTTTGATTCTATTCAATGTACGTTGAGTACACTCATTCGATTTCTATGTATTTTTAGTTTTTTATGTTGGCAACAAAAATTGTATGCTGTAGAAAACTGTGGATAACTTTACCGACATACTCTGCGAGACACTGCTAAATAGCAAAGTCTGGTGCTATAATTGTGTCACGAATACCAACCTTTACAAAATTTATGAGTGGTTTGAACGCGTCTATAGGTCCCGCGCAATTTTAAGCATAACTAAATGTAGCAGAGAGTAGTCAATGTTATATTTATATTTTGGATGTCAAATATGGTGCACTAGATTTAGATATTTGTGAAAATGGTAAGTAACGACTTGCGCACACTCTGTTGATTAGAGTTCATAGCTTCTAAAGCATTTCAACAAGCATGCGACACAGTGTTCGGTAGTGTTTAGGAAAGTCTGACAATGTCTATCAGAGTTTTCTTGTTGGAAAGCACCCACTATTAAGTAGAAGTACTTACCATCGCCGACGCAAATGCTGCCACAAGTTAAAGCAGATTTGGCGGCAAATTCAAATCAGAATTGGGTATTTCACACTCAAAAATGAGTGAATTAATAAATTAGTAAATGGAAACAAAATGCGATATATTCTTTTATTGATAATAGAAGTTATAGGTTTCGCATGTATTTTTCTTTAATTTCTTTTTTAGCTCGCCGTACGTTACATCGAAGAAGCTTAAGCATTCGGTCGTGTGTCTGTAGCATTCTCGGATCAAAAAATTTCATTCTCAAAAAGTGTTTGTCTCGTCGCCCTGCATCCAAAAATGTATATAACTTATATACTTGGATGTTAGTCGTCGCTCGCTCGTAAGACCAAATTTGTGCCCTCTACTCCTCTGAAGGTACCGAAGCGATTCACTCCAGTTTGGTACACATATTATTTGGCATCCCATTTGAATCCGCTCGCAGTTTAAATCCGATCGCCCGTATACTTCCCGAGTTATAGGGCCCCAAAATTTGAAGCCCCCCTTAATACTGCCCTTATAAAAATAATTGAAACACTTAAAAATTTTACTAAAAATTGTAAGATATTTTATGTCAACAAGATTTTTTCATTTTGTTCACTCAAAGCCAAAAAAAAAATTATTAAATATTATAATTTTTAATTTTAAAATAAGCACTAAAAATGTTTTTATCAATATAATCTGAAATTAAATGTAAGACTTTTTATATCTATAACATATTTTCAAATTGTTAACCAAAAGGCCATAATAATTAATAACCACTGCTCGCAACGCATATTTTACCCAAGGGCGAGCTCTACGCGTTCGTGCGTATTGCGCGTACCAAATATTGTTTTTTATATTATTTTCTAGGTTAAATATATATTTGATTGATGGCATTTATTGGTATATTTAAGACCATATAGTTGATATATTGTTGTATCAAGTAAAACATTCTTTCCGCATTGAAATATGTCGTAAGTATAACTGCAAATCAGCGATATCGAAATTACAGCCTTGACAAAAAGTATTAGACCCCCGAATGAAAATTTAAATCTACTCATATTACTAGATATAAATTGCGAGGAATTTCAATATTTTATTTATAAGTTATAGTATTAGGTTCAAGGAATAAAAGCAGGTTATTGTTATTAATTTATAAAATTTATTTATACAAGTATTGATCAATATTTTGTACAACCACCTTTTGCTTGAATAACACTTCTTATTCTACGGGGCATACTTTCCACTAATTTTCGGCATTCTTCTTCTGATATTTTATTCCACTCACTATATATCCTATCTATTAATATTTCTTTCGAGGAACACTTATAACGAGCTACTCTTTTCTATAGAATTCCCCATAAATGCTCAATCGGCGACAAATCAGGGGACTGAGGCGGCCTGTCCAAAACTTTAATTCTATTATTTTTAAACCATTCCAGCACTCGTTTGGATTTATGACAGGGAGCATTATCTTGTTGAAAATAATAATTTAAGCTAATTTCATCGAACACTTTTAAATATGAAGCATCTAATGCTTCTTCGAGCACTTCAATATAGCGTTCGCTGTTCATTCTTCCGGAGCAAACAAATATTTCACCAACACCAATTGCTGCCATACTGCCCCAAACCATTATACTACCTCCTCCGAATTTAAGGGTGGGTATTATGCATTCTGGATTGTAAGCTTCTCCAGGTCGGCGACGCACAAACTGAGCACCAGGATTTCCAAAAAGCTATCATATTAATAAACATACATATTATAATAACCACCGGGTTTATCGAACTAAAAATATTTGGACATGTAATTTACATGTTCTTTAATATTCACCTCTATGTTTGATTCATCTGTCCACATCACTTTGGCCCAGTCTTCACTTGTCCAATTTTTGTATTTTCTAGCCCAGAGTAACCGTTGTTTTCAATGTGCTGGTGTCAAATAAGGCTTATGTCTTGTTTTGCAAGCCTTAAGTCCTACATCCGCAAGGAGTTGTCTCACTGTTCTAGGTCCAATTTTTAAATTATACTGCTGACTCAGCTGACTAGATATATCCTTAGATGTCAGCCTGCGGTTTTGAAGAGACATCCTTTCCAAAACTCGGTCTTGTCTTACGGTTGTAATTTTTTTCTACCGCTTCTTGGTTTGCTTTTGAAGCTTCCAGTTTCTTCGAATCGATGTAGAGTATTTCGTACAGCACATCGAGAAAAATTTAATTGATTGGCTATTCCATGTATTAAAACTCCTTGATTTTTCAAAATCACAATTTGGCCTCTTTCCACTTCACTTAATTCACGTTTTTATGGCATTATTAACTAGTACACTAGATTATAATAATTAAAAAAATAGAAAAGGTTCACCACCACAAAGTTATCTGTTCAAACACAGGTCATATGTAAATGTTGCCATGAAGAGGAATTAGCGAGATTTTATATTCCCCCAATACACATACCTCAGTTCTAGGAACATAAACAGGGTTTTTACATGGTTATATTAATTCTAAGAACCAATAAATAATAGAACTTTTCGAAGTAATACTATAATATCTCATATATAGAAAATTTTGTAGGGGGTCTAATACTTTATGCCAAGGCTGTATAACCATAACTTAAATTTCAGATTTAAAAATGAAAAGAAAAGAACTGTTTCAAAATGAGTTAGTTTCTTGACAAAACTATTATAAACCTTAAGTTAGTATCGCAATAAAAAAATATAGCAATATTAAAAAGAAAAATTGCTTCTTTAGGGATAAATATCTCTATGGAAGCAGACAATTAACTTTGAAGATGTTTGAGTGTAGCAGAGAGAGTGGAAAATTTCCCAATAACATTATTGTTATTAATATTCTAGGTTAGTCCCACAATATACTTCTTGCCTCGAACATCTCAGAAATGTTACGTAAAGAATGATTAAAAAACATCCTTATACAAAGTCCAACACACTAGTCCCATGCATTGCTCCTACAATAAACATCTTAGAGATATTACGCAAGGATTTTTCTCAAAACATACTTATTAAATGTCCCAGTATTGTTCTAGATTTATCACACTAAATACTGCCCGCAGCGAACATCCCAGGATTGTTGCAGGGGTGTCGTAGTGTAATGTCTTGTATGCTACATTTGTGGGATTATCTTCAACATATCCCGGGACATAAATTGTTTAGTGTGTAAATTCCTATGCATAGTAGACCCCGTGAGAAGTCAAGGGATCGTCATAAAACATTTATCCGCCCATGGATAATAAACACAAAGAAACCTATAAGTATACTGCCCGTAAATCTTCTCGAATGGTACAAATTTCCAGGACCCGATTTCCCAAGTATTATATTTTTGTTTTGTATATACAATACATTATGTAGGGACCATAAATTTTATTCACTATAAACGAGTGTTCACTATAACGAAAGTCTGTAGCTTCCTTTGATCTTGGTCGACGCTCATTCGACCAAATTTGTGCTATATATTTCTCTGAAGGAATTGCAGTGATTTGAACAAAATTTGCTACACACATTTATTGGTATCCCATTTGAATCCGTTTGCAGTTTATATCCAATTGACCGTATATTTTCTGAGTTATAGGGCCCCAACAATTGGAGCTCCCCTTAATTCTCCTCTTATAAAAATAATTTATGCACCTAAATTTTTTACTAATAATTCTAAGATATTTTATATCTACAAGATTTTTTCATATTAATCTTTCTTAATATCTTCAAATAATTTTAAGATATTTTATATCAACAAGATTTCATCATATTGGTAACCCAAAGGTCATAATAGAATATTATTTTGAATTTAAAAATATGTACTTTTCCTTTTAATGTATCAAAAGTATCGATAAATAATTGTAAGATTTTTTATAAATTTTTTTCAAATTGTGAACCCATAGGTCATAATAATTAAGAACAATTATTTTCAAATTTTATTATTATGTCAAGCGTGGAGTAGTAGCTGAGAATCCACTGCTTGCATCGCATATATTACTTATTACTTATAATTATAAGACTAGCATAGGTGCCTTGTACCCAAAACTTATTTAAAACAAGATTCGGTACGCACCGATGCGACCAGTTCGTCTATGGGTAATATATACGTTGCAAGCAGTATTTTTAATTATTATGCCCCTTTGATTAACAATTGGAAAAAATGCAATTTTTTGTCGATTATTTTGATAAAGAAAATTTTAGTGCATACTTTAAAATTTAAAATTATAATATTTAATTATTTGGGTTAACAATATGAAAAAATCTTGTAGATATAAAATATCTTAAACTTTTTGAGAGTTCAAATTATTTTTATGAGGGCAGTATTAAGAGGGGTTTCAAAATTTGGGATCCAATAGGTAGAGTCGAGTGAGATACCACATAAATATGCCGGAAATTATCAATACATCTTCTTTGATTATATAGGCAAGATATTTCGTAAACTTAGTTCTTGCCATATTTGTTATACAGCTGTATTGCTTCTTAATTCATTCTTCTATTGCCATGAAATAATATCAATATCAGCTGTTAGATGGTTCTCATGAAACACAAACTGTATAATTGCAATCAATTCTGTAGCTTGTCAATCAATAAATTACAATTGCTTTCCTTACTTTGTTTTAGCATATTATTTCTCTAAAGTTCAGTGGTTATAAATAAGTACTCTTCATTCAAATTAAATTAAAAAGTACCAAATAGATTATACCGTTAATTGAAAGCAAACGTCCATGTACCGTTTCTTGGTATAACTTTAATTATAACCAGCAATTAAATAAATATTGACAATGTATTAGTGTCTCTCATATGGGATCTGATGTGTTATCATTGTTATTATATAAATATATATATATATATATATATATATATATATATATATATTTGATAATAACAATGATAACACATCAGATCCCGTATGAGGGACACTAATATATTTATTCAATTGCTGGTTATATATATATATATATTTACTTTCCTCCAATTTTCTATTATAAATGGGTATCTAGTACCATAGTGCTTGTTGCACTAATAATGCAGATGCATTTAATGGCAGTTCAAGTTGGCACCGTCGCGTCGCACTGGTACGATTAGAATGTTTCAGTTGTTAAAAGCTGGCAAGTCGAGTGGTTTTGGTCTTGTTAGTTTATTTGATTAATGAATATATGTTTGAACAACAACTTGCTGTCAATATTGTTGTCGTGGTGCATGTTTTGTTGTCGGTGAAACTTTGATGGATGTTCTGAAAATCGTGCTTAGAGAATTCTGAAACTGCATGCGCCTTATTCGAAAACTAATTAGATGCACTACGCGCGACGATCATACCCAATAGCATCAGGCATCAGCACATCACAAAGTAATACTATTACCTCACTTTCTCTTCTTTAATCATAATCTATATCGTCACATTTAAATATCAACTTCATAATTAATTCTACCTGTGATAATTTCTAAATATTGCATGTATACTTTGATTTATTTTAATTATAACTCCGAAAGTATTAGGAATATTGGTAGATAAATGCGATGGAAACAAATATACATACATTCATGTAATTAAAAGAGTAATATAAATTTTCGAAATCAGGATGACGTGAATCGAATTTTTGTGCAATATTTTTTTTATTCTGACAATATTACAGACACACGACCAAGCACTTCAGCTGTTTTGTACACATATATATATATATATATATATATATATATATATATATATATATATTATTTGACGAGCTAAAATCAAGCAATATTCTTAATCGAAGAAAGAATAGTACACGCACAGTGAAGAAGGATCCACACGGACTACCCGGACGTGATCAGTAGCTCAGGACTTTTGGAAGAGAGCAGAGGGCAAGATCAAAATATTAAAAAATAATTTATATTTATCAATCATTATCAAATAAATACTAAAACTTGCAAATTAGCATTTTACGCTAGCAATGAGGTTTCTAGATGTTTTTAATTTATTTTATACAATACCTTTATTAGTTGGTAAGATCAATATTATATATTTAATTAAGTCAAAATAGTTTAAGCAATCGGCGTATATCGTCAATAGAACATAAATATACGAATTCGGTAAAGAATATTTATCCAAATTTGCATTTGTTGTTGCAAAAGTAAGCTAAACATTTGAACGAGTTGAAATTGTATGTATAATTATTTAATACTATAAGTATATGTGAAATAAAATTTAGTTACTTTCGTGTATTTATATTTATTCAATAATTTATAAAATATTTATCACGATCGTATTTAAAATAAATATGTGGACAAAGGAAATGGCCCCTTCTCAAGTGATTGTCGTGTGGGCCCCCATCTAAAACATACGCAACTGGACATTCAAGAAATATATTTAGATATGGAAACGCTTGGAGCAGGAATAAATGCTCACCTTACACTGGTGCTATGCACACACAAATAAATTCCTCAACTTTTCCTTTTAGAAATCCGAGTGTTGTATAAATTGCAAGTTTCCGCTGGAGAATTTGAACCTTTATATTTTGAAGTAAACGGTTCACATATGCCATGTAATTTATAGTGTATTATCAAAATAAAATATTGCCGAACACTTTCTATTCTTTTGCAGCACATATTTTACACTTTTTTGTCTCTGTTGTGTGTTGCTGCGTTTTATCAACGCAGGATCCACAACTAACACTATACACACCGAGCCATACCGCGTGCAAGCAAAAAAAAGCGAATGGACTATTTCTGTGAAGTAAGAAAAACTTTAGATACAAACTTGGTAGTTTGTCAAATGGCAAAATGATTGAGCGAAAGAACTTATACAAGACCAACAACCCCAACACACAACTTGCTGTTGGCGGTCACAACTTTATAAGTAAGCGTTATTTAGACCTTCACTATGATCACAATGCTATCTTTTCTTTCACACCTTTTTGGCTCTGAATTGTTGGCCTTCCTTGCTGTAAATATAACAATCGTTATTAAGTATCTTAAATTAATTGATTGCAATCTCTTTATATTAATTAAATAACAAATTTACAAGTATCGCTCTTTTTCTGGGGTTTGTTTAAATATACGTAATAGAAACCACGGCGTGGAATCATACGATATAACAAGCGTTAGTGTTGGTTGTGTATCGAATCAATATATACATACATATATATATATATATATATATATATATATATATATATATATATATATATATATATATATATATATACATATATACATATATATATATATATATATATATATATATATATATATATATATATATATAAATTATAAATGGTGAACTTTATAATTTGTTTTTAAAAACTTTCCTTATTAAAAACTTTTATTTTACAAATGTTCTAATTATTATATGTTTTAACTAATGCTGAGGTTATAAACAAAATGACCGCACAGGCTCGGTCATGTAAAGATTATCTCAATAGTATTGTATTTCTTATGCTGGTAGTTTAGTTGACTTAGCGGAAAATGAATGATGTCGCCTAATATGCCCTGTCTATTTAGAAAATAACTGAAATGCATCCAGCATTCTTGTTCATTTTCTATCTGTATTATTATAATAAATTGAATTATTAAACGATTTCTATGAATCAAAATCAATATGTATTGTAACTTGGGAAACGTAAATATATAAGATAGATATTTTAGTAATTGCTACGTTTCTCGAAAACCAAAATTTAAATTTCCACTTTTTCTCTAACTTATTCGGTCATTATTTAAAAAATTCATAATTTTTCCTTCAACAGTTTTTGCTCTAGAGCGATCACAAACATATGCATACACAACCACACACACACACACACACACATAGTAATCATCTCCAAAATAGTTTTCGATTCAAGGATGGTCAAAACGTGTATTTCCGTTAAAATCTGGATTACATTAGTTCCTTTTATAGTTCGTCCGATAAAGTAAAATATCTGTAGTGGCCTGCACTCAACTTTCTTTTACGTAGTTTTCAATAGATAGATATTAATATACATATATATATATATATATATATATATATATATATATATATATATATATATATATATATATATAATATAATGAAAATAACTGGATAATTATACCAATTTATAATGGATCTGAATTTGAAGTACTTATCGTATTCACTCTTAAACAGTCAAATTTCACAGTAAAACTCTGAAATTGTTAATTAATTATGTCAGCAAATATATAATATAAATTGATTCTATAAAAATTTGCCTGATACAATTTATTCTAATAAGAAATCAATATTTTAAATATTAATTCATACAGATAACTGTCAAAGTAATGCTTGTTTGTTTGAAACAAATGATGTCACTCATGGTTGATTCGTTTTAAAAATAATAAAATTTGTCACAATTGTAGGTATCACCATGGCAACGTAAATAAGATATTTGAGTTTTTTCGTAGCAGTTTTCTCATAACTGGTACAATTTATGAGAAAACTTTTTAAACAAAAGTTGTGCGAAATATTTTTATCTTTCATTATGAATATTACTATTTTTGCCGTAAGTGTAACCGTTCTAGTGATATTGGAGAACAAAAAATCTATAGAGTAAACATGAACTACCGGTTTGAATATTCTATTCAAAAATAGGAGGTGCACATCTAGGGCATATACAAAGCTTAAATTTGAAGTTTCATAATTTTTCGTTCGACAGTTTTGGCTCTAGAGCGTGCACAGACACACCCACACACACAGACACACACACACACAGACAGACAGACAGACGTCATTCCAAAAATAGTCACATTCGATTCAGAAAAGGTCAAAACGTGTATATCCGTTGAAATCTCGAGTTCGAAATTTTTGTAAAAATACAAATTGGCATAGACGGGGATCGAACTCATGTGCCTCCAGGGTGAATGGGAAGACTCTTGACCACTGCGCCATGACGACTGCTAATAAAGTTGTAAAAAATAATCAAATAGTTTATACTGAAATAAAACAATCACTACTCTTCTGAAGTTCAGGCTGCTTTGAAATAGACGTCAGAATGAAATGTCAAAAAAGTTTTTGTGATAAATCTTCAATTAATTTGATGATTTGAAGTGTATTTGATGAGTTGTGTACTTTACACAGAGTGGCATCTGCTATATTATATTGATATTGTATGTCAATGAGAAATATAAATAATTGTAAGTTAATAAAATTAATTTTTATTTATTCTAATTTGAAGTTTGGGAGTCGCTATTAAGCATTTATGTTAAAATGACCGACCAAAGAACAAATATAAATAAAAGTGCCACCACGTGAGCGTCGATAACAGTATTTCAATGTAAATTAGTAACGTACAAATTACGGAACATTGTTTGAATTGTAAATCTTAAGTTTAAGGTGAGTAACATGCCATTATTCAATTTTTAAGTATTTAATATGAAATAAGTGTATATTATTGCCTAATTTACAAATATTTTTAGCAAATTCGTGTTTCTGTCCATTTATTTTAATTCATAGTTAATATTTTCACTTCAAATTGGCCAAAAGGCAGTGATTTTTGAAAATATGAGTTGCGGTAAGATTCTAAAGTTCGTCAAATTATAATAACTGCAAGTAAGTAAATTTATAATTCTGATTATTAAAGAAATAAAATCTTGAAGAGATAATTCAAACATATTTAGAAACATGATTAGTTGGCAATTTTATTATTGATGGCACAATCCATTGTATTTTAGCATATAACTAATTATCACTTTTAAAACTGCCGTCACACTGCAGTTTACTACTGCAAAATCTAGCCTGATTATTTAATTCAAAAACAATGAATCAAATGTCAAATCATTAAATATGTTGTGTAAAAAGGGTTTGTAATACATATTTTTTGAATAATCTAATCAAATAATAAACAGCAATCGTAAGTAAATTTATAATCCTGCGTTTTGTGTAATAATACAATTAAGGAAACTGTCTTAATGATACACTTATGTCCAGTGGCACCATACATGGTTAAAATCAAAGTTTAACAAAACTTAATTTATATTAATCTTAGTTTAAATGTATCGAATGTTACACAGTGCATGAAAATCGATCGATTAGTTAATCTCGGCATAGTGATCTAAAATCAAAATTGCGTTCAAAAAATATAGTCGATTTTTTCTTTCTTATTACTTGCGATGTGGAAATTTGTATTACTATTATAGTCAAACGATACAAACTGAAGAAAAACCGTGTAATTATTATTAAATAACATGAAAATTCGCCATCAGTCAAAACTGACCTATGTTCTGTATACCATATGGGACCATGGTGCCCACGGGTGACCCTAGTTTCTATGTAATAGCAGAATTCGTTTTTTATGAAATATCTGAATACTTATGGGTACTACATATAACGTTAAGAAAATTACAATGTTTATATTATTACTATTACTATATAGTATACTTGTCCCTATTTTAACTATATTTTATATTAAGGGCAAACATAATTATGTTTACCACAACTATACATTTCTCTCCGTGCACAGTCTGATTTTACCTCTTGTAAGCCTCGTTCGAATACTCTGTTGATAGAATTTCATGCAGATGTAAAATGCATATACCTATCTTTCTTATTGGCAACAAGCTGATAAATTGCGGTCACAAAGTAACAAAGCCGGTAATCACAAGAACCTATAACCCCCGATGCACTTAACAGCTCGACCTGCCACCCGGATCTCAATATGATGTGTAAGTGTAGCAATCGGTCGGTGGTGTGTAGCAGCGACATGCGACGGCGCGACGGGCAAACACATAGTGAAGTCATCAAAATCCAAGCAAGCCGTGAGCCTGGATTGGTCCTGGTGGCAGTATCAATTTATCATTAACGTCGTAGAGGTACATGGTCGTATAGTATCGTGTTTATGACTCGAAGCCGTCGAAGTCTATAAACATTGCCAGCCCGTGATCCAGATCGTAAAAGAACGATCCGGTTCGATCTTTACGACGGCTGTGTTTCAAGCGACCAAACGTTTCGCCAATGGCTATGTCCTCAAGGTTAACACGATCGAATATGTAACAATTGTAGGCAACCCACATGTTTTGGAACAAAGAAGATTTAAGCGCGCATGCGGAATGACCAATGAATTGAAATAAATTTATTTATTAGGGCTGCCAATAACTGCCCAAAATAATAACTGGTTATAAAAATAGCGGTTACCTGAAATGCCGGCTATCCCGTTTACTATACGGTTAATCGGTGTACCGGTTACTTATTGTCGTTCCTATAATTTTTATTTAATATATTATATACATACACACAGCGAGCGACTGTCCTGTACATACCAACACACTAAACGGTAACTAAAAATATCGAACAGAACGCAAGCACATGTTACACGTACGTATAATGTATGTTCGAATAACATCGGCAGAAGCTTGAAATTGATGATTTCTAAGTATTATATCAATATATTATTTCCTAGTTCATAAATTTAAATTATTTACTTATTGATAGATATTGAGATATTGATTATTCACAGATTCTTTATTTTCTTGTTGGTGATTGTGAAGCGGCCGAAGCAGGCCGGTGCATAAGCACACCGTGAACCAATTACATGTAAATGAAGTTGCGAATGGATTTTTCTCTCTTTCTTGCTTCGTCGACTTTGGCATCACGTAATACATTGACTTTTGTGTGGTGGGGTTATTGAAAAGTCTGACCTTTCTACACCCCCCCCCCCCCCTAGCCTACACCTACATTGGCACGTTGTCTGCATGTTTGCCCAGTGGATATATTGAAATCGGATGTTAATCCAGCGACCAATGAAAATTCAGTGGCAAATCTAATTCACCTACCGACGGGTAATTGGAAAAAGATTACCTTCGTATTACAGGCAGGATATTATTTTATTAGAGTTTTCTTTTTTTCGTTCGCTAATATGTTACAATCGAAATGAAAACCTTTTTTATAACTGGCGTGAAACTGGCAACAAAAATTTCCAGCTACAAAATAATAGTCCTACCGTTTAAGTAGTGGACAACAAATTTATTCCCAGCAACAAACGATAAAAATGGACCTATAATAGTGAATATGGAAATTTTTAGTGAATTTTTATAAAGTAAATCTAATAAATTAAATATAAGGGGGTATCTCAAGTTAAAGATCATAAATTTCGAGCCCTTCGGTTATATATAAATTAAAATCTTGTTGCAAATCGCAGTAGTATATGTCACCATATAATAAATAAACTATATCTCGAAATCGGGACTTTGTCGCAAAATATTTTATAGAGGGTAGTTTACATTACATCCCACTTAACAATTGTGTATGTTTGAAATGGGGCGACAAGCCGTAGGACTAGTATGGAGAGAAGCGGGGATTTGACGTAGCCGATCCTAGCTAAATTGTACTTAATTTTTAATAAAGAGTATCTAAAACTTATTAACTATAACAATATATTGTACTTAACATTTAAATTATCAGTAGTTCTTTAACACAAATTAATAAGGTATTCATTACATTGCGGTTTCCATAGCGTGTCAAGCGTGGCTTTGGTGGAAGGACAGAAAAATAACTTGTGCCGCTTGACAGACGTCATAGGTGCCAACTTGTGCGCATCTTTTGAACTATGCTAAGCCACGGCGTGGAATCCGAAAATCGAGTATTTTTATTTGTTATTTGAAGCTCTAGGCTATAACCTATTTCTCCTTAATGCTAAATCCGCCACTATGAGTATAACACAGTAGATTTTTACCTTCTAATATGAATGTATGTGGAAATTAATGTAATATCAGTTACTGTCATCGAAGATATTAAAAATATGAGAATTTTGGACGTCCTCGGGGAACCTGCACCTTACATCTCGTAATTTACGGTAAGTATTGTCAAAACAATTACTTCTTAGACAGAACAGAAGCTGTTGTTTCACATTATGATTGTAACAGTGCTAAAATGCAATTATAATATATTTGCTAAATATTTGGATTCGTTAAGTAACTGCAGAAAAATTAAATTACGTAAACATCAAAACTAATGATGCCCGTTTTCGGAAAAAATCATATTTTCTACAACTAATTGGATGGTAGAAGTATGGTGCAATGTCGCAAGGAAATCTTTGTCACTCGTTAGTAATCGGTTAAAAGTCAAGTGTGTTTGCTGTCCTAATAATTGCAGTGCACGGCAGTACACATGTTATTTACACTCTTACACATTCACTGTTCTTTCGTACGATAACGCTGTACGCTTCTATTTATGCTATGTTTTATTTTTTTCTAATTAACGAAGAAGAAAGAGATAGTAATACATTTTTAACAAGCACACTTGCAGAATGGAACATTAACGGATTTAGAAGATTATAATGCATTAGTTTTAACCCGCTAAAAGTCAACGACGAACGAGAAAAGGTAACAGAAGAAGTCTATAAAATTATAAAATTACGCTAAACTTCGTTTAAAATGGATTATTATTATATTTTTGTACGTTTTGTAAAGTCTATTTAAAGGAGATGCTTTTGATAATTTTTCATTTGTCCCAGGCAGTTTAATATTAGTATGTTTCGTACATTTTTAAGTGTGTAGATAATGAAGTCAAAAAAATAAATAGTGTCTTAATATAGTGAGAACTAAAATTTAATTATCAATAAAATGAAAGGGATATTTCAAGCTAATTTGAGTCCCTAAGACTACGCTAAAGTTTTATCAGTAAATAACGATGACTTCACAAAATATTAATTTTCTCATATAGGTACTCAATATATTTTGCACAAATTTGCCAGAAACTCAAATTTTATTAATATCTTACAAAAGACACAACGCACCTATGCGTTCAGCTCACCATGCAAGTAACATATGCGATGCGAGCAGCAGACCCCCCTACCACGGCGCTATATTTAAATTAAGAACTAATTGTTCTTATTTATTATAGCCTTAATATAGACATAAAAAGCCTTACAATTAATTATGGATTATTGTCATATAATAATAATTAAAAAAATTAGTGCATATCTTAAAATTTAAAGTTTTAATTTATAATAATTTCGTATGGCTTTTGTTACAAATATGAAAAAATCTTGTTAATATAAAATAACTCAAAATATCCAATAGAATTTTCAGGTGTTTTACTTAATATTTTTTTACCTATTAAGGGCAGTTTTAAGAGGGGTTCCAAAACATGGGGCCCTATAACTCGGAAAGTATATGGGCGATTGGATTAAAACCTTCAGAGGAGTAGAGAGCTTATCACAACTATGCATATCTGTCAGTGCACCTGTGTATGTGATAACTCCAAAAGCTTTCTGCAATAATTAATACTGGAAATGGCAACCTCACAAAACTATACTCATTTGCAATCTAGACCGGAAAATTAAATATTAATTTCACATTTAATAAAGTTTTAATGAATCATTGTTTCCAAAATCTGAAGATTGAATAGAAATACTGACTGCGATAAATAGAAAAACTGCCGTTGTAAAGAATGCAGATTCCGCTTCCGGTGTTCCACAAAAGGCGCATGATATACCAGCACTTGTTTAAGTCTCATTATAACGTAGTGTTGTATACCGCAAGACCAAGCACTAAGAAACGATTCATTCGCGTACTTCTACTCTCGTACATCTGCCGTGCAGTAAAAAGAGATGCCGAATAAGAAATTGTGTGTTACTGAGTCGGTTCTAATGTCGTAAATAATAATAAGGAGCATCTTTTGTTGTGGTCGCAACCACGAGAGTTAACAAGTATCTGCTCGCTCGTGCACTTTTCGTATTCATGGTTGGCTGTGTTACATTTAACATCAGATATTATGAAGTATACGCATGCGCTAATTGTGAAATAGATGAACAAGCACCCATTCAAACATTATTGCACTTGAATTCTGAAATGTTAAATAATTCTTTGATGAAAAACTTGATGATATTTATTTATTTTGCACTTTTAATAGCACGTTGTACGCCAGTACATATGAGCTGCAGTATTTGAACTGTGTCTGAAATATGCGTGGATAAAAAGAAAATTGTTTCAAAAAGATCTTGTACTGATTATGTATTGTGTGAAAATGTGGTACTTTAGGTAAATATAAAAAAATAGTGTGGCCTGATCTGGACTATCATTTACGTAGTTATCACTAGAGACAATCTACCCTACACACCAATACGCCACAGTGATACACTGAAATTGTACCATTTAGCATATTATTTTATTACGTTACCAGTACTGCTTCATATAAAAAATATATTATTTCATTAGTATTCACCTAATCAATATATACAAGTATAATATTCAATATGAACTGTTGTTCAATATTTATTTCAATTTTAATTTTCACGAAGCAATACGAACGTTCTCAGTCGATCAATTTGTGATAATCGATGTCAAGTGACAAATATCTAATAACATACTATTTATTTAAAAAAATCCATTCATGCGTATGTATGGCAACATAAATAAGAAATTTTAAATTTTCCGTAGCAGTATTTTCGGTACATTTTATGAAGAGACATTACAAACGAAAATTCTGCGAAATTATAATATCTATTATTCTGAACATAAATATTTTTGCCAATGTGCAGCCGTTCTAGCGTTATTGAAGAAAGACAAAATATGCATGGAGCTTCTTTTAATATTCCTTTAACAAGCTTAGATACATCTTCATCTCACCTTATAAGTAATATATGCAATGCAAGCAGCGGAACTTACTCCTCGTTTGGGAAAATTTAAAAATTATGGTATTTAATTATATTCGCCTATAGGTTCCCAATTTGAAAAAATATCACAATTGTAAGAAGTATACAATTTTTACTTTCTTTTACGATGTAATAAGTAAGCATTGTAATCATGAAAAATCTCGAGATTTCAACGGATATATACGTTTTGACTTTCCCTGAATCGAATGTGACTATTCTCGGAATGATATCTGTGTGTATCTGTCTGTGTGTCTGTGAACGCTCTAAAGCCAAAACTGTCGAACCTGAAATTGTGAAACTTCAAACTTGATACTTGTATATTCTCTAGATGTGCACCTCCTATTTTTGAAAGGAATAATACTGGAAGTGCATGTTTACTCTATGCATTATTTGTTCCATCTCCAATATCACTAGAACGGCTACACTTACGGCAAAAATAGTAATGTTCATAATGAAAGATATTCATATATCAACTTTAATTTGAAATATTTCTATTTAAAATGTAAAAGTTACGAGAAAACTTGTACGAAAAATTATAAATATCTTGTTTACGTTGCCATAAATTCGCATGTAGCTTAATAAATCTGATCACCTGCGCCTGTAAATAATTCGACAGGAAAGCAAAATAGACTCAATTAGATTAATGACATTTCCGAGTATTATAAATATAAACACCCAGATTTATATGATTGTATGTATGTGAGTGAGTATGTGTGAATGTGTAGAACGCTTTTCTTCCTTACTTTTTGTAAAAATGCAAATTGGCAAAGACAGGAATCGAACTCACGACCTCCAGAGTAAGAGGCAAGTGTCTTAACCCCTGAGCCACGGCAAATATATAAAATACATTATATAATAATCAAACAGTCCATATTGAAATAAAACACTATACTAGTCTGCTTTGAAATAGACAAAATCGAATCAAACGTCATATTGAAATATCAAAGATTATTTGTAATATATAAATTTGAAGATTTGATGTATATTTTGTTTGTTGTGTAGTTTGTAGATAGTGGCATTTGATATATTATATTGATATTGTATGCCAATGATAAATATAATAGCAAATCTTATAAATAATATTTTATATTGTAAATGTAAGTCCCGATAACAGCGGCTTGCGAATTATCATTTTGCGGATGATTCTTCATTGGTCGGAAATTTGAAATTTATTTAAACGGGAATTCATTTCATGCTTCCGCGACTTGCGCAAGATTTGAATTTCGAAGGCGGGATATTGAAATCACTTCTTGTTTGCATAAATGCAAATTTATGTTATATAAAGTTTTTATAACAAAGGCAAAATTTACCTAGTTCATAACATGTAGTATGTAATACGACACACCCACCCAAAAATCAAATCTGGGTGTGCTACTGAACGAAAGGTTCCATAAAAAAATTATCTCAAAAAAGGGTTCCGCGTGATGACAAAGGTTGAAGAACACTGGATTAGATCATAGACAAGTTTTAAGATTGAAGTTTCACAATTTTATGTTAAACCGTTTTGGTTCTAATGAGTTCACGGACATAAATATTCGTTCACTATCTTCTTGTACTATAACAAAATTGAAATCAGTTCATTATTTCATTTAAAATAAATTAAAAATATTGATATAAAAAGTCAAAATATTTTTTAAATGCAGTTAATTTACGTAAATAATTTGTTGTTCGGTTCATAATGCTATGCAGATTTCTTTGGTATATTTATAGTTTTATTTGTCATGTAGTTAAGTTTTATGAACTATAAATCTCGGCATATCACATCCTTATTTTTGAAACAAGATTATCGTAACAATACTAATTTAAATATATGCCAATATACTCAATTTAATTTTTAGGTTTAACACATGGTTAATGGTGAAATATATAATATAAATCCGTGAAATCATAATACGTTGCATGGTTTTTTGGGAGGCGAATCACCACAAAGTGTGGTCGTTTTACACATATTTTTCCGGCTTTGTCCACCATAACGCGGATTACACACAAAGATAAACAAGATAGGACCATCATATAGTACTTATTGTGATGCGCGTGCGTGAATAAACGGCCGTAGAAGAAAACAAAAGATTTTCGCACCGATTTCGCTGCAGGTCATGCTTATACTATACCATCACGTATAAGTATCTCAGGGGACACACCATACACCAACCCGCACCGACTCACACATACACAACTATACGTACGCAGGAAAATTTCGCTTAGCGGTGAAGAATTTTCAAGTTGCCGTCGGGGTAACAAAGAACTTCAACTGATTTTATAACAGAGTCATTTTAGAATTTATAAGGTTCCCAGATATAACAGCGTCTTAGATTCGATTTCAAAGTGCTATATGTCTAACAGTTTACCACAAGATTTATTTCTCAAGTAATATCTGCGTGCCATCTTAGTTTAATTATTTTATTTAGGAATTTGTCAATTTGTCTCTTGACAATATCGGTGGAAAAGATAATGTAGATTTTAACTCACCGCATTGCATGTGCAAAGAAGCTATAGTATACTCAGTTCTTTAAAAAGCAAAACATGCTAGATTTACGTTTCCTTGTGTCCGATAAATTACATGAAAATGCATTTATCTTTCCAGCAAAACTGTTGGTAACTACAAATATATGTTGGTGCATCTAATAAGAACAAAAATTTGCGCAGACACCAATGCTTATGCTTATCGCTCGTCGTATTAGTATTACTAATTCAGTGGAAGCTTTAATTTTTTGATTTATATAGAAAATATTTTATGTGTTAATGATGAAAATTTTATTATTGCCACTGAATTTTGAAGAGCTACAATATAGAAGAAAATATGACATAGTTATTGATTAAGTGCAACAATAGCTAGTATTTTATGGGATTTCTACAATATAAAAAAAAATAATTAATAAATACTGTGCGACGAACTAAAATTATTTTGCTATTAAAATCTGTTCCATACAGCAAATTTACTTATATTTGTTATTATAGGGCACGTTGTCCCCCAACAGGAAATGCTGATTGTGAAAGTTTATCAAAGATAAACATATAATAATAAATTCCGGGCATCAGTGATTAAACATCCATAAAATTGCAATAAAACCGCTTTCGATTAAGAAACCGATCGAGCTGGCATATCTTTATTACTGTACGCTAAAATGAGGAATTTCATCGATACCATCGAAAGGACCGGGGAGCAACAGAGAAGGTGATGTTGAGGCAAGTAAAGATGAAGAGAAGGAAGATGCAATGAAGTCTTCCTTTCACTCTCGCTTCGCCTCATCCTGATTACATTTCGGAATTGATACTTATCGAAGAGGGTGAGCACTTTCTGGCGGAGGTACTGCTTCAATGTCGAAAAGGAAGCGAATAAAGGTACACACTATACCCTAATGTATACATACACTAATCCGTGTATAACACATATATATATATATATATAAATACAGCATCCGAAATACTGTATGCAGGGAGGGGAGGGGGAGGGGTTGGTAATCAAGCTAACAGATTGGAAACTATTGATTTGCGGATTCAGAGATATTTCAATGCATTTTCTTTATGTACAGACTTTTCGAAGTAAAATGAATAAGTTGATGATATTGTTGAATAACAGCCTGCTCTGGTGCTGTTGAGAGTTTAATTCAGTTTCTCATTTTTAAGTTTGATTCTAGATAAATAATTATTGATAAGAAAGTGAATTTTGAGAAAAGGTTTATTCATGTTTAAACTTCCATTATAGTAAAACAATGTTAATAGATTTTTTTAATCATATACAATATCAATTGCTTGTACCAATATATATTAACTATGAACTAATCTCAGCGGAAATTTAACCTTTCTAATAATACTTTTACGATTTAATCATATTTATCAATAGATATTTAATAATTATTGTCCTATACCACAGTCCGTAATTTTCTACTCAAGCATTTAGGTAACACCATTTGAATATATATATATATATATATATATATATATATATATATATATATATATATATATATATATATATATACAAGGTGGTGAATGCAGTAGGGCACTGATATTAAGCGTCCCGAGCGGAACACGAAATTTGTATTAACTGTATTTGTCTGCATATGCAGTATGAATTGGTAAAAATCAATATGTGAAGTGAGAATAATTGTTATTGATTTTAATATGTACACGATAGGACGAGGTGCATGGATTGATATTGGGGTATAATTATGTAATCAAGTAAAGAATATGAACTTAACCAATTAAATGAGTTTTAAGATAACACAAAGCAGTTGACTATATCTAATATGAGTTGTGTTGAATATGTGAGGTTGATAGCTAATCTATAACGTATTATGCAATTTGGATAATCTACTATATGTATTGATATTGATGTATTTGTCTGGACATGTAAAACGCATTTATCGCATACTAATTAAATCCAATGATAATCTAAATATTAAGACTGGTACAGATGTATGTATATAATCTACCCATAACAAATAGTAAGTAGAAAAATGAATATTAAAAAAATATCTTAGACACAACGTGTAAAGCGTCTATAAAAGACATTGCCTCTGAAGTATTAACGCTGTCTCATCAAGTTTATAGAACAATTTAACACAATAATCTTTCAAATATCTTCTGTTACATAATTCCGTCAAACTATCTAACATCTACAGTTCTTATTGGTCGAAATATATTTCAAAAACATTACAATTACTAATGAAACATTCAGTATTGATGACCTAAATATTATCGAGTCAAAAACAGATCGATCAATCGAAAGTCAAAAACCTTTATTAGAGTTGTTAAACAAACATCAAGTTCATATTACGGCAGGAAATATAGCAACTTAGTTATCAATTAGAAATTAAATTAATCGAGAAAAAAATAATTTCAATAACTCCTTAACACAAACCTTGTAATAAAAAAATGCAATTACGGAGACGTACTCCGGAACGGAATTATTGGCAATAGCGTATTCTCATACGGGATTTCTGTTAGATTAGTACGAAAACCAAATGAATCGGATCGTTTATGTATCAATTTTAAAGCTTTATACAAATTAATTGGTAAAGATGTTTGTCCTTTGCCTCGATTCTCATTGATCAAGTAGTAGTTGCAGAATATTCTATTGCCCTTGATATGGTTGGTGGTTACCACCAAATACCAGTATCGGAATCATCAATTCCAATATTTCAAGTGGTCAGTATGAATATGACCGAATGCAATTTGGATTAGTTAATGCACCTGCGGTATATCAGAGAGCAATTACTTCGGCATTAAAAGAGATAACTAACAAAATTGCCTTGCTATACTTAGATGATATATTTATTCCATCTAAAACAATTTATGGAATGCAAAGACTACGTCTTGAATTATCTGACTTAGAAACAGCTGAAACAATTTTACATATATATATATCGGTTATGAATTCAGGGGTGCAGGTAATTATCGTATTGCGAATTAAAGCTGTATTACATGCTGCAATCTCTAAAACTGTCAAACATGTTCGTCAATTCGTAGGGTTAACTGGTAATTACCGTAAGATTATACCCAACTACTAGAGAAGTTACTTGTATTACACAATTAGCCCGTCAAATGTGGTATTTGCGTGGTCTGAAGAGCAAGACTGATTGCAAACATTTGACTCAGAAACGAATCGAATTACCACTCATACAAACTCGAAACTTTTACACATATAACAACTGCTCAAAAACAAACAACATCTACTTATACATAGATAACCTTATATAAACTAATTTTAAAATTTCAACAATATTTATTATTTTCTTATAGCCCCTGGGTTCACAATTTTGGAAAAACTTTTTCGACATAAAATAACTAAATTCTAAAAATATTTTAAGTTAAAAAGTGTTATCTTTTCTATTGTTACATCCGCAATGTAATCAATAAACGAGTTATTTGCCAAAATATTGGAAAACTTCATAAATATATTGGAAAATAATATTTTTTTTATAACATCAATAAACGAGAAAATGCACATAATTTTTCGTTCAAACTAACCAAACATAAGTGACAGTTCGTACAGCACTACCAACTGCACTAATGTGAACGTACCTAGTCCTGTGTATATTATAGAATAATAAGCATATGTATAATTAGCTCGCCGTACAGAATGTACAAATGAGCTATAGTGATTAGTCGTGTGTCTGTATCATGCTCGGATCAAAAAAAAAGTCTTAACAAAAAGTTCTTGTATTTTTGTTCTGAATCTAAAAATATATATAACTCATATACTTGGATGTATGTATCTCGCTCGCTCGGTCGGTCGTAAGACCTTAGTTTGTGACCGCTACTCCTCTGAAGGTACCAGACCGATTTTAATGAGATTTGGTATGCATATAACTTCTATGCCCGTGAAGTTTCCGTCGCATTTTAAATTAAATCGTTAGTACAGGGCCGGCGTTATAGGCTTCCAAAATTTAAAACCTTCCTAAATACTGCCCTAAGTCAACTTTTGAAAATTTTAGAATTTTTTACTAAAAATTTTAAGATATTTCATAACATTAAAGTTTATTTAAATTGTGAGCCCATAGGCTTAGAAATAACAATATACATATTTTTTTAAGTATATCAGACATTGAACGCCATCTGTAAGTGAAATGAAGAAGTTATGTGGTTGTATTTCCCAACGTATTAACTATTTGGTTATGTGTTTTAATTAATAAAATTAGGAAATGTTCATCAAACAATTTTCAATATCCTTGGCTAATCACGAAACGAACGATATTAACGTTACCCAAGTGTGGAATTTTGAATGTAGGGTTATGGAAATTGAAACTTATGGTGCAGGAATAAATAAATCTCGGGATCATAATTAGTTAGATTGGTTCAATGGGCACTGTGAGTATTATGTCGATGATTTAGAATTATATGCGTAAACTCAGAAATTCATTTATTTCATATTAAATGCAGAAGAAGTATCATCATTCAAGGCAACATAAACCACATTTTAAAGAGTCGTCGTATATTAATACATTATTGTACAAAACAATAATTTGATTATATTTCAATAATGAATTGCTGTCGCATTTAATATTGTATTTATTGCGTTTGGGCTAGCCGAAACGGGGAGCTGGTAGCATTGGCGCTAGCGCCAGTTCTTGTTTACTATTATATTTGTCATTGGCCTACAATATCAATATAATATATCAGATACCACTATCTGCAAACTACGCAACACACAAATTACACATCAATACATTAAATTAATATTTTAATAGATTTTTCACATATATATATATATATATATATATATATATATATATATATATATATATATATATATATATATATCCCATGACTGGGGTGACTAATCTTCGCAGTGTAAATTCAATCGCTGGTACACGTCTAGAATTAAAAGGTCCCAAATTTTGGGGCCCACCTAAAGTATAAATATTAAAAATAATTTAAAATACCGGAATATTTTACAGATGCTTCGAAGATATTTTATGCAAATTAAATTTCTAAATATAGCAAGTACAAAGGCTATAAATACTTTAAATAAAATATATTAAATTTTTATATTATTTTATTATATATAAAAAATAAAAACAAATAATTCCAACAATCATCCTCCATTCAACTCTATCCTTTCAGATCTTATGCGCTTCATTTACATTCATGAAACATTTCATACACGCCCTATTATTCCACTTGCTCACGAGATCTTAACTTTGCACTTCATGCATTGTAATCTTAATATTATCTGAATTGGGAAAAATTCGAAGTAAGTAAGCAATGTATTGCATAGGTACACCATAGACGCTCATATTTAAGCGAAGCCAATTCCATAGTCAGCTCCCAAGTCACCAGAGGTAGACAAACCCCACACACACGTATATAAATGTGTTCAATAGGGGACTGGAGCGGTTCAATATGACAATGTTATTAAACTTGGCAAGCGAATAGTCGAGAGTCCAGAAGTCATTCTCAACGTATCCATAAAATATATTTGTCATCGTACTAGGACGCCGACAATGGACGTATGTTCCAGGATCGGACACTGCTTGAATTGTGTGTTCTCGGGGCTGCGATTTAATTTGAATTCCAGCGCCCTCGTACATTGACGATGTGCGCTCCCATAAATTAGATTCCTCACAAGCAACGCAACCGTATGTTATATTCAATAGGTTCATACCCACTGCCCCTGCTACTCCTCGAACAGTGGAGTAACATATCTTGATAACCACCATTTCTTGTTCTCCCCTTTTTACTATTTTTTATGAAATAATTTTGTACTCGAGATATCAACGGATATACAAGGATTGACCTTCCCTGAATCAAGTGTGACTATATTCGAAATTACTTTTGTATGTGTGCACCTCATATTTTTGAAAAACATATTCAACCGGAAGTGCATGTTTACTCTACGCATATTTTGTTCTAAATCCAATAACACTTACTGCTGACATAAATAGTTATGTTCTAAATGTAAAATATTAATATTTTGCACAACCTTTGTTTGAAACTTTCTTCAAATATGTTCCAGTTACGAGAAAACTGCTTCTTCAGGAGGTGATCCCATCTTGGCCGGAGTGAGGCGTGTGACGCTCACGGAAGGCCCCTCATACGTTTTGGCATGACTCTGTGTTTGTTTGTGTGAGAGAATTATAGACTGGCTCCTCCCTGAGTTTTTACTCAAACCTGTATTCTAATTTCAGAGCCCAAATAGGTGGATAGCCCGAATTCCGCGGGCCGTCACGTATGAATCATTGTATGTTTATACTTATGTAATTGTATGATATTATTATTGGTTTTATTGAGATAAAGTGCCATGCAGAAAAGGTATCAGTGTTTAAATATCGTCGATAAGCCTCCGACTACAACAAATCTACAAGTAAGTTTAAAGCGATTTGTAACACTATAATGTTATGTTATAAATTGCTTTAACTCTGGTGATTCGTACATATTCTTCAATTATTTCTGCAAAAATCACAATATATAATTAAACCTGCATATTAATTTACATTGCACTAATTTACTATTACAAAAAAAAGAGACACAAATAGTTCGTTTTTGAAAGAATATAGAAAGGCTTTAAATTATGGAATGGTTATTTACATTAATATAGTAATTTTCCTTGCTGCTTTAATTTTCTAATTATCTTCATCAATATTGTGTATTAGCCTACAATTAAAATCTCAACGATATAAAACAATTTCTTAAGATTAACTATTTAATCATTCGTTTCTAACTCCAAGGTAAACCTGTCAACCATTGATATAATAACTACCCAATATGTAGTTGTAATAAGTCTTGTAATCATGAAGTCGAGATTTCATAATCGTTGTGACTATTTTGCGGAATGATGTCTTTGTGACTGTGAACGCTCTAATGCGAAAACCGTTGAACCTATAATTATGAAACTTCGCACTTAAGACCTCTGGGTGGTCGCAGATTTTCGGAATTTCAAAACACATGACTTCGCGAAAAATTGAGTAATAAATTATTAAACAAAAATTACAAATATCGTTTTTACTTTCCTTTACGAAGTTATAAGTATAGGAGTTACCGAAGGAACTCGAAATTTCAAGGGATATACACGTTTTGACCTTCCTTGAATCGGATGCGCCTATTTTTAGAGTGACGTCTGAGTATGTGTATGTGTGTATGTCTGTGAACGCTCTAGAGCCAAAAATCTCAAACATAAAATTGTGAAACTTCAATCTTAAGACTAGTATGTCTAGATGTGCACCTCCTATTTTTGTAAGGAATATTCCAACCGGATGTGCATGTTTACTAAAGGCATTTTTTGTTCATTCTCAAAGACCACTATATCCGAAACTTTATAATAATATGACAATGTTTCTTAATCAGTAACCTTAAATACCCCTATATACTAATTTTCATAAAAATCGGTCAATACCTTCATGATTTAGGGATTTGGAACCACTGTGTAACGCCCCTAGTCAAATTGGTCTAACTAACGCAGTTGTAGTCCGTATTTGGAATATTTTCTCAATATCGCGGCGCCCCTGCTCTTTGAGAAACACTGTCAGTGACATAATTTGTAACTTGTTTAATTAATACACAAAAAAATTATACCTACAACTAATACGTAAAAGAAAGTTCTGCGTCGGCAACAACCGATTTCTAATATATATCTCGTTAATTATTGCCAACATATATTTTTTATATTTATTCGCAATTTGTTTTTTCCGGCGTATTTGTTATCATAGTTGGACAATATTATGACGTGATTGTTGAAAATTTATTAAGCTACAAAATAGTTTCAAATTAATATTTGTGTGCAACTTCTTATGACCTTATAATGTAGATTTAACGCTAAAAACACCAAAAATTCACTAAAAAGCCAAAAATCTTAGCATTTCGTATATTTTTGTTTCATGCGATGTCACGAGTGTCGAGACTTGTTTCATCTCGTCTTGAGATTTTAAGACTGTCTAAAAAGCGATAATTCGTGACGAGACAAGAATGTGACAGCGAGACTGATGTCTCGAGTCTCAGAGTTCAAATCTCGATGTCTCGTGTCTCGAAATATCACGGTCTCAAGTTGTCGAAAAAATTTGTCTCAGAACGTCTTGTGTCTCGAGATACCTCGAATCACGACAAGTATCGAGTTTAGAAAAGTTTCATCTTTCGAATAGTCTCGAGACTAGAAAATCTCGATACTCGAAAATTTAAATACGTTTTCTGAACCAATAGAACCATTTACAGAATATTTCCATTTTTTAAAATTAATGTTGTAACTCTAATTTTAATAGTATTTAATTTTTGAAACTTTTATTATGGTAAAATACATATTTTTAAAATTGAGTGCTTTTTGATTTTGATAGTGAATGCTTCTATCAAAATTATGTACTTTCATAATATTGGAGTATAAAACTATTTTATATGAAAGATAAGTTTGAATTGTTTATAATTGATTGTGCTCAGAAGCATTTCGTTTGTACTATATTAATTTATAATATAATTTCATATTATTATTGTATACACTAATATACAACGAACGAAAATTATGTAACTGGGTTTATACCATTTGAGTAATATCGGACGCATGCCAGCGATAACTTACTTGGGCGGCAGTTGATACGAGACGAGACAAGTTCTGAGTCTCGCGAAACCACTAAGATTATATTTGCTAAAACATTAGCTTTTCCCCTGTAATTTAGAAATTACGTAGTCTAGTTACTATTAAGATATTTTTTTCAATAAATATAATCAAAATATTATTATTATTATAAGACTCTGCATATCTGGTAAAATAGGCCTTGAAATATCGATAATTCCGTATTAATACACTCAATGGACATAAAACTAATTTCTTTCGAAATAATTAGCTTTTCGAGACTAACTCGATTTTACACCTATAAGAGCGACCACCCTTAATGTGCACCTTCTATTTATATCAAGAATTATCAAACCGAAAGTACATGTTTACTATGTGTATTTTTTATACTTTCTTTAATATCAATAGATCGCCTGCATTTATGGAAAAATAAGTTTTTTTCAATGAAAATACTAATATTTCACACAACTTTTGTTTAAAAAGTTTCTTCTTTTTACAAAAACCTGTTACGGAAAATCTTAAATTTCTTATTTATATTGTCATGGAAATGCACGTGTTTTAAGAAGATAGATACGCATGTATGAGAATTATATTTAATAAATCGTATGACCTATGTCTGACAACATTTTGACAGGGAAACAAAATAAACTCAATAATTTAATATTTGTCATTTTTCATTGGTCATCACAAATAGAGCGATTGAGAACGTGTTTCGAGCGTTTTGTTTATTGAAAATATATATTGAAAGAAATATTAGTCCTTATTGAATATTGTATTTGCATAAATTATAGTAAAAATTAAAGTAACAATTAATATTTTATATTGAAGATACAGTACATGTAAATGTAAAAAAATAATAAGCTATAAATGGTGCCATTTCAGACTATTACTGTGTTGGTTGATCTGATAGTTGGTTGGAGATATATATTTTTAGTGAAAGCTAAGTATAAGGAAAATCGAGTGCAGACCTTCCCATTAAAAAAAAATATTTTTTTTCAATAATTGCCATATATTGAGCCACTGGGAAGATAATGATTTGAAACTTAATTACATTTGTTGTACCAGTAAATTAAGCAGTATGATGAAAGGTAGAAATACTTTGAGTTGGGTTAATTGCATTTCAAACTATCATTAGAGTATTTGCTTGTTTACATGGAGGCAGCGGAAAAGAGAAAACCACACTAAACTCCCTACAATTAAAGATTCCAATTAATTGTTCATTACAGAATGGTAAAATAATGAAATTTATTGTGTTCGCCGCGGATGCCCTAGAGACACAGACGCACACACATAAACACGAATGTAAACAAAGAAACCGAAGGGTAAACATCGTTTATACATCCATGATGCTGTGTATCGTCGAATGAAATTCAAAACTGGCCGGGCACATAGTTCAACTCAATCCATTGTTTCTTTCTGCACACGGTGGAACCCTCGTCCGTACTAAATGACGTAGTCGTTCGCTGGACAAAACAACTGTTCAATAGCTATTCAAACAAATTTCCTGAGTCAACAGCCGACCTACGTACCCCGCAGCTCACTTTTCGTATGTCTGTGCTTGCATTGGGTTTATTGTTAGCTATTGTATTACCGAGGCGCGCCGACCGAGACTGCGGTGGCGCTGCGAAACATTATAATGGTATAAATGAACTGAGGGATTTAAATACTCTGCCTGATGAAGTACCCTACAGTTACGATCTCTTCGAATAATGGAATGACTAGCATATTATAACCCTCATTTTCTGGCTCTGAGTTGCACTTTTAATACTGGGTTTTTTAATTCTTTATCATCAAATAACAAACAAATTAAATTAGTCTTAGCGTAGGTACATAGCTCGTAGCATGAATGTTATAAATTTTATAATTTGTTTGATTATTTGTTTGTACCAATCAATACACTAAATTGTATAAATATTTTACAGTACATAATAGATGCAATATATAGAACAATAATGAGAAATTCAAATACATAGAAGATATATGATCCAGGCACCAATGGTTTGTGTGTAGCATTAAGACCATTCATATGTTTTATGAAGTATTTAAAAAATATTCTCGCACCTTATATATTTATTCATACACATTAAAAAACTTTTCAATAGAAGATACCCTATGTGTGGCTATAAAATAATAAGACTGATGCTGTTGTTTCTTTTAGTGCAGATCACACGAATAATTAAGCAACGATTAGATTGGCTCAGATTAGCGATTTATTTCAATTTATTGTGTGTTTTTGACGTGGAAGGGCGTCTCGGGCGTACGTCATCGTCAACGTCTTCGCGGCCATCCTGGAAAACCACTCAAAAACCCGCGCACTTGATGAACATTCATTACCATTAGTTTCAGTAGCTATTATTTCAAGTTTCATATAAAATTTCACAACAATTCGTTGCTCAATAGTTTTTTCGGCAAAAAAAAAAATTTGATCTTATACAAACGAAAGCCACGGAAGAGAAAGCTTCAGGCTTCAGGCTTCAGGCTTCAGGCTTCAAAACTGTCGATTTTGGCGTATGTGTAGTTTTTCTGTCGTAGCATCAGTCTCGTATTTATATAGCCACACCTCGTATATCACAAGAGAAATTAAAATTTAATGGTAAAAATAAACAAGTTTAAACAAGAACTAGCTCTGTCCGATTTAGTTGAACTGAAAAATTGGCAGTACATTGTCACTAATTTCTATTTCAAAATTATAATTTATAATTCAAATCAAGTCTAATAGGAAATGTTATTATGAGAACAGTCGTACTTGCAGTAGTATTTGACTGTAAACGAAAATATTCGGAGTTTGGAAGTATAATGGCTATCAGATTTAAAATGCATATTCTATATATTTTAATACCACTTTGCTCTTTTGTTTCCCAAAGAAAATTTTAAGTGCAGCTAATATCATCCATTGCAATCTTGGGGGCCCCGTGGTGTAGTGGCTAACGCTTTCGCCTCACAATAAGTGGAACTAATTTTTCACTTGTGATTACTTCGGTATACGGTGTCGGCAGTTTCTCCGGGTACTCCGGTTCCCCTGCTTAGGTACACTACAAAACTACACAGCGCGTTCTTCAACGACTAACACCGAGGGAGGGGACAGGGTTAGAGCGATGAGACACACAGCGGACTCGGAAATCGCTCTTAGCTTAGATACACAAATGGAAATATCGGCCACCAACACTGACACCATACAACACGCTGAAAAAGGAACATTCCCTAAAGCAGCGCATACGTATAAAAAAAATAATCCATTGCAATTATCTTGATGATTCTCTCAAATGGATGATATAACCTCACCACTTTCATTCAAACGTAGCGGAGCAAAGACAAACAGTTACGAAAACATGAAAGAGCAATAGTAGTATAATAACAATAAATTTGAATAACGTCCACCGTCAAAAAAGGGTCTTTGTATTGTGAAATGTGTCTGATATTTGGTTGTTTCCTTCATACATTTGTATCACGGGCATATGTACGCCGTTGTTCTCTGTACATTACGATCCATTTACGCAGTCCACTATCACTCCCACTAAAAGGTTTATAGACTGTTTTGTTCCTGTTCGTTCGTTCGACCGAACTGCTGTATGTTTTGGAATAGACAAGTATCACGTCACAACATAAATGCGATGAGGCTGGCTGTGTGTGTTCATGTGTTTGTTACCGGTTGTAACATGCGCGGATATATAAACGTTTACCGTAATGAAACACGCCAGGATAAATCGGTGTTATTCGCATATTTAGTGCTTCCTTAAAATGCCTATTACGTTCAAATGGTTTTTGGGTTAAGGCTCGTGCGGTGAACATTTGGAACGTTGTACTATTATCGTAATTGGATGTGAGAAAAAATAAAACAGAAATTTGTGAATTCTTTTTTGCGCTGATTTTAAAATAAATTTTGATGCATTATTATAATATATACATTTTTACATTAATAAATATAAGAATATACACAATTCAGATGAATGCTCTCAACGCCTGACCCTCATATTATATCCTATTACTGGATCAAACATACTTATTAAAGACTCATTCATTATCAATTTTGCAATCTTCGAAAATGTACAATTAATCAAACTAACAGGATTAAACCAATAATAGGGCAGGATCAGCAATATATAAATACAAGATAAGGCATAGACCGACCGAACATTATTTCCGAAATTTGTAAGGAATCACAGAAAAATCAAATGAAATTAATTATTCTACGAATTTACTTTTAAAAAATAAACTTACGCATATGTAATTTTAGTTTTCGTTTATGAAATGTATAAGAAGAAGAATTGTAATCACAATAAAAATCGAAATATTATTAAAAAAAATCGGTTTTGAGGGTTTTTGATAAAATTTTGACTATGATATCTGATTCTGAGTGTATTTGTCTGTGTGTTTCTGTCTATATGCATACCTATCTGTCTGCCATTGGCTGTGTGGAATGAACACTCTTTATACTTATATATATATATTTATATATATATATACATATCCCTTCCAAAAACAAGAATCGGCTGAAATTTTAACAGTAGCCGTCTAAGATAATGTACTCCAAAAATAGTCACATTCGATTCAGGGAAGCTCAAAACGTGTATATCCGTCGAAATCTCGAGTTCGATTATTTTGGTGATCCAAATTCGTAAAAAGAAAGTAAAAACATAACAATATTTAAAAGTTTGGTGCCAGTGTGAGGTTGCCACCACATTGCTCAACAAATGCATATCTCCTTTAATATAATAAATAAGAAACTAATTATTCTGGCTCTAATTATGCACTAAATATTAGACTAGACTAGTGTGTTCAAATACAATAGTTTCCATTTCCGTTATTCTAGGTTAGGTTAAGGTACGGTTAACCCACAAGTCAGGTGTTTGGAGTTAAATATTTAATTATATTTTTAACAATTTCCGCTAATTTAGGTTAGGTTAGGAGCCAGCTATACAATTAGGCAGATTTTTTGAGTATTGCATTAATTATTATAAAAAATATATATTTATTTTTGATTTAAAGATGATGCGTTTGTTGAAAACTGCCAAGAAGGTTTTTTAACAGAAAGTGCATTTAAAGAAAAAGTTCATTTGAGCGGAAGGCCAAACGCCATCAGAGCAAAACGTTGAAAATAACACTTGAGGATAATTTAGGATGAATTTAAATCAAAATACAGCATTATGATAAATACAGATAGTAAAGGGACTAGACAGTTGACTGTAGGCCACTCCCGTATTTTCTTTTCTAACTTAAAATCTTCATATTTGTCACAACATGCATTTTGTAATTCTTCCTCACTATTGTCATGAAGCGTCATCTGCCTGCGCCAAAATATTTAGTTAATAATACTGTTCAAGTCCTTGATCATCTGTGTTTATTACGCAGTGCCTTGGTTTACCAAACAGGTGTACTGGAGCAACTATTAAACCTCGAATAATATTAACTATACACCTAGTTTTAAGGCTGAAACCAGGCAAGACCCTTTAGACGAATGTGCTAGACAAGAATATTGGTCTTCAGATAAAACCGGTATGAAACTTCTGGATGACACATTATGGGATGTTTTGGAGACGAAGTTGTGTTTTACTTGATGATGTTAAAAAAATTGGAAGATTTTGATTTGCAAGTAGGTTCTGCTACATATAAGGGTTTATTTTACCTGTTGTTAAAGTTGTATGTAGATGGATGGTAACCGACGATATTTAACCACTGAACCTTCCTGTATGACACTTTATTTCATTAACACCAATCATAAGGGCATATACACATTACACACTGTAAGCGACGGCCCACGGAAACCTCCGATACGAGCCTCTATGTTGAGTCTGAAAATAGAATGCGAGTTGAGCTAACGCTCAGTGAGAAGGCTGTCATTTAGCAGTGACTGACGACGGTCTAATAAAACAATAATGATTAAGCCATTTGTATCAGGATAAGGAGGTAGAATACAGTATTTAACTGTGCACAAGAAACATCACAGCCTAAGCAACTAGTGCTTAGGTCTGCTAGAACCTGGCCCCGCTCCACAGACTTGCTGTAGGAAATACGGGAAAATGCCAGAGGGATCTCTCCTCACAACTAGCTGTGTGCGTCAACGAGTAGCTTGCCTCCGCCGCGGGACCTTACGGCATCGTGAGAAAGAGTAAAACTCAGTCTCCACCATATCCCTTCGAAGGTACGAAGGTAATCGTTGTGCTCCACACAAACTAGTGTGAATCTACAAGAAGCTTGCCTCCGCCATGAGATTCGCATGGTATCGGGAGAAAGAGTTGAATGTCGAGTGAAACTTAATCCCCACCATATCTCCCCGGAGGTACGAAGCGATACGTTGGGCTCAGTCCTGAGGATAGACATTAAAGTTGGCAGGTAAAGGCACCGCTGGCAACATACCGGTAAATATATATGCTACATCGCTGGGCGCATTCTCGACTATCCCCCGTATAAAGCGGTTTCCAGGTCAGCACCGATACAAAGGTTAGGGATAGGTGACAATAACACATTTTGACATACACATAACGTACATTCAGGAAAATGGCTATCACCATTTACCTATACATATGATTGCAAGAATATAAATATATAATCAGACAGACTTGACTCACCGCTAATATTCTCCATACCAGATGCACAGGGCACAATCACAAAAACACTACCATTCTCATTGAACAGCAAAACTATACTGACAGAGAAATATCATAACCAATAGGTACTACGTAATCCCTTCGACCGGCTCTGACCAGTCTCCCTACTGTGTATTTCTTACAAGAACTGATATAAACGCGTTGCATAATGCTATACTAAAAATTGCCGCTGACATACATTTATTTACAATACGGAGATAAACACTCATGCTACAGTCCAATAATGTCCACTTCAACGCGACCGAGATTTGACAAATTTCTCATTAACATATAGCAACGCAGCTAGTAGCAGATTTGAACATGTTTTAACATAATATTTCAACACAATTCGATAGCTGGGTGACAAGTTACATACATATGTAGATACACATTGCATAAAAAACGCATTATAATTCCGATTCACAAATACCAAACAAACATACATGCATATATTCCATAAGTTATTATATATGTGGGCAAATTCCAATTCGACAACATAAAAAACATAAAAGTCTCCAATTCTACATTGGTGTAGCCGTGACCAACGCGGCAGCGGCGATCGACTACGGATATTTATCGCTGGATTTTATTGTGACGCAATGTATGCTCAATAAATCAGACAGTTGGCCGCACTGCACTGGGTAAGATGATTTACACGAGCAGAGGCCAGTTCTGCCACTCGCACACTCTCGCTCGCGCACACTACCAAATGCACACGCCATCTTCACACAGCATGCTTCTGCACTCGAGCTATATGCGAATTTTTATATATCACCTATATAATGGTACAAAAACATACATGTAAATATTTCTCTGTAAATGTACTATTTAGCTCGTCGCACGATAGTATCAATGAGCTATAGTGATTCCCAGATTCCGAAAATGTACATATATAACTTGTGTATTGTCGCTCGATCGTAAGAACAATTTTGTGGGCGTATTTCCTTTGAAGATATCGGGTAGATTTTCACGAAATATGATATACAAATAATTTCTAAACCCAAAATGTGTCTGTCGAATTTCAAATTCAAACAACCATATGCGTCCGGAGTTGAGTCCTCCTTAATAATACCCTTAGGTAATTTTTGATAAAGCAAAAATGAAAATTACAATTATTTTTATGATATTAAATGTCCACCAAAATGCATCAGATTTCAAGCCCAGAGGATTTAAAAATTTAATAAAGAATATTAATTTTGAAATTTTAAATATTCTATTTATAGCTTGCCGTACGAAGTACAGAATAGTTAAAGCAATCTGTTCAGTGTCTGTAGCATTGTCGGATCAAAAAATTTCTTAACAAAATGTGTTTTACTCGTCGTCCTGAATCCAAAAATATTAACTCATACACTTGGATGTTAACCGTCTCTCGCTCGCACGTAATACCAAATATGTGCGCTTTACTCTTCCTAATTTGCTATACATATTATTTGGCATCCCATTTGAATCCGGTCGCAGTTTATTTTCAATGGTCCGTATACTTCCCGAATTATAGCGCCCCAATAAGTGGAGTAACACTGTAACTTTTATATATTGGTAAAGCGCACCTTCTTCGTTTTTATCTTAGCCAGAGATATTACGTTATACTTCCATTTCTTTGCTACTGATGATGACAACATAGTTGTCGAAATACGTATTAAGCTTACTACCCCTCCGTTGGGCACATGTTCGGATTGTCACATTCGTACCTCATAGGCTCTGGCCAGACCCTTACATAATTTCATGTATTTGTATAGAAATATTGCGTTATTAGTGATGCATCGTATATATATATACCATGCAGGTATATATTTTCGGTTTATTTCTGGATCTCATGGCCTTACGCATATGTTAAACTACCTGCTCAGGTAATAATATTAAAAAAGAAATCTCAGCTGCTTGCTCGTAAGATCAAATGTGTGCCCTCTATTCCTTTGAAGGTACCGTAACGATTCACACCAAATTTGCTACACATAACACTTGGCATCCCATTTCAATCCGCTCACAGTTAGAATCCAATCACCCGTATACTTCCAGAGTTATTGGACCTCAAAAATCAGAGCCTCCCTTAATACTGCCCTTATAATTATAATTTAAACACCTGATTTTATACCTACAAGATTTTTTCATATTGGTAACCCAAAGGCCATAAATTTTAGGGTACTTTTAATTATGTTCTTTTTATGCCCATATTAAAAGAATTAACAAACTTTGGAGCCCTATAACTCCGGAGGTGCGTGAGCGGATTCAAATGGAATACAATTGAAAACGAGTAGCAAATTTTTGTTCAAATCGCGCCTGTACGTTCAGGGGAGCAGAGTGCAAAAATTTGATCTTACAAGGAGACATCCAAGTTTATGAACTCAGCAATGACAACCAGGAATTATGTGATCATTTGGAATCAAAGTTTGGACAATGTAAGCATTCTTCTGAACTTTGTGGTATCCGAAAATATATATCTACCAATGCCTTCTTCTTCAACATGACCCGTTTTGTTTTAGCTCGTCGTGTGATAGTGCAAGACTGCTATAGTGCTTGATCATGTGTCTGTAACATGATTGGGCAAAACAAACAAGATTTGGTACGCGTAAAACGCACCAACGCGCAGAGCTCGCCCTTAGGTAAAATATGCGTTGCGAGCAGTGCTTTTTAATTATTATGGCCTTTTGGTCAAAAATTTGAAAATAAGTTATAGGTGTAAAAAGTCTTACATTTCATTTTAGATTATAATGATAAAAATATATTTTAGTTCATACTTTAAAATTCAAAATTATAATATTTAATCAAGCCCCTTCTACTATTCCAATAATATTTTTACATTAAAGTTTGTTCAAGTAATATTATCCTGGTATCCACGATTGTGTTTTTATATGTGACGTTTTTACGAATTACCATAACGTCTGCGATTTATGTCAAATAACATATACATTCCCGTTCTATAAGTTTCTTTTTTTTTGTTCGTGATATGTGTGCCATTTCCCTTACTCAAATGGATTGTAACATGACAAAGAGAGAAAATATATTTTGTGTTGAACGTTGAAGACCTCGGAAACTATTGTTTTCATTGACTTTATCGTACGGTTATGCTATTCCTTTTTAAAGTTCGGTTTTCTAAAGCATAATGTCAGCTTGTTATTGATATTTTTCGATTCTTCGATTCATGTGTATGTGTCCATTTGGCATACGTAGTTTTATTAAATTATTTAGAATTCGCAATCATTTAAATCTTTTTTACATTTTTATACCACTGTAACTAAACAAGTATGGTAATCACAATTTTTTATTGCCCTTGGGTAAACAATAAGGAAAAATCTAATAGACATAAAATATCTTAGAATTTCTAGTAAAATTTGTGGGTGTTTTAACTATTTTCGGAATGAAATTCCTATAACAATGGAACGGCTGCTCAGTTGACAAAAATAGTTTTGTTATAATGACAGATATTAATATTTTGCATAACCTTTTCTTGAAAAGTTTCTTCAAAAAATGGGTTGTGGCCAACGCGGGACTTTCTTTTACGTAGTTTTCATCAATATTCATTGATTATAAAAATATAATATTAAGAAATAATAATCCAACAGAAACAATATAAAAAACTTAGCTTACCTTATATAAATGAATGGGTTGAAAATTATACCAATACCAATTTGTAATGGTTTCGAAGTACTAACTATCAAAACTAAACAATTCTCTACAGAATTATTCTGAAATATCATTTATCTAATTCAGACCATTTTGTTTTCTTGTCGAAATATTGACAGGCGCAGATGATCCGATTTATTAAGCTACATTCGAATCCATGACAACGTAAACAAGATTCTCATAATTTTCGGTAGCGGTTTTCTCGTAACTGGTACATTTATTGAAGAAACTTTTCAAACAAAAGTTGTGCGAAATATTAATATCTTTCATTATGAACATAACTATTTTTGCCGTAAGTGCAGCAGTTCTAGTGATATTGGAGATAGAACAAAAAATGCATAGAGTAAACATGCACTGCCGGTTAGAATATTCTTTTCAAAAATAGGAGGTGCACAACTAGACTATATACAAGTCTTAAGTTTGAAGTCTCATAATTTTACGTTGGACAGTTTCGGCTCTAGAGCGTTCACATACACACACGCACACACACACACACACACACCACACACACGCACACACACACACAGACGTCACTCCGAAAATAGTCACATTCGATTCAGGGAAGCTCAAACCGTGTATATCCGTTGAAATCTCGAGTTCGATTTTTTTGGTGATCCCTATACTTACTTATTACTTCGTAAAAGAAAGTAAAAATTATATATATCTTGTTTATAATGCCATAGATTCGAATATAACTTAATAAATCGGCTCATCTGCGTCTGTCAATATATTGACAGGGAAATAAAATAGACTCAATTAGATAAATGACATTTCAGAGTATTGCTGTAGAGTATTGGTTAGTTTGACAGTTTGTTTGGGATATATATATATATATATATATATATATATATATATATATATATATATATATATATATAAATAACGCAGTTTTCAATGATTAATGATTATAAAAATATAAAATTAGAAAATAATAATCCAACAGAAACAATATGAAAACCAAACTTACCTTATATAAATGAATGGGTGGAAAATGATACCAATACCAATTTGTAATGGTTTTGAAGTACTAGCTATCAAAACTAACCAATACTCTACAGAAATATTCAGATATTATCTAATTAGGTCTATTTTTTTTTCCTGTCAAAATAGCAGATGATCCGATTTTATAAGCTATATGCGAATCCATGGCAACGTAAACCAGATATTTATAATGTTTTGTGGCATTTTTCTCGTAACTGGTACATTTTTTGAAGATATTTTTCAAACAAAAGTTGTGCGATATATTAATTTCTTTCATTATGAACATAACTATTTTTGCCGTAAGTCTAGCCGTTCTAGTGATATTGGAGATTGAACATGAAATGTATGGAGTAAACATGCACTTCTGGTTTGAATATTCTTTACAAAAATAAGGGGTGCACATCTAGGGCATATACAATTCTTAAGTTTGAAGTTTCATAATTTTTCGTTGGACACTTTTGGCTCTAGAGCGTTCACAGACACACACACACACAGACAGATAGACGTCATTCCGAAAATAGTTACATTCGATTCAGAGAAGGTCAAAACATGTATATCCGTTGAAATCTCGAGTTCGAAATTTTTCATGATTACAATACTTACTAATTACGCTGTAAAAGAAAGTAAAAATGTATCGAAAAATCTTAATATTCTTATTTATATTGTCATGGAAATGCATTTGTAATAATTAACATGTATGTTTCATATTGAAGAATCAATATTTTATAAAATAATAAGCTAATTAGTACAATTTCAAGGTATTACTGTGGAGTATTGGTATTTTTTGTCGGTTTGTATGGAATTTTGAACTAGTGTAAAGTACGTAAAATAAAGTTCTGTGTTGGCCACAACCGATTATATCTTTTGTAATTTAGACCAGGATTGACAATGTTATGCATATTTGAAGTATCAGTGCCTTGAAAAAAAAGTAATTTTAAAGAGTAAGATTCTCTGCGGTTATCAAACGCAGAACTATGTACCGCACAACGTACAGGCAATATTATAAGACGCATCTGGATTCTTTTTAAAGTCGGGGTTCAGAATAGATCTATTTATTTTATTTCTACATGTCTAAATTACCATATATATTTTCTTTGGATATATTCAAACAATATTGCTGTATATTTAGTAATAATAATGTATATAATTATTTCTTACAAATATACCATATACATTCGAAAAATCTACACAATAACATAAATTTCTACACAAAACGTCTGAGAATAAGCAAAGAATGGTATATTTTGGGTTGTAAATGTCAAATACATAGCGAAAACTAAATTTAATAACACAAAGTCAGAAAACTTCCGCCCCCGGTATAAACAACACTACAAATTCAAACATATTCTAGCATATTACAACAAGTGTGCTCATTTTATAAACCAAAAGAATTTGAAGATATTTCAACCAATTCTAACTTGGATAGAACGCGGCATAATATAACGCTGGTCCTTGGAATTCAAATAATATGTAGTAAAATTTAAAGTGCGTCTAATAGTATGGCCAGGGATTATATACTGTAATTTGATCTATTTTTCAATAACTTAAATATGAAATTAAAAGACGATTTATCTAAAAAAAAGATTTTTTAAATATGGTCATTAATGAATATTCTGAACAATAACGAATATTTCGAATTATACTTTATAGTAAGAATTATCTTCGTCACAGAGATAATTTCATTTAACAATCACTATGCAAGTCGCGAAGGCTGACTTAACATTACATGAAATTATATTAAATGCAATTTCAATACTGTCTTTGCATAATTTTATCTATATTTATTTTCAATAACCAATCATTTTTAGTTCGTACATCATAGTGAATGAGTTTGTTTAATTACTACATAGCAAACAAGTCAACAAACTGTAGAGCACAGCAAGATATATTAAATTTTATTTTTACATAATAAATAAAGTTAAACATTTAAAATTGGATCAAACCACACAAATACATCACAACAAAACAAAATAAGTAAAGGGTGTCTCCTTGAGACCACCCCTACAATTCTTACTAAAAAGAAATTTAATATAAAACAACATACCCAGAGATAATTCTACAGTTGTGGACGAACAAAATATTAGCCGAAACGGAAAACGAGGACCAGCCGCTAAAAATATCATAGCTCTTTACTTTCCCAAAATTGCTTCTACTCACTTGTTAAGGGGAGGTTACCATTCATGACAAAGAAAAAAGAAAAGAGTAGAATAAAACCCTAAAACGGTAAATCGATATTCAGTGAAAAATATTAATATTTAAGAATTTTTAAGGCACACTGAAGAGATGAAAAGATGGGCAAAAAATGACACCTTATTGCAAACGACTACTATTTCAACATATTATGTTCAATTTCAATAAAATTGGTTAAAATTTTATATATTATGCTAATATAATTGTTTTGCATCTTTCAAATTATTATAAGGGACTTGAGTTTACACGGTGCGGCGCAGAATACTGCACGCAGTGCATACCCATACCTGCCATAACTCGATTAACTTTTATGATAACAATGTGATAATAATGAAGTCTTGAATGAATAACAATTTGGTTTTTATTTCTTCAACAAAAAATAAAATTTCAAAGTTGACCTATATTTCGGGTCGATAAATGTTAACCTCCCTTTAATAAAACTACTACATCGAGCGCTACCTCAAACATTGCTCAAGAGGAACCAAAAGAACCACCGATATTCTTAAAAGACGTCATTAATTATCAAAAAATAGTAGTTAAAAAATCAATCGAAAGACAAATTGACAACGAAGTAAAATTGACAAAATAATATTGAAATAAATACATCAACAATAACCAGATTACAGAACTCAAACAATGTATTATGTTACCCATAAACTAAAATTATTTAACATTAAACCACGAAACGACAAAATAACAGTCGTAATTAAAAACGTGTCAACATCATTAACTGAAACATAAATTAAATCCTGAAAGTAGTTAGACTTATAAAAAAATTCAAAGATCCTATTCTCGTTGTAGTTGTTGAAAAAACAAGATGATGCAATGAACATTTTTAATCTACGCCTACTATATGTAATCATTAGTGTCGATCCCAGGCGCAAATCAAGAGACACTAGGGTCACCCGTGGGCACCATGTGCCCATATGGTATACATACATAGGTCAGTTTTGACTGATGGCGAATTTTCATGACATGACAATAATAATTACACGGTTGTATGGTACAACTGGCCATAAGTGTTGTATCATTAAGTTGTATCCTTAATTGTATTATTACACAAAAAACAGGATTATAAATTTACTTACGATTGCTGTTTATTATTTGAATCGATGATTCAAAAAATATGTATTACAAACCCTTTTTACACAACATTTTTAATGATTTGACATTTGATTCATTATTGTTTTTGAATTAAATAATCAGGCTAGATTCTGAATTTTGCAGTATTAAACTGATGCAGTGTCACAGCGGCAGTTTTAAAAGTGATGATAATTAGTTATATGCTAAAATACAATGGATTGTGCCATCAAAAATAAATGAATAAAATTGCCAACCAAACATGTTTCTAAATATGTTTGAATTATCTCTTCAAGATTTTATTTCTCTAGTAATTAGAATTATAAATTTACTTACTTGCAGTTATTATAATTTGACGAACTATAAAATCTTACCCCAACTCATATTTTCAAAAATCACTGCTTTTTGGCCATTTTGAAGTGAAAAATATTAACTATGAATTAAAATAAATGTACGGAAACACGTATTTGCTAAAAATATATGCTAATTAGGCAATAATATGCACTTATTTCATATTATATACTTAAAAATTGAAATTATAGCATGCTACTCCCCTTAAACTTAAGATTAAACTTTGAATTGAAGATTTATCACAAAAACTTTTTTGACATTTCATTCTGACGTTTGATTCGTTTTTGTCTATTTCAAAGCAGACTGAACTTCAGAATTGTAGTGATTGTTTTATTTCAGTATAAACTATTTGATTATTTTTTATAACATTATTAACAGTCGCCATGGTGCAGTGGCTAAGTGTCATGCCTTTCACCCTGGAGGTCGTGAGTTCGATCCCCGTCTATGCCAATCTGCATTTTTACAAAAAAAGCGTTCTACACAAACACACTCACATACAAACATTTCTGGGTTATTATATTAATGATGCCACAGTGTAACATTTAAGATAATGAGTGCACAAAATTTAATCATATGAGAAGGGCCATTACATTTATGTTAATGAGTAATGTTTATATTCTTCATCAGGAAAAATTAACACGAATATCTATGCAAGTATTATGTTCAACTCCGAAGACATAATAAACACACGACCGAATACTATAGCTCATTAGTTCATACGATACGGTGAGCTTAAAAAAATCAGCAAGTCAAGAACACCGAGAATATTTTTAAAAACACAAAATGAGAGATATTTGTTACACGCAGGATTGTATTAATAACAACAACGTGTTTACGAAATGGAATAGAATTTCTGTATGTATACACGTATTTGAAATTAGGCAAGTATTTTCCGTAGTGCATACCTAGTACATTTAGTACTAATGCTGCAAATGTTTGAAAGCGAAGGTATTTACCGTTATTGAGGTATATAGGTTCGTAGTAGGTATATAGGATAAATGCATTGTTCAATTTGGACAGAGAACAGCATTATATTGCAATAAGCGTAATTAGAATTAGATTGGCGATCGAACGTGTTAGTACCGGTAACAAATAACCAGAGTGATATTAATCATCTGGTGTATGTATTCCGAGTAATCGGGAGTTTCCGATACGTATGTGAGTATGTTGTGTGTTAACCATAACTACGATACTGTCTGTTCATACATCAAATTCATGTTATACAATAGCGATAGGCATCCATGTGTTTGAAATTATAACGGTACTTTTGGAATATGATTGATATAACTACTATTTAACCCACAAGTTATCATCATCCTGGAATACACATATCTATAGGTTTATATGTATGCAAGTAAGGTGAAGTCGCCACCACAAAACATTATTAGATATTATAATAAAACTTATCATTATCTGTCACGTCAGCTGACAGAATGCTCTTATTTCTTAGGTAACACTGTCCTTGTATATGTTTGTGTCACTTACAGACGTTCACAATACTGATTTGTGTGTTGGTAAATTTTTTGTTTTGTTTTTACTAAATCTGCAACTTTTATCAATTAAAATAACATGTTAACTAAATAACAATACTTTGAATATATAAATAAGTTATCAGTATAGCCACTGAGGACACTAATTTCTAAAATATATACCTACACTTATGTTCACCCTTGTTTTTATAAGTGTCAATTTCAATTCAATAAAAATAACAATAATTGTGTATTCCGGCATAAGTTGGTAATGTATATAATTACGAAAAATTTCCGCGGAAAACAAATCATCGTGTAAACTTTCAAATTAATCCAAAGCACACGTGATATATCATACCGAATATATCCTGAGTGGATATTTATTTATTTTTCAGAAGGCTAACTACCAGATAAATCAAATGCTGCGGTTAGTGATCTCATTTTCGATAAGCTTGCAGAAAAAATTCAAACTCACACACACATACACCAACACACAGACAGTTGCCAGACGTAGAGCCAACGAGTACACAGCGGACTGAAGAGACACTAGGACAATCGCTAGCGCTTTGGCTGCCGGTGGTGGCCAACGGAATCAATAAAACAGTGATAAATTTTGGAATTGGTCCGTTCCGTTGAAAGATGCAAGTTGAAAAGAGATGGGAAACCACTTCGCAGAACATCAGATAGCGACGGCTGGGCCAAGCGCGCCAATGCTTCTTTATGTTTTGTGGGGATTCCTGTTATTTCTGTACAACCAGTGGCTGCCGCAAATAAAGGGTGACCCTTACTTAACCTCCTATGATCTCGCATGTGTCCCTTAAACGGTATAAACGATGCCAAAGGTATAAACGGTTTGTCATAAAGCGCAAACCAATAAACTTTATTATTAAGTACTACTGTTTTGCTTTTGAAGTTCCATGATTTACCGAAATGCTTTCAAATATATAAAACAACGTCAATATATAGTATGGCGCTTCGAGAGATATTAAAAAGGTGATTCAGTTTTTCTCAAAATACTGCTCAAGATATATACGTACAATAATAATTTCGTTATCAATCGAGAGTTAAAGGAAACATAAATGCAGGCACCAATATCATCAGCTCACCGTACGGTATGCTTATATTCAATAAAAATAGTAGAATCACACACACACACACACATATATATATATATATATATATATATATATATATATATATATATATATATTTATTTAATTATATATACATATATATATATATATATATATATATATATATATATATATATATATATATATATATATATATATATATATATATTAAAGAATAGATAAGCAAAATTCGAGGCTGGGAACGGATAAAATAAATATATATATATATATATATGTATATATTACTTTTATAAAAATTCTATGGTATATTTTATAAGGAAGGCTCAATTTTTAAGGTCCAACTCCTTATATAAAAATATAATATGTATACCAAATTACATTCAAATCAATCCAGTTAGGTGCCTCAGACGAGATGTGTCCGCAAAGCAAAGTTTATTAATATCTACGCATAATTTTATTTATTTTAGATTTCTATGAAACGTAAATTGGATGGAGGCGGCGTAGATGCAAGAAATTTTCTCAACATTTAGTTGTAAACGTATTATTTGCGCGCATGTGGGTTTGTGAAGCATTTGTGATTGTGCCCTTTATCCTAATGTACTTAATCTGTGAGCTATTGACAGTACTAATATGCCTGTCCAATTCCCGCATCGTCCTCAGTCGTTGGTAGGTGCCCCTCATTGCTTGCCAAGCACGCTTGATTTCATCTGGATAATTGCTAGACGGGTGTGTGTGGGGCCTGTCCACTTCCCTTCGCTCTGACATTCCAATCATCCGCGAATGAACGCGAACAAAATTACCAGTTTCTCGTTTTTAAAGGGGATATTTGGAAATTTTAAAATCGGTTTACATTTTGCGGAGTTTTATACGATCAAAATGGTCATCTATCCATGTCAGTCTCCTTTCGCATTTTGTAATGAATGATTTTGAGACAGTTTACACGAAGAACAATATGTTGTAAATTTGTTACGCGTTTAATTAAAATTTCTGCATGATTTACATTTTTCTTTTTTGCTTTTTTTTTATTACTAAAGCCCGTTGAATATTGAATTCAGCACAGTACTGCCTAGCAACACACGCACAATCTAAGTTCTTGTATTTAAGTTCATTTCTACCTTTGCTGCGTGCTATCATGCCCATTTGCTGTCGCTAAGCTAAACTAGGCTTAATATCCCACAGGCCTAAAGCAATTAAGGAATCATAAAAAAAAGTTGGAGTGTCCTTCACTCGACTTTCTTATACCATCAATATACTGCTTTATTTTTATTATGTTAAGTGTATCCACGATTGTCAATATGTAATCTAACTAGGGAAACTTCAGAAGCTAAAGCATTCGGTCGTGTGTAGCATTTTCGAATCAAAATATTTCCATAACAAAAAGTATTTGTCTTGTCGTTCTGAATTTATATATATATATATATATATATATATATATATATATATATATATATATATATATATATATATATATATATATATATATATATATATATATATATATATATATATATGGGGCATTCCATTTCAAATTTGGATTTTAAAAATGAAAATGTATGAAATTTTGACAAAAATGTACTTTCCGTTGTGAGAATTCGTGTGAATATTTTTTCAGATTTATTGGACAGTAAGTTTCGAAGTTATTACACTTTAAATTTGCACTTTTAAGCAATTTCACGTGATTTGGTCAGTTTTCATTCATATTTTACACCAATAAAAGTGATATTTAGATGAATATCGCCATTACAAAGTTTGTAACAAATATGACAAAAAAAAACAAAAAAAAAAAAATAAAAATAAGTTTGCATTTCATTGATATGCTTTAATTACAGTTTAGTTATTAAAAGCATATTATCATAGCGGCCGGTAAAAATGTATAAGTGTTGACTGATCTTAAAAGTTAGCTTTATTCATAAACTAAGGGCATATGCAAATTTGAATGTGGGACTTTAATCACATCACGCAGAGAATAATGCCGTAACTGACAAACGACCACTCAAAGAATTAGCTGTTTAAATTCTTTATGGTTTTTGGGTTAACAATATCAAAAAATCTTGTAGATATAAATTAACAGGAATATTCGTAGAATTTTTGGATAGTTTAATTATTCTTGCAAGGACAGTATATTCTCACCTATTCATCTGTCTAATTAAATTATTTGACATAATATTAGTATGGTTGCAGTGCAGAAATAAGTGTGGCGGTTTGTCTATACACTGAGAAAAATACTTGTCTTTATAGTTAATAAGTCTTTATTTGAGCATTTCTTTGAAAAATTTACTAATGCCAAGAAAATTATCTTTAAAATTAATAAATTTCTTAATTATTAATGAACCAGTCTATTTATTAAAAATACAACATTTATTTGGGATTTCTTTCTTTATTATAAAGTTAATTTATTTAATAGTAATAGATTTGTGTATTCATTTATTTTTTAAATATTGCATTTATATGTAATACATGTATAATAAACTAAAATCGAATCTATTAATATTAAATAGATATTTATTTTATGCACAGTTCACATTAATGCCTCTGTGAGTCTTAAGTATAGCTAATTCCACATGGCACGTTGTCGCCGAAAAAACGTTCGACATTATCGGCGTTATACATGTCTTGATAGGCTGTGTATTGCTCGCAAGATTATTGTTTCACAGAACAAGCTTACAATTAATTTGTAATTTTGATTGGCTGTTCTTTGTTCGAATTTCAAACGATTTTACGGAAATGAGGTACCATGTGGAATTAGCTTAAGTTATTTCTTTTGTGTGGCTGTCATTGCGATTTCTTGTTTGTGTAAGTGCACAGTACACAGAAATTATAGCAATGGCGGAGATTGTAACACAGCTGTTTTTGTTGTTGTTGTTGTTGTCCAAGGCGGATTTAGAAGATTTATCGCCAATACTTACAGGTAAACTATATTTTGTGTCATTTCATTGCGTGTGATCGTCATCATATTTAATTATTATTTACAGAGCACGAAATTACTTATGATTTGCTACAATCGCTATTATTGGACAGCAAATCAAATTATTAGTGTGACAGTGTGAGGGCAGATATAGTCGATGTAAGTATGAATCTTTGTTAAACATACCGTAACTAGTTCTATATCCGTGTAATTTAACCGGTTGAATCTGTTTTTACGTGCGCATATACAAAAAATCATGTTAGAACAACATAACCCCATTTATTGTTGTATTTCGTTTACAAACATTATAAATTTAAGTATTCAAGATCACATGGATGATAATCAGTGTTGCCAATTTGTTCATGTTAAAGATGTTCGAATCTGAATCGATATTTTAAAAGATCGATCTATTTAAAAGTTGATCTTCGATTTTCGAATCTATCTGCGAATCAGGAATCGAGTCGTAGATCGATTTCGTATTTTGAATATTGAATCGAATTCAAATTTAGAAAAGAAATAATACACGCATTGTTTTCATTTGAGTCAATCTATAATTCTCGATTTCTGACGTTACTTTTGTGGTTAATTTCAGATCGAAAGAACGCACAAGTGAAGTGCGTTTGTTTGCCATGCATTAGAAACAATAAACTAATGTAATGCATTTGAAATTAACTGTGGAATAATTACCCTTGAAATTGACAGGGGCTAAATGAGCCAAATTAAGAAAATCCCCGTTCTTTCGTAGTCATTTTAACAAATATGGAAAATATACTAAAATTAATTTTCAATTTTTTTACAGGGCGTTGTATTGGATTTGGATGATACGAATATAGCTCAAATGGCAATGATGTGATTTACCTAGTCCCGAACTACACTTCTAGAGCAAAATGCATCTTCGGCTTCTAAACAAAATTCGTTTTTGCATGCGTTCCACAATATCAACATTAGTAGAAAATTTAAATGCAAGAGATTTAATAAATCTCTTAAATTAAATGTTTATACAATTAGAACAATCTATTACTGGGAAAACTATTGTGAATCCTGGATTTTACTAGTCAAAGCTATTTATGTGATATAATAATATTATATTATCTGAACATAGACCCAATTTTGTAAGTATTTTAAATATTGGCATCATAAATATTAGTAATGGCGGCGTTAAATTAATTAAAAGTTGTCTATTTTTGTGGTAATTAATGTGAAACTTCATTTAAGTATATTGATTCATATACATTTACTACAATTAAATAAAAAAATGGTGTTACCCAAAATTATGTTATAATAATCAAAATTATACTGCAATGTTAACTATTATTACATCTTAAGTTATTTGTTAATTATAGGTCCAATCATTATTGTTTTTTTTTGGGAATGTACCATATATTTATATATTTTTGTATTTAGATTAAATTAAGTTATTTGTTAATTATAAGTCCATACGTTATTGTTATTATTTGGAAGTGTCCTATATTTTTTTGTATTTTTATTAAATATATGTTTATAACCTGCATTATATTTTATTGATTTCCTATAAATAAAACCCAAAATGATTTTCTTATACCGCATATTTAAGACAAATATGATGTATTAATAGTAAATAGATAGTGCTTTAATACAGTGTATTTTACTATAGTAAGATGTATTAACAGTAAATACATGGTGCATTTATGTAGCTTATTCTACAGTAATACGATCTATTAATATTAAATAAACCTTATCTGGAGATTGCAAATATAGCATCTATTTAATATTACTCTACATTGATTTCGCTGTATTCAAATATGGGATTTATTTAATAGTAGTTAGCCTAAATTGATTCAAGTAAATCCTTTTCTCAGTGTACGCTCTCAGTTACGTCATTCCTATCAATGTACCAGTTGTTACCAAACATAAGTGACAGTTGGTAACTAATTGGTACTTATTTTATTGTGAACGATGCCTATGTTTACAATTACCACAACACTGCATTACTAACTACACAAACAGCTGCACTTATCTTATGTGAACGTACCTACACTGAGAAAAGGATTTACTTGAATCAATTTAGTCTAACTACTATTAAATAAATCCCATATTTGAATACAGCGAAATCAATGTAGAGTAATATTAAATAGATGCTATATTTGCAATCTCCAGATAAGGTTTATTTAATATTAATAGATCGTATTACTGTGGAATAAACTACATAAATGCACCATGTATTTACTGTTAATACATCTTATTATAGTAAAATACACTGTATTAAAGCACTATCTATTTACTATTAATACATCATATTTGTCTTAAATATGCGGTATAAGAAAATCATTTTGGGTTTTATTTATAGGAAATCAATAAAATATAATGCAGGTTATAAACATATATTTAATAAAAATACAAAAAAATATAGGACACTTCCAAATAATAACAATAACGTATGGACTTATAATTAACAAATAACTTAATTTAATCTAAATACAAAAATATATAAATATATGGTACATTCCCAAAAAAAAAAACAATAATGATTGGACCTATAATTAACAAATAACTTAAGATGTAATAATAGTTAACATTGCAGTATAATTTTGATTATTATAACATAATTTTGGGTAACACAATTTTTTTATTTAATTGTAGTAAATGTATATGAATCAATATACATAAATGAAGTTTCACATTAATTACCATGATGACACAAAATGTAGTTTACCTGTAAGTATTGGCGATAAATCTTCTAAATCCGCCTTGGACAACAACAACAACAACAAAAACAGCTGTGTTACAATCTCCGCCATTGCTATAATTTCTGTGTACTGTGCACTTACACAAACAAGAAATCGCAATGACAGCCACACAAAAGAAATAACTTAAGCTAATTCCACATGGTACCTCATTTCCGTAAAATCGTTTGAAATTCGAACAAAGAACAGCCAATCAAAATTACAAATTAATTGTAAGCTTGTTCTGTGAAACAATAATCTTGCGAGCAATACACAGCCTATCAAGACATGTATAACGCCGATAATGTCGAACGTTTTTTCGGCGACAACGTGCCATGTGGAATTAGCTATACAGAGACATTAATGTGAACTGTGCATAAAATAAATATCTATTTAATATTAATATATTCGATTTTAGTTTATTATACATGTATTACATATAAATGCAATATTTAAAAAATAAATTAATACACAAATCTATTACTATTAAATAAATTAACTTTATAATGAAGAAAGAAACTTCAAATAAATGTTGTATTTTTAATAAATAGACTGGTTCATTAATAATTAAGAAATTTATTAATTTTAAAGAAAATTTTCTTGGCATTAGTAAATTTTTCAAAGAAATGCTCAAATAAAGACTTATTAACTATAAAGACAAGTATTTTTCTCAGTGTAGTTGTATAAAATAAGCACACGAAAGATTTGCTAATATATTTGTCATTGGCATACAATATCAATATAATATATCAGATGCTACTATCTGCACAACACACAAAATACACATCAAATCTTAAAATTAATATTTTAATAGATTTTTCACAATAATATTTTAACTTTAACCCTTCATAATGACGTTTGATTCAATTTTGTCCATTTGTCAATGTAGATTTCAAATGTTGATATGTTAAAATACAATTACCTAAGATATTAAAAATTATTCTTTCGAAATATAAATATATTAGCCCACCACTAAATGTATACAAATATTTGGAATATCTCAAGTTTTTTGACAGTTTATTTGAGTAAACACAGTAAATCAATTGTTATCCTAGTGGCGTAATGGTAGGCACTCTCGTTTTTCACCCTAGAGGTCAGGTTTCGATTCCTGTTCATGCTAATTTGCAATTTTTTAAAAGAAAAGTGTTCTACACAAATCACTCACTCCCAAACATACACATACAACTGGGTGTTTATACATATAATATTGCTTGACTTTGTTTAAAATCGTATCTACGATTACGTTGAAATAACGTCAATATACGTATTGGAACTAGGGAAACGGAAGTTATAAATAGCATTTTTTTTTAGTAAATCGCAGTTTTATCGATAACAACTTTTAAAACAAATATTGCTATCGAGATATTAATAAATTTTAACATAAATCACCTTATCTCTAACTTATGTTGTTTTCGAAAAAAAAAAAATAACAAGAGTAATCCACCACTTCTGAAAAAGTTATTATTGTCAAAAATACAGAGTTTTACAATTTTATCATCATTCACTTTATCGTGAAATGTGTTGTAGTGGTTAGAAGTAATATACATTTCTATATAGGTTTATTTACAGTTTTGTAAAAAAGTTACGATTTGCTAACTCTGTCAGACGTATCCATATAATACCTATTGTAGAAATCTTATTTTTTTATATAATTTTATAAAATTAATAATCACTGATATATATACATTAATAAATGTTCTCATATATCTTTAAAAATAATAACTCTTTTCCAAAAATTGCGGCTTAACCTGGCCAGTACCATAGCGCGCTCCAGAATATAAATTATTAAGTATGTTTCAGTTGAACGACGGATGATCATTAACTTACCTAAAGCACTTAAATATAAATAAAACATCATTATTTTCAAAAAAAAAATAATAACTGGAACTCATTCATCCAACAATGAATTAGTCAACAATAATAATCAACAATTTGAATTACAATATCATTATTATTAATTTCTGCTTTTTGACCTATAGGTTTATAATCTATAAAAACGTTATAATAATAAAGTATCTTATATTTTTCTGTATTTATTTTTTCTTTTTGTTATAAAAAAAAAAAAAAAAGTTATAGCCCCGGGGCTCTCAATTTGAAAAAACTTTGCCAACATAAAATATCTTAGATTTTATGTATAAAACTATAAAATATTTAAAAATTGAATTCGCAAATATATTTGAGGCTAAAAAGAGAAATATTGCTGTACTGCGCAGTCTAATTGTACCCCCATGGTTTCGTAAAGGCTATCTAGGAATCTGGCCGTACGTGTAATAGTTCGGTATACGCATATGCTTATCTACTGTCTATAGTAGACTTCCCAAGATTTCTTATTAGTAATATTTTCATTTTAGTTCAAGCAGATGTCGCGAAAGGGACGACATAAGTTGACACTCCACACTTTTAATATAAACACCTATAAAGTCACCATGTTTTACACGGAAATCGGCTCACGGCCACAGTACGGTTTCCGTGGAAACTTGGCGGGAAGTGCCGTGGAAATTTTTGATTATATATGCACCTTAATTACCTTAAGTAAGAGATACAGCGGCAACCAGATAAAGTTTTGCTAAAAAAGTTGTCAAACCACTTTTTTATTAGCAAATTTTGTAAGAAATTTAAAAAAATATTATTATTTATAAAATATTATATGTAATGGCGAATCATGTGAAAACAAACTTAATATTCACTTTGCTAGCAACAGTGATGGTAAAGATAAAGTAATATTATCTATATTTTCATAATCCCAGATTCTCAGTAATAGTGGCGATCCAGACAATGACAATGACATTAATGTCGATCAACCAGACCGAAAAAATAATTAATAAATTATATATCAAGTAATTATGTTTTTGTCATTTTTAATTTGAATTGTTTTTGATATAATAGAGATTATTTCGGGTAACAGAAATGTTTGTTTTCATCACTTTACTAGAAAATTTGGGGTTGGCAGTGGATTATGTCGATGAATAAAAATTGAAGATCAAAATCGAAGAACTTATAAAAATACTTGAGGAACAAAATTATTTTTAATTGAGTACATTTCTTGAAAATGATTTGAGTTGGTTTACAATGAACCACAACTTGCAATGTGGCTTAATTATTCACTGTATATATGCTGCACAGATTAAACCATCAGTGTGTTGTAGAACTCGACAAAGAATATATATGGCGATATTACACACATGCGCATATATACTCAGAGAAGGTGTTAGGCGAAACGAAAAATAAAAGAATAAAAACAAGATAGAAGATGCCGTTAGACTATGTAATAGAAAGAGTAAGGTAGATAAGGTTTTGTATATATACCTAGGCTCATTTCAATAGAGTTTTCAAGTCGTTTTACCGAATTGGAAGTCGATACACATGGGGCGCCATCTACTGGCGAGTAAAAGCAAGTAGGTTTTTTCTTTCCTTTTTCGTTTCATACTCTCACGTTCTACGTTCGGAACGGGAAAGTTTGCGAATATATGCGAGAGTTTGCGTATATCACTCCGTGCACTGTCGCTTTGTCATTCTTTTTTCTATCGTTTCAGATTTGAGACTTTTCGGCAGGTTTGCATGGCCTAGTATGGTTGGTGTGTATGCTTTACATGAACGATTGAAAACTTTTTTTTAATATATTTATATAGGTGTAAGAAGTTTATTTTTTATGGAAGTGTGAAATAAATTAGCAACAAAATATATATGTGATTCGCGTCAGAAAAAAAAAAGAAATGTTTTAACAGTAAAATATTTCTTAAACATTTGTGGATGTATATCTGGCTGGCGTTCTCTAGAGACTAGAGCATCAACCTTTTACTTCTCTAACAAATTATGAATATAGCTTTATTAGGATTATGATTCTGCCGGTAAATAAAAATACATAAGATAAATTATATTTGGCAGTTTTCTTTTTCACTTCCAAAAGAAAATGATAATTTGTGATTATTAGACTGATTTTCATAATGAAATGATCCTCAAAAAATCATTTAATGCTTTGATTGAAAATCTAGTTTAAATTTTGTCTAAAAATATATATTTTCTTCTATTTGCATTATCCAGGGCCTTGATTATTATTCTTTAACATATAATTTCTCTGAACTGTTGAAATGCCTTGAGGTATGGGACATTTATGTATAAAATTGCATCATATTTAGTTATTTCAACATTTAGTAACAACTACAGAAATTTCATATTTGTAATTAGTACATTTAATTTAGTTATAAGCTTAAATAAAACGCAATTACGCCTCCGGCATTTACCTCTGCTTCTTCTAAATAGGGAAATAAATAAATGACGGTTCATCACAGATAGTGAACGGCGAAAATCTATATTGATAGTAACGTATGAAGCAGAACATATAGTAGTAGAATTCATGGAGGAGCTCCCAAATTTTGTTTAATAGAAAGGAAATATTTTCTATGGAATATCTTCTAAATAAATCTTAATCCACATAAAATAGTAAACCTATGGATAGGTTCCAAAATTTTTCTCTGGATTAAAATTAATTTGGAGTAGAGTCAGTTCAGCAGATCACAGAGTAAACTGGATCGGTGTGTGGTAAAAAAAACGTAGATTTGAATATTAATTTTGCAAAATAAATATAAATATTTTGAAAATATGATCACACCTAGTTTGACATTAAGTAACAAAGTAATAATATATATATATATATATATATATATATATATATATATATATATATATATATATATATATAATTTCCTTATTATCAATATAGACAAATAGTATATAATCTTAATAGTTAATGAGTTGTTCAAGAACCTAATAGAAGAAATTATTGTGTTGAAGATAAATATATAAATCACTGTCTAACTGTATTATTATATACTTTGAATTAATTATTGTGTTCTTAATTGTTTTTCCTTATGTAAGGTTGTCGTTTGTAGAAATATGAAACTGCTGATGATATAGATGTTAAAAAAGATGTGTTTGAAATTGTGATTAATATAAATTTAACATTTAACAAGATTTGGTACGCGTAAAACGCACCAACGTGTAGAGCCCGCCTTTAGGTAAGATAAGCGTTACGACCAGTGGTTTTTAACTATTATGGCCTTTTGGTTAACAATTTGAAAAAATGTTATAAATATGAAAAGTCTAACAATTTTTTATAGATTAAATTGATAAAAATAAAAAAAATTGTGCATATTTTAAAATTCAAAATTATAATATTTAATAATTATTTTCGGGCTTTGGGTTAACAATATGTCTTATAATAATAATCTTGTAGGTATAAAATACCTTAGAATCCGTAGTAAAATTTTTGTGTGTTATAATTATTTTTATAAGGGCAGTATTAAGGAGGCTCCAAATTTTGGGGCCCTATAACTCGGGAAGTATACGGGTGTTTGGATTTAAACTGTGGGCTGATTCAAATGGGATGCCAAATAATATGTGTACCAATTTTGGTGTGAATCGCTAAGGTACCTTCAGAGAAGTAGAGGGCACAAATTTGGTCTTATGAGATACCGAGCGAGCGAGCGATGACTAACATCCAAGTATACAAATTATATACATTTTTGGATTCAGGGCAACAAGACAAACACTTTTTGATAAAGAAATTATTTGATGCGAGAAGAAAATATTCATCTAGTAATGCGATGCCGAGTCAATCCAATTTACTTTTTTTGCAGAATTTAAAAACTTTACTTCGAGATAACTCTTTACTCTAAAGTAAGGTTTGAGAACGTACCAGTAAGGTGTTAGAACGTAACCTTTAAAAATGTTGGTTAATTTGAAACCAGACAAACTTTAATATGAAGTCTGTATTTTTATATCAATTTTGATATAGAAATAAATATTCAATGCTTGAAGTTAGGTGCACCTTCGTATTAAAACAGTGGGAGTTTTCGTTTCGTATTTCAACACTAAAATTCATTTCAAGTTATATATTAAAATAAATTAGAATCAAGGCACAGAAAATTTAACATTTATATATATATATATATATATATATATATATATATATATATATATATATATATATATATATATATGTATATATGTATATATATATATATATATATATATATATATATATATATATATATATATATATATATATTTATATATATATATATATTTATATATATATATATATATATATATATATATATATATATATATATATCCAAACTATTGGCAGACAGATGACAAATGGCTTTACTGTCTACCAGTCACGTATGTTTATTATTTACGTTATACGTGCCACAATATTTATTTTGGTTATTAAAACCTGTGTGTTTGATAATGACTAGAGATATGTAATGTTTTCTGTTTGTTTTTCTCTGTGTGTTTAATTACAGGCTGTATTAACTGATTGACGTATTTATGATAATTGTCAGCGAGAAAATAAATTGATATTGATGAATCACACACGTGTAGTCGTAATGGAATTATCGAAAATAACCCATTTCAGTGTTAAAATTAATTCCGATTTGTTTGCCTTACATATGTGCCCATTTCACTAATATTATCAGATTGACATGGTGGATAAATAATAAAAAAATTAATTCAAGCATACAAATTAATAATCAGCATAAACATCGAAATAAGTAAAGTAAATCAAATTTGGTATCCAACGATAGTTGCTTGTACGTGTTTCAAATTTTGAACCTCGGTGTGTAAAATATATTAAGTATAACATTTTTTAGTACGACCTTATTGACACTTATCAGTATAAGGGATTGAGTGGGGTGGTCAAATCATAATATATTTACCCGGGTTTTTGCCAAATTGACTGTTAGGGAAAGGCGGGCGAATAACTTAGTCTGCCTATATATAATAATAATATAATAATAATAATAATATAATAATAATAATAATAATTACCAATGTAGGCTGATTTGTTTAATATTGTAATAATTATTTAAGAAGCTTGATATAATTGACGATGGAGAATATTTCATCTGTTTTGCTCAACAATATGGTTTGCTGTGGAACAAATCAAATATGTGTATGGTTCTCTCCGCGAAGAAGCGCTGTTGGTGCGATTTTAGCTCGTCGTACGATTGTACAAGATAGCTATAGTGTTTGGTCGTGTGCATGTAACATGCTCGGATCAAATATTTGTTAACCTTGACAATAGTAATAATAACTAGATAGATATATTAACCAATGATTACGTCGATAACAATAACAATGATAATTTCAAACAAAAAGTATTTGCAAGCATTTACCAGTCAACGGAATTCTTCCTAAAGCATACACAAGGCAATGTGATACCAACTAATGGTTACGAGAGTTCCTATACATACTTCAATATTTGCAAATGTACCTACTTAGAAACTTACATATGAGTGACCGCGTAATAATATTAAATTGTAAGTTAATCTTACTTAATTGCAATCGTTAGATATATATTCGCAAAAATAAAAGTTAAAATTGTTATATTATTATACTTACTTATATCACAAACAACGAGTGTATTATAAACCAAAATAATTATAAAATTTTAATTAATGTGGTGTAGACCTACATATAGTTTACGTTTATGCAACATGAGAAATATGATTCACTGCATATGTATGTATGTTTGATCCTTTGTGCGAGAAATACCATTATTTGCAATGTGTATTTAGTTAGCTGGCGGCGGTGGTGGTGGTCTACGTGTAAAACATAAAAGATATTTTAATAAGCTGGCTGTCGGAACTCAAAAAGGGTTCGGAATGTGGAAATCTAAACGCTTAGCATTACGCTCTCAAAATTACTAGCTAGAAATTGTGTCACACATGCACACACATATTTAATCTTTAATCCTGTTTTCCTCTATTCCTATTTTCCTCATTCTATAATGTATTACTATATATTTAACATTTACCTAAAGGTGTGCAATGGATACGTAAATACGTACACTGAAAAATAAATTTGACTGTCGTTCAATAATATCGTGCCGAGGAATATTGTATCACATTGCCTTGTGTATGTTTTAGGGAGAATTCTGTTGACTGGTAAATGCTTGTAAATACTTTTTGTTTGAAATTATCATTGTCATTGTTATCGACGTAATCATTGGTTAATATATCTATCTAGTTATTATTACTATTGTCAAGGTTAACAAATATTTCTAAATGGATACAACCATTATTCTAAATTATTTTATCAAGCTGAGATACATTTATAACTAAATTTTAAGATATGTCTATATTTAATATAGGTAAATAATTTCTAGCTACAATAAAAATGATTTCATTGTCATAACAATATTTTCCTTAAAAAAAAATATATAAACATCTAAAGAATCTAAAAAAAAAAGAAAAAAACAAGTATTGAGAAGAGCACCCATATGTATGGCTCTATAACGCAGGACTTCTAAAAACCCAGAACCTTCATCACAAAAATGAATTTTATATTTCTGTGTATATTTGTTTATGTGTTATGTAACATCTTATTATGCAATTTAATATAAAAATATCTAAAAATTAAAGTAAAATTTGTATATCTCTGGTAGCGAGTTCCCCATTCCCTATTTACTATGTGTTAAAATGACCTCGTTCAACACTGTTTCATTTAGCACTTTGTTATCTGGGAAACCATCCTAAGTGCTAAGCCAGGTTCAAGTGTATATGAATAACATGGTCCAATTTTTATTAGCTCGCCGTACGTAGTACCGAAGAAGCTTAAGCATTCGGTCGTGTGTCTGTAGCATTCTCGGATCAAAAAATTTCATTAAGATAAAGTTTGTCTTGTCGCCCTAATTCCAAAAATGTATATAACATATATACTTGGATGTTAGTCGTCGCTCGCTCGGTATCTCGTAAGACCAAATTTGTGCTCTCTACTCCTCTGAAGGTACCGGAGTGATTCACACCAAATTTGGCACACATATTATTTGGCATCCCATTTGAATTCGCTCGCAGTTTATATCCAATCGCCCGTGTACTTTTCGATTTATAAGGCCCCAAAATTTGAAGCCCCCTTAATACTGCCCTTATAAATATAAAAAAAAAAATTCTATTAAAAATTCTAAGATATTTTATGTCAACATGATTTTTTCATATTGTTAAACCAAAGCCTGAAAAAAAAATTATAATTATGAATTTTAATATATGCACTAAAGATTTTTTTTTTATCAATTTAATCTAAAGAAAAAATATTTTATATCTGAAACATTCTTTGAAATTGTTTACCAAAAGGCCATAATAATTAAAAACCACTGCTCGCAACGCATATGTTACCTAAAGACGCGTAAAACGCGTTGGTGCGTTTTACGCGTACCAAATCTTCTTTCTAATTCTTGTGCTTTCCACAAGAGATTATTTTCTTATCATTTTTTAATAATACGGGCGATAGATTATTTATATGTCATCGAACTACCTACTGCATACCGGAATCATCCATCGCCATAGTTGCTATTATTGGTAATGTGTATACCTGTCAAATAAGTAGGTTAAATTGGTAGTTCAGTAAAATGTGTAGACAGCCAGTTCAGGATACTGTATCGCTGGGATTGTATTTCTTCTGTGGTGTGGGTATGATTGCTGGCCTATTTTATCAACAGCTGTGGCACTGTTAATGTGAGCGATTTTTTCACGCCTTCCTCGTTCAAATACTAAGCGAACGGGTTCGCATCCTCTCATCAGGGTCATTGGTACACATAACATTCTTTCACTGCGCATCAGTAGCAAGCATCGGAGCAGCTACTATTCATTTCGATGTGGCAATTATGGAAATCGATAGAATCTTTAGAAACGATGTTTTCGTGCTGCCAGTCGGAATGATTACGTACCAAAAAGTTTTACAGTCAGACCCCATCATGATGACGTACAATTGCGTGTAATTGCCTGAGTTTCTCCTGATATATAACAGCTATATACTTACAGCACTTGTTTTCTTCTAAAAAATTACATTAGAAAAACTTACATAAGAGAATATGTTGTCTAAATTAATCATTAAATTTATATATATATATATATATATATATATATATATATATATATATATATATATATATGTATATTTATATATATATATATATATATATATATATATATATATATATATATATATGTATATATATATATATATATATATATATATATATATATATATATATATATATATATATATATATATATATACTTTGGATCATTCTAATTGATAAAAATAATAATAAGAACGCTTTACCACAAAGTATTTTAATAAGCTAAATAAGTATTTCGACAACTAAGTTACACAGTGTAACCTTGATATTCTGTTAAGAGCACATTTTCTTAGTATTTGCATTTGCCAGAGAAATTTGTTACATTCCCATTACTTTGCTACTGATGATTACAACTTAGTTGTCGAGATACTTATTAAGCTTAGTAAAATACTTTTTGGTATAGGGTTTTTAATATTATTTCAAGTAACCAATCACAGACTCCAAACTAATTTGTTATTTCTTAGTTAGGTTTTGTTTTTCTACCACCTATCACGTTTTCGCAAATTACTGAATTGTATTAATATATATATATATTCTGAAATTTATTTATATTCAGTATAGTGTAAATAGGGCGTAGCGGGTGTATTATAATCATTTATATTATAATAGTCAGGTGGCGAAGACGATCGACGGGTTGCGGTAAGTCACTGTAGTGTGGGTTGCTGTACTCACAAACGTTCAGGGGCCGTGCACCTCCTCAAAATGTATGAGTATGAGCATACGAAATACTCAGTGAGGAGTCATTAAACCACATGCATCAATTTCTATATAACTTGCACACATCAGGTAATTCCAGTTTAACCATGCATTTGGTTTGATAATTAATTATATGCCGACGAAGAGACGGTTCAGGATTATTGGTATAAATAGAGAAATAGGTAGTTTGGTTACCACCCATGACGGCTACCACACTCGCCAATCAGGAGCAACACCGTTGGCCCCAAACGGTTATTATATCCTCCAGGAATGGGACATCGTTGGTTCACAAACGGATAAACACGGGATGAGTTTGTTGCCTCTAATCCTCCAGGAATGGGGGGTGGTTACACAGCCATGAACTGAGAACACCGATGGCCACAAACGGACATTGTTGGGGTACACAAAACGGAAATTACACAGAGAAGGGACCCATCTGCCTCTCGGTAGCGAAGAGATAGTATTCTTCCAGCGCACAGAACATACACGCAATATAATCAAACATACTGACGCAACATGCGTCGCTCGGCTTATGCCAATAGTCATGCTTTACTATCGTAATAATGCAAACCAAATGATTGACTCAAAACTCACCAATACTTTGTACGTTTATAGAAGAAAGGGTTGAGCAGATATTGTCGTTATTAATACACAATTGTTCAATTCATAAATTTATAATTATTCACACAATAATAAAACACAAACCAAACAGATGCAAAGATCAGTACAGACTGCAAAAATGCATAAGTTTTGTCTCAGGTCATTTCAAAAGTATTATAGGAAAAACGACTCTACAGCCCTTATATAATAAAGTCTAGCGTATAGCTTCACACGCTGTGATACCAAATCTGTTATAGAAAGAATGAAAAATAATATTAAAATATTTGGATGAATTTTGTATATATATATATATATATATATATATATATATATATATATATATATATATATATATATATATATATATATATAATTATAAATACAAATATATTTGTATTTATATTTATTTATATATATATATATATATATATATATATATATATATATATATATATATACATATATATATATATATATATATATATGATATGGGCGCATGGTGCCCACAGGTTAACCTAGTTATATAATTAGTAGTTATTGTATAATTAATTTAAATCACAATATTTTGCCTGAAAGTGTGAATCATGAGTACTTCCTCGCCTTCTAACTTGTTATATTACATTTAAGATACATGAAGACAACGGATAATAATAAAGTTATAAATGATAAAATTTTATGTAATGAAGATTCATAATTTTAATAAATGAACAAAGAAACTAATTTTCGAAATTATTACCAGTCAAAACATTAACAACTGATTACACAGTCAGTTATGCAGTGAGGATGGAAACGTTTACACTTTATTTTTCAGTTCGAACAATATGCTAATTGACAAACAAGTCCTTCCTGTCTTTTTCTTATACTTAATAAAGATTCAATTTATTTTGCAAGTCTCTAATTTTATATTACAATAATATTTTTTGGAAAGTAACATAATCAAACCAAACATTCTAATTTTTAATAATTCAAAGTTTTTTCAAAAAAATTAGAAGTACTATTAAATAGCATTTCATACCGGTAAAAAATTAGTCTTCAAAATATGGTTTGATTTGAATCCGTACTACAAACACAAAAAAAAACACAATCAAACCCACACACGCACACACAGACATATAATCTTCAGTAAAGTTCAAATTGTGTATCCTTTATAATACAGAGTTCAGATATTTTCATTATTTGCAATTTTTATTTAGGTTGGAGTTCAAAAAATAGTTCTGTGGTTCTAGATGAATTTTGACAACACTGAAATCTACTTGTTGTCTCTTACAGTGGCACTGTATATATTACATTTCTTTGTGATGCGTTTACAAACCACAAAACAGCCAATATCGTGTGACGTATAAAATTATATTCATATAAAAGTAATTACAAAATGTGAACTGATAAAATGAGCGTACATTTAATATTGAAAACCAAGTGGCAGATATTTGGTTTTCAATCTGCAAATATCCGGAGGTAATCGAGGAGAAGGGTAACGATGGGCGTAGGTACATATATACCTAGGTCCTTGACCAGCTCTTGGAACATGTTAATATCTGGTCTGACGAGTACCAACCTACCGATCTCTCACCGGCCAGCCGAACCGGTTCACTTCATGTACTTCCACTCGACTGATTTCTACCGAATGGGGAACTAGGTATCTTCAATTCGTCTTTCGACAGGTAAAAATAAAATGTTTTATATACCACCTAGGCTACTTTGTAAAAAAAAAAAATCTGGAGTGACCTGCAGTCGACTTTCTTTTACGGAATTTTCACTAGATATATATATATATATATATATATATATATAACCATAACAAGCTGTCAAATTAACCAATACTCTACAGAAATATTCTAAAATATCATTTATCTAATAGAGTCTATTATGTTTTCATGCCAAAATATTGACAGGCACAGATGATCCGATTTATTAAGCTACATGAATTTATGACAACGTAAACAAGATATATATAATGTTTCGTAGCATTTTTCTTGCAACTGGCACATTTTTTGAAGAAACTTTTTAAACAAAAGAAACGGTCAAACAATATTGCAGTCTTGCACTATCGTACGACTAGTTAAAAACCATATCAAACAACCTACTAACGCACATTTCCGTAAAATACACAATCTAAGGATCAAAATAAGAAAAATTACCTTCTAACATTACGCCAACACTACACATGTACACATTCATCGCATTCGCTTCAATACCAATCAACACAACATATGTAAGTTTTTATTTCGTTATTATAAAACTGACATTTTTACTTTATAATATGTAGTAAGTATATATTGTATTCGAGAAATTATTCGAAAGGCTTATTTGAACAGCTATACACGTTTGGACCATCCCTGAATCAAATGTGACTATGCATTTTTTGTTCTTTCTCCAATATCACTAGAACGGTTGCACTCATAGCAAAAAAAGCAAGTACATAATGAAAATTATTAAAATTTTGCTGTTTAAAAAATTTCTTCAAAAAGATGTAGCAGCTACGAAATAATATCTACGAAAATACAAAATTTCTTATGTTGCCATGGATATGCATGTACGTGGATCATATTAAATAAATCATATGAACTATGCCTACCAACATTATGATAGAGATACAAAATTGACTCAAATAATTTTAACATAATACTAATTTTATGCAATCGTAAAATGAATATCAAAAATGTAACATTAAATAAACATGTACAATTTAATTTATAATATATATATATATATATATATATATATATATATATATATATATATATATATATATATATATATATATATCTTGCGGTATATTGCTATTAAGTTAATATATGTACTACTATTGTACTAATTGTAATGTTTACCGCGATTAAAAATAACAACTCTGAGGAAGATACAAACTTGGATCGAAACGTAAGCGATAATTGGAAGTATATTATTTTCATCCGATATTATCCATCAACCGATGACCCATCCTTCACTATTGAATATTATATTTGAATATATTGATAAGATGAATATTAAAGATAAATCTTTATTTTATATTGATGAAGCAGTATTTGTTAAAGTAAAAAAATAATAAGCTAAATGGTACAATTTCAGAGTATTACTGTGGAGTATTGGTTGGTTTGGCAGATTGTTTGGGATATATATTTTTAGTTAAAACTACATATAAGAAAGTCGGGGGAAAGTCAACCACAATTCTTAATTTGTACTTATATATTTAGATTACATTCTTGTTCAAAATGTTTGCTACAATAAAAAAAAAAAAAAAATCTACAATAAAGTAGTGTAAACATGAAAAATTGCGTACCCGGCATCTTGACACGTATTGACCATCCAAGTATTGAATTTGATTATTTTCGAAATTATATTTCTGTGCGTGTATTTGTGTTTGTGTGTGTGTGTGTGGAATCAGGAGCTCGTTGTAAAAAAAATTATGAATCTTTAAACTTACGACTTTTATATACTCCACGAGATAACTTCTCATTTTTGAAAACAAAATCATCGGAAATAATAGTTTACTCTTGATACTTTACCTCGGAAACCACACGAGTTAAAAAATATGATCTTATAAAAGTTAAAGTTATTAAAATATCATGCAACATTGGAATATGTACCATTTACTGAAAAATCACCTTTATAAATGTTTATTATATATTTCCCTTGTGGAAATACATATTGTTATTGTTACATAGGGGGAATTTAAAATAAATACAAATTTTGAATGTACAAGAAAGTTGAGTGACGGCCGCTCTAGCTATGTTATAACATTTTATAGCTGAAGAAGTCCATATATTGTTCGAAATATACGTTGTATACATATTTTTCCTTAGCTATTCATAATTTGACTTAGTTTACTTTGCCAGTTTCGATGGTTTGGTAAGTTAAGGATAAATTTAGTTTGTACACTTATCCCGGCCCCGAGAAATGAAATAAATTGTTAATTCATATCGTCGTTATAGATTAAAACGAGGAAGTTATAAAGGAACATTTTAGTATTAATTATCGAGTTCTGTTTATTGCAAGTTTTTTCCATTCAGAGTTCATTTGCGAGGATTGCCGATGGCGCTAGACTTGACATGAACAAATTAATCTCTATTTAGGAAAGGATAAAGCAGTGGTTGCCTGGGCGGGCGCGTTCTTTCGGAAGCATCTTTCAATTATGTTCATCTGGCCGAGTTTCCGGTTCTCCTAGTTCTTTTGTTCCGATGTGTGTGTGTGTGTACAGATATATGCGTGCGCATCACACACACATGAGCACGTACACACATGCATCATCGTCATCGTAGTGCGAAATATGTCCTACACACGTGTACACTTCTACACACTGACACTGCCATACATTGTCGTTGGCGCTGAAGAGACAGAGAGAGACAAAGTGCTTTTGTTTGAACTTCTGCACCCAGAATCAAGGATAGTACTGCGTGTCTGTGTGTGTGTGGTGATTGTTTGTGATTCGCACGACGAAAATATCGTTGCCCTTGTGTCGTGTAAAAAAATCCTATTTACGTTCGATCGTCGTTTTCGTCCGACCAACTAAATTGTGTTAAGAAGCAAGTCATTTTTCCATTTAACCAAATAATGAAAGAGAAAAATATACGCACATCTTTATAATGACTTTCTTAATTCGATATATACATATACGAGTACATATCCAATGCTTTGCTTTCAGCTTGAAGCGATCTATATCTAATACTTTGTGGTTGAGTTAAAATTTAATTATTGTGCAATGTAATCCTCTAACTGAATCAAATTAGATGCTCAATAATGTTAGAAAATTTCATAGGTAGTATATAGTAAACAATTAATTATATTAAAAATTATTATTGTTTTTTATACGAATGTATATTAGGTATTATAGTCAAGAAAATATATGACCTCAAGATTTTAAAAGAAATTCACATTTGATAATTCCTGTGTGTGTGTTTTTGAGAGTGAGTGAAAGAGCCAGTGTATGTGAATGCTGTGCAGCAAAAATTGTTCAAGGAAGAATATGACCAGGTACCCTAAATCTGCACCCATGTTGTAGATGTACTAAAAGTGAAAATCGGTTCAGTATTTACCGAATAGATTTTCCAACAATATTGTGGTCTTACTAGCGCGCGACATACATCCAAAGTATATGTTTAAATACATAATCGGAATCATTATAAATGTGCAAACATTTTTATTATGAGAATATTAAACGTACACATAAATGCTATGCGGCGAATTGACTCAAAATTGTATAAATGGGGCAGAAGAATACCTACAACTAGAGATGCCGAATTGGGAATAGAGCCGTAATCGGTAAATTTGTGATCTTTGTACACTTAGGCCAACGTGAGTGTAACGTGTAGACACGAAGTGGCAAGACGGATGTCGCGTCAGACAGCGTGTTATGCACGTCGATGAGATATTCGCACCATGCGAAGTAGAACAGTCAGGTATGTCAACTATGCTGTGATCAGTGACAGCACTACGGGGAAAACACTATAAGGCACATACTACATCACATCTCAGATATCAATCCCACCACCACTTCACCTCACTTCATAATTCGTCTACACCCTCGCAGGCTGGTTATGATGACGATGATGATATCCGTGAAGCCGGCGGTCCTGCCGGCTACATTCTCTATCGCAGCAGAGCAAGGATAATTTTATGGCTAATTGTGTCTGACTGTCTATCATTTCCACGGGAAACTGCTACTCGCTGTTCTGAACTTTGTGTTGCAACAAGGGTGAAATTGTAAGTGTGTATGCGTGTGTGTATGTGATAGTTCAAATGTTACAGATTCTGAATTCCATACAGTAATTACTAGAATAATGGTTTATGATTGTGATTGCTTGAATGCTTTGCGCATAGTCTAACGACCCTATATTGTACCGAACTCTTGTTGCAATTTGCGTATCTTGTTGTGTTCTGGTGATTTGCTTGTTAATCATTATTACTAACTACAAACAAACAAAATTTATCATCTTTTATCATTTCTTTAATAATTCTTATTGAATTCGGTAGCGCCTTACAGTTGAATCATGGACTATTTGCTTCTATTAGTAATAACATCACCTTAAATTTATGTGCAACTAAATGCTCATTCATAAAAAATATTCAACCATTATGTTTTACATCTATTTGTCAATTTTTTTACTTATACATCTATGGTTTGTGAATTAACCCTCATTTGGTCAACGTATTTTGAACCACCGTAATAAGTCGACGTGGGTCGATGGCGTCCGACGCAATTTTTACTATTATAAAACTGCCCAAAATTCATAAAGGGGGAACAACACGGTGACGGTTTAAAAAAAAAACGATTTTTTATATAATTAATAAAGAATGTATCTTTTAGAATATTATTTTTAGTGTGATTAGTTGAAATTTTAAAGTCAAAATGGATCGAACAGGTAGTAGATTAACCCCTAAACGACAATGACAGGATAAAAGAAAATAATATTGTCCTCCAAACCGTTTTGAAATCGAACAGGACGACACGACACCAAACGCTGTGGCGCTTTAAACGCGTTTCTCTCGAAAACCTGTTTTTTGTTATGGGGCTGGACGCTCAGGCTACAATTTACAGATATATTTCTTTTATTAATTTAACTTGAAAATTATAAAATTACATCTATATATATATATATATATATAAAAAAAAAAAAAAATTATCAGATGATTGCGCTACATCCATAACCTTGACGCTACCTCTTCTTTGAGCTGCCTCTGGCGAACGCGAAGAAGAGCATCAAACTATTATTATTATTCAATAAAATAAATTCCTGATAGAACTTTGATATATATATATATATATATATATATATATATATATATATATATATATCTTATTTAATGCAGCAAACCCAATCAATCTACTATTTCTAAGTTCAAAGAAAAAAAATCGAGTAAATGAGCATTCTTTCGGCCGTCACCGTGTTGTTCCCCCTTAAACTACTCTAAAAAATTTAAATACTGTACTTTACATTATACCAAGGTCTAACACATTGATAAAACGGACCTTATTCAATGTCAATATAGTCCGGGAATCAGTGAAGAAAATCTGTGATTTCAATCAGTTTGAGTTATGATTCATTTTATTAATTTGAAGGTAAAAATAACAAAAATGCACGACTGCCTCTCCAGCTTTTTGAAGAGCGATCGATTAAATCTGTAAAGATAATTTGCAAAACAAGGTAATAGTAAGCAGGCTAAACTTTTTGGAGAAGATAATTTAATATTCTCTTAACAATGAACTTTATTTTACTAATACCAATAATATTATCACACAAATTCATAAGTATAAATATGTACGTATTTAGTCCGTACATCATGAACATCAATATAAATTGCTACGTGCTCTTCATGGTTAAGACGATATATAGCTCCAAAGTAGAATGTCTACATGTGTCGTTTCTCAAATGGATTTTCATACCCCTATTCGTTGTTATTAAGTAATATATCATTTCCACATTGAGATGTTGTTACAAACTTTATTTCTTCACATCTTCAGTGTTAACACAAGTAAGCCATGAGATAACAATAATAACATAAATAGTAGTAACAAAATTTGTAACAAAACTGACCCGTCACAAAATAAAGATTTCTAATTAAACGTTCAAAGAATATCATTTCTTTAATATTTTTAACGCCGATAAAATCAGTTATCAAACATTTTGGTCCTTCGTACCGGATCCAGTTCGGATAGAAACAGTCTCAAACATGAACAAGGAATTAAAGATACTGGTATTCATGAGAAATTTTATAAATTCACACATAACAATATTTCAAACATTTTACGATGTATTTTACAAGCAAAATAGTGACATCGTAGAACTCAAATTTCGCAAATATCCAAGTTTGAATCATGCTGGAAGAAGTTTAATGACGTACAATCGCAAATTGAGTTCCTTGATGAAACTGCTGAGCAACCAAATGAGAGATATGAATTCGAAAAAACCATATATTACAAATGTTGGCATCACAAAAACTCATCACCGCATTTTCCGATTTGTTACGGAGTTCATCAAGCACAAGTCAAAATTCAATTCATTCAAACTCTGTTCACATTAAGTACCAATCATTAATTTACCGACATTCAACGGATCTTATGATCAATGGTATCCATTTTTTGACACATTCAACTCATTAATTCATGCTAGCGATAAGCTCTCCAATATTAAAAAGTTTCATTACTTGCGTTCAGCAATAAAAGGCAATGCAGTAGAAACAATTCAGTCTTTGGAAATGTCTGCAAGAAATTATAATGCGGCATGGAACCTTCTGAAGGAAATATATCAAAAATCGATGGATCCTGGACAAAATGTGCAACATTATACGAATGTTGAACAGCAAAAACAACAAATATCTCAACAGCATGTGCAACAACAAATTCCTCAACAACAGGAATATGTTCCACATCAGCAACAAGAATATTTGCAACAACAAAATGTGCAACAACAAATTCCATTGCAACCGCAGATTCCTCAAATGCAGCAACAAGAGTATTGGCAACAAAGTATTTCACAGCAACAGCAAATTTCTCAACAACAGGAATATGTTCCGCAAGAACAACTACCTATTCCACAGCAAGTTCAACAGCAGCAAATTCAATTAATGCAACAGTAACAGCTACAGTATATTCAACAGCAGCAGCAGCAACAGCAAGAGTATATTCAACAAAAGCAGCAAAACACCAATCACCGACACAACAGATCTCTCAGCAAGTTCCTCAACAGCCCATGACTCAACAACACATTGTTTTCAGCAACAGATTCCTCAACATTCTGTTCAGCAACAACAGTTGACTCAGCAATCTATTCAGCAACAACAACAGTATAATGCTCAACAACAAATACAACAACATATTATTCGAGAGCATAAGATTTCTACTGATGATGATCCACAAATTGTGCAATAGATGCAACAATCTTCTCAACAAATACCACAACAACAGCTACATCAACCACAACTTAATCATTCTGCAGAGCTATTCCAGAACCTGATTTAAAATTAATTAAGACAAATAAATTGTCAAAATGGCAACAAATTCAACAAATGACTCAACACTTTTGGAAACACTGGTCTCAAAAATATTTGAACTAGTTCGACAAAGAAGCAAATGGAAAAATGTGCAACCAATGGCAATCAAACGTGGTTCAATTGTATTAATTAAAGACGTGCAATTGCCACCGTTAAAATGGAGTCTTGGTCGTGTGTTTGAGTCTCATAGGGGAAAGGATAGAGCAAACATAATATATTTGTTTCATAATATATTTTTTTATCGAAAGAAATTATGAAGAGCGGCATGTCAACGCAAGTAAGCCATGAGAAATAATAACAAATATATAGCAATAACAAAATGTTGTAACAAAACTGATCCGTCACAAAAATAAAGATATATAATTAAAAGTTCAATGAAAATCATTTTATTAATATTAATAACGCCGATAACATCAGTTATGAAACATTCAGTTTTAAATTTATTTTTATAGTTCGATGTCTAAACAAGTCACGATGTTATCGTGATTCTAGTGAATGCATGAGTAAAGATATTCCAGGCACTGGCTTTTGGGTGGCGTTGAAACATACTGTCAGGTTGCTATTGGAATGCACCTTGCAGGTCATTGCAGATTGCTAGTGAGATCTGATCTCAGAATAGACAAACGATGTACGTTGCAATTTTGATAATAAGAGTTTTGCTAAGAGTTTTTATTCCAAAGTTCTTCGAGCATTCGCTTTCATGTTAAATTGAATTTCTCCAAATCTATTCCAATGAGACTCTTTTGGTTTTCTACAGTTTATGCAATCGTTTTTGCCTTCCAGGTAGATTGATCATTTTGTTGATATTCACTTGGTATTCACTTTTCCAAAGAAGTTCCATTTAAATTATTTATCGAATGTAGCGTTTCATTCTGTCTTCTTCAGTATCCAGAATGTGTTAAGTCGTTCACAAAAACACTGTTTTAGTTTCATCATACTGTAAAATTCATTGCGGTTAATCTGAGATAATATCCGGGCATTCAATGTTTAATTTCGGTTTGGGTCCCAACTTCCTTTGGTGCAAATAACCCGCATTAGAATGGTGTTGGCACCACTAGCAATAGCTTTGCTGGACAAAATTTATTTAAACAATATTAGTTAAACAATTGGAATTAAAACATGAAAAATATAATGTTGCTCCAATTATGCTATTCAAAACACTGTTTAGTTTTAAGTAATCATGGCTGTAAACAATTTTTTTTGTACCACTGTTCTAGATCACATGTAAACTGACTTATCATGCCCATCGTATAACCGTCTATTTTCGTAGCGCTTCCAATTATTAGCTGTCCAGCCGTCATTCCTTAATATATCGAAAGAAAATATCTGCTTTATTGTTCATATAATAAATTAGTGGGTTTAGATTTATATAGAACCATTTTATATGTTTAATAAATTTTTTCGAAAAAGCCTTAAACTTCAGTGGTTCAAAGTGGTGTTACCCCTTAAGGCATTCGGCTGTGAGTCAATAGCGCTCTTGTTTCAAAAGTAGGAATAAGTTAGGATATTGAACTTGCTTTGTAGACCTAAATCCAAAAAGAAAAAAATTGTATAAGACTTGATAGACCAAATATGTGCCCTCTAGACTTTTGAAGGTACATGAGTGATTTAAACCAATTATGTAGCGCATATTCTTAGATATCTCATTTGAATCCATCCGCAGTAAAAATCCAAGCTCATTTTTACTTCCGTTGTTATGAGGGAGTCATTACATGTAATTACGTTGAAATCTCAAGTACAACTTATTTTATTTCTTTTAGATTTTTTATTTTGTATGAAAACATAATTATTAAAATTAGGAATTATTAATTTCAAAATATTAAACAAATATTATTTAAGAGCGAGCTGAAGTCATAGACTGTTACAGTTTATTTGACGTTTGAATTCAAACGTAAAAAATACGTATTGGTGTCAAGGTTAATTCTCGCGCTTGGGTTTGTGTACGCAGGCTAGATTTGGCCCGCTGGGGCGAGCAAAACATGGAGTCTGCCTGGGTTCTTCGACGATTGAAGACGCCACTTGTTTCGTTACTTTATACACGTGTTTTTGGCTTTGCCACGAATGTTTCTGGTATGTATGGTTTTAATTTGTTTAAGCAAAATTTTACTTTGGTTTAATTACCGTTTGATTCGTGCATATCAGAAAATTTGGTACCTGTGGTTTACGTCAAGTTCAGACAAGAACTCAGATAGTGTCCATTTTATTTTCCGATTATCTTACCATTTATTGATAAGGCCGTTAATTTTGTTTGAGTTGGATTAAGTTGTTTAGCTTCATATAGTTTAATTTAAATTCATGTTGCCTAGATCAACCGTTTAAATTAAAACACAATTAATTTTAGAACTATATAATTTTGGTGTGCGATTAACCTGGTGTCGCACCCAATCTGGTTGTTAATTAGATGAGTCGGCGCGCGTGTTTCATAAAATTCTGTTTTACCTTAACGATTTAACGTCCGATATAGAACGCGATAGTAATCTTTTTTTTGGTTCCGTCAGTCAACTCGTGTTTGTTACTGTTGGTAGCTTTTGATTACGAGTTCTGATGAAAAAAATAACGTTTTAATAATTTCAGAAAAACAGTTTAAACTGATTTATGAGTACGCAAACCTTTCATTCCGTTCGATTAGTTTTTTTTTAACTTTCTTCTCCGTTAATTTTGTTCAGTAATATATGTTTTATCCCTTAAATCATCGTATGCGGTAACTTGTTTTATTATCAGTAAATCCATAATTTAACTTTTGTATTTTGAATAGTGCTGTAAAAGAGCTTATCTTACCTTACATTAGTAACACACTTGATATTGACGAGCTTCACACTGCTATTTGCGATTAGTTAGTTTGGTTGCAGTTGCTTGTCCTGTTTACGCTTGCAGGTTCCACCATTTGGATCTCAGGGACTTAGGAGCGGCCTGTGAGTTTGGGTTCTCAAGGACGGACATGGATTGAACAATCACCGTGTAATAAAAGTAAAATTTCCGTAGACACACCTCTGGAGTCATAAAATCAGAAACCGGGCAGCCGAACCAATTCTAAAACTGAGAACATCAGGTTAAGTGCTGTGGATCACCATTTCTGCCACGAACAAGGATTTTCCAAGGCGTTCCATCGGGACCCCTGCGCAGGTTGCTACGAAGATCATCTCTAGCTTTCTCCTATATGTAACAAGATCCTGGGTTAAACCTGATCCGGTACACCGTTGTGGAACCAAGCTACTTAACTTTATTGATTTTGTAAGTTTCGTTAATTTATTTGTTGTATTTATTCACTTCATTATAAAAATACGGCTATCACAGAATGTTCTGAATTTCTTTTTAAAGTTCATCCTTCATCCTTTTCTTTTCTTAAAAGCCAGTGGCGCTCAACCAAATCCTAATAAAAACTGTGTGCAAATCAACACGACTTGCTCTACCAACAGTCTTACTGACTAGTTTCAACCGGGGTAACAAAAAGTACATTATCAATGCTTGTTACAATGTAAATTTTGTTATTATTTTATGTTATATATTTCTAATGTTATTGTTTATCATGTATACCTAGAGTAAATTTAAAGGTGTTTAACTTTATTTTGAGTATAGGCCACATATTTTTACTAGAAATATTCATCAGCTTTGTGTTGGTTTTAAATTTAATTTGATTGGTGCTACCATCAGCGCACCAGGGTTAATAGGTTTAATTATGAATTGAAATATGTATATCGGTATTGCTAAAATTTCAACATCTTTAATTTTTAGCTCGCCGTACGAAGAACAAAAGAGCTAAAGTAATCGGTTGTGTGGCTGTAGAATGACGAATCCAAAACATTCCTTTACCAAAAGTGATTTTTTCGTCGCTCTGATTCAAAATATATACTTTATATACTTGAATGTTATTCGTCGCTCGCACGTAAGAATAATTTGTGCCCTCTACTCCTCCGAAGGTACCAAAGCGATTTGAACCAAATTTGTTACAATTATGCTTGTGTTCTCAGTGTATAAGGTACACAGAATATTACAGTAAATAATTAATAAAATAAATTGAAACGGTTAATGACATTATCCTGGTTTTAATTTATAATCATATTTCCTTTTATTTAATAATAAGTACAACAGCGAAATATATTCGATCCTACATAGTTTATAAATTAACTTAAATATTGATGTTACGTGTATATCTCAGTTCAAAACGTAGATAATGCTATTCTATTGAGGGTAATGATATATTTTGAAATAATATCTATTCCATTCCGGATTTATTAGTGGTCTCGCAATATTGGGGGGGGGGGGGGGGTGATTTAGATATCCCCTAGCTAAACTGTGAATATTATAAATAGTTATTTTGGATTTTATATATTCAAATCTAGCATTTACCCGTACCTCACCACATTCCGTCAGCGTACTGAACCGATATTTTTTTTTTTCATTTCTAAACGTAATGGTAAACACATGTACACGCTAATATATTTTAGAAATTATCACATGTACCTATGTCTTCAGTTTGCTTTAGAAGAATTGTAACAGCACACTACACTGCCCGTTATTAGAAATCGGAGCCATCCCATACGTATATGCAGAGTTATATTAAAGGGGGAACTCCATTTAGAGCTTCAAAAATAGGTAATTTTCATGTTTTATCTTTACCGTGACAAATAATGCTAATGTTTTGAAAACTTTTACAATATCATTATTTATTCATTGCGTATATTGCAAAAAAAAAAATTATATAAAAGTTAGTTTATTGTTATTAGTTATGAATAATGCACCTTCCGCTATGCGATCATGATTGGCGGGCGGGATGCAGTCTATATTTTCGATCTAAAACTTCAATATCAACAATATTGTTCATTTTGATTATATTTGAAAATAGTTGAACAAAAAAAAATCTCATAAAACTTGGAAATAGAATCGTGACCGCCAATTTGAAATAAGTGGTTCTGAGATAACGGTGTTTAAACTTTTGATTACAAAATATTACTAGTTATTAGAAACTTCTGCGAACCTGTCATTCCTCTTTCTTTAATTTATATTTCTTTATATTCGTAAACCTATACCCATAAAACTTTAATTTCTGTGGTTTATTAGGGCGCTTAATACTCTCCTTACAATTTTTCGAATACAATTTGTCGTTCAGTACGCTTTTACACGTCGAAAATCGTCACAGAACTGAGATTAAAACTATTTTGTCTATTAGTGTAAAGGATTGCGGCCTGTATCTTCGAAATTACATCGAATTTCATTTTAATAATTTACAGACATAATCTCAAAGGTTCATAGAATCGAATTACCCACAAACCAAACCGATAATTTCAAGTTTGAGAATGGAGTTCCCCCCTTTGTATATAAGGCATGTTTCTTCGTCAGTTTTGTAATTCAATCCGAGTAATCATAGAAATAGTATGATTCGCAAGGGGAAGAGGACTGTCAGTATCTGATCACAAAATGGAAGAGTACGAATAACTAATAACGAACAAAATAACATGATTCTCATAATCATGATTACTTTGATTAGTTATATTGCGAATCAGAGTTCGAAGAAACCCGCCTTTAGAGTCCGTCGTGATTGCAGCCGATGACCATGGTACTTATTTGTGTTCGGATTGTGGTGGAAACGAATAATATGAAATATATGAAAGAAAATATATTAATTTCTTGGAAAATGCAGTCGCCTACATTTACAATGAAATTTATTTTTCTTCATCATCCATACATCAAGATAATACATCTTCCAAAGAAATATTTTATAATTAAGAGACATTTTTTAATCATTTGTAGTGAAAAAATAAAAATAAAATTCACTTTTGCAGGAAGAAGCGCATTTCTTGATATGTAATAATGAACTTTGGATATGTCAAATAAATTTATTTTTTCCAGTGATGACGTATGGGAAACCTAAATTACTTACAATTTTCATGGTAAATACTAATTACTTTTAAGATTACTACAGATATAATCATTTGTTTTATTCTGAAATTTCTTAAACCTTTAAGGGGGCATTCACCTTTTGAGCACAAAAAAATAGCTGTTTTTTAACTTTTTTTTTCTCAGGGTACGTTTGAGATATTCGCATGCGGTTTTTTGTATCGTATTTATTCAACTTTTTTCTTTCATAAGATATTTTTTAAAGCCGGGTACGTTCAGCCCCGGCGAAGATGTCCAGGTCCAAAGTGGGCAGCTCAATTTAGGCGCGCGGTAGCATAACTCTGGTCCCAGTTGTTTGAAAAAAAAATAAAAAATAAGGGTTTTAAAGTATATTAAATTGTCTAAGAATTGATCCTCGGGTGGTCCATTTGGACCATAATTAGCAAAATGGCGACCATCGTATGAAAAAAGTTATGTTTTGCCACTTTTATTCTCCTTTGACGGGCCTTAAAAAATATTAACAACTGTCGGACACACTTCGTCGAAGAGCAACGCCTAGAGAATTTTATTACCTTTAAGATGCACTTATCGAGAGTTAAATCGGTTAATTTGTTGTCGAGATATTCTACCGCGCGACTTAAAAAATATGGTTTCGAGAAAAACGCGTTTAAAGTTTCACCTTCAGACTGACGCGCGCGAAAACGCCGTGCTTGAGCAAAAACATTGTTTTGTTTAAATCGCAATTTCACATATTTCCAACTCGAATTTCAAAAAACGGCTTTAGAGACTTATAGTCAACACTTCAAAGTGTCCTATTCTGCAAAAAAAAATATATCGATTTTTTGAATCCGCAAAAGGTGTATGCCCCCTTAAGCCGAAATTATGTGAATACTTTCTATAAACATTATAGTTAAGCCATGCTATCTTTCAGAACTTTTGCATAATCATTTTAAAGGGTACAGCCGCTTGAAAATTGCATTGGGTGGCAACCACCCACAGTGTACGCGAAGATTGAAAAATGAGATGTGTACGCAAGGGGTAATTCAAAAGAGCGATTCAAACTGCTAGCGAATTCAAATGGCATCCGATATCTTCAGAGTAGTAATGGCTAAGCGTGTGACAACTTACATCTAAATATCTGTGTATTTTAACCACTATTATTAAAGTAGAAAATTCATTGATAATAACTGAATTTTTCAATAATTATATGTAAATGATAATAATGAAATAACATTGTAATTAATTGATTGCAAGTCTATTAATGCGATCGCTACAATATAATGGTAAATGGTGGATATAATAATAAAAAACGCGCAATATGACATACATTATTTTTGTATGTTTATTTGTTAAAAAATTCTTACATATGTATTTCCATGACAATATTACTAGTACATTTTTTATAGAAAATTTTCAAACAAAGGTTGTGCGAAATATTAATCTTTCTATATCTATATTGTTTTTGCTGCACGCCGTTCTAGTGATATTGAAGATAGAACAAATAATGCATAGAGTAAAACATGCACTTCCAGTTTGAATATTATTTTCAAAAATAGGAGGTGCACATCTAGACTGTATACAAGTCTTAAATTTAAAGTTTCACAGTTTTACTTACGACAGTTTCGGCTCTAGGGCGTTCACATACACACACACACACACAGACAGAAGGAAACACACATACACAGATGTTACTCCGAAAATAATCACATTCGTTTCAGGGAAGGTCAAAACGTGTATATCCGTTGAAATCTCGAGGTCGATTTTTTTGGTGGATACAATACTTATTACTTCGTAAAGGAAAGTAAAAACTTGATTTTGCAGATTCAATTATTATTACATATTTACACCCATTGTAAATTTGCTTAAGCATTTGATTGACTGTTATACAATACTCAGAATTTAGGCGAGAAATTCAAATTTAAATAAATAAAAACCAAAAATTTTTTTTTGATCCGTAAGTTACAGAAAGGTGTTAAAGATATTTATGTAATTGCCTCTGATATGTTCTATAACCAAGATTAAAAAAAAAACGATTTTCATATAATTTTACTTTATAGAAAAGAAAAAGTTTTGTCAAGAAATGTTCCTAGATATTTTAATATACTTATCTTTGTAAGAATAAATACCTCCCTTGGTCATACAAAAATGTAGAATGCTGGAGTTATCTTCACTCCATTTTTTTATATTTACACTATCTATTTATAATATTTTTGCTTAATTTTGTTTTAAATTTATTCGGTAATAGCCATATAACAATGTGTAGTAACTAGGGAAACTTATATGTAAAATGCCTATATTCAAAGATTGTACATTTTTCTACAACTTCAATAAATTTTAATACTTTAGTTTTTCTCACACTAATGCCATTTTCAAGAAATTGAAAAGGCAATATAAGTTTACCATAAACTAAGCTTAAGATATTATTTGCCAAAATAAAGTTTTCATTCGGGCGCAATACATGTCGTCAATTTTCTGCAGAGCAATCAGAGACACAGACACAGGCAGTCATACAGAAATACACAAGCCACAATTACAAATATTGTTCTTATGTAAACTTTTGAATTAAAGTAAAGATGACAAGTGTATGTTAATGAAAAACATACTAATTTATGACAGAGAAACGCCAGCATAAAATTGTATAAACAATTAAAAATCGAGCAAAATGTGTTTTTGTATTTTATGTGAAGTTATTTTTCTTAAAATCTGTATAGTGTAATTTATTTGGTATAAAGTGCATAAAGTATTTGACATAATTTTGCAAATAATTATGCCGAAAATAAATGCTAGTGCAGTGATTCTCAATGTAGCTGTATTTATATTAAATATAACAATTTTATTTCAACTAATTCTAAAATTCTAAACTTATTATCTATATTTGATAGTTGTATTATAATTTTGTAATAAAAGATGCTAATTTCGAATGTAAATTTTAGTGATATTAGTCCTTAATTTTAGTAGCTCTGGTTATATTAAATGTAATAACCAATTGAAATAAACTGTTTATTGAATTGTTTCTTAACTTTCCATATAAAGATAGTGTTATCAATATATGCTTCGTCGTGTATGAATATTAAATAACTGGATTATTTGATATTAACTGTTAAGTTACTATGGCTTACGATAACATCAAATTTAATTGTATATTTATTAAATAAAAATAAAAATCATATATACATTGATTGTATTATAATTCAAACCCTGTTTATCAAACAAACAGAAACTGATGATTAAACAATATTTAATAATAATTTTTGTTTTAATATGTATATATATATATATATATATATATATATATATATATATATATATATATATATATATATTAATCAAATTTTCAAATACATGCAATATATTTTTTGATCTATAACAATTTAAATGAATATAAATTTATGTCCTGTTTGTATGTGTTTTAATTTTGTTGGGAAAATTAAATAATGAATAATAGCGCTGGTATAGTTTGCCGAAGTTTGTTCATTTGCCGCTTAACTGGATGACGCTGTGAGTCGCCTTACTATATAATTATATTCTTAATGAGCTCCATTTTAATAAAAAATGTATGTAAGGAAGAAGATGCAGATATTATTCGTATCGGGTATTAATGATGTTTAACAAAAATGGCGTGTTTATTTTTAGATAAATCTGGATCATCATCTAATATCAGAGTTATTAAAGTAAAATCTTTGTTAAATTTTATGAAACAAAACGTAATGAATCAAAGTTTCAAATTTCCATTAAAACTCTCTATAAATTTTTTTGAAGTATGGTTTTAAATTTTTTGATCCCAGACTATCTAATACCTCACCCTCTAAGTATATATTAGAGTGTCTATGATATGTTCCTGATAACAATATATTCAAAATTGAAAATGAAAATCATCACCCTCTATTACCTATTATAGGATAGCTGGAGTGTACTTCTCTCTCTCTATATATTTATAACAAAACTTTATTTGGTTTTAACTTCAGCCTATAATTAAACAGTAATAAGATACATTTATATTTCAGAAAAGTTATCTGGGGTTAGCAAATATAGCATTAATTTAATATAACTCTACATTGATTTGACTGCATTAAAATATGGCATATTTAATAGTAGTACACATAAATTAAGTAAAGTATATCCTTTTCTTAATGTATCAGAAGTTTTCATTTTACATCTGTATATATATATGTACAACAGGGTGGGTCGAAAAAAATAGATTTCGTTCTCTAGGGTCTAAAATGAAAGAATTCCATCCAAAAAGTTGTGGAGATGTGCTGAAACATTTTTCTGATGAATACCCACGCAGCACCGAGCACCTCAAAACGCCGTTTTTTGCACCTTTTTTAGATTCTGGCCAATAACTTTTTTCAATTTGCTTCAAATTGGCTGACTTTTTTTTCTAAGATGCCCAGTTTAATACCGAATAAGTCAATATAACCGACATTGGGGTTTACCCTTTCCTAAAGGCGAAGAAAAAATCCTCAAAGTACCCAAAAATCGGGGTTTTCATGTATTTTAACCTCAAATGGTGCTTTGCTGCTATTGGTGTCGAACAATTGAATGTAATACAAAGGAAATTCGACTTTCTTACATTTTAAATTCAACATATCGAAAATAAAACAATTCCCGTTTAGAAAAATAATATTGTAGATTGGAAATTCTTCATTTTATTTTATTTGAACTATTACAAATCAAATATACGAACCACATTTAGAAATATTTATATCAACATTAAATAAGCTATAAATATTAGATTTAATTAGGTGCTGCCATCTATCTTCACATTTATATGATCTATAACGATTCTTCAGATCATACCATTAATGAATCAGATGTTTTGGATGTACACAGAAACAAAAATACGGACAGAATAACAAAATACATGAAAACCCCGATTTTTGGGTACTTTGAAGATTTTTTCTTCGCCTTTAGGAAAGGGTAAACCCCAATGTCGGTTATATTGACTTATTCGGTATTAAACTGGGCATATTAGAAAAAAAAGTCAGCCAATTTGAAGCAAATTGAAAAAAGTTATTGGCCAGAATCTAAAAAAGGTGCAAAAAACGGCGTTTTGAGGTGCTCGGTGCTGCGTGGGTATTCATCAGAAAAATGTTTCAGCACATCTCCACAACTTTTTGGATGGAATTCTTTCATTTTAGACCCTAGAGAACGAAATCTATTTTTTTCGACCCACCCTAATGTACAAGTTATGAGGGAAGATGTTATAATTTTAGGTGCAATAAAGCGAATTTACAAAGGTCAATTTGTTGCAAGTTTTGTTACTATTTCCGAAGGAATTATATATTTGAATGATTTTTAAATAGATTAGTATAAATCCATTATATTCTGTGTAATATAGAAAGCCGATTCTTTTAGAGACGTGATATTTGATATGCTTTTGGATTAGATTGTCTATGGTTCTTGTATCAAAATTATTATTAGTGGCAATTTGTATTATAATGTTTAACTCTTCATTGTACGCAGATTTAGTCAAAGAGATGGTTAGCAAACACGGTATCATTGATTTAAACGCGGCTAATTTATGTAGTTAAGGATGTTGAGAATGACCATTTATAAGGGTATTTGTGTAAGTTGGTTTACGGAATATTCTATATTCATGTATGCTTTTGTATCTAGAGATAGTTATGTCTAAAAAAATTATTACACAATTAGTTTCTATTTCTACAGTAAATTTTGATGGACATGTATTTCCGTTGAACTCTCGGGCTCGAATATTTTAATGATTACAATACTTTCTATTACACCATGAAATTGAATGGGAAGAATAGGTAGATGTAAATTATATAAATGCTTGAATTTCCGAGGTAGTCTGATAGACCTATCTGAGCGGTTCAATTATAAATGAATCCAGTAATAACAATTTGTTCAAGCGACTAGTAATGAATAATTTTAAGAACTAACTGCATATGCTCTGATGACATTTTTTTTTTGCATGTGACTAGTACCAAATCTTTATTTTTGAGCAAGTATTTTTCTGTAAGCATGACAAAATGTTTGCTGATATCATATGCACTATACATATTTTTGCTATATAACAAACTTTTCTTTACCACGTATAAATTCAACAAAAAATAACTGCTGAGAACTGTAAATAAATTATCTAAAATTTGTAGCAATATTAACCTTTACCCTGACACGTGGGGTTACTCGTGCTCTCGTAATTTCTTGTTAAGCGTATTTTGTAAACACGGAGGGATATGGTCTTCTCCCCTATGCATAATAATTATAATTGAGTAAATAAATTGTTGGATTTTCAACTAGATACCTGAAAGAATATGCATGAATTTTTGCAGAATTTTCGGAGTGCTATAAATGGTCAAAATAAGGGCAATACACGAGTGACCCCACGCGTCAGTTTACGTAGACTCAAAACCACGTGTCAAGGTAAAGGTTAATGTAAATCACATAACTGGACATCATGTCAGATTGCAGTATCTGCTTATAATTGAACCATTTCTAACTAAAAATTTTACTAAATAAAGTAATTCAATTGGTGGCTAAATAAATTTCATCTATAGTGCCGTATATATTGTGGGAGTTGTATGTACTTACATATCAATATAATATGTATGTGTTAGTACATTGTTTAAGTAGAATATGTTCGATTGCAAAGTTAGTACCTGTATTGCGAAACTTATAACATAACGGTAAGCGATGAAATAGTTACGCGATATGTTAAATCACCATTATTATTAATAACATGAGTTCGAACTCATACAATTATTATTCACTACTGCAAACGGAATACAAATTTCCCTTAGTATTCATTTGGTATTAGTTCACCGTTAATTTATATTCAATTCGATATGTTCATATTTTCACAAATAAAATTTGCGACGTACCTAAGAGTGATTGATGACAGATATTTGCTATGAAAATGATAATAATGGTTATGGTAAAAAATCAGTCAATGTAATATTAACCTATACATACTATAAAAAACTAACGTTAAATACACACAATCCAGCGATTGCAAGTACTTGATTCTCGGTTCCTATTTGGTAAATTCAATTTTTTTTTCTTTCTTAAGATAGTAAATTTTCCGCCAAAAAAACGATAAAATCAATAATTTCGAAATAAATGAATAAAATAAAAGTTATGTAGCGATATACAAAAGTTTTTGAAACATTTTACTTCAAAAATCATAATTTTTTCAAATTTTCAGATTTTAGTAAAAAATTGGTTTTGGGGCTTAACCCGCAGTTACCACACAAGTGCGAATTCACACCCGAAAAATATTCAAAGCTGTGTGATTTATTAATAAGCCTCCAAACCGTCACGTCCCCAGCACGACAAACTATTATGAGTAAAATAGATTTCATTCCCAAGGAAACGAGCATCAGGACTCTCTCCTTTCAAGTGATCACATTGGAAAGTAGCATTTGGTGCAAATTCGCACTTGTGTAATGATAAGCGTTATCAAATCGGTGTCTATAATAATTTTTAATACTTTTAAAGGTATATTTGAAAATAATAAAGAGTCAAATGTAATTTATGTGTTTCAGATGCATCAGGTCGTAAAATAATGCGATGCCCTAACTGCATTCAGCATATGTGCGACAAACAACGTTCGGGAATTTATATCGAATGCCCTTCAAATGAAAAGAAATACAATAAAATATTAATTTTGATACACAAATTACATTATTTTTTTATTGTCTTGATAGTAAACAAATTTTTCATATATTTTATGGGTGAAACGTTTTTCAACCTTTAAAATTTGTCCAAATATCCAGTTTCTGGAAAATATTTAAATTTCAAATATCTCATTTAAATGAAAATATTATGTCTAAATAACAGTTTTTTACTACAAATTTCTTCTTTCATTAAAATTTTTGAAATATACAAATTAATAAAAAAAAAAGTGATTTTTGCAATTTATAATTTTAAGATAGTCAATTTTTGACTAATAAATATTAATTTAATTTAAATGTTTTATTTCATATTTTCAGTAAATTTTACCCCATATTCATATTTTCGGCTTTAAATTGAAAAAGTATATAAAAAGTTATAAGCAAAATAAGTGGTCAAATCTCGATTCGCACCTGTGTGGTGCTAGTGTAAGATTGAAGTGTGGCAACTTAGGGTTAAATAGGAACTATTGGAAAGTTATAGGGTTTTATATTCACGATATTTTGTTCCGCTTTTAAATTCGCTCCAATGGGATTATATATTTTGCAAAATCAAAATTGGTATATGTTTAGGGACATGAGAAATTATCGGGAATTAAAATGAATGAAAATTAAAGTTCATATTTAAAAAATATTGAAATTTTTGTTTATTTATTGAAAATGTAATATATGGTAAATTTACTTATTTACGCTGCCACGCTACAACGTAATATAACGTATTTTTTCTAAAATGCATACTTTATAACCTCCAAATTTCACCAAGGAAGTATCTTTACATTTTACATATCACAGTGAATACGATTATTTATATGAATTTAAAATATAAGCAAAAGATTAATTTTGTAACGTTGAGTACAACCTGAGTAACTGAAACCCAAATGATTAGTTCTTATGTTCATAATTCGATCCATACAGGTGTATACTATCCGCATCACTCAATCGTCAAGTAGTGAGAATATTCAAGTTTTTTTACTCCCCGCCCCAGGAACCGCACCTCCTACTGGTTTTAAAATGCCGCCAATTTTGATAGTAGGATGTTTTACGCTAACCCAGTATCTATAACAAGCACAAACTCGTATACCTTCAACTCACCGTACTGCTAAATAATTAATGTAAACAGAAATTTGTTTTTACTTTCTTGGCACGAATTCTAAAATAAAGTATTGTACCATGAAAATTTTCTCTCGCCGTTTTCACCCGTGGTTTTAACGAAAATCCACAGTTTGAGTTCCCTTGTATTAAATACCCTGGTCTACCAACTTCACACAAGCCCATAATGTCAAAACTTTTATTTTCAATTATATTATCATGGACAAGGTTCAATCAAAACAAACGATTTACAAATCAAAATCAATAATTGTCTAAATTTTTATTTATATATAAAAAAACTGAAGTGATCTACACTCAAATATCATGGCCATCCACTATTTGTATTTGTATTGCTTCATTTTCTTGTAAGACTTCCCTGCGATTGTTGTGAAACAATATCAATATTGCGATGTTCCTCTAGACGTATATACAAAACAATCAATATCAAAGGCGATTTTTCAGTAAATGGTACAGATACACAGGCACACACACACACACACATATACACATACACACAGTCGTCATTTCAGTCGCCTAGGATCTGGAGAGCACTTTACTTGACTTTCTGGTCCTATTACTATATGTATTTTTAATACTCTATTTTGTTTTAATTTCCCCTTACGTTAGCAATGAAACAAATTTAATATGTATTGTAACGAGGTATACGTAAATATTAAATAAACATTTTCAAATGCGATTTTTCGGCATGACGAGCCACTATCAAGCTATTTTTAAAATAAAGCATATGTAATAAAGCATATCTAACCAATAAATAATTTAAAAAAATGTATATAACATACTATTTCGTCAACATATTTTAGTAGGAATAGGCAATAAAGAATAAGAAAAATGATAATGCAACCAAAATAATAAATATTTGCCACTATTTTCTACCGTGTCACATAAATCTGTGCGATTCGCTCCGACAGACGAAATTTCTGTTTTCTTAATTAACCAGCATTATCACGGGCTTGTTAGCGGGTCCCCCGCATAAATTATCAAAGTCAATTATAACATAGGCGGTCGGCATGAATCCCATGTATTTTATGGCGTTTTCCCTTATATACACCGAATTATACAATTATTAATTGGGCCAAGCCCAATTTCGAATTCTGTTGCACTGAATAAATGTTGGTGTCGTTCAAAAACTCGTTACTGATTGTATTATAAAGTTAAAATTTTGTTATTGTACGTAAAAATCAAATAAGCTGTAGATCTTTACATGCCTGTTATTTCTATTAGTAAATTTTATTCATTTTAAGATTATCATAAAAACAAATATATATTTCTATACGTTGGCTTCTCACAACTTCAAATATTATATATTATTAATGGATATTGTGAAACGACCAAGTGTTCTTTTATTTAAATATTATATATTATTACGAATTGGTACAATTCGAAAAATGCATACTAATGCAATGGCGAAAGAAGCATATACATTATTATTTTGTATCAATAGAATTAATTTATATTATATATTTGCTTACATAATTAAATAACAATTTCAGAGTTTTCCTGTGGAGTTTGGCAGTTTAAGAGTGAATACGATAAGTACTTCAAATACAGATCCATTATAAATTGGTATAATTATCCAGTTATTATTAAGTTATAGAAATTTAATTTGAATTCTCATTTTATATTGGTCAGCAAAAGATTTTGTTATCACTTAATAATAATAATTATTATCTGCGCCTGCTTTTGATAGGAAAACAAAATAGACATTTCAGAATATTCCTGTAGAGTATTGGCTAGTTTGACCGTTTGTTTGAGATATATATATATATATATATATATATATATATATATATATATATATATATCTCAAACAAACGGTAAAACTAGCCAATACTCTACAGGAATATTCTGAAATGTCTATTTTGTATATATATATATATATATATATATATATATATATATATATATATATATATATATATATATATATGTAGACAGTTTGTTGACACCAAGTTACTGGGAGTTGAAAACGCTGATTTTCTAGCAAATAACACTGATTTTTCAAAGAAAAATAACTCAATGTGGATAAAATTTTCAAAATAGTTAAAGAAAAATTGAACACGTACCTTAAACCAAATTAAAGCTAATTACAGTAGATTATAATTTATTTTTGGAAAATTTTGATAACTAAAAAATCAAAAATGAATAAAGGCAAAATTTTATTTTTTTACACAGAAAAGTGCCCGTTCTATGGTTCCAGTAAATTCAAAATTGAAGAAAAAAAATCAAAGTCCTGTTTTTTATTAGTCCTAACTATTATTATGTAACTATAATTTTACACTTAATGAATTTTGAAACAATGTTTAATTTTTGCATAAAGGTAAAAAGCATAGGAGGAAAGCATTTTACGTGAATGTTACTAGAAACAAAAATTATGGTAGTATACTAATAAGAATGTTCTATTTTAATATTTTAGATAATGATAATAGCTTAGGAGATAGATGTGATTGAAGTTAACCCTTAACTTTCTTTTTAAATTGACACATTTAAGATGAATATAGAAAAACTGAATACCTCTGTATTGTACCTGAGCTTAAATAAGATTAAATGACCTTCATAATTCTGCTTTTGGATGATTTGCTAGGAGATATGACCGAAATACGCAGCGCGCTACGTTTTAGCAAATTACGATATTGCTCGTTTGGCGGTAATATCTCACAATATTTTCAATTATAAAAGAATAATCATAATTTTTATACATCTCTGATATTCACGCACATTTCTTAAGTCGTTGGACATCGCATGCATATATTTAATTGTGTAAATATTTTATTCGAATTTTTCCATTTTACCCCTGTTAAATCTGCCATATTAAGGGTGTAATTCATAATTAGCGACCTCAAGAACATATACATGCATTTATTCAATAACTAAATCTTAATACTTGAGTCAGTATTAAACTTTGAAATTCAGGGGTGGTCTTTACCCTATTAGGGGTAAAAGTATATCTCATAATTTTGAAAATATGAAGTTGATACCCTAAAGTTTAAGAATCTGCAAAAAGAAAATTACCAAGCAGGTATTGAATTAGTTCTAAGTTTGGATTCTTTTTGATACCAAGTGACTGTACTTATCTCATTATGTTCGTGAGCGAAAATTATAAGAAATATAATATTAATATCAGGTTAACAAAATTTAAAAATTAAATGAAGCAGTTCTTTATATGCCTAGATTCTTCTTTTGAATTTTGTAGAAAATACCAGCTAAAGTTTTTGGTTCCTGCACCTATATTTGTCGTAATGAACCTTAGCAAGCCTTTGGTATATGTGTGTAAAAACTCCGCCTAGATATTATCGAACGTATGCAAACTATAAAGATCCATCATTTTTATCGGTTGATTCGTTTACATTCCGAAATTCAAATGTTGTCGAGAACGAGTTGATCTGAATACGTACGAAAAAAGTAGAAAACAAAGATGCTGAACAGCAGTCAGCCAAGAGAAGATGGTAGTGAGGGTGGAAGGGAAACGGTTGATCCCTGCCACCTCTGAATAATATTCACAAACACACTCACTGTGTTTTCACATAACGTAACAAACAAGGACAGATCAAGGTGGATCTGAGTTGGCGGGAGGGAGTGCAGAATAGTTGAACTTTCACCTCGATCTGACGACCGACCGACGGGGTCCCATTCATATTTATTTATGATGAATTTTGTTTTTGCTTGTTTCCGCTATACGACAGTTGGAGTGCAATCACCTTTGGAGGAGGAATGGTTTATCGTGCGATAGAAGATTTTTAGCACTTGAGTGTGTTCGTCTTAGAAGTTACTCAGGAACATGTATTTGTTCTCTCTTTACATGGATCAAATACAGATTTCTTACTTACTTGGATATCGTATATAGACAGTGTTGTAATCGTAAAAAATATCAATTTCAAGATTTTATAAATATACATGTATTGAGATTGTCTGAATCCATTATTAATATTTCAGCATTGCCGTTTCTGAAAGTGTATATAAATTTAATGAAAACTTCCTCTAAATACTATAGTAGTGCGGTTAAGCCCTGAAATTCGACCATCTACCCTGCTAGTTCGTAGAACTAGATGAGATCAGTATCAAATTATAGATATATTTATAATTGATATGAGAAGTGGCGTTTTGCAGATCTTTTTAAAAATAGCTCATATTTTTATCTTATTCAATTATTTAGTATTCTTAGCTGGCCATTCAAAGTACAGAAGAGCTAAAGCAATCGGTCGCGCGTCTATAGCATGTCGGATCAAAAAAAAACACAGTGTTTGCCTCGTCGCCCTGAATCCAAAAATATATATATAACTTATATATTGTTCGTACGTATTGTACGAAAAAGTAGCAAGAGATACATATGTACCCATTCAACTATTGTTCTTCAAAATTCATTTTGAAATGGCTATAAGTTCGAACTAAGCATATGGAAATTGTGTTCTCTATTTATTTTGGTCTCTACCAAAATCTTGTTGAAAAATATTTTTTTAATTAACACTAATTATATCAGTAATTTTTCGCTGAAAAGGAAAAGTATTTATCTATTCTCGTTTTTGAAGAAAACATATTTATTCTGATGTTTTCCCAGACTATGCTAATAATATATATATAGATATAAATTTTCTATTAGATAACAACAAACATGTTGTTATATCGTTGGCTCAATATTACAAGGTTCTATGATGAATGAACATAGTTTCGAGAAAACAGCATTTCAAAATGTTGACATCTAGAATTCATTATTAAAATAAATAATGCATTATTAATGACATAATAGAAATATCAGTCAAAAATTATTTTCCTGTTAGTAATTATTTTCAAAAATTAAAATGACACAATTTTGTTACTGAAAAGTTGATATTATTATTAAGATGATGATATATTATATTTTACTTAGCGACAGCGCACCAGATTCATCGAAATCAATGTATCAATCAAACTAATTATATCAAAATCAGAAAATGAAGAGTGGCCTAGACTAGAAATTTTTATGTTGATTTCATCAGAAATATATATCCCAAACAAACTGTCAAAAATACCAATACTCCACAGTAATACACTGAAATTGTGCCATTTACCTAATTATTACAATATATCCAAATCAATATATTCAAATATCATTTTTAATACGTACTATTATTACCAACATTTATTTTAATATTTAACTGCAATAACCGTCACAAACACGTTCTTATTCCATCTAGTTGTGTTAAACGGTATAAAATGTCAATTATAAAATATAATTTTGTTTTTGTAAAAATATTTATTTTGATAGCTCATAGGATTATTTAATCATATATACAAAGCCAACATAAATAAGATATTTTAAACTTTCCATAGCGGTTTTCTCGGAACTGGTACATTTTCTAAAGAAACTTTATAACAAAAGTTATGTAAAATATTAATATCTTTCATTATAAATATAACTATTGCTGTCATTAGTGCAGCCGTTCTAGTGTTATTGGAGATAGAACAAAATATGCATAGAGTAAACATGCACTTCGGGTTCGAATATTCTTTTAATAAATTGGAAGTGAACAATTTTATGTTCGACAGTTTTGGCTCTAGAGCGTTCACAGATAAACATGCAGACATACGCGCACACACAGACGCACAGACGTCACTCTGAAAATAGTCACATTCGATTCAGTGAAAATCCGCCACTGGTCGTAGAAGTATTGGGAAAATTTGCATGGGACATTCATCATTTTGAATACATAATAGCGGAGATGGCTGGCGGTGCTTTGACTGAATTGGGAAAGAAAACAAAATTCCCGCTAGATCTGATTCATAATGAATTCAAATGTGACTGCCGACGACGCGACGCGACGGAAGAAGAAGCGCGCCTGCCACAAAAGAAGTTGACTAGGTACCTATACCTACTAGGAGATGATGATTGGAGCGTTCGTTCGCTCGTTCGTTCGTTGATAGAGAAACTTTTCAAAAGAAATCGAACACGAAAAGCATCCGTTCACAATCATTTTGCGTTTTAGATACCTTACACTCGTGTGTCGTCTGTGTATTATATTCTAAGCACTCCAACAAGCGTATGTAGAAGTTTTTTTTTTCTTCTTTTTTTTTTAATTCTTATATTTCTATACATTTTCTTTGACACTACACCACCATCAGAGACTTTGGAAAACTATAGGTTAGAAATATTAATATTTTCACTAAATATGAAACTAAACTCCGTCGGCGTTGTCGGTCTGACAAGTTGTAAATTCCAAATTTCCAATCAAAAATATTAATATACATATTTTTCTTAAATTTTCTGGGGATGCTGCAATGTCACAGCCCCTATGTACGGGCTACCACTGAATATAAATCTACAGTAAGGGAATCCTTTGGCCGATTTTGATTTAGAAAATCATAAGTAGGTTTTAACTTAATGCCCGTGCCCGCCTATGGTATACTATAGTATATATATATATATATATATATATATATATATATATATATATATATATATATATATATATATATATATCGACGGTGATGGTCGTCAAGAGCAACTTACAAACAACACGGCTCATTGTTCAGAAAATAAAATGGTCATTCACTAAATATTGTAGCTGTTGTACAGTAAACTATGCTATTCGATATTATTCTCTTATTAATTTGTATATTCGTGTGTCAATTCACTACAAATTTTGCGACGAGGATGGAATATGAGAATTCTTATTGGAGAAAAAGAATTGTATTTGGTAATATCGTAAGAACAAATATACGAAGATTACGGATATTTCATTATGCCAAAAATTGGACTAATTGGTGAGAGCAACGTCAATAATCCTTCATCGTGGGATAATTATGCTTGAAGACTTCAATTTTGTTTGGAAGCGAATGGCATAAGCGAGCCAGCGTTCAAAAGAGCATAGTTAAATCTTTAATTGCATCTGATGATATAATTTTAAAATCATACAATGAAATTTTGATACTACTAAAAAATAATTTCTTACGCAAACCTGCTGAAATTTACGAGCGATTGAAATTTCAAAAACGATTACAGCTCGAAAGCAAAGGAGTTGCCGCTTACGTTGCAGGGTTAAGAACTCTTGCTCTAAATTGTAATTTTGTGGCAACTTTAGCAACTCGTTCGCCAGATCAATTGGTTTGCGGGTTGCGGAATGAAGGATTTCAACGCAGACTTCTGGCGGAAGTTGATCTGATATTGTCAACTGAAATCGGTATCATTGCAGCAGCTGATTCAGCAGCTGGTTAATGAAGACATATTTGTGCTGGTACTAATTCTTCTCAATTACAGAATATTTATAGAATTAAACAATAAAGTTATACGCAGAATAATTATAATGTTAATTCCGAACCTACTTCAAGAGGTATATGACATACTTTTTAGTCTAATTCCGGTCCAAAATTTTCAGTTTTTAATCGAAATTGGTTAATTACCAACGTAAAGCAGTTGACATAATTAGCGTATGCACCGTTTGCGTGAAATATGAATATTATGAAAGTAAATTAAATCTACTTATTGTCTCGGGTACTCGCGTTAGTTTATTAGGCCTCGATTGTTTGTATGTAGGTAATAAACACCCTTAATAGAGCGGTGTCAACCTATACCTACTAATTATCCGTACACTGTAAACAGCTGCCTTGTTGAGGCAGTCTTCTATAGACCAGCCAACTCTATTGGTAAGGACTGAACGCATATACTTAAATATACATAAACTTGTTTAGGGCATATATTGTTACAATTCTTAAAATATAGTCCCACCAGGCAAGCGACTAATCGTGCTCGTAACGGCGTGACGTCTTATACTTACATAATTAAATGAGCTTCCAAATCCTATTTGATAATACACTGTAATGAAAACAATAACTAGCACTTAAGAAAATAGCATTACATATAGTTTCCAAACCATCCAACTATAGGTACTGTATAGGTGTGTCTATCTCTCTCTGTATGTCTAGCTAAGTAGGTATAGATAGGTAAAGTGCGAGTATACACCGGATCTCGTTCCGTTGTGCAGCATCTGTAACGAGTTTAAACTTCCGTGCAAAATCTAATTTGAAGTTGTGTATTGGCCCCGTTTGCCACCGATATGTTCACGGATTACGATTATTAATCACTAAGACATGCGATGGCTGCTCTGATGCAGCAGCAGTAGCTACATACCTCTTCGTACTCCGGCTGCGAGTAACACGATCTAGCTCGATGTATCGAGGGATTAACGCTTGTGATAGATTATTTTGATGGGTGCGAGACGGGGTGCGGGCGGGCTGACTGAGGCACTCGCCCTGTAACACACCCACTGCTGAAGCGAAGAAGCTATTTGCCCCGGCGTCTTGAAACTGACGTGCTATTAATTTAGCGGTTTTCACAGCGTGAAAAATCTCATATTTCCTTAGATCCAACTGCGAGAAAAGATACATGCGCCCCAGCTCGAGCATTTCAATGACCTCTCCACTGCTGCCGTCTCCCCCTAGCCCTCTAGCGTCTCAAGTAATTGAAGTTTTTTCTTTACCTACATACATTCACTTTGAGGCTGATTCTGTATACACGGAATACTGTCGATACAATTTGTTTGCTATTTCAAGCGAACTGTGTGCTAGATATATGTACATATATTCTTGGACCAGACGAAATCATTCGTTTCAATTACTATTTGTACAAGCAATATACCCACACATCTGAAGCTTGAATTTACATCTCAATATCAAAATACATATTCCGACAGAGGTTGGACAAAGTTGTATATAAATATATAGGTATATATATATATATATATATATATATATATATATATATATATATATATATATATATATATATATATATATATATGTTTTCTTATATATTGATCAACAGAGTGAATCGAAATCGAGTACATTGGAATTTAAGTGCTATTTTTAACATATGCAAATATTATCTTATATATATCTTATATCTTATATATATATATATATATATATATATTTATATATATATATATATATATATATATATATATATAAATATATATTTTAATGCAATATTATCGTCTTTCTTGCCTCTTCTACTAATAGAGATAGTGTTCTAAATTTAATACGTGAAGAAGTTGACGCCTTATCTCCACAAATTTGGACGAACATTGTCGCTCATGTAAAAATTATTGAGGAAAAATTTAATTGTTTAACAAACAATAGTGAATATATAATAAACAGTTCCTCTGAATTGAACGAATAAATTCCGCTATTTTCCATAATTTTGTTAAATTCAGTACGTTTTAGCATTGGTGGCACGCTCCACGCGGTATAAAGTGAATTGGACGTACAATGCTATTTCATTAGAGGGAATTCTCAAATTTTTATATGACAATTCGCGCACGACTCATGAAAACAACTATATCTATATGTTTACATATGCAAAATAAAATGAAATGCCGCTCTGTTGACTTGCTGAGATAAATTAATGTATGAATTGAAACGTCAGTTTATGTAATCTGTATCTACATGTGTGTAGGTACGAATGTGTGTTACGTACATGTGGCTTTCGTTCCGGTATTAAATATTTCTCATTACAGCAAATAAACACGGCCGCCATGCCACCATAACGCACGACATACTGACGTCTATCGTTTCTACAGCCGACAGACGAAGATGAATAGAGACGTATACGATTCTAGCCACCATGTTTGCCAAACATTTTATGTTCATTATTACTAGTGTGCTCTCGTTTCATACACATGCTTCTTACTCTCTCTCACTCTCTATACCTGACTAAAGTACCAAATTATGATATTCGTGTATGGATTTACACTACGCATGACTTAGGTTCTTAAAATTTAAAAAAAAGTTATAAGATACTTCATAACCTACATATATATATATATATATATATATATATATATATATATATATATATATATATATATATATATATATGTATATATATATATATATATATATATATATATATATATATATATATATATATATATATATATATATATATATATATGTACATATATAATTTAAACACTCAAAAATGCACTTTTTCTTTAAAGCGCAAAATTTTCGTAATTTAAAAATGAATCAGGAGTTGTCTACTCTCTAGCTAGTCGTTCTGAGATTTCAAGTGGCAATATTAAAAAATTATGATAGTAGTAAAAATTATGATAGTTGAAGCTTGTGAATAGTTAGTAATTTACCGTATCACAATCCAGTGACAGCAACAAAATATGAACATATATGTTCAATTTGTTGTTCTTAGGTCAGGTGTACCCAACTCCAATTAATGAGGTAATCAATTATTACAAATGTTGCATTACATTATCAATATATTAGGTGTTCCTTAATTTATAGAAATATGAAAATTGACTCCTCAAAGATGAGACTTTCAATCCACCGATCCGCCACGTACGCCAGCCATTACAATATAAAAACTATAATACTAATATAATTCTATATTTATAAAGAAATAAAACAACTGACATTGTAATAAACTTAGGTTGCAACCAAGCGTATCTTACTAGATTCAACAATGAACACGGCCGACAAAATAATTTATTTATGAAAAAGATTTTATCCAACCACCAAATACTTTCGACTCGACTCCATCATAATACTAAATGCATATCCAAGCAGCATATTATAAATATGTAAAAAAAAATTTTTGTGAAATTAAAACAATTCATTTAAAAATATAATCTGTTGCGGCTAACACAGAACTATCTTTTACGTGGATTTCTTCAATATATAAGATGCTGATTCTTAATAATTCACCTACTTAGTCGATCTATTTGTATAATATAGTGCAAAATAACATACATAATTTATATTTTGTTTATCTGTTAAATATTTCTGGCACAAATATCTATAAATATATATCATTAATGTCAATGCCAATATACATAAGAATTTTAAGATTTTCTATAGCGGTTTTCTCGTAATATGTACATATCATGAAGAAGTTTTTAGCTCGCCGTACGTAGTACCGAAGAAGCTCTTAAAGCATTCGGTCGTGTGTCTGTAGCATTCTCTGATCAAAAAATTTCATTTAGAAAAAGTGTTCGTCCCGTCGCCCTGATTCCGAAAATGTATATAACTTATATACTTGGATGTTAGTCGTCGCTCGGTATCTCGTAAGACCAAATTTGTGCCCTCTACTCCTCTGAAGGTACCGGAGCGATGCACTCCAAATTTGGTACACATATTATTTGGCATCCCATTTGAATCCGCTCGCAGTTTAAATCCAATCGCCCGTATACTTCCCGAGTTATAGGGCCCCAAAATTTGGAGCCCCCCTTAATACTGCCCTTATAAAAATAATTGAAACACTTAAAAATTCTACTAAAAATTCTAAGATATTTTTTATCTACAAGATTTTTTCATTTTGTTAACCCAAAGCCCGAAAAAAAAAAATTAAATATTATAATTATGAATTTTAAAATATGCACTACATTATTTTTTTATCAATATAATTTAAATTTGGTACACATATTATTTGGCATCCCAATTGAATCCGCTCGCAGTAAAAATCTAATCGCCCGTATACTTCCAGAGTTATAGGGCCCCAAAATTTAGAGCCCCCCTTAATACTGCCCTTATAAAAATAATTGAAACATTTAGAAATTTTACTAAAAATTCTAAGATATTTTATATCTACAAGATTTTTTCAGTTTGTTAATCCAAAGCCCGAAAAAAATTATTAAATATTATAATTTTAAATTTTGAAGTATGACTAAATTTTTTTTATCAATATAATCTAAAATTAAATGTAAGACTTTTTACACCTATAACATATTTTCAAATTGTTAACCAAAAGGCCATAACAATTAAAAACCACTGCTCGCAACGCATATTTTACCTAAGGGCGAGCTCTACGCGTTGGTGCGTTTTACGCGTACCAAATCTTGTTATTATATTAATAATAATTTCAATTCAATATAAGTCTATTTATATTTATAACATTTTTAGCTCGCGAACTACCGAAGATGCTAAAGCATTCGGTCGTTTGTCTGTAGCATTCTCGAGTCAAAAAATTACCTTAACGAAAAGTATTTGTCGCGTCGCCCTGAATCCAAAAATATAAATAACTACTGACTCGTAAGATCAAATTTGTGCCCTCTACTCCTGTGAAGGTACCAAAGCGATTTACACCAAATTTGGTACACATATTATTTGGAATCCTATTTGAATCCGCTCACAGTTTAAATCTAATCGCCCGTATACTTCCCGAGTTATAGGGCCCCAAAATTTAAAGCTCCCCTTAATACTGCTCTTATAAAAATAATTAAAACACTTAAATATTCTACTATAAATTCTAAGATATTTTATATCTACATGATTTTTCCATATTGGTATCTCAAAGCCCGAAAAAAATTATTAAATATTATAATTTTGAATTTAAAAATATGCACTAAAAATTTTTTTTATCAAATAATCTACAATATATTGTTAGACTTCTTATATCTATAACATGTTTTTAAATTGTTAACCAAAAGGCCTTAATAATTAAAAACCACTGCTCGCAACGCAATTCTTACCTAAAGGCGAGCTCTACGCATTGGTGCGTTTTACGCGTACCAAATCTTGTTCAAACAAAAGTCGTGTGAAATATTAATATCATTCATTATGTGCATAATTATTTTTGCCATAAGTGCAACCGTTCTAGTGGAGATAGAACGAAAAATGCATTTAATAAACATGCACTACCGGGTTGAATATCCTTTTCAAATATAGGAGGTGCATATCACGACCATATACATGTCTTAAGTTTGAAATTTCACAATTTTACGTTCCACAGTTTCAGCTTCACACATACACACACACAGACGTCACTCCGAAAATCATCACATTCGATTCAGGTTAGGTTAAAACGTGTATATCCGTTGAACTCTCGGCTTCGAAATTTTTCATGATTACTAGATTACTTCGTAAAGGAAAGTCAATTCTTCAAACATTTATAACTATTATTCGGATTATGCAGACCAGAAAAAAAAAAATTATATATACTAGGGTCACCCGTGGGTATACAGAACATAGGTCAGTTTTGACTGTGGCGAATTTTCCTGTAATTTCTTAATAATTACAAGTTTTTTCTGCAGTTTATAATAGTAATACTAATATCCACATCGCAAATAACAATAAAGTAAAAATCAAAACCTTTTTTGAACGCTATTTTGTTTATAGATCACAATGGTGCGATTAACTAATCGATCGCTTATCATGCAATGTGTAACGTTCGATAAATTTTAACTAAGTTTCATTTAATCTGAGTTTTGTTAAACTTTGATTTTAACCTTGTATGGTGCAACCGGCCATAAGTGTTGTATTATTAAGACAGTTTCCTTAATTGTTTTATTACACAAAAAAACAAGAATATAAATTTACTTACGATTGCTGTTTATTATTTGAATCGATAATTCAATAAATAAGTATTACAAATCTATTTTACACAGCATTTTTAATGATTTGACATTTGATTCATTATTGTTTCTGAATTAAATAATCAGGCTAGATTCTGAATTTTGCAGTATTAAATTGCAATGTCACAACGGCAGTTTTAAAAGTGATAATTAGTTATTTGCTAAAATACAATGCATTGTGCCATCAAAAATAAAAAAATAAATTGCCAACCAATCATATTTCTAAATATGTTTGAATTATCTCTTTAAGATTTTATTTCGCTAATAATCAGAATAATAAATTTACTTACTTGCAGTTATTATAATTTGAACAAATATAGAATCTTACTGCAACTCATGTTTTCAAAATTCACAGCTTTTTGGCCATTCCGTAACTCGTACGTCACTAATTCACATTGAAATACTGTTTTTGACGCTCACGTGGTAGCACTTTTATTTATATATGTTCTTTGGTCGGTCACATTAACATAAATGCACAAACTTCAAATTAGAATAAATAAAACTTAATTATATTAACTAACATTTATTTATATTTCTCATTGACATACAATATCAATATAATATAGGAGATGCCACTCTGTGTAAAGTACACAACACACAAAATAGACTTCAAATCATCAAATTAATTGAAGATTTATCACAAAAACTTTTTTGACATTTCATTCAGACGTTTGATTCGTTTTTGTCTATATCAAAGCATATATATATATATATATATATATATATATATATATATATATATATATTCCAAACAAACTGTCAAAAAATACCAATATTCCACAGAAATACACTGAAATTGTACGAATTATCTAATTATTTTATTATGTTATCAAGTATTGTTTATTTTAGATGAAACATTGATACCAATACCAATTTGTAATGGTTTTGAACTACTAGCTATCAAAACTAACCAATACTCTACCGAAATATTCTGAAATGTCATTTATTTAAGTGAGTCTAGTTTATTTTCTTGTCGAAATATTGACAGGCGTAGATGATCCGATTTATTAATATACATGCGAATCCATGACAACCTAAACAAGATTCTCAAGATTTTCGGTAGTGGTTTTCTCGTATCTGGTACATTCTCTACAGAAACTTTTCAGACAAAAGTTGTGCGAAATATTAATACCTATCATTATGAACATAATTTATTTTGCCGTAAGTGCAACCGTTCTAGTGATATTACAAAAAATGCATAGAGTAAACATGAACTGGCGGTTTTAATATTCTTTTCAAAAATAAAAGGTGCACCTAGACCATATACAAGTTTTAAGTTTGAAGTTTCACAATTTTGCGTTCAACAGTTTTGGCTCTAGAGCGTTCACCCACAGACAGACAGACAGACAGACATACAGACACACACACACACACACATAGACGGCACTCCGAAAATAGTCACATTCGATTCAGAGAAACTCAAAACGTGCATATCCGTTGAAATCTCGGGGTCGATTTTTTTGGTGATCTATACTTACTTATTACCTAGTAGAAGAAAGTAAAAATCATATTATGAATTAAAAATACATATGTCTGTGTGTGTGTATTTACTTATATTTTTAATTTAAATTATGTTTTTCTTTATATTCTGTAACAGCTATTGAGATCACAATTTGAAAACAATATCTTAGAATATATTGTAGAATTTTTAAATATTTAAAAATAATATCCAAAGGGCAGTGCGATTGCAACTTCTCGGCCGTTCAGAAAATATGTTTTTCAAATTTCATTAAAATCGGCCCGGCACCATCAGAGGAGTTGCAGTCACAATGTCTGATCTAACGACTGACCAAGCGAGCGGGCGAGATACATATATCCAAGAATATGAGTTATATATATTTTTTGGATTCAGGACGACAAGAATTTATTGCTAAGTATTTTCCTTGTTCAGTGCCGTTTACAGACCCTCGACCAAACACTATCGTACGGCGAGCTGAAAATGTACATCTGTTTGATAAAAAGTGAATTGCTTATATTAATTTACGATGTACAATTCATTAACAATTAGGGATTTTAAAAACAAGTAAAACTGTATGTATATTTCTGTATTATTTTATAATAAATTTTTCCGTTGTATGTTCTTAACTCGTCATACGATAGTATAACACAGCTATAGTGTTCGTCTGTAACATGCTTGGACCTTCTTTCAACAAAACTTTCTTGTATTTTCGCTCATGAATCCAAAAATATATAGGTATAACTCGCTCGGTCGGTCGTAAGTTCTAACTTTGTGAACACAACTCGTGTGTACAGGTCCGGAGTAATAGGGCTTCAAAATTGCACGCATAATACTGCCTATAAGATAAATTTAAAAATATTGATAAAATCTAGAACGAAATTGTTTAAAATTTTATTTTATATTCAGTGATTTTTTAAAAATTGTGAGTTCGAAATTATTTTGAAATTAATTATATAATTTATTTTATTCACTGCTTCTATCCAAACAGCGAGCTGTAGGCATAGGTGCGTTGTACCTAATCTTGCTTATGCGAATTATTGATTTTTCTTTCAATAATATAAATGGAATATTTATATATTATTTACCATATGATGTATTTAAATGTTTTTGTAATAGCACAATTTTGTTATATAAATCTATTTTAACAAAAAATATCAAGTCACAAATCTGATATAATTAGCGAGCGAGCGACTAATGTCCCAGTATATAAGATATATATTTTAGGATACAGGACGATGAGATAAATAAATATATATATATATATATATATATATATATATATATATATATAAATATATATATATATATAAACCTAATGCAAAGGTAGCAGAACTACAAGTAAATTTAGTTGGATACAATCACATACCAACTGAAACATATGTATCTGTAGGTTTCTACCCTCTACTCCTGTGAAGCTACCTAAACGATTTAAACCAAATTTGCTACACATAATATTTGACAATCCATTTGAATTCGCTCGCAGTTAAAATCCATCCGCGCGTATACTTCCCGAGTTATAGGGCCCCAAAATTAGAAGCCCCGTTAATACTGCCCTAAGAAAAATAATTAAAATATCAAGTATCTACCAAACATTCTTGGTAATATTTTAAATCAACAAGACATATTCATATTGTTAACCCAAAAGCTATAAAAAAATATAAAATAATTTAATTTTTAATTTTAATATTTGCATTAATTTTTTGTATTGTGAGAAAAGTTCTATATTGTAAATTTGTGATAAATATGTAGCTCAATATTTTTTAGGAGAATGCAACCACTTTAGTAGATAAATACAAAATTTTAATTTCGCGTCCTGATATAGAAAATTCACTTTTGTACTAATTTATAAATATGCAATATCGTCCACTTTATATTTAATGTCAACATTAATTTGAGTTATTTTTATGCAGCGATTTATATAGTTATAATAATTACAAATATAATATAACTCTCCAAAATCATAATTAAAGTAGCAAATTACTGGTGCAGTTGTACCAAATTTTCGTTATGATAATATGTAAACGAACCACGTGATATCGAGAAAGTGGTAGCTTTGTATAAGTTCAAAAGTATAAAATGTAAATATGTGTATGTGTGGGTATTGTTGGGAAGGAGCGCAGTTGGTGTCGGTGACGGAGTAAATTGAAATTAGCGTTGAATTTGTTCGTGAGGAGAAACCGAAAGCAAAAGATGAAAGTACATTTTACTTGAGCAGAAAATGAATCCGAAGTTAGAAGTTAATGAATTTTTAGTTAGCTTTGATAGTTGAATCCACTCGAGCATATGATTTTCTTTAGAGTTTTGTTTGCGTTTATTGCCTACTTACTGAGTACTTACAGCCTTTATATATTTATAAATATATATATATATATATATATATATATATATATATAAATATATAAATATATATATATATATTTATATATATATATATATATATATATATATATATATATATAAATATATATAAATATATATATATATATATATATATATATATATATATATATATATATATATATATATATATATATATATATATATATATACATTAATATATATTGGTTCTTATACAATTCAGTTTACGAATTAATTATCGAGTCTCGGATGGTTTACTGTTTGTTGAATTACGAACACGCAAGTCAACAACATCGAACGGTGAAAGGGCCAGTTGTTGTGTAGCCGTCGTTGACTCGAATTCAGTGTGTATTATGGTTTTTTTATTATTATTAAATAGCACGACATGGGACCAAAGAAAGACAATGATAACAATGCGAAAATAATAAATAATAATATCATGTATAATACAGGTATTCACGAATATGCTATTTACTTTCTATAATGCAGTAATAAGTAAGTCTTGTAATAATGAAAAATTTCGAATTCGAGATTTCAACAGATATACACGTTTTGACTCTGACGCGATTTCCCTTCCAAAAACAAGAATCGAATCACCGACCGATATTGCTCTTTTTTTATTTTTCTAAAATCTGTGGATACTCCCGCTTTCACACGCGGTCAAAACAAAACTACGAGTCCGATTCGGCTGAAATTTTAACAGTAGCCGTCTAAGATAATGTAATGATTTACAAAAAAATTCTCCACCCGTCAAAACTGACCTGTATTCTGTGTACCATGGGTGACCCTAGTATATATATATATATATATATATAGAAATATATATATATATATATATATATATATATATATATATATATATATATATATATATATATATATATAGTGAAAATGCGTAAAAGAAAGTCGAGTGCAGGCCACTCCAGATATGTTTAATTTTATTTATCTGTAAATATATTATATTTAATGCTACTAGCGCACTATATTGTTTACTTTCAATACCTGGCCGCTGATAAATTAACATGTGCCATAGTTTGAACATGTTAGATTATCATTAAAGAGCCATTCGTTCAAGTCTATAATTCACATATTTGATATAGATTAGTAAAATTCTATTAAATATTTCGCCGCTCTTGAGTTGAGTACTACGATTTCTAATCCATATATTTGATTTATATTTCATACCGAGTATGTGGTATCAACAGACTTTGAATTCATAAGTACCACTTGGCCACAATCCTGTTTGATTTTATTAATTTATTAAAATTTATAATTTATCACGTATGGTTTCACTGTTCAAATATCAATACCACGTTACCGAAGTATTCTAGATTTTTATATGCCACATTTCAACGTAACGCATATCAAATAAATTATTATTAACGCAATTATGTTTATTTCTACGTAATTTTAGTTTTCACTTTTGAATTTATCAGGTAACGTATTTCTGATTAAATATGAATTCCACGTAACCATGTGACTATATATATATATATATATATATATATATATATATATATATATATATATATATATATATATATATATAAGTAAAATGTGAAGTTGGCTGTTAAGAAATGCAATTTAGCCCTCTGTTGGGATAAAACGAATTTACATTCCGAATATCCCAATTGAATATAGTATTTCAGTATGATCGCTGAGCACTATAGATCTTTATTATCTTTAGTATCATTATCGTCATTATTATAATTTTGGTCCATTATGTCGTAATTTAACAAATAAATCATTAATGGACAATTACAACTGTATACTGTCTGTAAATGGCTCAAGCTAACACAAGTAGCCGCATTCCTTAATAAAATCTGGAAATATTCTGTGGATAAGCCAAGAATACTGCATTGAGCCTACAACAACTCAAGGACAACTGAAGGAAGAGATTGATAAAGTAACGGAGGAAATCAGAAGGGAGCCTGACTGCAAACGGAAATCTCGGGGTACCTAAGGACCCCCCGAGTATGTTCCCTAAGAGGGCTAAGAGGGACCGAGAGTGAAATTTTGATTCCTCGGCCACACCAAAGTCCAGTATGAGGTCCGGGACGGTCTTCGACAAGCAGTAAGCAACAAAATTCCAGAGGCTGGAGGAGCTGCTGTCCAAACTAGACATGATAGCCACTGTAAAATACACCAATACGGCGAGAGGCATTTAAATTCTGGTGGAGGATATAAATTAATATTTCCACGCTCTGCCAGTCCTACAGGGTAGCCATTGATGGGGAGCAGGTAGAGGCTAGTGACTGCAGCACCAGAAGTGTAATGATGGGAATATTCCCAGATAGAAAAGAAGACTGGCAACGGCTGTTAAACATAATGATGGAGAGGCTGGAGGCACTCCCCGAAAAAGAAATATGCAGTAGTGGTGAGGGACTCGACACCCATCTCAAAGATGAAAATGTTGCGAAGCCTGACGAAGAGGATCCGGAACATAGAGTTCTTTTACGAGGCTGGTAAGGCTTATGGTAATGAGAAAAAAGAGAAGAAGAGCAACCCTGGGCGAAGCCTAAAACCCCAGCTCAAAGCCCATAAACCCGACAGCTCCAGGCCTTCGAGAGCGGCAGCAGCAGGAAGGTGAAAGGAAGCGGCCAAGAGAGAGACTAGCACGGGATGCTGTGCTAGTTAGGGTTTGTCTAAATTTAGGACGGTGTTACCGAGCACTAATGTTGTGTATCATTTTTTACTTTCTTGGAAGAAGTCTAAAGGGAAATATTGTAATCATAGAAATGTTCAAATACAGTATTTTAACGGATATACTGGTTTTAACCATCCCTGAATCTAATCTGACTAATTTTGTGATGAAGTCTGCGTATGCGTGTGTGAACGCGCTAGAGTCAAAATTATTGAAGGAATAATTAAGAAACTTTAAACTTAAGGCTCTTGTATAACTCGCGTGTGCACCGCCTATTTTTGAAAACAATATCATAACCAGAAGTAGAGATTTACACTTATTGAAGTTATCAAAATTCCTAGCAACTATTGTAGCAAATTTTTTCGAAAAACAAACCATTCACTGAAAAATATTTATTTGAAAATGGTTATTTTATATTTACATTTCCCTAGTAACAATATGAGGGTGAATTGAATAGTCGATGCAATGTCAAAGACATTGTACCACTGGTTATTTTCTTATTGTAGCATTTCTTAGAGGAACTCACGCCAAATTCTAGCCATATTAGTTTATTTAAGGTTCAATTGATTGGTGCTTCGATTGCACATAGTTGACCAAAAACGAATTCGTATGACGTGTTCCAAGGACGGTTTGCAATTCACAGAACATTAATCTTCGTTTTGTCACTGTGTAAGAAACATAGATACACCACTATAACCCTATGGCCAATGAGCATTCAAAACGATGGTTACCAGCGAAAATTCCCTTTTGTCCATTTTTTTTTGGAGATCACTCGACTTGCACGATTCAAACGAACAAAGAGTAACAAAGTAATAGTTTTCATTGATTTCGGGAACTTGTGAACAAATACTTGGAGTTCAGGAACGGATTAATCCAATTTATATTAATTTACATGGGAATTATAGTTACGATTTACCAACATTTCGTACGACCTTATGTTCGTGAGCCGAGGTTTGACTGTATATATAATATATCAATAATATTATCAAATCTCAAAATATTCATTGTAGTAACTAACCTTTATCTATAGACGCGGATTGACAAAACTGGAATTTCATTACCCACCTGAAACATAAACATTCTTTTATTAGAATCTTGATTTAATTAGTAATAATTTGTTTTGAAATTGTCTATCTTTCACAAAGTGTTACAGAAAATATTGCAATCATGACAAATTTCGAACTCGAGATTTACATGGAAACACACGGGTCAGTGAAGTTGCCCCTTCCCCTCCCCCCAATTACAAAACTGAATAAAAAATATGTCATTTTATTGTTAAAAAAATAATTTTCATGTTTTAAAATGGAGGTGGTTAAGTTAACTCTAGCCCTATTTTAAAAATGAATAAATAAATAGGTCATTATATTGTGCTCGGTAAGCGTCCCTATGCCCCATTTTTGTTTCAAAATTGTGAGCCCAGGGGTTATATAAAACAATAATAAAAATAAATACAAATAATTTCTTTTAATTATATTAATGAAATCGTCAATAAATTATAAAACATTTTATATTTATAATATTTTTACCGTATGTAAGCGTGAAAGTCAAGAAAAATTATTATTGATAATATCGAAATTTATATTTTGCTTATAGATTATTGGATGATTGCAACAATAAATTTTGTACTCTAACAATTGCTATCGCTTTAAGTATTGTATTTATTGCAATTGGGGTGCTAGCACCAGTGCTTGCTTAAATATATAAATAAATGTAAATCTTATTGCTATACAAGCCGGTCACACAAATATCAATTCCAGCTTTAACTTGAGGGCTCCACTTAAAATTTAAAGTTTGATTGTTTAAAGAAAGAGTGCTATAAAAAATATGAATGGCGCATATGAGTGCATACCGAACGCTATAATATCACATATTTATAAATTCATTTTTATTGATATAAAGCGAGGGCTAGCGTTAACTTGGACCTCTCACTTTGAAACATGCATATCTTTCCTTAAGAGGGAACAACACGGTGACGGCCGAAAAAAAATTTCATTTTCTCGAATTTTTTCCTCTGAACTTAAAAAAGGTAGATTGATGGGGTTTGCTGCATTAAATAAGGTGTATATCGAAGTTCATTCAAGATTTTTTTTTTTTTTTTTGAAAAATAATAATAGCTTGATGCATTTCTTTGCGGCCTCCACAGGCAGCTCAAAGAAGAGGTAGCTTCATGGTTATAGGTGTAACACAGGTTGTAATCATCCGATACAATTTCTTTTTTATTTATCTTAATCTATATATATGTAAATATCCGATGTAAATTGTAGCCTGGGCGTCCAGCCCCATTTCAAAAAACAGGGTTTCGAGAGAAACGCGTTTAAAGCGCCGCAGCGTTTGATGTCGTGTTATCCTGTTCGATTTCAAAACGGTTTGAAGGACAATATTGTTTTCATTTGTCCTGTCATTGTCGTTTAGGGGTTAATCTACTACCCATTTCGATCCATTTTCACTTAATAATTTAAACTAATCACACTTAAAATATTATGAACGACCATTGTCAGCAATGTGCGCGTCAAAGGAAAATGCGGTGTACACTTAGGAACATGCATATCCTTGTTTAAACAAATGGCGCATTACAAAATATTGATGGCGCATAAGAGCGCATAACTTTCGCAATAAAGTGACTTATTTTTTTATCAGTTTTATTACTGGAGGGAGGGGGCAACATGACTGACCTAAAACGTTAAACCTAAGTATATAAATGAAATATACTGTGTAGGCGAATTCAAAGCTATTTGCCCTCATGACACGAATATTGTATCTAATTTTCTTGTTGGCCTATCAAGGGCTTGTTAATTTTATTTAAAAAAAAAACATTTTAATACATAAATTTTCGTAGGGTTGTATTTGAATCGTTTACTATAAACTTTTTAAAGTAAAAGAAGTTTAATTTGTGTTTCTTTGAAAACCATCTTTTGCACGTTTTAAATAAATATTTTTTAAAGATTATATCAAATATGTAGTAAAAACGATTTTCGCTATACATAAAAGTAACATTTTGGTGAAAACATAACAAACGTCTCCGCATAAATGTAAATAAAACTCAAAAATACTATCTTTATTATATAGTATGTAAACATATAAATAACGTTTCGTTAGTGTGACATTAGATCCTTTTTATTTCCTCAAACGCAAACGTATTTAATACGTTTAACGTATATGCAGATATGTAAGAAAAAAGTTTTTATGATGAATTGTGTTTACCGGGTAACTGGCATAAATTTCGAAGAAACTTTTCAAATATATGTTATGCGAAATATTAATATTTTTCATTATGGACATTACTAATTTTGCCATAAGTGCAACCGTTCTACTGATATTGGAGAACAAAATAATGTATAGAGTAAACATGCACATCCAGTTTGAATATTCTTTTCAAAAATAAGAGATGCACATCTAGACCAAATGCAAGTCATAAGTTTGAAGATTCACAATTTTACGTTCGATAGTTTTGACTCTAGAACGTTTAGAGACATGCAGATGGACACACAGAGACGTCATTCCGAAAATAGTCACATTCACTTCAAGAAAAGTAAAAACGTGTATAACCGCTGAAATCTCGAGTTCAAAATATTTCATGATTAAAATACTTACTTATTACTTCGTAAAAGTAAGTAATTATGACAATGCTTTAATTTTAGTCATATTATGAAATAATCACTATTATTGTTGCGTCACGAATTAATATCGCCAATCAGATGTGTCCAAATGTTTAATTAATTTCATGTAAAATCATAACATATAATATGATTACTACAAGCATAATGTTTTATTGATTATTATTTTTCAATTGATTATAAGATCGCTGCAAAGCGTAGTACTAATTAGGATATTAAATGTACTCGAATTAAATACAATTTAAGATATTTCTGAATGGCATTTAATCGTTACAATTCAAGTTTTACTTCATCTAGGTGTTAGTGATGCAACATTTACATTTAATAAGGGATTATTTTCAAGAAATAAAAGTAAAAAGTGTGATCGATATTTAGGCGTTAATACAAGTTTGAATCTTGTGTGTTCCTTCGCACACGTAACTGTATTACCGCGTTGTCGTCGTCGAATATTCTCGTTTACTGTTCCGCTGCTCGTAAATTACGATTTACTTTTAGAGAAAGACGACGGACCACGTCTTGGTCGCAGACGACGTCGACGTCGAAAGTCTGAGTGGCACCGTCCTTTTACCTCGCCCCGCACTCGTCATCAATGTGAGCGCGCTACTGCTTTCGTATTCGTCGAACGTCCATAGTCCCCGATGCTGTTGACACTTAACCGTTTGATTTATTCTTTCAATCATTTTACATATTCTTCACGTTTTCTCTTTACTCATACACCACCCACCCACTTCGCTCCTCTCGTCATTCTGCCTACATTTCTACAACCCGCGAAGAATTGTTAAGTTGCTTTACCTCCTAATGTTGTGTCTATAAAATTCACAATTTTCTTTTCAGTTGTTCAAACAATTGTATTCTTCTTTAAACTGATTCATATGTGCATTATTAGATGCTGATTTAATTTAAGTAGACAGTATACTCATAGCTTGACAAATTCACTGAAATAAACCATCACTATTTACGAAATCCCAAAAATTGTAGCTTGGTTGTGTGTGTGTGAGTCTGCTGTCTGAGTGTGAACGTACTACAGCCAATATCGTAGAACATAGAAAGATGTTCTTTTCAATTTAATAATGATTTTGATTGCTTTGCTCAAATAGCATGTGATAACGTAATTTTTCGCAAAGAGTTTTGTATGCAGAACAGAAAATCCAGTGCGCGTGCGTTTTCTCACGCGAACACAAAATCACCCTGCAATACATCAGCCGATAGTAATTTCCTCATAATTTCCTAATTTTGGTATAGCCGTTATATTACACTAAACTATTTCAATAATTTCATCATCACTTCTGAACGATGATTCTAATAAGACAATCAACAACAAAGTTGTTTTTATATGTTCGTTCTCTACTATATTGCTTGCGTTTACTTGCTCTACCCCAAGTGGTCGAGCAATATTTGTTGCTCTGCGAGTAATCTGCGAGCAATTATTGCTGTGTTGTACCTACATCCCTGAAAAGAAAACCTCCTATTTTTGAAATGAATATTTCAACCCGAAGTACTTGATTACTCGTGCCATACTTTACACATTTCGAAAAAGACACGGGTTTAAGAATAAATATTTCTATATAAATATATTTATACTAGGGTCACCCGTGGGCACCATGTGTTCATATGGTATACAGAACATAGGTCAGTTTTGACTGATGGCGAATTTTCATGTAATTTAATAATAATAACACGGTTTTTCTTCATTTTGTATCGTTTGACTATAATAGTAATACAAATTTTCACATCGCAAATAATAATAAAGAAAAAATCGAGTTCTTTCTTTGAACGCTATTTTGTTCTTAGATCACTATGCTGAGATTAACTAATCGATCGCTTATCATGCACTGTGTAACATCCGATAAATTTAAACAAAATTTTGTTTAACTTTGATTTTAACCTTGTATGGTGCATATGTGTTGTATCATTTAGACAGTTTCTATGATTGTATATAAAAAACAGGATTATAAATTTACTTACGATTGCTGTTTATTATTATTAGAATCGATTATTCAAATAATATGTATTACAAATCCTTTTTATACAACATTTTTAATGATTTGACATTTGATTCATTATTGTTTTTGAATTAAATAATCAGGCTAGATTCTGAATTTTGCAGTATTAATCTGATGCAGTGTCACAACGGCAGTTTTAAAAGTGATGGTAATTAGTTATATGCTAAAATACAATGGATTGTGCCATCAAAAATAAAAGAATAAAATTGCCAACCAAACATGTTTCTAAATATGTTTGAATTATCTCTTCAAGATTTTATTTCGCTAATAATCAGAATTATAAATTTACTTACTTGCAGTTATTATAATTTGACGCACTATAAAATCTTACCGCAACTCATATTTTCAAAAATCACTGCTTCTTGGCCATTTTGAAATGAAAAATATTAACTATGAATTAAAATAAATGTACAGAAACACGTATTTGCTAAAAATATATGCTAATTAGGCAATAATATGCACTTATTTCATATTATATACTTAAAAATTGAAATTATAGCATGCTACTCCCCTTACACTTAAGATTAAACTTTGAATTGAAGATTTATCACAAAAACTTTTTTGACATTTCATTCTGACGTTTGATTCGTTTTTGTCTATTTCAAAGCAGACTGAACTTCAGAATCGTAGTGATTGTTTTATTTCAGTATAAACTATTTGATTATTTTTTATAACATTATTAACAGTCGCCATGGTGCAGTGGCTAAGTGTCATGCCTTTCACCCTGGAGGTCGTGAGTTCGATCCCCGTCAATGCCAATCTGCATTTTTACAAAAAAAGCGTTCTACACATACACACTCACTCACATACACACTCACATACAAACATTTCTGGGTTATTATATTAATGATGCATGAATTTTTATATAAATTTATGTGTAGAAAGCTATTTCGTTTTTGTAAAAATGCAAATTGGTATGGGCCGAAATCAAACATCCACCGTACCAGTCGAGAATATTTCTGCGACTCCACGCCACGGAGGCTATTGAAATTCTATTTTTAATCAAGAAAATTTTCCTACAATCAATTTTGTAAAAAACAAGAATTACGTTCTTAAACGTCAAAATAATCATTATATATCAAAATAATTACATTGTGTGAATACAAAATTAGAAGTAGTACTTAGGTTTAATATATGTTGTGCGGGAATTATTTATAATGGTTGTCAGCGTTCACACTATAGATTTCTTCACGCATCTATTATTAGATTTATTGATATACGTCAAAATAATAAAGTAGATTATAATGTAAATGGAAAAGTATCTTGTTACATATTTAATGGGTTGCATAAAGCTAAGTCTCGACAGCAGTAGTTTACAGATTAATATTTTGCGGGTCAGAAATTTGAAATATATTTATGCGGAATTTCATTTCATGCAATTACGGAATCCACAAGATATTAATTTAGAAGGCGTAAAATTAAAATAACTTCGATATTTTGCGGAATTCGCAAGAATTATAACCACACTTGTGAATTGTGACTATTGTTATAGCGATGGACTCAGATATGTTGCAATAATTTAAAACATGAGATAATATAACATATTTATAATATTAGCCAAATTTCTTTGTAACTATGTCCACTCTTTTTTACGTTAATAATTATGCATATTGTCAGGACATGTTTTAATTTTACTTGTTTTAATACTTTATCCGTTTCTTAATTAGGCTATTATGTGGATACAAGACTTCCATTACTCTATATTTCAGAACGTAGAGGCATGATGTAGTGATCTAACAATGGAATAGGTCGTGCATTAAGAGTCAGTTTTAGTGTGTGATAAAAGTGCTTTGTATAATTAGTTGATGTGAGGTTGATGCCTAATCTATAACGCATTGTGGTATAGGATTATCAGTCTGGTGATCTATTTATATTGTTGCTGCTTCTAATTTGTATATGTGATCTATTGTAGTTCCAGTATTCCAGTTGATAGATGTCCCAAACTCTCTTCGGAGAGTCGACGGGACGCATTCGCGAGAGTACGTTCCGAGGATGTATTACCAATACGGGCGGTCAACTGGTTTGTTCCTAGTTACTGTAGCCCGCGATAGGGCTTGATCAAGTCCGGAAGCTGCCTCCTGGGTATCGTCCGTTAGCTACGGAGCCCCAGCGGAGAAGAATGCTTTAGGATTTGGGATCGTCCTGGATGTCTCCTGTTAACACTGAGCTTCAGTGGAGAAGAAAGCTTTAGGCTTTAGTTCCCTCTTGGGTGTCGTCCGTTAACACGCAGCCCTATTTGAGTAGAAAGCTATATGCTTTGCGCTTTGGAATTGTAAACATCAAAATCCTGTCAGGGATTTCTGAGAACTACGTGTGCGAAGAACTTCCGGTGGGAGATTGCATGAATGACCGAAAGGGTGTAATAGACATTTAAAGATGAAACCCGATCAGCCAGTTGAACTTGCTTCATAATGGTAGGCAAGAGTTGAGGCACTGGCTTCAAAAACTAAGGAGGTCAAGATTCGAGAAGCAGGGACCATGTCTATGTGCTGAGACCAGCCGTTCCTGCATGAGGCCATGCAGTTAGAGAGTGCCGTGGCTAAGCTGAGTCGTAGAAGGGACCTGGAGAATGGTGAAGGCGAGCGTGCGATCGTAGATATTGACCATGTGCTATGTGAGTATTATGTTTTATATGAAGCTGCGGGGAAGGGCTAGAACCTCTCCATGTATATGTGTTTACATGCGGGTATATATATCCCTAAAATATATTTGTTATTATTTACGTTATTCATGTGTTAACCAAAGCTTTTTCTAAGTACATTCCGGTTGGGAGATGTCCCATACGGCGAGGTCTCTTTGGTGAGCCTAAGGATAGCATTCGCAAGAGTGCGTTCTGAGAGTGACACTAGACTACGAGCGGTCATCTGGTTCAGTACCATTTGCTACTGTACACGGTGGGATGGGATCAACCCTGCTAGTACTTCCTGTCTGTCAATCGTTGGCCACGGAGTCCCAGTGAAGAAGAATCAGGCTTTGGTTCCCTCCTGGATGTCGTCCGTTACGACCTAGTTAAGTAGAAAGCTATGAGACTATGAAGAAGAGAAGATAGCTTTAGGATTTAGTTCGCTCACGAGAATTGATTGTTAGCACGGAGTCTTATTCGAGTAGAAAGCTTTTTACTTTGCGCTTTGGATTTGTAAACAGATTATACGATATCATGCCAGTGATCTTTGAGAGCTTCGTGTGCAAGGAACCACCGGTATAAGAAGGCATGCTACAAATTTTGGGGATGGTGGAGTGGCTATTAGGGCGTAATATATATTTACAGGTGAAATCCGTTCAGTCCGTTGAACTTTCTTCATAATAGGAGGCAAGTGTTGAGGTGATGCCTTTAAGAGGTAAGGTGCTCGAAGATCAAGTCGCAAGGACCGTGTCTATGTGACGATACCAATCGTTCCTACATGTCAATGGTGCCATTCTGCTAGAATGCGCCGTGGCCAAGACGACTCGTTAGAGGGACCTGATGAAAGGCGAAGGCGAGGGTTCAAAATGCACCTATATGTATCGTAGATATTGACCTGGTAAAGCTAAGTGAGTATTATGTTTTATATGTGGCTGCGGGGAGAGGCTAGAACCTCCTCATTGCCGGCCGAACACGATAAGGCCTTTTACCTGATAATTCTTTTAAATAAATATGTGATTTCTTAGAGCAAGTCGTAAAGTATTGTGTATCAAATGTAAATAGAGATGATAAAATAAAATAGTGAATGTTAAATATAAATATTATATTCTGTCAGTTGACCTAATTTACTAACTAAAATGAGGTTAAAGTACATTTTGACAACCAGTTTAGCTAATTAAATTAATAATATATTCGCAAAATATTTTTTGATATACCATTACTGTGGGGCAAATTATCACTTTTAAGAATGCTGTGGCACCGCAAAATTTAAAATAAACCATCAGGTAGGTTTAGTTCGAAGTATTGCCGCTCTGCTCTGGGCAATTTCTGATGGTGGCGCTACCATAAACTTATAATCAAGCAACCAGTGATAGAAATCATACACACAGTATTAGAAATCAGTAATTTTCACAACAATCAAAGATATTCCGTCGAATAATGACTGTTTATTGAATAAAAAATAAAAAAGTTATTATGGACACATTATTACACTTTTGGTCAAAGTCATATTTCTTAATTACATAGACTACTCAAATCCTATCATGATGAAACAAACCACACAAACAAAAATCGTAACAAACGATTTTTATAAAAGAATTATTGGTCGATCCGTAATTGCACAAATTATACCTGAAAAAATTATTTTTAAATAAATGATAAAAATAAAAACTATAATAAATGGTCTATTTTGGAGGTGTTTATTTTTTATCTCCGGAACTTTACATTCAAAAAGATTTTTTTTTTTTCATGCGTTATTTATGCAATTTCGGATCAACAGATATTTTTTCTTATAAAAAACCTTCGTTGTTTTCTTTTCAAGGTGAATGTTTGACCTTAAAATTCAAAAAGAAATCATAAGTCAAATTAATTAAAGTAATTCAAATGAAATGTTAGTAATAATACATAAGCTTGAAATAATAAACCCAAATACAAAATAATAGTAGTAAGTAAATTAATAATCCTAATATTGTGTATAGTATAGTGATAAAATAATATTTTTATTGAATGATTGGCAATATAGAGCAAAATAAAAGCGACTTGTAAATTTAATATTCTGGTTTTTGAAGTGATAAAATAATATGTACATTGACAAATAATACAGAATTATATGCAATAACACAATTTATGGAAACTGTCTTTATGAACGCGTACGAGATATTATAAATATTGTATGTATTATTTAGTTAAATTTACATTATTATTATTTTTGTTATATCGATAAATGATAACATGTGAATGATATGGATAAGTGGTGCCCATAGGTAAACCTAGTTTACAGAAGAATCGCCTTGGAAATAGACATATTACATTTACGTTTCCCTAGTTACCACATATATTGTTTCATTTCAATTTTCAAAATTTCAATTTCAATAAATTAATAACATAATTAAGCTCTATTACATGTAGAGTAAATAGAAATTATGATAGTCAAGTGAACAGCACTTCTGATTTTTCATTTACAATAAGTTTTGAAACACAATCTTATGAACTAGACCAAAAGATTGATTTTAAAGTTAATAAATATTTCATAAATAATTAATTAAATGATCATTTGCTTTGTTTGCTAGACCTGTTCGTTTCAACATGCACTCGTTGAATATGATGTCATCTGAACAATGTCATCTGAACAATGTATCGGACAGAATACAAAATAAGGCATATAGGCTATTTTGAAATTATGTGAATGTTGAATTTAAGCTGTAGGAAACTCACGTTTATGTATTTTTTCAGAAAAACATATTTTAGTTATTTTATATTTTGCTGACCATCAAGCAGTTTCATATATACATAGTTGCACATAAAAATATGCACTCTTGATTAATAATGACAAAATACATATATTTAAAAATGCTCATTTTCTCGATTTTCTTCTCTCAACTTAGAAATAGTAGATTGATGAGGTTTGCTGCATTAAATAAGGTATATATCAAAGTTCTTTCAGGATTTTTTTTTTTTTTAAATAAAAATAGCTTGATGTCTTTCTTTGCGTTCTCCAGAGGCAGCTCAAAGAAGAAGAGGCGTCATGGTTATGAATGTAGCGTAGGTTGTAATCATCTGATACATTTTTTTTTTCTTAATCTATATAGACGTAATTTCAGTTGTAAGTAGGATTTTGCAAAAAAAAATTTTTTTTGCGAAATAGTGGACATTTGAAAAAAATTATCTATTATTTGCCCACATTTATGTCCGAAAAGAATATTTAATATCAAATTAGAAAAAAAAAACCTACGTACAACTGATGTCAATTTTATAAGCTTCAAGTTAAATCAAAAGAAAAAATATCATATGTTAATTGTAGGGTGGGCGTCCAGTCCCATAACAAAAAACAGGGTATCGAGAGAAACGCGTGTACAGCATTATTCTTATTTTAATACGGATATATTTTGTAAATATTATTCGATGATTGACAGATATAAAATATAAACAATATGCCATCAAGATAATCCGTGGCCACATTGATGTTTTGAGAAATTGGCATATATAATTAATTAAATAAGTGTTATTCTAAATGTATTAAATCAATGAAATTAAGCTTATTCGACGCAGTTTGAAATATTGAACAAGTTTTGTCTTTACACTTTGTCTGCAAAATTTACTCGGGAGCAAATACTTGCATATGTTACAAATAGCATGTAAATTCCTATGTATTCGATTACCATTCACCATTATGAAATAAATGTGCATATATACTTATGCAAAATTGTTGCTTATATACAGAAATACCAATAATATGAGTAAGTACTTATCAAAATACAAGTTAGTTGCATTATGGAAAACATTATACCAATTAATTGTAGAATGTTTCTTTTACAGCGAACGCATAGCTAATCGGATTGCATGTCAGACTATCAGGGTTAAGATTGCTAGTTCGATCTTCGCATAGTACTTCTCGATATCGTGAGTCGTGACACATAATATTATAAATATAATACACACGACTACTATGTTTTTTCGCGACTCGGGACGTGATTCAGAGGTCACAAATAGCTGTCGGTTACATGCAAGCCGTATGCGCCAACACATGTGAGATGTAAAATCAACACAATCATATATATATATATATATATATATATATATATATATATATATATATATATATATATATTTATATATATTTATATATATATATATATATATATATATATATATATATATATATATATATATATATATATATATATATTGTGTACGTGTTCGTGCGTTTAGAAACAAAATCATCTTGTAAAGCAGTGATGGTGTGCGTGCTGTGATATATTCCTTTACTTAACACAGTAAACACCTTGTAATGCATATGCTAATTCAACGCTAACGGTTACAGATAATACAACCACTTGAAACAGTATAATCTCATTTAAATGTACCTGGGTACAGAGTTGTATTCAGTGTTTTTCGCGCTCTAAATTAATAACATAAATGCATTCAAGCATTTCACTTACTAGACTTGATAGATTTTTTGTGAGACTTTTTACAATGAATAAGATGCTACGAGATAGTGCTTTTATCAAGCTCGTGCCCCAATGGGGCCCTTCTATTCAATGGTAACGGTCTCCTAAGTAGACGCATACGAATTTCTATTGAAAGTAATATAACGTCAGCCTAATGTAATTTTTGAAATTGTGAATGTACTATCAATACAATTCAACATGTACTTCTATGCTGAGTGAATTTAAGCAATATTTTGGTCAATTTTTGTTATAATTTCTAGTCATTTTAAAGGTGCTATTATTTATTTAGATATCTGTATTGCCCTACACGAGTTTTTTTTTGTACACATATAATATGTAGTACATTTACAATATTTTAGTATAACCAGAGATTCTGGATATTCCAACCGATCATTCATGTTAATGCTCTGCTATTGTTTTTAATTCTGATATTCGATGATGATTCAATTATTATGAAACAATTTAGTAAATGCGGCTACCATAATTATACAACATATACATTTACGACATTCTTACGTAATTTTTCAATAAATGGTACGTATTTTGAAGAAAAGTTGAGTATTTTATTTTTAATTATACTTGTTTTATAATTATATCCGGTTATTAATTAGACTTATATGGGGTTACGGGTCTTCATCAATACTTTATTTCGGTACGTGTATTCATTATGTAATGATCTTTCAGTGAAATATGTCGTGTATTGAGAGGCAGTTTTAGTGTGTGATAAAAGTACTGTGTATAATTAATTGTTATATGGTTGATAGCTGTTCTATAAACAATTGTAGTGTAGGAGCATCACTCCGGCGACTGTCTGTATAGTTCAACTGTGTCTAATTTGAATATGAAAATATTGCAGATGCAGTTAAAATGTCGGCGGTCAACGAGACGCCGTCATCCAGGCATCGAGATGAGAAACATGATTGTATAAGTTATAAAAAATAATTAATGCAGAAATTTGTACAACGATTTAAAATTCTTCAAAGTATTCTCCTTGGACTACGCTGCCAGCGTTTCTTCCAGTTTTGGTACGCGTCCTAGAAGTCCTCAACTGCAATTCTGTTCAGATGCCGTATTCGTCCGAAAATTATATCCTTTCAGGTTCCTTGTATGCTTCGGAAAGAGAAAGAAGTCCCGGTTAGCAAAATCTTGGCTGTAGGGTTATCACGCCGCTTTTGATCAGCAGCTCGGTCACAATGAGGCATGTGTGTAATAATATTGTAATGTATATTTTCTAATAAGAAATTTTGTTTTTGACATAAGTCGGTTTTATTAGCGGTAATGAAATCGACCATTGCTACGTTAACACTTTAAGGGAAATAACAATAATTGAAATTTAAACAAAGAACATATTTTCTGCTAAATTAAAATAAATGCATGTGCAATTCATGCATACATCGATTTCCAGAACCTAATATTATTGAAATGCTAACACTTCTTTTATATCATACCATGCCCTGTATTATAATAAATAAGTATAATACACATTTCGAATAGCCCAAATTACATTGTTTGAATGTTTATTAAAACTATAAACAATTTTAAGAAACAAATTCATTGTGAAATAAACTAAATCAAAATGATACCAACAAGAAAGAATTGTCTTTTAATAACTTAATAAAATAGAAAAGTACTGAAAATACAAGGTATGTATAGGTTTTAAAAAAGTCAAATTGGAATTCGGTTAAATATAATATTAAAAATTCGGTTGTGGCCAACTTAAAATTTCTATTACGTTTTCTTCCTTTATCGATTCATCTCTCGTTCAGTCCCTTTATATTCGTCATTCAATCCTATTCTTTCATGCTTTCGCGGTCCATCTCTCTTTCATTTTCTTTATATTTGTCATTCATACGTCAAATTTTCTTACTCTCCCTTTTCATCTGTTTTTTGTTTTGTATACTGGCAGTATTCTTTTCTATACCATGCAAATTTTCTATTTGTTTTGTGTTTTCTTTTTACCCATCCTAAAATAAATCATATTTAATTAAAGCCGATTCATAAACATATATTTTTCTAGATTTAACGAAATTTCGCGAGCACTGATTTACGGAATGTGTTTTCGTTCCATTATTCAATTTTGTTTCACGAAATATCAATATTGTTCAAGATCAATATCAAGAAACAATAAAAAGATCAAATTTCTTAGATTATATTTATCGATTTGCATATCATTACTTTGCAATGAACTATCCATAATTTTATATATTTGTTAAAGAAATACAAGATATAAAACAATTTATCTATGATGGACATTAACAGAAACAAAAATATACCAGGCACAGATAATTGAATTTTAAAAAATTACGTATTTAAATTGAAATATTTTAGATCATAATTAATAAATGACACGAGTAAACGAGCACTTTGGGTAGAAATATCCTTTTCAAAATAGGAAGTTTTCTATACTGGAGTACACAAATCTGAAATTCAAAACATCATATTTTTACGTTGAACGGTATTAGCTGTATAGTATTCACACACACACACAGACAAACCGTCATTATTGAGAAAATACTCGAAATGGATTTAGGGACCCTCAAAATGGATAAATCAATAACAATCTCGAGGTCGATTTTTTTAGCGATCCCTTATTACTTACTTATTACTTCGTAAAAGAAAGTAAAAAACCTAGACATTTATTGTCAAGCTGGTAGCAATATATTATCATTAGATCGATTAGAGTATAGAACAAATTGCCAATATTCATCTAAGTGCATGTATGCATATTATTTGAAACAATGAGCAGCATATGCTGTATTGTATAGCACAATTTTAAGTGAAACGAAATAAAATTCGTAAATAATCAGAAATTATGATGGTATCAAAGGAGCAGCCTCCGTAAAATTAACTGTAAATCGTGCTAGTGTAACATTTTCAGAAGTAAACACAAATTAACTGTAGTGTATAGTAGGTATTATTTTACGCTAAAACTATTGCAGGATCTATGTCTAATTGTTCATTTAAATAATTATAATTTGAGTAAATTTACAATGTTAGCATTTCATTTACCAATACATATTTACCAAGTCAGGCAACGTGCACATATATAATATACAACCTAGCATCATATATTTGCTATTAACGATTGTTAATAAATAAATTCAATAAAATTAAAAACGAAATTAATGCAAACTAAATGACCAGCCTTCAGTTGTATTTCAATGCTTAATTGAATAAATCCCAATGTTCCTGGATAATATAAAAATATACACGCCAATTGTAAATTTTAATGAAAAATGCCTGACATTACAATGCCAATAATAGGTTCAGTTTAGCATTTTTCAAATCCCTAATTAACCCCACCCACGTTGAGTGCCCTTTGACAAATTTTAATATTCTGATATTTCATTTTGAAATTGCATTCATCGAAGACTTTTTAACATATTAACATTGGTTTTATTTGCAAAATTCACTTTGTGTCATCTGTTCAAATATTTCGCTAATTTGAGATTGTAACCGCATATAATTTGGGCATGTGTTGATTTCCTTTATGAATATCACTAACTCCAGTTTTTAACCTAAAAATTACATACCTAGTAGAACCTCAAAAAAAAAGTCAGGCTATTATATTATGGGAAATATTCATTGATTACACGATTTGGTGCAAACGTCACATTAGCACCAAACTTTTAAATATTATTTCGGTTCTTAGCTCGGTACATAACATTTAATGCATTCGGTACTGTGTCTGTAAAATTCTCGGATCATAAAAAATTCTTTATATAAAATTCTTGTCTCATCGCCCTGAATCCAAAAATGTATTTAACCAGAGACTATAGACTCTGATATAACTCAAATACTTGGAGGAATACGGTACTCGTTCAGTCGAACTCCCTCTTTCGCTGCATGTTCAAGAGCGATTTGAATGAAATTTGCTACACAATTTTATGATGAAAGATCAGAATTTGATATCGTAATAATAATAATCTAAATGGAACAATTTTAGAGTATTATTGTGGAGAAATAATTGGTTTAACAGTTTATTTGGGATAAATATCTCTGGTAAAAACTGCGTAGAAAAATGTCAAGTGCAGGCCATTTTTTTCCGATTATGAACCAAAAGGTGGTACTGATCTTCATCTTAGAGCGGCAGATTAGTACGCTCTGCGATGTTTGCAATTATTCGGCTAGCTGAAGGCAAAAGTGCCTGTAGCTAAGCTTGACTCTTTAGAAAATTAGTGCCTATCTAGTGCTAATAAGTGCTTTTAAAACGAAATTTCTAATCATTATATTAACGGTGATATTCGTATAAATACAATGTGGTGCCAATTTCATGTTTTCTCTAAAGTTTTAAATATCATTTTTCAAAATTAACGTTAATTACCTAATTAGTACTAATTGGTATCCTAAAAACGATATTTCTAATAATACAGTTCCGGAATTTTTATTGTTTAAATTGTGCACTTTAAGACAATTATCAATCCCAATATAAATACTTTGGAGGGACATATGGTGGCTGGTAGCAACTAGGCTGCATCTTCATACGAGTTCCTTAAATGTGATTGTTTAACTTCGTTGTCACCGCGTTTGCCACCACTCATAAATGCATAACTATGGCAACATAAATTATATATTTAAGTTTTGTCGTAGCAGTATTTTCCGAAACTCGTACATTTTTTAGAAGAAAATTTTTAAAACAAAAGTTGTGCAAAATATTAATATCTTTCATTTTGAACCTGACTATTTTTGCCATAACTGTAGCTGTTCTAGTAATATTGGAGATAGAACAAGAAATATATGGAGTAATCATACACTTCCGGTATGAATATTATTTTCAAAAATAGGAGGTGCACATACTGTCACACATTTAATTTTGAACCAATTTCAAAATGTATTGTTTTTATACATAACTGGTACATTGCCATTTGCAAAAAATACACATTTATTTTCGGAAAATTATTCAACTTCGAAAAATCACATCAGTTATGTGGCGTTCTTTTTTGTCGAGGCATTCTTGTAGACCGGTGACGAAACTGTCCATACTTCTGGACGTGGAATCCTTCGAATTTCTCGCGGTATGTTTTCGGAAAGCTCTTCGTGGTTTGTTAATGTAAACTTGAGATTTTATGTAGCCCCATAAAAAGTAGTCACAAGGTGACAGGTCCGGTGACCGAGGTGGCCACTCCATATCTCCACGCAATGATATCAGGCGTCTTGGGAAATGTCTTAAAAAATCCAGTGTTACACTTGATGTATGGCAAGTTGACCCATCTTGTTGAAACCAAACTGTGTGTGTATTTTCTTGCAAATGGCAATTTACCAGTTATGTATAAAAACAATACATTTTGAAATTGGTTCGAAATTAAATGTGTGACAGTAATTTCAAAATTATCATATCTCTTTGCCGGACTACCGTCCGCCGAGTTAATAATTTGCATTTCTTCGCGAGAAGTAAGTGCAGTCATTTTAGCTCGTTGTACGTCTAGCTATAGTGTTTGGTTGTGTGTGACATAACCTATTGTGTAGTACTTTATCTTAGACGGCTACTGTTAAAATTTCAGCCGAATCGGACTCGTAGTTTTGTTTTGACGGCGTGTGAAAGCGGGAGAGTATCCGCAGATTTTAAAAAAATGGAAAATGCATCAGATGATTACAACCTGCGCTACATCCATTACCATGACGCTACCTCTTCTTTGAGCTGCCTCTAGAGAACGCAACGAAAGGAATCAAGCTATTATAATTTTTCAATAAAAAAATTCTGAAAGAACTTTGATATACACCATATTTAATGCAGCAAACCCCATCAATCTACTATTTCTAAGTTAAGAGAAAAAAATCGAGAAAATGAGCATTTTTTCGGCTGTCACCGTGTTGTTCCCCATCTTCTAATTGTATTTATTTATATTGTGAACACAAATCCGCTCTTTGCATCGCATACATTTCCTATAAGGCGAGCTGACGGCATCAGCATATGCATCTAATCTTTTTTAGTGTATCCAAAAAAATCTACAGTAAATTTTTTTTTTTTTTATATTTATACAATTCTTTCAAAATAGAAACCGATAGACTATAATAATAAAATTTATTTATTTTTAAATTTTAATAAAATGCCAAGCAAGGAGGAGGGGGGAGTCCGCTGCTCGCATCGCATAAGGCGTGCCGAAGGCATAGGTGTCTTGTACCTAAGCTTGTTGTGTTAATCATGTTCAAGTCCTAAATTTAATATTCATAGTTCTCAAGCGTTCACACAAATACGCCATTTAGAAGATATTCGAAAATAGATTAGATTCAAGGATGGACAAAACATGTATTTTCGTTAATATCTCGAATGCAGTAGTATGTCTACAATATTTCCTTATATACAATCGTATAGAAGTAAAATTACAAGCATCGTATCATGCTATACGGATATAACAAGTATATAAGTACTTGTAGTTTCAAATGAATAATTGATGATTACATAATATATTGGTAAACCACTGTATTACTATTAAGGTAAAACCAAAAATATTACAAATATATATTAAGTTTGACAGTAAACATTTCAATGAACTGACAGAAAGAAGAAATCAAAATTTTATATCACCATTAAATTGCATTGCAATGTATCGCCATCATTTTTGGCTGAATTTAATTTGGATTCAACAGTGAAGCCCATTCAATGCGTACAGTCAGTTAAGAGTGGCCATTACAGTTATTCATCCAGCGCATAATTCCCAATCCAGCACACTCTCTTGGTTCCGGCATTTTTTCCCGACATATTTTTTGTTTTTGATGCGGTGGACATAGGACATTTTCCCCCTATGCGTGTGTGATTGTGTGCGTGTATGTGCAGAGTCGGCCTTTTGTCTTGGGGGAGCTTACACAGTTATATTGAAAGGCACATTAACAATTTGGCGTTATGAATAATGCATGTGCATTCAGATTGTATAACCATGGCGCTTCCATTATTGCGTCTAAGCACGGATACGTTCCTATAATAGTATAGTCTAAGCTTACGTTAATAATAGGTGATTGAGGGTTCTTAAATTCATTTTCACAGGCCTTTCTACTTTCTTGTACGTAGAACAGTGAGCAGCACCATCTTAAGCCACTTTAAAACATTATTACAGTGGTTCCCAAACTGTTTTGCTAGCAAACTAAATACTTAGTTCCTTGGTAAATCAACAGGGGAATAATTGACCAAATGAAACAAATTTAAATTTAAAATAGTAATTTTGAACATCTACTGAAATATTTCGGATTATTCAATGCCGACTTTATAGTGAAAACAAATAATAATTTAAATTTTATTTAAGAAGTTAGAATGCATATTATACAAATTTTAATTTAATATAATATAATTTATTTAAGAAGTTGACCAACTACTTGTACACTTGTCTTCAAAGTAAATCTGCGCAGCGCAGTGTGTTCTTTCTGGTTATCCTGTTCAGTTCCACAATTTCTACGCAGTCACCGATGACAGTATTGTATGTTATCAATGTCATTTGCAAATATATTGTGTCAATTGCCATAGGCATAATGGATTCCGAAGATGAATAAATGACATAGCATATCTTGATAATACACAAGACAATATACACGCATAGAAGAACTACGGTTATGAACAGAGTTAATAAATAGAAGAAGCAAATATTCTTCTCATTAAAATAAATACGTTTTTTCCATGTAAATTCTTCACCAGGCCGAATACTATAGGTTTATTTGTTTAAGATTTTTCTAAATATGACAATTTATTGTACAAAAATTATCTCTGTTAAATTCGTAACAAACTAAATATTTAAAATTAAGAAAATTCTGCACGACAAGCAACACTAGTTATGAATTATGGTGTCCACAGTAGGAACTAATTACCTAAACCAAACGCACTGCACTTACGCAAATAATGTAGTATAAATGCGTTAGTTGTATTTAATTTTATTGGATTAAATTTGTTGCCTGTACTCAACTTTCTTTTACGTAATGTTGACTAGATATATATATATATATATATATATATATATATATATATATATATATATATATACTAAGGTCCCCGGGGGCACCATGTGCCCATATGGTATACAGAACATAAGTAAATTTTGACTAATGGCGAATTTTCATGTAATTTAATAATAATTACACGGTTTTTCTTCCGTTTGTATCGTTTGACTATAATAGAAATGATACAAATTTCCACATCACAAATAATAATAAAGAAAAAATCAAGTCCTATTTTTGAACGCTATTTTGTTTTTAGATCACTATGCTGAGATTAACTAATCGATCGCTTATAATGCACTGTGTAACATCCGATACATTTATACTAAGATTTATTTAAACTAAGCTTTGTTAAACTTTGATTTTAACCTCGTACGGTGCAACTGGCTATAAGTGTTGTATCATTAAGACAGTTTCCTTAATTGTATTATTACACAAAAAACAGGATTGCAAATTTACTTACGATTGCTGTTTATTATTTGATTCGAATATTCAAAAAATATGTATTACAAACCTTTTTTATACAGCATTTTTATTGAATTGACATTTGATTCATTATTGTTTTTGAATTAAATAATCAGGCTAGATTCTGAACTTTGCAGTATTAAATTGCAGTGTCACAGCGGCAGTTATAAAAGTGATAATTAGTTATATGCGAAAATACAATGGATTGTGCCATTAAAAATAAAAATAAAATGGCCAACCAATCATGTTTCTAAATATGATTGAATATCTCTTCAAGATTTTATTTCTCCAATATTTAGAATAATAAATTTACTTACTTGCAGTTACTATAAAATCTTACCGCAATGCATAATTTCAAAAATTACTGCTTTTTGGCCATTTTGAATTAAAAATATTAACTATGACTTTAAGTAAATGGACGGAAACACGTATTTGCTAAAAATATATGCAAATTAGGCAATAAAATGCACATAATTCATATTAAATACTTCAAAATTGAATAATAACATGTAACTCCCCATTAACTTAAGATTTACAATTCAAACAATGTTTCCGTAGCACTTTTATTTATATTTGTTCTTTGGTCGGTCATTTTAATATAAATGCTTAATAGCGACTCACAAACTTCAAATTAGAATAAATTAATCTTAATTTTATTAACAAACAATTATTTATATTACTCAATTTATCACAAAAACATTTTTGACATTTCATTCTGACGTTTGATTCGTTTTTGTCTATTTCAAAGCAGATTGAACTTCAGAAGAGTAGAGATTGTTTTATTTCAGTATAAACTATTTGATTTTTTTTTTTATTACATTATTAGCAGTTGCCAGGGCGCAGTGATAAAAGTCTTGCCTTTCACTCTGAAGGTCGTGAGCTCGATCCCTGTCCATGCCAATTTGTATTTTTACAAAAAGAATCAAATATATATATATATATATATATATATATATTTATATGATACTCCATAGTAATACACTGAAATTGTAACAATTAGCATTTATTTTGTTATCTTATCAATTTGAAACAGATGTTGAATCTTTAAAATTCACATTTTTAGTCAAACTATGAGTGTTGAACAGCGCAATATGTCATACATTATTTATATTTCATTTATCTGTGATTTTCTTTTTCAGAGAAAGCATCATAATTATAAAATAAATTCTTACAAAAGCATTTCCATGACAATATTAATAAGATTCTTAAGATTATTCGTAGCGATTTTCTCGTAACTGGTGCATTATCTACAGAAACTTTACAAACAAAAGTTGTGCGATATATAAATATCTTTCATTACATATAACTATTTTTGCCATAAGTGCAGCCGTTCTAGTGATATTGGAGATAGAACAAAAAATGCATAGAGTACACATGCTCATCCGGTATGTAAATTCTTATCAAATATAGTAGGTGCACATTTAGACCATATACAAGTCATAAGTTTGAAGTTGGACAATTTTACGATCGACAGTTTTGCCTCTAGAGCGTTCACACACAGACGTCATTCCGAAAATTGTCGCATTCGATTCACGGAAAGTCAAATCGTGTATATCTGTTGAAATTCTCACAAATGCAAAACTATAGCAACATAAATAGGATATATAAGATTTTCCGTAGGAGTTTTCTCGTAACCGGTACGGCGAGCTAAAAATTACGTATCTTTACCCGTTGACCAAATTTGTCCACTGTAGTGGACGCAACCTATTTATTGTAAACAAATTAATGAAATCATATATATTTATTTACGTAGAATTGTGAGTTTGATATCTTAGAAAAATATGGTCAGTTTATGATTTTCTATGGTAATTTTTTAAAACTTGGCTGTTTTTGTATTGCAAGAAAAAAATCGATATTGACTTAAATATCTTAGATATGCATAATATTTACAATTCTGGGGAAATCGAAAATTTATCTAGTAAATTAAGAAAGATAGGGTCAACAAATTGAAATTGTATATTAAAAAACAGTACATATTGCTAACCATATTGGAATATATTGATAAGGTGAATATTAAAGGAACAACCTATAATTTGTATTGAAGGAACAGTATTGGTTAATAATAATAAATTAATAAGCTAAATGGTACAATATCAGAGTATTACTTGTTGGTTTGATAGTTTGTTGGGGATATATATTTCTAGTGTAAACTAAGTATAAGAAAGTCGAGTGCCGACTACTCTATTTATATTTTCAGTCCAATCACTGTGTAAAATTGAATCTTATGAAGAAGACAATTAGAATTTGTCGTTTCAGATAAAGAAGCATTTGAACTTGTATATACATATCCTACACTTTACCTAATCCCTGCTACTCGGTTCAAAAATCGTAAAGTTTATAAAAACATAAAATTAATTTATAAATCCCTGAGGAAATTAATTAGATCTTTGACATTTGCAGATGTAGTTGATAAGAAACAATGATATACTATGATAATTGAAAGCGTTAAAATAAAGAGATGTTTTAATTTAGCGGGCCTGGTGTTTTGCCGAAAATCTTCTTTGTTCGTTTTGTCCACGTCGACATAGGTAATAAAAATGTATCACAGTTGACAGAGGGTGTGCGCCAGTCGAGTCGCTAGAAATGTAAAACCTGGCCGCGCATTTTCGCGCATACATTCATCTTGAGGTGACTTTTCGTTTTTTGTTTTGTTTTTATAATTACCTACGGCAATAAATCCTCGCCCATTTGCGCAGTAATATTTCGCAGTAGAAACAGCTTTAGTCTGCTTTCCTACCTACAGATAGCTCTGCTACTACACTATGTATTCATTATAATATAATTATTCAAACTCTAAATATATATAATACATATTATAAGTAGGTATATTGCTTTAATAGACTTTATAAAATAAATTATTTGGTCTATTCTGTTGTCCCCCTGAACGACTTTTGTATCCAATGATATTATTTACAAATGTTAATGTTATTTGTTTATTCTTAATTAATCGTAAATATTGAAAATAATCAAGAGGAATATTTCTCTTATTAGCAAATATGTAGATATAATCAATTATTAAATAAATATAAGTCTAGACTACAATGACTTCAGCTTGCGAGGTTACAAATAAAGTGGTCCTATTATATTAGCTTTAAGTGATCTACCAGTTTGACCAATGTAAATTCCTATGCAGTCATACCCAGGATTTTGGTATGAAATTTACTATTTCTTTACCGTTAGGGATATTTGCTTTACGTAATTGATATGGTTTACCTAAACTACACAAAACAAATATCCCTGTTCACCCAGTATGTTCTTACATTAATGTCCCTTGTAACAAATTAATAACATTTTTGACCAAAACTTTTCTATAGTTAACAAACTTCAAAGCAAAACATATTATTAAAAACATATCTGTAATTGCACAATTAACAATAGCGATAATCTTATCTCCTTTGATGCCAAAAAATAATTCCCGTATATCCCACAGAAATACACGTTTTGTCCATTTCTGAATTGAATCTGACTATTTTTGGAATAACGTCTGTATGGGCGTGTGTTTGTTTGATCGTACTGTTTTTGTGTGAACTCGCTCTAGAGCCAAAACTGTTGAAAGAAAAATTAAGAAATCCTAAATTTAAGACTTGTATATGACCCGGGTGAGCACTACCTATTTTTGAATGTAGTATCTAAATTGAAAATTGGAAATAATGCTTTTAGTCCAGTCAATTGGTCGTTTCACTACGGACTTATTCTATACCAGATTCAAAATGTGTCAAATATGAAATTTTATATGAAATAAGTGTGCTTTTTCGTTGGGGGGAGTTACACTCCTACTCAGGCAGTAATAATTAAGTGATAATTGGAACGTGTAGATCGTCGAATTCTACTTCAAAAAGAATCCGATAACATTAATTTTGCTTTAATAACCGCCAAGTTCCGGGGGTTGAATATGTTGATTTTCAAGCAATATAACATTTTTCTTTTCATAGGTTCTAAGCTATTTACCCAATGAGAATCACATTTTCGAAAAATCTTGTTATAACAAAAAAGTTAGCTTGTGAAATTACAAAAATAATCCATAAAATAAATAATTTGTTTAGGTTCATCGTTGCTGAGATACAGTTAAAGTTAAGTGCAATTAAACGTAGCCATGAAAAGGTAACGCTCTTCAAATAGTCATAGCTCTAGTTAAAGAAATCATTTCAATATGTTACTTGAATATTGAAACACTGACCAACTCTGTACTGTTTTGACTTTCCTGACCTTAAAGAAAATTAAAAGACCTTCTATTTGGATGATTTTTAGCGTTTGATAGAGATATGACCGAAATAAGGAGCGCGCCTTGTTTTAGCAAATTACGTTATTGCACGTTTGGCGGTAAAATCTCACAATATTTTTATTTATAAAGAAATAATCAACATTTTTATACATATTTTATAATTACACACCTTTCTTAAGTAGTTGGGCATCCCATGCATATATTTAATTGTGTAATTATTTAATGCTACTTTTTCCATAATACTCCTGCTACACCGGGATTATTAACGCTAACGCTAATTTTAAAATGTTGACTTTCGTAATTCGTAATAAACGACCTCAAAAACAAGTACATGATATTTTTGAATAACCAACTCTTAATACTTGAATCAGTATTAAATTATAAAATTCAGGGGTCAATTTCACGCTCTTAGGGGTAAAAGTAAACCACTAAATATGTGGTTGACACCTAAAATTTAAGAATCTGCCAAGAAAAAATCCGATGCAGGTATAGAATTAGCTCGAAATTTGGCCTCTTTTTGTTACCAATTGACTGGACTATTTACTCCAGCTACTTTTTCAATATCTCGGACACCGCATGAGTTGAAGAAAAAAATTATCTTCGATAAGAATTTTTGAAAAATGTACCATGTGCAGAAAAATTGCATTTGTAAGTGGTTGCTTATTCACGTTTCTTTAGTTATTTGACTTTATTATTCCACTGCAATCTTAGCGTGAATTTAAAGCAAAATAAGGCACCGTTATATACGAATACAAGAATGTCGAGTAAAAGCACTCAAGCTTAAATTATTATGAGTTCTGTTTCCACTATTCTTACAATAGACGATAATTTTAGAATTTAGTCACAATGAATAAGTCAGTGATGTCTACATTATAACAGCCTTTTATAGTTGTTAAATGGCTTACTAGAGTAAGCTGAGATTTTTGTACTTGACATTAGAATTTGTTCATTATATCTAGTTCTTAGCTCATCGTACGATAGTGATCATTGGATTATGTCGCTCGTTCGTAAGACCTACTTAATGGACGTATCTTCTCTGAAGGTAAATAACCGATTTTAATGTAATTTGATATACATATTATTTTCAAACCCGTGAAGTTCCCGTCGCAATTTATATCCAATCGTCTGTACAGGTCCGTTGTAATAGGGCTCCAAAATTTGGAACCCTCCTAAATACTGCCCTTAATAAATGATTACAAAATTTAGAATTTTCTACTAAAAATGCTAAGATATTTTAACTTAACAAATAAAAATACAAATAAAAAATCATTTGTTTTTTTATTATCAAAGAATCTTCAAAAATCATATTATAATAATAAAAATTGTATTCTTTAAAGATATTGATAAAGAAAGTATTTTCTATATATGTAAAAAAATAAAGCATCTATTGAAAAAGAGCAAAAGGCACTGGTGTCTGCACTTATACTTGTTTCTATAGCTCATTCCGTTTTCAAGATAGTAAGAAGGCAAAATGAGTAAACTTTAACTACATGCCTTTATTATATAAATATATTAGCATGTTAAACCACCTCTTCTATCCCCCAACCCTGATTTAAACAAAACAAATAATGTGCCATCATAAATGCTCAACAAGTCACTAGGTAATAAGTAAACGTTGTATTTGTTTTTCCTTTTATTATGTGCATATAGTAGAATCATTGTTGTATACAGTATGGATCTAGTTAGTAGTATAGTAAAATATTGTAAGTGATATGCGAGTGTCGCGCCATTTAAATTAATACGCGAAAACCGGTAAATCAATTGACACCGGGTGCAAGAGTCGGTCGGTAGTGGTAGTCGTTACCGCTCTGCACTGCTCTCTGTCGGTATGGCCAACTTGTTATACCCGTTACCGACCGAGTCGAGCCTCGTACCGTGTTGTTCTCCCCAGTGTATCATCTATTTTATGGTTGCACCAGTGCACGTGCCACCACCACTGCACACACACCCACACACAACAGACGTGCCAGTGGCGAAGCTCCTGTGATATTTATTTAATTGGCAACACAGTGTACATACCTCTGTTCACCGCGCGATTCTAATAATGAGGCTACGTACATTCAAATTTTAATGCCATATGCTTCAGCTATTTCAATATATATGTTCTTCATATATTTATGATACATATTTATCCCGTCTAGAGTTGAATAATAAATTTATAATTAAACAATAAATTTGGGGAGCAAAATCAAAACACGTTTATCGCACTACTTGAATATTCGAATCTCTTTATTTATTATTTTTGTGTCTATGTAACCATACAACAATACTAAAATAATTGAATATTGTAGTTAACTAGCAACAGCCGGTTACACATTTATCATGAAATTTTAAAATCGACAGAATGATCTTAGAGCAAATAAGTGGCAGCTTAGTTATTTAAACTGGGCTACGGCTTTATATGTCGGTTCCTGCGATAATTTATTCACAATGAACTGTGCCACCAGAGCATAATTTATAATACAATGCAGATAGTCATGTTTTTTGAGAGCAAACTGCGAGAAGCTGCAAGATATAATATTTAGCAAGAAAAATTTCGTAATTAGGAAAATTATATATAAGTAAAAATACTACTACTATGGAAAGCAAATTTAATTTTCTTCAATATTTTATTAGTATTTACAATGGAATTTCTTGAACATTCTACATCGTAAGATATAATTTGTGTAAATATTATGTAGTTTATTTTTAAATTTTTAATATGAACCGGAAGGGTTCGGAAATTGGGAACAATCTCTCATAATGTTGCTGTACTTCAGTAATAAATTTTTATATTCGTTGTTACTACGATTATAATGACACAATTTATTTACTATAGGTACAACAATAATTTTACTAATATCACGAACAAATTACAGGGCGAGTTTCTTGGGATATCACAGACAATACACAAATACCTCATTTTGAATATAACCAATAAAAATTCAGTAAAATTCCCAACGTAGATTACCGCTACAATGTCGATTGCGAAATTATTTATGATTATAGTAACTTGTAGAAACTTCAAGAATGAAATAGTGATCGAAAAATACCTCGTATTGCTATTCTAAAAATATATAATAAATTTCTTTATATAAGACTTTAAATAAAGGTTTAAATAAAAAAAAAATGTTATATTTATTATTATTTGTAATAGAAAATAATTGCATTGCCCTGGTAAATTGTTCAATTGCCTCTAAACGTCTAAACGGACTTATAATTCTATTAACCTTAACACAAATTTAATTCACAATTTCAAATATTAAAATATAACAAAGCCAAACAATATTTCTTTAATACCTATTAAATCCTTTCACTTTATATCAAAGAATATAAAATATAAAAAGAAAAAAACTAAGTGAGGAAAATGCTACACTATACGGTAAACACAATGCATATTGTTCAATTCTGGTTGAAAGAAAAAACCGAAAAACAAAAATGCAGAACCAACAGCGGAAAGAGAGGAACAGCAGAGGGCAGAGCAAGTATAAACTGTGGGCTGTTATAGCTCTGAAATGCGAGAGAGACGGAGAAAGACAGGCAGATAAAAAATAGTCGTTGCGAAAACAATAGCACGTCGGACATAAAAAGGGGAGTGTCAGACTCAGATGCGGTCATTTGCGGCGATAAAATTGAAATTATGGCCTCACACGAAAAAAAATACATATACAGGGCAGAAGGTGTGAGAGAGATAGAGTGATGTATAAGAACGGGTGGCAGCCGTGTGAATCTGTGTATTTTGCTATTTTATACAACCGGTCAGACGAAGAGTGTCACAGTTGGTACGACTCTCGTCCAAGAACGCACCACTCCACCACACCACAACTAATGAACATCATTGTATATAATCGCACTACTAACGGAAAAAGTATAGAATAGTATACTTTGTGTTCAAATGGAGAGAAATGTATGTTGTTGGAGATGGCGGGATAATTGGGTGACCGCGCCTCCACCATTAAACATATCTATATATATTTTGAGGTTATTTGTTACGAATGAATGCGTTGCATATAGTGCAATTTACGAGACTCATTATTTGTATAGTAAATATACATTTTTATATATATATATATATATATATATATATATATATATATATATATATAGGGTATTTCAAAAAGAACGCATGATTTGAATTGCACGCCATGTTTGACACACATAATGTAACATGATTATGAGGTGACCGATCGAAAGTAGACAGATGGGAGTTATGTATGAAACAAAATATCTTGTAAATTGCCGCCATGGCTTTGCTGGCACATGCGTACTCTTTTGGCAAAATTTGCAATAACATTATTGCATACATGTAGCGGTATTTCATTAATAGATCATCTAATTTCGGCCATCAATGCATCGGTGGTCGGGGGCTTGTTAGCATAAACCTGTGACTTCAGATAACCCCACAATCAAAAGGTCCAAAGGTGTTAAATCGCAAGAGCGTGGCGGCCAATTCTGACACGACCAGGAGCAAACTCGTGCAAGACCGTCAATGTTTCACGGGCGGTATGACATGTGGCACGGTCCTGCTGATACCACATGTCGTCAAGAGCAATATTTTCCAATTGATTACTAACTCCCATCTGTCTACTTTCGATCTGTTACGTCATAATCATGTGAAATTATGACAGTCAAACATTGCGTGCAATTCAAATCTTGCGCTCTTATTGAAACACCCTATATATATATATATATATATATATATATATATATATATATATATATATATATTAATATATATATATACATATATATACATATATATACATATATATATATATATATATATATATATATATATATATATATATATATATATATATATAGGGTGTTTCAATAAGAGCGCAAGATTTGAATTGCACGCAATGTTTGACTGTCATAATTTCACATGATTATGACGTAACAGATCGAAAGTAGACAGATATATATATATATATATATATATATATATATATATATATATATATATATATTAATATATATATTAATATATATATATATATACATATATATACATATATATATATATATATATATATATATATATATATATATATATATATTTTTTTTTTTAACGTTCCCCCGTTTATGTTGCTATATCAATTTGAATTACCACGCAACTAATGGTCAAAAGACAATGAATATGCCTATCTCTATTATCGTGAATCGAACTGGTACCGGGCCGTCCAATTTAGACGTGGGTCTCTTCGAGATCGAGCAGCCGCAGGGCTCGGTTGGCTCTTCTGTGTCGAGCACTGAGTATTCAGCACATGTGGTGTAGCGTTACCTATTCTGGGAATAGATTCTCGGCCGTGTAAGGGTCGAATCAAGGGAGTAGAATCACTACAGTACCAGAAGCCACCGCCTTACCGAGATAAGTACTTTTACGTCGAATTATTATCCCCGGATGTGTAGTGCATTCGTCTTTTGAGTGACTTCATATTTTTCGTTATGCGAGTGCCTTTTGATTAGACACTCGATATTTTGTAGATGTAATTGATTATTATTGTTGATTTATGATTAGTTAGTTCCGCGTCTGTAATTTGGCGTAATTTATTAAACACTTATACTGTCGTTTTCATTTGAAAAGAGTTCCTTTTTGTATTTATTTCTTTGGATTTCCAGGATATAATAAGAAAATGTAATTGACATTTTAGTTTTTCAGGTTATAATAAGCCAATATGGGCGGTCCGCCAATCTAGGGTAGTGTAGAACTAACAACACGTGCGTACCCACTATTCAGTGATTATTATTTTTAGCCTATCCCACTCTTGTCATAATTTATTGAAGAAGAAAAGGAACATATTATAACACTATAATAATTCTTATAATTCTGGGTAAATTTACAACAAAATTTCGGTATTATATAAAATATCAAATCTCAAATTCCACCAGATTAAATTATAATGTTTTTTACTTGACGTCAAAAAGTTGGTTATTACAATTGAAATATAAGGGTCATTATGTGTATAAAATTAAATTAATTTTAGTAGAAATGATAAAAAAATTAGCAAATAAAAATATATGAATGCACCAGTATAAATTTCGTATTTTATAAAATGTCTGATTACAAAATTCCAGCTATGCATTGATATTTTGTACTTGACGTAAAAAAAAGTTAAAACGATATTTAATGCTCGTTAAATATAAAATGTAAATAATTTTAATTAATATTCAATAAATTTTTCGTAAAATGTAAATTATATGTATTACCTTCAATAATATAACGTCGGTTATTTATAATATGTAAGATTACAAATTCAAACTAATTTAAATGAATTTTATAAAAGACGTTAAATATATGCATCAATACAAACGCAATTTTCGGATCGTAAAATGTATCAAGTTTAAATCGAAGTTCAATTAATATTATATAACAGATATTAATATTTTATTATTTGAATGATTACCCGGTAAACATTAATTGGTCATATATATATATATATATATATATATATATATATATATATATATATATATATATATATATATTATGACTGTGATTTACAAGCAAATTATAAGATAATTCTCCACCCGTCAAAATTGACCTATATGTGTACCATATGGGCACAAGGTGCCCACGGGTGACCCTAGTTCATATTATAAGGAAATACTACTGACATTTTTTTTTACATAAAAAATATGGGCTTATAAGTAGAAGTTACATTAAAATTAGGTGGCCATTTTCAACTGAAAAAGTTAACCATTCCCCGTTTATACCATCCAATGAATATCAAATGTGTAATTATATCTTATCTTGCCAAACATAACGATGTAATAAGCACTATTTTTTGCGCAATAATATCTCTATGGTAGCATAAAATTAATCAGCCAATCTAGAAATACAATTATCGCAAGTTTATTGCTAGCAATTACGACCAGTTTTTTTGCGTGAGAATTGCGTTCCAAAATTAACACAACACAAAATTAAGATATTATCATACGATCCCGCCGAAAAAGCATGTTATGCTGTTATCCTCGTAAAAAATAATATAAAACTCTGTTTGTATGGAAATTACGTTACCAACCCGCCACTCTTATTATCTTGTTTGAGACTGCGCGGTAACCCAAATATCTAAATTGTAAAATATACAGTACACCTAACCATGGATTTTGATTATGATGAAATATTTATTTACACCATGTGCCCATATCATCTACAGAATACAGTCCACTTCTCGACGATTCATTTTCTATCCAGTAATGCATGTAATAAATGCTTACATTGTAAGGAAATGTTTAATTTTTTTATGATTTTGACATTCGATCTTTATGAAACAATTTAATAAAAAATAATAAAATTAAATAAAGCGTTATATTATGAAATAATTTGGTAAATGCTTTTAGTGATAACCGCAAAAATACAACATGTGAATAAGATATATCTACCTAAATATATCATACAGGAAGAGAAAGATATCGTACAATTCGAGTGTTAGAACATAACTAAATATAAATGTATAGTATTTATTTACGAAATATAATAAATTGAACAGTACAAAATAGCACAATGCTTAACAAACTACTCACTACTGTTATATCATAACACTAGAATGTTGTATAAAGCGTTTTAAAATGTCAAACCATTTGAGTATAATTCATTTAGAAAATTAATATACAGTAAGGCTATAGCGGCTCTGAAACTGACGGCTAAAAGAATGACGCATAATCGAGTTTCTACAGTAGTAGACAATCTCAAATATAAATGCTTCGAATACATGAATCTTCCGCGGGCACATATTCCGAAAAAAGTATCTCCGTTGTAAATCATTGCGCGATACAGTAAGGACAATATAAAGAAACAAGCATATCTTCCATCCAACAGCGACTGCGATTTTTGTGTGTGGGAAACAAGCCAAGTACCATGCTTTCATATGACACACTCTCAACGTATGTAGCTCTCTCTTTCTATCTATGTTTGTGTGTTGTGTTTATATTGGTATGCGTGCGCATGTATTGTCTATATCTAGTGGTACTCATAGTATCCTTGTGTATGTGAAAGTGTATGAGTGTAGCCATGTTCGAAGTTCTGTGTGTGTGTGTGAGGGGTGAATGTCGTTTCATTAGCGTCGTGAGACCCTCGTAATTATTACACATAGCCACTTAAGCCGCATGGCGCCAGCATCACTATCATACAGATTCGTCTTTTTTATACTTTTCCCTTCTTCCTTCCGCCGCACGTTCGCCCCAGTAATTCACGGCCACACGCAGCCTTGTTTGCTATGTCCTACGTTGTGTGAATTAATGTCAACAGCATTTTATCAATTGATGTCAACAAAAAGTCTAGAAAATCCTTTTATACTGTCCCACCACGAAAGGGCTTGCACAAAATAAAAAACAAAATATGACAATGTGTGAATGGAGAATTTGGTGTTTTAATAGTTCCTCAACAAAACTAATCCGATATCTAAGTATACTAGAATTAAATATATATATATATTTCAATTCACTGGAACAAATAATAATGAATTATCTAAATGTGCCGAGTGGGCAGTTTTGAACAAAAGCCAATAATTAAATTTGTATTTTTGTAAATCAAATTTAAATTAAACTATACAGTATTCCATTGTTCCTGAAACTAATAATCTACAAATTTAGAAATAATTATTTTTAAAGCTATTAACAAAACAATATTAGGTACAAAGCAATTATGCCTTCAGCTCACCTTATATGTAATGTTACGGGATGTACCGGACGGGTGGTTAGGTGCACAAAATCAAACACCAAATGATTCCACGCTGTTCAATTAGTTTCATATAATGAGTGGATTGATACACACACTTGGATATATGACTATTTAATTTTTCATATACTTTTACATGAGTCGAATTAGATTATATATATATATATATATATATATATATATATATATATATATATATATATATATATATATATATAAATATATATATATATATATATATATATATATATATATATATATATATATATATATATATATATATATGCGCGGATGAAATATAGTACGCTTTTTACTTTCTTTTACGAAGTAATAAGTAAGTCTTGTTTTTCTGTTGTGCGATAAAAAAATTTGACGAAATTTATCGGGCATTGATATACGAAATGTGTTATCGTTCCATTAATCAAATTTAGCATCACTAAATTTCAATTGCTTATGCTATTTATATAAATTTGCAAATCATTATTATATAACAATTCATTAATATCTATTAGTTACAGAAATACAGAATTAAAAATTTCATAGTTGGGTTTTCTTTAAAATTCACCTTATAAATTTATTCAAATATAATTTTTAAAACGTACTGCTTTTCAAAATATATTTCAATATTTATCTGCAAAATCCATTAAATACATGTTCTCAGTCGATCTACTTGTGTTAATCAGTGCAAATTATTTCAGGCTTAGATCTAAAAATTTCTTAAAAAACAAGCTTAGGTACAACAGACCTATGCGTACAGCTCGCCGTTTGAATAGAATCCGCGAAAAAAACTGATTTTGAATGACGAAATTATATTTACAAACACTAATTTTTGAAAAATATTTTGATAATTTGATTCATAGTTTCATATGACAACTGGTCAAAAGCAAACAACTACAACTTCTACATAGATTACCATATATAAAATATATTTAAAATATCAACAATTTCTATTATTTTATATAGCTGCTGGGCTCACAATTTGAAAAAGCAACTCTATTATTAAAATAGAAATATGGCTAAAACGCGTGTTGCATTTTTCTGTATCAAAGTTTTCTTAGTTTGTCAATAATTTCTTTATCAGCCATGAATACCAGCTGATTTCAGGTTAATTTATTCGCATCTAATAATCCTATACCTATATAAAATTTCAGGTAATTATTAGTTTTAACCTTGAAACATAAAATCGAATATTCAAAATCTTTATCACGCTTGGAGTATAGTAACAATATAAATGTATAAAAAAGGCACCAATGCTTCCAATCGGAAAATATACTTTTAGATATTATGTATAGTAAAAAAAAAATGCATAGCAATCGATTTTTGGATGGCTTGGGAAATTGTATATTAACATATGGCCATTTATCAAAAACGTCATAATAAAATATCAATGTATTTTTAAAAATAATCTATTATATACATTAATTTGATGTGTATTTAGTATGTTGTGTAGTTTACAGATAGCGGTATCTGATATATAATATTGATATTGTATGCCATTGACAAATATAAGCCGGAGAAAATAACGAAAATCATTAATATTACCCAGAAATGTATGTGTATAAGTGTGATTGTGTGTTTGTGTGTGTCGAATGCTTTTTTTGTAAAAATACAAATTGGCATAGACGGCGATCGAACTCACGACCTCCAGGGTGAAAGGCAAGGCTCTTAACCACTGCGTTATGGCAACTGTTAATAATGTTACACAAAAAATCAAATAGTTTGTACTGAAGTTCAGTCTGCTTTAAAATAGACAAAAACGAATCAAACGTCAGAATGAAATGTCAAAAAAGTTTTTGTGATAAATCTTCAATTAATTTGATGATCTGAAGTGAATTTAGTGTTGTGTACTTTACACAGAGCGGCATCTGCTATATTTTATTGATATTGTATGTCAATGAGAAATATAAATAATTGTTAATTAAAAAAATTAAGACTTATTTATTTTAATTTGAAGTTTGTGAGTCGCTATTAAGCATTTATGTTAAAATGACCGACCAAAGAACAAATATAAATAAAAGTGCTACCACGTGAGCGTCAAGAACAGTATTTCAACGTACGAGTTACGAAAACAGGGGGGTAGCATGTTATAATTTCAATTTTTAAGTATATAATATGAAATAAGTGCATATTATTGCCTAATTAGCATATATTTTTAGCAAATACGTGTTTCCGTACATTTATTTTAATTCATAGTTAAAATTTTCACTTCAAAATGGCCAAGAAGCAGTGATTTTTGAAAATATGAGTTGCGGTAAGATTTCGTTCGTCAAATTATAACAATTGCAAGGAAGTAAATTTATAATTCTGACTATTAGAGAAATAAAATCTTGAAGAGATAATTCAAGCATATTTAGAAACATGATTGGTTGGCAATTTTATTCTTTTATTTTTGATGGTACAATCCATTGTATTTTAGCATATAATTAATTATCACTTTTAAAACTGCCGCTGTAACACTGCAGTTTAATACTGCAAAATTCCGAATCTAGCCTGATTATTTAATTCAAAAACAATAATGAATCATGTCAAATCATTAAAAATGTTGTGTAAAATGGATTTGTAATACATATTTTTTGAATAATTGATTCAAATAATAAACAGCCATCGTAAGTAAATTTATAATCCTGTTTTTTAAATACAATTATGGTAACTGTCTAAATGATACAACACATATGCACCATACAAGGTTAAAATCAAAGTTAAACAAAATTTAGTTTAAATTTATCGGATGTTACACAGTGCATGATAAGCGATCGATTAGTTAATCTCAGCATAGTAATCTTAGAACAAAATAGCGTTCAAAAAAGGACTCGACTTTTTCTGTATTATTATTTGCGATGTGGAATTTTGTATTACTATAATAGTCAAACGATACAAAATGAAGAAAAACCGTGTAATTATTATTAAATTACATGAAAATTCGCCATCAGTCCAAACTGACCTATGTTCTGTATACCATATGGGCACATGGTGCCCACGGGTGACCCTAGTTGTATAATAATATACAAGAATTATTTATGAAGTTGATCATATCTTAAAAATATTAAAAGAAGTAAAACTTGTTTATCGGTAAAGAAAATTGTATTTATATGAAATTTAGAAAGAAACCAAAAAAACTTAAATTTAAGATTTATGTTCGGAAAATTCAGAAATAGCATTTGTGTTTTCGAGTTCAGCTAAAATAGCATGTAAGATCTTGGCGACATTTTCATAAATAATGTATGTCGCATTCTGCATTAATAAAAAGAATAATGTGGCCGGTTGCAGGGACGGCACTGCCACGCCATACGCTGGCGGTAGCTGCATCTCGCTTGAAAATGAAATAAGGGGATTTCTATCGTACGCCGCTGTTACTAAATTCTAATTTTAACGCAAAAGATTCACGGATATCCTCTCCGGAAAATATGTAGAGTAATGTAAATTTAGTATTGAAATTAAAATTAAAAATATATCTAAAGACGCTGATTTTGAAAATTTAAAATAAAAATAAAAAATATCTTCAAGAAAAAGACAATTTATATTTCTTGTCGAAATTTTACACCATTATGTATGAAACTGACCCCTTCTACGTCAGACGTTTTTATGTGAACATGTAACTGATGGTTACTGTTCACGTTGTCACCATATTGGTAGTGATGTGATTTACAGATATTAAATGCACGGTTTAAACAAAATACAATCAATAAAACAAAAGTAATTTAAGTAGTAAACTTGATATTGATAAAAATTCACAAATAAATATTAAATTAATTAAAATAAATCAAATTGAATATTTAAGTAAACATTTTGTAAGAATTTTAAGACATAATTATTAAAAACAAGCCGAATTATGCTAAATATACAACAATTACTTTAAAACTTTTTTAATGCCCAGTTGTGCCTACATCTAGTATTGTTAAAATTAGTAAGTTTGTTGCAAATGCGTAATTTAAATGTCTGCATTGTTGCTAAACAGAAAAAAGCCAATGTTCGGCATAGGGTGTAAATGTCTCGCAAGCAGACTATACTTTGGTTGGTCATGTGTTTTCGTTTTCGATAGATCTGTTATAAGGCTCATTAGAAAATTTGTTTTGCCACAATTGCTGTGTCCACCAATTATACATCGAATGCTATCTGGTAATAGTATGCCATGCTTATAACTACGTGCTTCAGTTATTCCCCATCAACATTCAAGTTTTTAACATTTAACAATTGCTCCTGCTTGACAGTTTTCATTTTTCTATACACAACACACGCATAATACAACTGATTGATATTACAACATAATAGAATTATATATATTACAAGCCCCCACCAACTTTTTCTTTATAAAAGGTTGTACGAAAAGAAATGTAGTCATTGTGTTGCTATGAAACGTAAAGGAAGCGTGAAGGTCTTCTGAATAGTTTAATTAATCGATAAGGTGTTGAACTTCATATACTGGGATACCAATGCTGTGTGCCTGGTACCAAGTTAAATCCCCTGGACAGAGCATGTAAATTGCATAAACGCACTACAATGAAAATCTGAACAAACGACATTAAGTGGATCGGGCACTAGAGAACGCCGAATAGAGTCGCGTAATTGCAACAGATTTAAGTATAGGTAAAAAACAGCTGCATTTGTTGCCTCGAACACCATGAATATAAAACGCAAGCTAGAGATAGGATTGCGTAAAAAATGAAAAATGCCAAAGTATCGTATGAGTGCGTTGCGAAAGCTGCTCGAAACGCCATCAAAATGGAGTCCAAGGCGCAGGAGATAATAAAAACAGCGTTGAATGTTGCTCGACGTGAGGTGAGCAAGATGCGTGGAGCTGACCGCTAGTCACTCTACAACCGAATCATTCCTGTAGTGAAAATCGAAGGAATTTCTTCCTGATTCCCATGTTTGCGGGTTTGGCGGCACTTGCAGTGCTGACTGGTGGCGCTGCAGCCGTCGTAAAGGCCATTGTGAGCGCCAACGATGCAAAAAAAGAAAAACAATTAAATGAAAGCAAACGACACAACGACACAATGGAATCGATTGCGTTGGAAAAAAGATTGTACTTGAAGCCGTATCACAAAGAACTCGGTTTGTCCAAGAAACCGCTAAGATTGTCAAAAACGGCGATGAGTGACATTGAACTACTTATGTATGTCATATATTATAAAGTACAAGATTTTCACAGTGTAATTATGCGCAATGAATTGCCGTCGCGCATGCACACCCTATAGTTAATCTTGACAATACATCGGGGACGGAAACCCATTGGGTTGCCTACTGCAAGCGCGGTTGGTGCAGAATTTATCACGTATCTCGGTCCAAACCCTACCATTACTTATAATAATAGAAGAATGCAAAAGCCTAACACCGTGATATGCAGTCATCTTTGTCTGAAGTTTCTAATGAACAAAAACACCAATGCGGTGTCTTGAAATCCCTATTAACGAATTGGTTTCAGTGCGTCAACACATAATCCATAGGATATATTGCTAACCTTGACGCTGACAGGAAACAATGCACAGCTGAATAGTGTATATTTTCCGCCAATTAACCTTGAAGGCGAATAGGCGCTAGTTCTGATCCTTTTTTATTCCATTCCGAACAATGACGCAAGGTATAATATCTTGTATTACGGGAAGACGGAACAAGACAAAGGATCGTCTATAGTGATACCTGAAGGTTTGTACGAACTTGACGATTTGAAATACAGCCAATTAATAACACGTTGGCCAGTAAAATAAAGTGCAGTCATGGGCCGTACTTTGATCGATCTAACAGTATACAAACACTGCTAGAATTTACAAAGTGACGTTTACCACCATTCACGTTACATCGATCTGATTTACCCGTGAATAAAGTTCGTGTGAGCAATATACAAATTGAATGCAACATTACAACAGGTGCATATGTTAACGTACGACTAGTAAATACAATACACGATTTTTTTCCCTATGTCCCCCCAGAATATAAGATCACTGAAGTACCGTGCAACATCATATACCTCCCTGTTCGCGTTAAGGCAATAGAGGGTATTGCTGTTCGAATAACTGATCAGAACGGCGAATAAATTAATTTTCGCGCTGAATATGTTACTGTTCGATTGCACGTAACACGCAGCAGCCTATCATAATGGTTGTCGTTTATTCAAAAACCAGTGTTTTTGCGACACATAAAAAGGCTGGTTCAAATAGAAGGCGAGTCTCTCTTCACACGGTCTAAAATTTATTTCCGTCCACCTCAAGCGCGTTACATACTACACAGTCGTCGCAGTCTTACCAGGGTGTCCCCCATACTACATTTTTCGCAGGTGACCTAATTATATTATTACGAAACGCTCGTGACCTCGCTTCATATTCTTCTATCGCCTCAGTGTATTGTACAAAGCCAGTTTGGTGATAACCAGTAGGTCAGATACCTACAACAGAACAACACGTATTTCGTACGTAGTCACACATAATTCACACACATTCACAAATGCCTTACATACAAAATAAAATAAAAAATTCTTTTTTCCCCCTTTTCTTTTCTTGTGTCGTACCGCTCCTGACGTAAATAAGCCACGCCAGGTCTACGTCAAGTACCCTTCTTACTACTAATATAAATACGTAATCTATACAGGTGCACGTAAAAATATAATATAATGGATAAGAGGGATACAAAAAAAAAAATGGGGCTTAATTTATAATTTGTGAAAAGACACTGCAGTTAAAATTGGAGGATAACAAAAATACTACTATTACAAATATGGTTTATAGAAATAATCCTACTATTGATTTAATAATGTCAATAATAAATGAGAAATCTTTTGACGAACTTGGCAATAATTTTGATTGAGATTCAATTCAAATTCTGCAAAAAACAAAATAATAATAATGAAATAAAAATGAAGAGTGCCCTACACTCGACATTCTATTACTTAGTGTTCATTAGAAATATATATCCCAAACATACCGTCAAAAAATACCAATAGTCCAAAGTATCACCCTGAAAATTTATATCTAATTATTGCAATATATCCTTAACAATATTCTCAAATATAATTTATAATACGTACTGTTTTTCAAAACATATTTCTATAGTTATCTACAATAACCTTTACCAACACGATCCTAGTCGATCTTTATATGTTAGCCGGTGCAAAATGAGAAATATAAAATTTATTCTATTTCGTTTTCAGCTGTTAGTATAGCTCATAGAATTTGTTATTCATATATGCGTATCTATAGCAACATTAATAAGATATTTAATATTTCTCGTAGCAATTTTCTCGTAACTGGAACATATCTTAAAGAAACTTATCAATCAAAAGATGTGCGAAATGTTAAAGTTTTTAATTACGAATCTAATTATTCTTGCAATAAGTGGATCCAATCTAGTGATATTGGAGAAAAGACAAAAAATGCATAGGGTAAACATGCAGTTCCGGTTTAAATATTATTTTCAAAAATAGGTGTGCAAAGTGCACATTTAGACCATATACAAATCATAAGTTTCACAATTTTACGTTCGACAGTTTTGGCTCTTGAGCGTTCACAGACAGACAGACAAACAGACACACATACACAGACGTCATTCCAAAAATAGTCATATATTCATGGAAGGTCAAAACGAGTATAACCGTTGACATCTCGTGTTCGAAAATTTTCCTGATTATAATACTTCCTTATTACTTCGTAAAAGAAAGTATACAAAAATACGGGCAATTATAAATTAACTGTTTGTTTTTATATCCGGAAAACATGAAATAGTAATAATAACATCATATACGGCAAAAATGGGATTAAAACAATATTGCACATGTATAAACAAAATACTTATACTATAATATTTGTACATGCAATTGTTTAATTTTGACAATATTATTTTTGTACACTTTAATTTTTCTCCGTGTATAGTTAAGGATCTATTAAGCATACATTTTTGACAGTTTATATTTAAGGGTGAATTCAAAAAGTTTAGTGGCTGGTGCTACGTAGTTATAAATTCAAGCGGTTCTAAGAATTAAGTTTCTCTAAAATTAAGACGGTGCCACTGGGCATTAGTCTAACCTAGCCAAACACATAAATATGCAATGTAAAAATAATTTTAATCAAACAAAACTACTGTTTCATAAGCGGCTATATCAAATGTTCACAAATGTTTCACTCAAAAATTACCCTAAGCTTTACCAACGTTTACTGAAGCATTATTCTAAATTTGAAAAAGTAAAGCACTACATTTTGCACATTAAGCGCGAATCTTCCAACTGGTATGGACTCGATACGCGAACCAACAACCTTTCTGATTCTGAATCAGTGACTTATTTAGGTACTTAAATATTCACCCCGCACAAGGTATATATATATATATATATATATATACTGAATACGCCCTATTGTAAAAACTATAATTCCGTCATGAGTGTGACCCTATTTACTTTCTTTTACGAAGTAATAAGTAACTCTTGCAATCATGAAAAATTTCGAACTCGAGATTTCAACGGCTATACACGATTTGACCTTCCCTGAATCGAATGTGACTATTTTCGGAATGACGTCTGTGTGTGTGTGTGTAATTTCACTTTAAGTACTATGTAACCTTTACAGAATTTTCATTCAATTATAAGCAAAAATATGTTCATTACAAAATATTGAAAATTTCGGTATCAGTTATGTTATTTATAGGTGTGTCAGTTAAGGGTTAAAAATAACAGTACCTATCATTTTCGAAGTAATAAGTAAGTCTTGTAATCATGACAAAATTCGAACTTGAGAGTTTAATAAATATGTTCCAGTTACTAGAAAATTACTACGAAAAATATTAAATATCTTATTGTTGTCTTATCATATTGCCATGAATTCGCATGTAGCTTAATATGTCAGATCATCTGCATAAATGTATTTCGTAGAGTATTGGTTAGTTTGGCAGCTTGTTGGGGATATATATATATATATATATATATATATATATATATATATATATATTTATATATATATATATATATATATATATATATATATATCCCCAACAAGCTGCCAAACTAACCAATAATCTACGGAATACATTTATATATATATATAAAGTGAATATTACGTAATAGAAAGTCGAGGACAGGTCACTCCAGATTTTTTTTTTTTTTGCAATGTTCTTTCAACAACACAAATATACAAGAAACTTGTTTGAAATGACTACTAATCATCTAACATACAGTCATCTGATCGCAGTTATTAATATTGTCTTTTAATTATTTTTAGTCACCAGCATAAGTTTGATTAATGAAATACTCGAACCCAAGTATTTACAGAACTCATTAATGAACATAAATTAAAACATATTTCATGTTATTTACTTTACTCCAACGATATTTTATTTTATCATTTATACTTTTCAATTTTCATCATAAGGCAAACGCTGTTAATATATTTATAAATACATTTGAAAAATTCGCAGTACTCTACCTGAGAGCTTGTAGCGGAGACCTCGTTGCAAATGTAGTATGTAAATACTAAAGCAGGGCTGGGGAGTACATGGCAATAGGAAACAGTAGATTGTTTCAGTACATGTGACGCCTCGTACATTTCCCCCAAAATATCTCTTGATAGCAATGCTGCAACGTAGAAGCCTGGAGGGGGGAGAGTAGCGGAATAGCGGACGAAGAGAATCGCAACTGTAATCGGTTAAATTGCGTGTGAAGTTTCGAGCCTGTCATCATACCCTCTTATGTGTTCAGATGATATTTGAGAAGCGTAATAGGTAAATACCGCTTTTGAATAGTATTTAGATATTAATGTGGGCCGCCGTAAAGATCTATTCCAACCACTTATATTAATAACAATTATAATATTTATTCATTTCCTATAAATTTGAAACTGTCAAATATACAGAGGATGTGAAATATTAAAAGTACTAAGCGATACAGGCATGATAATGTATACAAAGATACAAGTACAATGAAATTGTATTCATTTTAACTCTCTTATACGAGTGTATTGAAAAAGTATTGTAATTATGAAAATTTTCGAACTCTAGATTTTAACGGTAAAACTTCTTTTGACTAGCGCAATTCTGCCAATTTCCAGCAGGATATTTGTGTGTGAGCCAAAGCTGTTTATGGTAAAATTAAGATATAAAGACTTGTATTTCACTCGGATGTGCACTTCCTATTTTGGAAAATACCAGTATATTCATAATTAAACTCCATATTTCTCTAAAGAAATTTTAGAATAATTTTCGCAATAATTTCCGGAATATTTCTCGTGTGTGTAAAACGGCTCTATAACAACAAATATATTTATAAATGCAGTAACCTTTTTCGACCTTCTTATACTGTCTATCAATATATAATATAGAGGTGCGTGAAATTTGCAGTCATGCACTAATTCTAGTTACTAGCCTATTTAGAGTATAATTAGTGCCTATTAGTTCCACAAAAATTAGTTATTATCTATTATATTAAGGGAGAAATGCACTTGTTAAACGATGTAGTGCCAACGTCACACTAGCACCAAACTTTATAATGTTATATTTTTTCTATAGATTATTAGTGCCTAATTAGAACCAATTAGTCCCTTAAAACCGAAAATTATAACTATTATATTAACAGAGTTATTAGTAATTAAATTAGTGTGGTGCAAACTTCATTTAGTACCAAATTAATGTCTATTGGTGCTCTAAGAATCAGATTCTTAACAAACACCATTTCGGAAATATTCAAATATTTAATATTGAAAGCGTGAAGTTGGCACTAAGCTATCGTTAGTATCGCATATTGTTTATATTTTTATACATGAATATTTAGTGCCTATTGCTGCCGTAAAATTCAAATTTCTATTTAACACTATTCTGGAAATATTAATTGTTTAAATATTGACAGCGTAAAGTTGGCACCTAATTTTTAGAATCACTATATTGTTAATGATAAATATTTAATACCTAATTAGTGTTAATTGGTGCCCTTAAATCCAGAATTCTATCTAGCATCGTTCCGGATTTAATAATTGTTTAAATATTGACAAAGTGAAGTTGGCACCAAACTAGTGCAAATTTTATGTTTTGATTACGTTTTTACAAATATATAATTAGAAGTTGATTAGTGCTAATTGATGCCCTAAAATCCAGTTTCAGAACTAACCCAACTTCAAAAATATGTTGATATTGAGTACTGTACATTCGAATTTAGCACGGCTCAGTTACAATTAATACTGTTATGTATCATTGGTTTATGGATTAAACAAATTTCAGTAGTCCATTCTTCAATATTATATCTCATATTCAATATTATATATGGTACAATTTCAAACTAAAGTCTTTTAGGAAAGTTGCCATGTCATATAACTGATTCCCTAAGTTACAACTCATTGTTATGATTTATAGCAATTGTATCATGAAATTAAATCAAAATAAAGCAATAATATATATAGAAAAAAGAATAAGAAATCGTAAGATGCTCTCCCCCTGCTTTTTGATTTAAAAATTTCAAATTATAATAAAACACTAGTTATATGGAAACCGTTGGTGTTTTTTTTTTTTGCAATGAAACGCTAGTGGTTACTTTTCATTATGTTCTGAAAATATATTAGTATTTATCCCTCCGGAGTTAAGATAAGCGTAAAGAATATTGTTGTGAATTATTCGATTTTATGCTAAAGCTATGTCAACAGTAATAATTTTGATATATTAAATAATATTCAGTAAACTGACAGAAATAAAACATGCAGGGTTTGGTTGTTTGGTTATTGTAACGTCAGTTTACTTTAAGATATATGCATGTAAGTTCAGACACGCCCCGCGCCCGACAGTCGTGCGCTCTCGTCGCAAAAGCCAAGGCAGATTTTAATCTCAAGGAATAATCTCGTTTGGTTCCAAAGTGTTCAAGCGAGCGAAATTAAATAAAATCGATTATATCTCACAAAGGACATTAATCACATTACAACAATAATAGTGCTCATCCTTTACTTTACACTTGATTCCTCACACCACTCCCCACGCCCCTCAACACGCTTCATCAACATTTTCCATTCGTTACACACGACACGAGACGACGCTCATTCCATTTCTTTGGCTCGCAACACTCTCATTTGCCAATGTAATCAAATTTCAGATTTAAAATTCAAATAGTTTCAATTACAGACAAGGGAAACAATTCATCATGAGATATTGCTTTAAATTACCGTCATATTTTATCACTAAACTAACAAATTATTCACCATCTCCGCGGTTCTATTACAGTGTTGTCATTTAAAATATAATAACAAATGATTATATTCCAAAAGTTTTATTTTTACTAACTCTCTTGCAGGCTTAGAAATTATAGGTACTGTACATCTCACTTACGATGACGCCAACCTGATCTATTCTTTTATTGTTGCACACACTGCTCCAAGGGCATGCGGACAAAAACATTGCGTCTGATATCGGCATCTAATTACAGCAATAACATAGACTGCTTCGTCAGCGAGATGTAGTTCTGCTTCCTATTAAATTATGTATAACATTTATGTTCCAAATTTCAATGCGATTATTCTCAGTAGAACATTTAAACAAAGGGGATGCAAGAATATATCATATATAAATAAAAAATAAGTCGGCTGTAGCAATTGTCGCGCGCTATCGTGCATACGCATATATTACTTTCGAAGCACAAATGTAGTCAAAAATTATAAATTTATCAATCAAGGCAAACAAATATCATATGTGTCGGTTATTCGTAGCTTCCTCCATTGTCAAACTACATTTCTAGTTTATCGTACAACATGTACATAGAGTGTAAGGTGACTTGACGAATATGCACGCGATTAGATTGTAAATCATGTGATCGTCAAAATCTATCGAATATTTGGTTAAAAAATTGAAAAAGATAAAATGCATCTAATCCCAATATAAGGGGACAATATCTCACAAAAAAAAAAGAAGAAAAGAAAAATTAAATTTTATTTTTGTTTTTTGTATATCAACTGTGGCTCTAGGAATTATCAGACCTTCAGGTCTATTCTGTATGTAATCCGCTAAGCGTTAATACCTTAAAAATACTTGTTCAAAAATAAGAAAGAGCGGGCTGTCAAAATTTAACGTTTAAGAGGAATCCCCATGGTTACCCGTCTTTACAGGTCGGTGCAAAGGGCGTCTCGTAGCGCCATAAGAGCCAATGTTATTTACTACTCAGTTGAAGCGTACGTTTGACCCTTAAAATACTTTCTAATACATTTTTTTGAATAAAACTTATAGAATATTCCGGTAGAAAAATAGGCTATGTACGCTTGTCTAGTTTTGAATTTTTAAATTTGTCATCTCAATAAATACTATGGACATTTGAATATAGGGTAAATAAAGAACAATATAAAAAAAATCTAAGCAAAAAATTGAAAATCGAAAACTAGAGAAGCCTAGATCGAAGTATTGGATATCTGAAAAATAAAAGTTTCATTTATTTTAATGTTGTAATAAAGGAGTTCTAAGGGTTCGACGAAACCTTGTTTAGTTATGTTTAGTTAAATTTGCAGCGGGTATGGGGATTCCTCTTAACACTACACTACTTTGCTGAAGTTCAGTCTGCTTTGAAATAGACAAAAAAGAATCAAACGTCAGAATGAAATGTCAAAAAATTTATGTAATATATAAATTTGGATATTTTATGTGTATTTAGTATGTTGTTTAGTTTATAGATAGTGGCATCTGATATATTATATTGATATTATATGCCAATGACCAATATAATGGCAATTTTTGTCATAATGTTTCAAAATTATTCAATGATTTACCGAAAGAAAAAAAAATACTCTTTTTAAAAATAAATTAAAATTATATGTTAAGGTAAATGTATTTTAGTTAATAATGTATTGTTGTTCTATTTATATTTAATTTCTATGTTTATTTGGTTCTTAATATGTGTATTATATATTATTATTAATTGTTTTACAAAAAGTTTCTTTATATCAATGTATATGTTTGGAGCATAAATAAATAATAATAATATGTTATAAAAAATATTTTGTATTGTAAAGGTAAGTCCCGATAACAGCGGTTTGCGGATTCTCATTTTGCGAGTGATTTTCAATTGGTCGGCAATTTAAAATTTCTGTACACGTTAATTAATTTCATGCTTCTGCAGCATCCGCAAAATTTGAATTTCGAAGGCGGGATTTTAGAATCACATCCAATATTTTGCGGGACCCGCAAGAATTATAACTTCACTTTCTGACTTGTGTAATTTGTATGACATGGATTCAGATATGGGGCAATCATTTGATGTATGTCTCAATAAGAAAATTGGGTTCATTAGGTGATAATATGCTATATTATAGTCAGTTTAATAATATTATTATAAAAATTAGTACATTTATAAAGTTTGCAGTTCAACATAATTTGTGAATTCTGCGGCATGCGTCTGCATTTGACGAGGTGAATCTCCAATGTATGGAATGTTAAAGTATGTGCTTTAGTTTAATTTATATCAAAATGTGCTGCTATCTAGCCTGATTATTTGATTCAAAAACAATAACGAAACAAACGTCAAATTATTAAAAGTGTTATGTATGAAAAGTTTGCAATATAAAAGTATTCTTTTAATAATTATTTCATCTAAAAAATGAAACCGTTTGTAAGTTTATAATCCTAATTTTTGTAGGGTTAATATGATAAATCCTATCGATTAATTGCCATTGAGAATACAAAATGGAATGTGATAATAAATTCTAGGATACTGTCTTATTGCACGCGTACAAATGTTATTTATATAGTGTAACCTTTATTTACAAAAATATTACAAGAAAATTCTCCACCCGTTAAAAGTAAACCATATTTACTTTCTTTTACAAAGTAATAAGTAAGTATTGTAATCATGAAAAATTTCGAACTCGAGATTTCAACGAATATACATGTTTTGACCTTCCTTAAATCGAATGTGACTATTTTACGGAATGACGTCTGTGTGTCTCTGTGTGTGTGTGTGTCTGTGAACGCTCTAGGGCAAAAACTGTCGAATGAAAAATTATGAAACTTCAAACTTAAGACTTGTATATGCCCTAGATTTGAAAAGAATATTCAAACCGGAAGTGCATGTTTACTCTATGCATTTTTTGTTGTATCTCCAATATCGCTAGAACGGCTACACTTACGGCAAATATAGTTATATTCATAATGGAAAATAATATTAAACATATTATCAAACAAATCATTTCGATTTACAATTCAGTCTCCTACAATTCGCAGCCAAAATCTAGCATTTAGATAAAGAATACTATAAAAAAAAAAGTAGAGCAGTCGGGAAACGGATAGATTGAGTAAACACGACGAGACGCGTACTCAATGTAGTATACAATACAGCTAGTATTTAATTTTAACAGAGTACAAATTGTATTCGAATACTCAACAAGTACAATTACATGCATACGGAGAAATTGGACAGATCGAGTGAGTCGAACAAGTAATGAATTCGAGTACTCAGGAACGAGTACTCGAATACAGCGAGTGTATTCTAGAATCGAGTACATATCGATTCTTTGTACTCGGGTACCCCATCACTAAACATAATGTATTGTAAGATTTGATCAAGCCGATAATAATTGCAATTTTCAATAAATATCGTGATTTAACATCTTCTAAACTATTTATGAATGCAGATGTTTAGTTTTACGAATATTCACTTATAAAATAACACTGACATTTAATGAGGATGTTTCAACGATTAAAAAAAATCCAAATAACTATGAAAACATGGCGTTAACATTTTAACACTACCTTTCAAATTACCGTTAAAGTATACAATATTAACGTGACAGATGACGAAATTTGTTAAAATTTTAGCGATTTATGCGTTTGTGAATACGAAAACAACTTAAAAATATTTGTTAATAGTTAAACGTTAACCTTGACATTAGCGGGTATTCTAAAAATTACTGAATAGACCTGCTTTTCTGCTTAATTGGGGCTTATGTCAAAAGATCGAACGAAATAGGTCGGATCATAAATCGGGTGCCAATTCGTCATGTCACCGAGTTTAAAGTGTAATTTTCTGAATATTGAAAATATTTGCAGACAATCGTGTCACGTATTTCTGATTCCGAATATGTCTACAACTCATAATATTGGATGTTTGTCGCTCGGTCGGTCGTTAGAACTGGGATTGTGACTGAATATACCTTGAAGTTGTGTCTTGTCGAACGCCTGTAGTAGAATGTGTTAGATAGAATTATCACTCCTAAAGTATAATACTCGTAATTTCGCAAAGCGGTTTTCGTAAATAAAAGTTTGCCATCAGAACTTCATGCAATACTATGCTACCTTTTAAAAGTTCGTAAATACTCACTTTAGCTAAAAGAACTAAAACAAACATAAATATAGCCCGATCTTATGCAAATGAGACCGAATTCATAACCATGACAACTGTCCATAATTATAATATGAAATGATTCAAAGATTTTTTTGATATAGTCGGTATCTTTAATTTTAAAATTCATAATTATAGTTTTAAATATTTCTATATGACCCTTTTGTTCACAATAGACAACTTGTAAATATAAAATATCTTAATATTTTTTGTAGTGTTTTCAGGTATTTTTAATTTATTTATAAGGGCAGTATTAAGGGGATGTCCAATATTTGGAGCCTTATAACTCCGGAAGTATACAGGCGATTGGATTAAAACTACGGGCAGATTCAAAGAATATGTGTAGCAAATTTTGCTCAAATCGCTCTGATACCATCAGAGTAGTATAGGACACAAATTTGATCTTACGATCGACCGAGAAAGCGATAGAGACTAACATTCAAGTAATATATGAGTAATGTTATACATATTTTTGGTTTCAGGACGACGAGACAAGAACTTTTTGTTAAGGAAAAGTTTTGAACCAAGAATGCTACGGACATACGACCGAATGCTCTTCTGTACTTATAACTGTAATAACTGTGTGCAGATTTTACGATAAATGTTTTAATGACAACACTTTGTTTGGAAATCATATTTAGCGTTTAGACAATTCAATTTATGGATATGTTTCCATCATTCCAACTACAGAGTTTCAAATCAAAGTTTGAACAAGATCTGCGAAGATTGTCTGTTTTACATTTGGTAATACCATCGGCGAGAGTTGGAAGTTCTGGCGTCGCGCGTCGTCTGTCTGTGGCCGAGTGCAGAGCAGCCGAAAACCAGCCTACTTGCTCGTTTATTTACGAATTCATATCTAAATTACAGCTGAAAAGTTATTAAGCTCTGTGTAACAGATACCAATGCTCCCTTGCCGCACGCCACTGTTCTGTCAACCACTACGGCTGCTCCAATTAAACACATTTGAGTCGGGGAACTACCAGTATTTTATATCTCTCTCTATCGCGTTTCTCTCCTGTTGGCTAGCTCGGTCTTATTGGAAGCTTGTCAAAAGTATATCCCTGCCGGTGACGAACGCCTCTGACAACGAATTAGGCTACATTTGTGGTTGTAGTCACGCGAATGTTGCTTGTTCTTCATTTTAGACACGTTTTCAAAGTGTGCCAAGCGACGGTAGCGCTTGTTCAGGTTTGTTCATACGTTTCATTTATTTTTTATTCATCCATATAACAAGTGAAGTTTTTAAATTAAATTTTACAAGTTTTTAGCTGACGTTGACATGGAGTTCTGTAATTATAGCAAGTATTTGACAATTCTTCCTAAACGAACCATTTATGTAGTGTAGAGATATACGTATCTAAATGGATTAGAAAGCTGTCAAATGAACGTCCTCAGATTTTAACAAATTTTCGTATTTTAGTTTTATAATATAATAAGTTCAAGGATCTGTATAATATAGCAAATTAATGTTAAATTTATATAATACTGTTGCCTTTATAATTGTATTAAGCTTATTAAAACTCGGGTCACCCGTGAGCACCATGTGCCTATATGGTATACAGTACATAGGTCAGTATTGACTGATGGCGAATTTTCATGTAATATAATAATAATAACACGGCTGTATTATGCAACTGGCCATAAGTGTTGTATCATTAAGACAGTTTCCTTAATTGTATAATTACACAATAAACAGGATTATAAATTTACTTACGATAGCTGTTTATTATTTGATTCGATTTTACACAACATTTTTAATGGTTTGACTTTTGATTCATTATTGTTTTTGAATTAAATAATCTGGCTAGATTCTGAATTTTGCAGTATTAAATTGCAGTGTCACAACGGCAGTTTTAAAAGTAATAATTTGTTATATGCTAAAATACAATTTATTGTGCCATCAAAAATAGAAAATAAAATTGCCAACCAATCATGTTTCTAATTATCTCTTCAAGATTTTGAATTGAACATATTTACTATGAATTAAAATAAATGGACGGAAACACGTATTTGCTAAAAATATATGCGAATTAGGCAATAATATGCACTTATTTCATATTAAATACTTATAAATTGAATAATAACATGTTACTCCCCTTAAACTTAAGATTTACAATTCAAACAATGTTTCCGTAACTCGTACGTCACTAATTCACATTGAAATGCTGTTTTTGACGCCCACGTAGTAGCACTTTTACTTATATTTGTTCTGTGTCGGTCATTTTAACATAAATGCTAAATAGCGACTCACAAACTTCAAATTAGAATAAATTAAACCTAATTTTATTATCTAACAATTATTTATATTTCTCATTGACATACAATATAAATATAATATAGGAGATACTACTCAGTTTCGGAGATAAAAAACAGAAACCTCCAAAATAGGTCATTTATTATAGTTTTTATTTTTTATCTCCGAAACTGTACGATCAAAAAATTAACATTTTTACCAGGCATAATTTATGCAATTACGAATTCACTGATTTTGATTTTTTTTGATATAGTATGAGCCGGTGCTTTTTTGCGTTATCGAGGTTTGTTCAATCATGATAGGTTTTGAGTAGTTCTATTTAATAAAGAAATATAATTTTGACCAAAAGTGTAACAATGTGTCCGAAATGCCTTTATGTTCAATAAACAGTCATTATTCGATTGAATATCTTTGATTGAATAACTAATTTCTAATACTGTGCGCATGATTTCTATCACTGGTTGCTTGAACGATGGTAGCGCCACCATCTGAAATAGCCGAGATCGGAACGGCATTACTTCGAATTAGATGGACCTGATGGTTTGTCTTTACCTTTAGCTGTTATGCTTCATTTTTAGTTTCGTATACGCAGTAATAAGAAAGTCTTGTAACCATGAAATACTAGAGAGTTCAGCGGAAATACACGTCTTGACCCTGAATCGAATGACTATTTTTGGAATAACATATGCGTCCCTATGTGTCTGTGTTTCTGTTTCTTGGCCTGTCTGTGAATACTCTAGAGTAGAATGGAACTTCAAACCTTAAATTGTATATGGTCTAAATGTGCATATTTTTACTTTAAACATTTTTTGTTCTACCTCCAATAACACTACAACGGCTGCACTTATGGCAAAACTAGTGTTGCTGATGATCAAAGATATTAATATCTCGCACAATTTTTGTATAAAATGATTCTTCAAAAAATGTACCAGCTACGAGAAAACTGCTGCGGAAATATTTTAATTTCTTATTTATGTTGCCATATACGCATGTATGGGGATTATATTTAATACTTAGTAAGAACTATGCTTATGTTATTGTGGCCAATATGACTGCAAATTGTATTTACGATAACACATATTTTGACAACATACAGCAAAACAACGATGTCACAACGTTTTTGCAATTCTATTTTAGCTCTTATTGAGTTTGTTGTAGTATTACCTATAACATTAGATAATGTTGCATTCTAAAAATCTTGAGTTTGAGTGGACTTAAAAAAAAATTGCATTGTTTCTAACTCATATTCGGGACGATCACCTTTACTTGACAATCATAATAAACGTTGGATCATGCGAAAGGTGAAGCAAAACTCCCGTTTAAGTGCTCCTAAACTAGCCACTGAATTATCAGTCGATTGCCAAATGGAAGTTCATCCAGAAACTATAAGATATTGTATAAGAGATAATGGATACAACGGTCGAGTAGCTAAGAAGAAACCATTGGTAAATGAAATAAATTGGATTTAAAAGAATTGAGTTCGGAAACCACACGTAGATAAAGACAAACTTTTGGAACAAAGTCATATTTACATATGAAAGCAAGTTCAATGTATTTGGGTAAGATGGACGTTGCATGGTGTGGAGACAACCGACTACCGAACTCAAAGTTAATTGTCAATATATAAAAATTATTTATTCCAATGAACTCTGCGAGTACTATACCATTCGTGACCAAGACATTTTTTTTTTTAGTCCCTATAGTGTGTAGCATAGAGTCCTTAAACGGTTAATCGATATTCGCAGTATTGGAAAAGTTAGAGTCAATTTAGTGCGAGCGCGCTCCGTTTAAAATACAGGTATACGGGACTCGGCTGGATAACTTTATGCGTTAATTTCGAAACTATATTTTCCGACGCGCCGAGTAAAATAGCGTTTCAACGGAACAGCCAATCGAATTAATTGAACTCTAAGAGGAATCCCGATACCCGCTGCAAATATAGCAAAACATAGCTAAACAAGGTTTCGTCGAACCCTTAAAACTCCTTTATTACAACATTAAAATGAATGAAATTTTTAATTTTCAGATAGCCAATACTTCACTCTAGGCTTCTCTATAGTTTTCGATTTTCAATATTTTTCTTAGATTTTTACTTTCTTTTACAGAGTAATACGTAAGTATAGGGATCACCAAAAAAATCGAACTCGAGATTTCAACGGATATACACGTTTTGAGCTTCTCTGAATCGAATGTGACTATTTTCGGAGTGACGTCTGTGTATGTGTGTGTGTGTGTATGTGTGTGTGTGTGTGCGTGTGTGTGCGCGTATGTGAGTGTGTGTGTATGTGAACGCTCTAGAGCCGAAACTGTCCAACGTAAAATTATGAGACTTCAAACTTAAGACTTGTATATGGTCTAGTTGTGCACCTCCTATTTTTGAAAAGAATATTCAAACTGGCAGTGCATGTTTACTCTATGCATTTTTTGTTCTATCTCCAAAAATAGTTATGTTCATAATGAATGATTTTAATATTTTGAAACACTTTTGTTTGAAAAGTTTCTTCAATAAATGTACCAGTTACGAGTAAACCGCTACCAAAATTTTAAGAATCTTGTTTATGTTGTCATGGATTCGAATGTAGCTTAATTAATCGGATCATCTGCGCCTGTCAATATTTCGACAAAAAAACAAAATGGTCTGAATTAGATAAATGACATTTCAGAATATTTTTGTAGAGAATTGGTTAGTTTTGATAGTTAGTACTTCAAAACCATTACAAATTGGTATTGGTATAATTTTCAACCCATTCATTTATATAAGGTAAGCTTGGTTTTCATATTGTTTCTGTTGGATTATTATTTCCTAATATTATATTTAATAATCAATAAATATTGATGAAAACTACGTAAAAGAAAGTCCCGCGTTGGCCACAACCCATTTTTTTATATTGTTCTATATTTACCCTATAATCAAATGTCCATAGTTTTTATTGAGATGACAAATTTATAAATTCCAAACTAGACAAGCGTACATTGACTATTTTTCTACCGGAATATTCTAAAAGTTTTATTCAAAAAAATGTTTCAGCAAGTATTTTAAGGGTGAAACAAACGCTTCAACTAGAACGATTCAAGTAGTAAATAGCATTGGCTCTTATGGCGCTACGATATTCGTGCACTTCCCCTTTACACCGACCTGTAAGGCCGGGCAACCATGGGGATTCCTCTTAAGCTTATTAACTTTGTAGGACCATAATATAACAAAATATTAATTTTGAGGATCTCTGAATCCATTTGGACTATTTTCTCACTGATGTCGGTGTGTCTGTGTGCGTATGGATATTTCAACCGGAAGTACTGGTTCACTCGTGTCATTTTTTAATCTTGACAACGGTTGCATTTACAGTAATACATGTAAATATAAAAAAACTCAAGATATTCTAATTTTATACAACTTTTATTTCAAAAGATTTCTCCTGAATCGATTTTTTCAAATTATTGGGATAGGCTTGAGTTTACTCGGAGCAGAGTACTGCACGCGCTGCATATCCTTACTCAACCTGCCATAACTCGATCAATTTTTATGATAAGAACGTGATAAAAATTGTCTTGAATGAAAAGAAATTAACAATACATTGGTGAACTCCATATTGGTGTTACTTTATTCGTTCATCCAAAAAAGAAACTCGAATTTGTCCTAAATTTCGGGTTGATGAATGGTAGAGATTATGGAGATATAAGAAATGTTTTGACAATGTTATACATAAAATTACCTAATATCGATGAGGAATGGAATAAAACTACTTTGTTGAATAGCAAATTGTTTTATATTCGTCAATAATGCTTGCACATTTAGCAAATGACCGAGAATAACATTGTGGTTTAAATATTTGCAATATATAATTTTGTAAATAATAACTTCATATAATCTTATTGTTGTGCAAATACTTAAACAATGTAATAAAGACAGTAACATAACACAATAATTAGATGATAGTCTTAAAAAATCAGTAAAACGATTTCATTATGGATTAAATTAGTATTACTAAAATGGAATATTATTCGTCGTGATGAGCTCACAATCTGAACGATGGAATATTATATTGTTTGTTTAAATAACTGGAAACAAAATGGTGACAGTTGGCCAAATAGATAGATACATAATTTCCTACCGAAAAGTTTAACAATTAGCGTGTAAGCAATTTATTAAAACAGTTTACTGTCACCGGTGACTAAAACTTTGAGCGTTATTTGTCAACGAACAGCAAAACTGACGAACAAACTTATCGCATACAGTACTATCAACTCATACATAAAATATAAACATGTTCCAAATATTGTCGAAAATATGTCACTGCCAGAGATACATACAGCGATGTCGCTACTTTGTTTCCCATTAATTTACAAAATAAACTGGGTACCCATGTCATACTATAAGCCATATTCTAACAAGTTCGAAAAGGTCACACTTCAATAATTATAACATGCATGTTTACAATTGTCAATAAAAGATGAAATATTAAAGCTAGAACTATTTTCGGAGAGATATAAGTTCAATAGGTCAAACAAAAAACTTGAAAAGTGTAAACCAGATATAATGACCTATATTCAGACCTGGTAACTACTTATCATTTGACCATAGAGAAGTTTGTTATATTGCTGCAAGATATATTTCCGAGAACTTCTAATTTCTTGTGGAATCTAGTAGAAAGAGGTGTTAAGGATAAAGGATCAGTAGATTTACAGAAAAAAACTACTTACACGATTATATTAGTAGTATTTTATAATATTTTGCAATAACAAGATTAGGTACAAGACACTTGATGTATGCGATGCGAACAGCGGACATCCCCGGCATATTAAAATTTAAAGATGATTGAATATTATTATTATGGCCTAAACAATTTAAAATATTTTTATAAATATAAGAAGTCATAGTTTGCAGTATTTTTTGGTATATTAAAAATAATTAGGTACCAATTTTCAAAATACAAAATTAAAATTTCATGGCCATTGGGTGGGCATTTCTAAAAATTTGATATCGCTTATCGATAGTTAAAAATTATCGATATGTATCGATATATTGATATCTATCGATATCTATCGATATATCGTCAATTTTCGATACTTATCGATAAGTATCGCAAATTATCAATAAGTATCGATACTGATTGATGAGTATCGATACATCGATACTTATCGATATTTATCGATAAGTATCGATATATATCGATAATTATCGAAAATAAATTATTAATTAATTATCGATATTAATCAATAATTATCGATATTAATCAATAATTATCGATAGCTATCGATAATTATCGGTAAATATCAATTTTAGTCGATAATTATCGATTACACGATAAAAGAAAAAATATTACACTCTTCGATATTATCGATAAGTATAGATATATCAAAAACTCCCGTTGTGGCGCTATCAGAAATCGATACTTATCGATTAATATCGAATTATCGATATATCGATAAGTGAAAGAAAGCGCTATTCGATACTATCGATATTTATAGATATATCGTCAACTTTCCATAAATTATCAATAGGTATCAATAAATCTCGATAAGTATTGATACTGATTGATGAGTATCGGTACATCGAGATTTACCGATATTTCTCGATAGTTATCGATACTTAGCGATAATTATTGATGTTTATCGATATTAATCAAAAATTGAATAAATATTGATATAAATCGATAATCATTGATACCTATCGATAATTATCGGTAAATATCAATTTTAATCGATAAATATCGATTATACGATAAAAGATAAACTTACACTTCGATATTATCGATAAGTATAGATATATCGATAATTCCCGTTATAGCACTATCAGAAATCGATACTTACCGATCAATATCGAATTATCGGTATTTCAATAAATGTAAAAAAAAACGCTATTCGATAATATCGATAAGTATCGATATATCGATAATTTTTCCACTCCAATTAAAGGGGGCTCCAAATTTTAGGGCTTCATAACTGTGGAATTATACGGGCAATTGGTTATAAATGAGTGGATTCAAATGGGATGTAAAATAATATCTGTAGCAAACTTAGTTCAAATGGCTCGGTACCTTCAGAGGAGTGCATAAAATTGGTCTTACAAGTGAACGAAGACTAAACTCCAAGCATATAAGGTATATATGAGGTGTATAATACCAAAGACAGCAATCTCCTTTTTTGAATTAATTGAGATTGGAATTCTACTTTGTAATGTAAACGATTCTCCATAACATATTTACCAAACCAAACCTCTCATTGCATTTTTTCAATTACTACTAATAATTATCACAAAATAAATGTCTTTCGAAGTAGTTAAAGGTTTATCATAGCTATTTTGAAAATGATAGATTGCTGCATTTGGTATTATATGCCTCATACATACATATATATATATATATATATATATATATATATATATATATATATATATATATTATATATATATATATATATATATATATATATATATATATATATATATATATATATATACATATATATATATATATATATATATATATATATATATATATATATATATATATATATATTTATATATATTTATATATTTCGAATCAGGGTCGACGAGACAAGGGAATTATTTGATCCGAGAATGCTACAGAGACACGGCCGATTGCTTTAGCTCTTTTGCAGTTCGTACGGCGAGCTTAAAATTAGATTTTCAGCTACATCGATTTCAGCGTCTGTTTAAATTTTACCAACTTCGACTCACCAGCGCGCGCGTTTAAAAACACTGTATAATATTTATTATTAAGTGTACTTATCGACTTAAAATTTTTTGGGGACATTCTTGACACCATTCCCAACAATTTAACGTATATGCTCTCTTGTTTCGCTTTAATTATATTATTGCTTTTGGTAATCTCGTTGAACCGCTTTCATTATATAATTATTTTGACACCATCGTTCATCAAACAATAAGCCTAGAATGTATAGCGGTGGAGGAACGTTGGGCAAAAATGACCCCGTCAAGGGCGAGTAGAGTTTCCTGCTTCCCCGTCACTGTCTTTCCGTTTCCGGGTGCCGAGACTTGGGCGACCCCTGGAGAGGACCTCACTCTCCAGCACCGGAAACACTCCGCACGACATCCGCACATGTCTGTCACAGCCGCCGCGCCCGCCGTGGACAGTGCCAGAGGCCAAGAGGTGGTGCAACTTGAGCTAGCTTTAGAGTACAGGATTGTCTGTGTTGGTATTTTTAGTAGGCTTAACTCGTTTACGGGAATGCAAGCAAACCGAGTGTGACACTAAAAAAAATAGTGGCATCGACGTATCTACAGAGTGAATTTTAGATACAGGAAATATATTTTGGTTAAATTGAAAGAGAAATTATATTATTGTGTTCGTTGTTGCTATAGGGTTATCAACCATAATCGAGATTTCGTAATGTGATAATTCGAGCATATAGTATACTATAAGTGTACTCTAATAATAATAATAATAATATATATATATATATATATATATATATATATATATATATATATATATATATATATATATATATATATATATATATATATATATATATATATATATAAATATTACACTTAAAAAAATGTATTGAAAAACAGTTCATTTTAAAAGTCACGAAAATAATGTGACGTCGCTGCCCTATAAGAAAAAGAAGAATCAGAAGGCGTGCATGACTATTTCTGTTGGTATTAGACCACATGATTTGTGTCACTTTTAAGAGGAATCCCCATGGTTGCCCGTCCTTACAGGTCGGTGTAAAGGGGGAAGCGCACGAATATTGTAGCACCATAAGAGCCAATGCTATTTACTACTCAGTTGAAGCGTTCGTTTGACCCTTAAAATACTTCCTACTAAATTTTTTTAAATAAAACTTTTAGAATATAGTCAATGCACCCTTGTTTAGTATTGAATTTTTTCGCAATTGTATTAGAAAGATGTTAAATATTATACTAAGCATTGAGACACGCTTGCTAAGTAGTTTGCATATTTATCCCAAACGAAATAAGAAATAAACAATAAAATTGTTTCAAATTTTATAGCTATATTCCATGATAACATTGTTTTTATTGGTTGAGTACAGAATTACTAGAAATTCGCTTACATGCTTGGTTTGAATGTTTAACAATCTGTGGTTTTCATAATAGTAATAATAATAAAATCGGATGGCCTGCATTCGACTTTCTTATACGTCGTATTCACTACAAATATATATCCCAAGAAAACTGTCAAACCAGCAAATACTCCACAGTAATACTATGAAAGTGTACTATTTAGCTTATTAATATTACGTTATCAAATATTATTTCTTCAATATAAATTATAAATTGTTTCCTTAATCCCATTATTAATATATTCAAATATAATATTTAATACGTACAGTAATTGAATACTAATTTCAAAATATATCTGCAATCAATACGCTTAAAACACGTTCTCTGTCGATCGATTTGTGTTAAACGGTGTAAAAATGCAAATAATGAATTTATTTCAATCTATTTTGTTTCCTTGTCAAAATATCAGGTATAGTACGATTTAGCAAAAAAAAAAGACAAGATTCGGTACGTACGACGCAGCGTCCAGCTTGCCATAGGTAAAATACGTAATGCGAGCAATTGCCGTCTCCCTCTTACTTCACGCTTGGTATTAAAATTGAGAAATAAATGTTTTTAAATGTTATGGCGTATGGGTTCACCATTTGAAAACCAAATGTAAAAAAAACATTTTTCGATACCGTCAAAAATAAGAAACGAGCATAAAAATATAGGGAACTGTAATGCCATCCATTGATGGCTAGATTAGTCAATCTATCCAACAATAGATGGCACTTTATATTATATTTTTTCATTTCTTTGGGTTTTTGTGCTTAAAATCGGAACATAAAAAAATGTTATAAATATAAAAAGTGTTACAATTTTTTGTTGATTATATTGATGAGAGAAATTATAAGTGAATATTTTAAAATTCAAAATTATAATATTTAATCTTGTTTTATGGCCTGTGGGTTAACGATATTAAAAATTCTTGTAGACATAAAATATATTAGAATTTTTGGGTGTTATAATTGTTTTTATAAAGACAGTATTAAGGACCCTATAACTCGGGAAGTATACGGGTGATTGGATATTAACTGCGAGCGGAGTTAAATGGGATGCCAAATAATATGTGTAACATATTTGGTGTAAATCGCTCCAGTACTTTCAGAGAAGTAGAAGTCACAAATTTGGTCTTACGAGCGAGCGATTTTTTTCAGGCATAAGGCATACGATATCTTTCACAAAACATGATTCGGTACGTACCGATGCCTCCAGTTCGCCTTATGAGTAATAAATGCGATGCGAGCAGCAGTTTAGGATTGGTTAACAATTTGAAAAAATATTATAGATGTAGAAATCTTAAATTTTTTTGTAGATTATTTTCATAAAATAAATTTTAGTGCATATTCAAAATTATAATATTTAGTATTTTTTTTCGGACTTTACAAATTTGTTATTTTTGAAAACTATTACTTAACGAAACATAGTGGTTTACTCTAGATAATGTTTAAATATCTCGAAAACGTCATGAGTTTTGACAAAGTGAGTACTAGAGCACGCAGTTATATGCATTAGAAACCCTGAAAATATGCGCATATATATGTACAAAATTTTATAAAATTTTGCAACATTTTTCTAAAAATATGCAGCAATTTCTTTGAATATTCTGAAAGTTTGATATACAATAACACAATTGAACTAAAAAATTCATTTAAACTGCTAATTTGTATTATAAATAATATAGGAATGTAAAGCAAGAACTACAAAATATTACATTTTATTTTTTATTGTATTGTAAATTTTAACAATCATATATTTCTCTAAACTTTCAATTAGATATGATTTCCTTCGATCAGCCTACTATTTCTAATAATATAAGAAAAACTTCTTTCTACGTCAACCGAGGTTATGGGTGAAAATTTTAAATTTGCATATAATGCTGACATTCATTGTAAAAGATCGCTTATTATTTTCAATTAAAATATTTTTAATTCTAGTTAGTTCATTGAACCCTGTACATATTTTAATACGTCCAACATCTTCAATTATAAAGTGCATAGAAAATAGGGAAATCCCAGTTTTAGCGATGCGATGCCGAGTTGCTTGTAAAATGTAGCGGATCCTAAGTTCTTAAAATGCAATTTTCGTAATATTTGCAATATAATATTTAATAAGAATAATTTAATGTATATAATTATGCGCGTGTATGCATTTTTTTTCTAGTTTATGCGTCAATTTTCGAATATTTGCAAAATATGTCAAATGAAAATCGGTTTTCTACATTTAGTAATTATAAATTCGTGTAGATACGGGAATATTTTCTAGGTATATCGATATTATTGAATATACAAATCAACACGATCAGCCAAGGCACACAGTGATTTTTCATCACAGAAAAGAAAAAACAAATCATTCTCTTGACTATCTAATACTACCATCATGGAAAAGGGAAATAATTATGAATAACGATATTTCTACGAAATGTACCATATAAAAGCCAACCAACAATTAATATTAAATTGAAAAACAGATACACAAATCCTGAGTAATACCTACTCATACATACTCCAAATATATTAAATATCTTACGTAAATTAAATTTAAATAAATAAAAATACCAACTACTAATAATTATTGTAATTAAAATTGCCGCGTTTTTTCTTAATTGTCTTCTTTATATGACATTTGGGAACATGATCAAATCGCCAAATTACAAAGTTGTTATCCTAACCAAAGAATTAAAATTGAAAAAAAAAACGTATTTCATTCACAAGTAATTTCACTTTTGAAAATTTTTAACTTTTAGTTAAAGAAAAGTAAACTATTAAATTTAATTAACATGTAAAACATGCATTGTACGATGGATTTGTTATACACCATCAGGGCAAACAACGAAATTTAACTTAATTTAATATAAACTCACAATTGTAAGTAAGAGACTAAAGATTATTCTGATAATGTTATTAAAAATAATATACAATGTTTATTCAGTATGAATCTTGATGAAATAAAATATATTTGCGAAATATATATGATTATTGGTATAAACTATTTGTTCTCTTATTTAAATGAACAATATTGCAGTAATGTATTAATAATTTTAATCGATTCCATATAATTTCGATGAAAAAAACTTGGTTATTGCTTGGTTTTATATGTATCCCAACGCAAATACATATTGTCATCTCATCTAATCGTTGCTTGGCGACATCCACGGGGCATGACACTATGAAATGAGTCCTGAAGATAGATCCAAACACTGAGGATCTTTTCATTAAATTCACTCTAGCGTTATTCGATTACTGCTTATACTGCTCACTGACTTTGTAGAAAGAAAACTCATACATGTCTCCCTCTTTAAAAATAAAGCCATCAATGAGAAGTAAATAAGAAATGTTTTATTTACATTTACATTCCTACATTTTCATACAAACAGACCCAAACAGGAATAGAAATAACATGCCTATCACTCCAATAACCTATGCACAATTCCTTGTAATTCTAAAATATCCAAGACACCTTTGTAAGTCATCCATCAGTTTGCCTGGTTATACCACTAGTCCTTTTTTAATTATTTGCTATAAGCGATTATTACAATTGTTAAATATATCAATTTCGGGTCTATATTTTGCTCAAAAATAGAAGACATTCTTTCGGTCGATACAAACTTGTAACTTTGTTTTCATAATTTTATCTTTAACTGTTTCTGAGATACACAGAAAAATACATACATGCAGACAATAGTCGATTCTGTAATGTAAAAGTTTTTGACCACATTTTTAACAATGTATGCCGATAATTTTAAAATCTTATATCAGGTGTTAAAGATGGTTTTGAACTTACTGTAGATTTGTTGTAGTCGGAAGCTTACGAACGATATTTAAACACTGATACTTTTCCTGCATAACACGTTATCTCAATAAAACCAATAATAATATCATACAATTACATAAGTATAAATATACAAAAACTTATGCGTGAAGGCCCGCGGAATCCGGGCTATCCATCTATTTAGGCTCTGAAATTAGAATACAGGTTTGAGTATAAACTCAGTGAGGAGCCAGTCTATAATTCTCTCTTTCACAAGCTCACACACTCACACAGAGTCATACCAAAACCCCATATATTTAACCCTCAACCGTCCTACGCAAGTAAAGTAGTCAACCTCATACGTATGAGGGGTCTTCCGTGGCTGACACACACCTTACTCCGACCATGATGGGACCACCTCCTGAAGAATACATCATTCAGGAGTGTCAACATTGGAACCGCCGGACACACCGGACCGGCCAAAATATTTATAGGCGCAGATGATTATTATGCTACATGCGAATCCATGGCAACAAACAAGATATTTATAATGTTTCGTAGCATTTTTCTTGCAACTGGTACATTGTCTAAAGAAATGTTTCAAACATAAGTTGTGCGAAATATTAATATCATTCATTATGAACATTACTATTTTTGCCGTAAGTATAGCCGTTCTAGTGATATTGGAGATAGAACAAAATATGTATGGAGTAAACAAGCACTTCCGTTTAAATATTTTTTTCAAAAATAGAAGGTGCACATCTAAGGCATATACAAGTCTTAAGTTTGAAGTTTCATAATTTTTCGTTCGACAGTTTTGGCGTTCACAGACACATACACACAAACAGACACAGACAAAATAGTCACATTCGATTCAGGAAAGGGGAAAACATTTATATCCGTTGAAATCTCGAGTTCAAAAATTTTCATGATTACAATACTTACTTATTACTTCGTAAAAGAAAGTAAAAAGTGCGTGTATACTCTATGCATTTTTGTTCAATCGCCAATATCACTGGAACCGCTGCACTTATGGCAAAAATAGTTATGTTCATAATGAAAGATATTCATATTTCGCACAACTTTTGTTTGAAAAGTTTTTTGCAAAATGTACCAGTCACGTGAAAACCGCTATGAAATAACTTCAAATACTAATTTATATTATTATATTGTTATATGGAAATGCATTAATGATATATATATATATATATATATATATATATATATATATATATATATATATATATATATATATACATATATATATATATATATATATATATATATATATATATATATATATATATATATATATATATATATATATATATATTAAAATTATACCAATACGAATTTGTAATGGTTTCGAAGTACTAACCATCAAAACTAAACAATTCTCTACAGAAATATTCTGAAATGTCATTTATCTAATTCAGACCATTTTGTTTTCTTGTCGAAATATTGACAGGCGCAGATGATCCGATTAATAAAGCTACATTCGAATCCATGACAACGTAAACAAGATTCTTAAAATTTTCGGTTGCGGTTTTCTCGTAACTGGTACATTTATAGAATAAACAAAAGTTGTGCGAAATATTAATATCTTTCATTATGAACATAACTATTTTTGCCGTAATTGCAGCCGTTCTAGTGATATTGGAGATAGAACAAAAAATGCATAGAGTAAACATGCACTGCTGGTTTGAATATTCTTTTCAAAAATAAGAGGTGCACTACTAGACCATATACAAGTCTTAAGTTTGAAGTCCCATAATTTTACGTTGGACAGTTTCGGCTCTAGAGCGTTCACATACACACACACACACACAGACGTCACTCCGAAAATAGTCACATTCGATTCAGGGAAGCTCAAAACGTGTATATCCGTTGAAATTTTTTTGGTTATATAGGTAATATAAAATGTTGTTGATTGATTGTTGGATGATTGCAATAATATATTTCGTACTCTAATAATTGCTATCGCCTTTAGTGTTATATTTATTGCGATCGGGTTTGCCGATATATATATATATATATATATATATATATATATATATATATATATATATATATATATATATATATATATATATATATATATATATATATATATAACTCATAGACTTGCATGTTTGTCGCCGCTCCGTCGGCGTCGGTCGCTATAATGTCGATCAAATTATGTTCACGCGATTACAATGCGACCCATGTCACTATGCATACCTGGAGTCATCCGTTGACACCCTCTTGCACAGTTACACAACTCGTTTATCTCATGGGGCAACTCAATGGTCACGACATGCCAACAGCCACCAACCAATTAGTCTCACCGACTGTACACTCCAAGTCGAAACTAATAACATCCTAGTACATCTATATACTGGTGATTCATTTACAATAAATCTGCTCAAACATAAACTGTGGGCATGCTAATACCACAGTCATCGATAACAACAACCAAACAAGCATAGGTACAAGCACCAATGCTTTCAGGTTGCCAAATAATTTATTTTGTGGTTTTCTTTTTCATTTAGGTAAACTTTCTTAATCATTGGTGATTAAATGAAGAAATCATAAAAATGACCACTGAATTTTGAAGAGATAAAACGAAGAACGACAATAATGACTGTTATTGATTGATTGCAATAATATATTAAATTTCAAATTCTTAGTAATTCGTCCTCATCCATAGACAACCGACAGCCTCCCACCCCTATCATATGCTACTAGAGGCCTCTGAAATATAAATAGCATCAGGCCACAATAAGTCACCATCCGCCTCTAACGAGACGCACTTCGCTTGCGCAAATTACGTTTTATAATTTCGTTGTTTGGACTAATTGTATTAATTTCATTTAATATAATTTAATAAAATTTGTTCTTTATAAAGTCGATATAATACATATATAGGTTGTCTAGGTATGTACGTACACTAATGATTTTTGAATTTCGGGTCAGTATTTTCAAATATATTAAGCTTATTCGGTTCTGGAAAATATCAAGTTGCGCTATGAACTACTAGATGGAAAATTGGATCATCGTCTATGTTGACTTTAGTGGCGTTGCCCCCCGGCTTGCCTACCCCACCAGTGTCGTTTGTTGGCTCGTGATAAGAACTATGTTTAAAGTTGCTGCTACTCGAAGTTCCGCCCATTAGATAAAGAACCACGCATCGCTGGTTTCCTTAATTAAAAGTTGTCGTCCTGGTCACGTGAAGGATATGCTCGAAAAGAGAGTTTAAAAAAATTGCGGTCACCTTCAATTTAGTTTTTAATTATAAAGTAGTCATTCAAATTAGTATAGTACTTCGATGCCTGATTTTTAATTAATTATTTATAATATTTTCTCTTATTCCGAAAATGTAAATCTCATATTTATCGATGCTGGTCACTCATAACTTGTCTTCCGACTAACATTATAGACACATCTCAACTGGAGGTCCGAATAAAATTTAACCTTTGGTATATCATATGAGGGTCCAATTAATTTGAATTCAATATTAAATCAATGTTATTAACTACAGAATTAGAGGTGTCCTAATTATTATAGAATTAAGAAATGGTAATTTATGTTACTCCAGATTGAATCTTAAGGTCATCAAATATATTTTAATATATGGTATATTCAATATAACAATAATTGGTTACACTTTTTGTTGAATGGTTCTATGGCTACCAATTATAGATTCTTGCAAATTCATAGTGCAAATTCATAGTTCATTCATCACAATAATTAGATGCAATTTCGGCAAACATCAGTTTTTATTAAAATATTTAATTTATATAATTAGTAAGTATTATATAATGATTTATATTCCAGCAGTAAAGCTTGTTAAAATTTAAATTAGTATTTTGTGACAATTACAGTTTTATTTATAAAACAATATAAATGTGATATTTGATAAAAAAAAAAAAACTTCAAAATAACAATTAATACCAAAAAATCTCTTGACATTTGATCAACAGAAATTACCAATGATATCCATTGAAATGAAAGGCAAACTGATTTTGAAGACAATGAAAACAAGTGCAATGTCATAGTTGTAACCCCTTATTCTACGGCACTGATTGACAGAGAGACCCGTCTGTCCTGCAATAATCCCGTGAATTCATAAATAAATCATTTATCGAAATCGCAGACTCTGCACGGTTCATTTATTTTATTTGCATTTTAAACATCAACGATTGCCCGCTCGGTATAGTAGACCAACACAAAAACGTGATCGTTGAAAATTTGAAAAGTTCGAGATTGTGGCTATCGTTACATTCGTTTGGCATTTCTCTCTCTTATTCTTATTACTTTTCCAAGAGAAGAGAGTTTAATGAATATTTATCCTTCGGAAACATCTCAAGTGCAGGAGAAAGAGCAAAAAAAAAACGTTTCTTTTTCATATTAATGTTTCGTTTCAAAATGCAAAGGGCTCGGGATTGACATTAGAAATGATAAAAGTGGGGTAATGCCTAATATGCGGATTTGCGATCATTGCTTAAATAAGATAAGAATAGTCTTTTTGATTCACAAATAGAAAAAAATCTGAGGTGTATCTCACTCGCCTTTGTTGTAGTTTTACTATCTGTATTTATAAAAATATAGTTTCAAATTCTACGTACGATATATATATATTTATATAAATATATATATATATATATATATATATATATATATATATATATATATATATATATATATATGTATATATATATATATATATATATATATTTATATAAATATATATATATGTATATATATATATATATATATATATATATATATATATATATATATATATATATATATATATATATATTTATATAAATATATATATATATATATATATATTTATATAAATATATATAGCCTGAACTAGCGTGTAACTAGCATTTATTTTACTATCGTTATTTAAATTGATTGCATTTGCCATAAATCATATAGGTAGTTTTAGAAGTATGAAATTCTCTGCTAGGTCTTGCACAAATACGCCATCAGATGCTATTTCTCCTTATATTACAAGAATTCACGCTAATATATATATATATATATATATATATATATATATATATATATATATATATATATATATATATATCCGTTTACAAAAATAGATTAATTTATGTCCACTGTGAATGTTGGTAGGTTTTCCGTAGTACTCTTACTTATTCTGAATCTAAATTGTTTATTTGAAGGTAATTCCAGGTGTTCTACATACCATTATATTCGGGTTTTGATTATTGGATCTAATGTTTTCGTTATACAAGAATTGACAGCAATTGTAAGATAGGATTTTAGATTGTCTGGATTTTTATTTTTTTTAATTTGGATTTAATTATTTAGGCTTCTTGTTGAGTAACTTGCTATTTGGACGGAATGGTTGAATATGTTTTAGAGCAGTTGCTATGGTTGAAAGATTACTTAGCATATAATATGTAATATTGTCTATAGTTTGCGCTGCATTATTTGGGGTTTTAATGTATATTCCAATTCTTGTGGTTTAAGGTAGAGCAACACGGAGAGATAGTAGATTGATGAGGTTTGCTGCATTAAGTAAGGTATTTATCAAAGATTTTCTTAATTGAAAAATAATAATAGCTTGATGTCTTTCCTTGCGTTCTCCAGAGGCAGTTCAAAGAAGAGTTAGCGTCATGGTTATGGATGTAACGCAGGTTGTAATCATCTGATACAATTTTCTTTAATCTTAATCTATATAGATGTAATTTCAGTGTTACGTAGGATTTTGCAAAAAAAAGCGGTGTATCTTCGTTATTTGTACGAATTTCAGCATAATATTTTAGGGAAATATTCTTAAAGATACATTCTTTAAAATTATATAAAAAAGAAAAATCGTTTTTTCTTTTACCGTCACAGTGTTGTTCCCCCTTAAATTGATGAAATGGGTAATGTTTAGGTTGTGAACATTGGATCCTCAATATAACAGTAGGTAAGTGTACAAATTACCGGATGATACCTAAATTTATACTGCAAAAACTGGTAGCTATTAACTATTAATGGTCCATTTCATTAGAGTGCAATTATATTATCAGCTTAACAAAATTCTATAACCAATGTAAAGAAATCAACATTTCTCAAAAACAGCAGTATATGAAATAAAAGCAGAATTAGAGCTTGCTATAGAAGAAATATATTATAGCCAGTCTACTGGATAAATGGACACGGTGGCCAATTTGGCAACATAGAAGCTGAAGAATTAGCTAGAGAATAAATAGATGCAGTAGTCCTATACAACTACTCTATACCATACACCTCTGATAGAGAAAACACATTCCGCAAACTAGCAGAAGGATTACGACAAATATATCGAAATTCAAAAGAATATACTATTACGAAATAAATTAAAATCAGTGGGAAAAAAAACTGATTTTTAATGACGAAAACTTATTTACAAACACAAATTTTTGAAAAGTATTTTGATTCATATTTTCATAAGCACGAATAAAATGAAGAATTATCTAATTCATCATGGATCGTTGAAAAATGTTCATATTTGTGCAACCAGCATAGCCGAAGTGTTATACAAGTAGTGAACATTACAATATAGGTGATTAATGCCAACTATTCTGTGTAAATCGCTCCTGTACCTTCAGAGGAGTAGAGACGAGCACTTTTTATTCGTGAATTTTTTTGCCCCGACATTACTACAGACACACGACCGATTGCTTCAGCTCCTTTGTCTTCGTACGGTGAGCAAAAGCTGGAGTAGCTTTCCCATGACTTACTTGTCCTTTACTATCTGTATTTATTATAATGCTTTATTTTGCATTACATTCACCAAGTGATAGCAATGAAATAAAATTGATATGTATAATAAACTAGAGAAACGTAAAAATAGTTAACCATTTTCAAAACTTATTTTCAGTAAATGGTACATTTATCAATAAAACTTTTCAAACAATACTTGCTAGATAGTTTAATATCTTCTTCCTTTATGAGAATCAATTCTTCTATTTCAAATTCAATACGTGTATACAAAACTAATTTCAAATGCGATATTTTAGTATATGATACATTTCTCGAATAATCATTTCAACAAATGTCAATAGAAATTTTAATATCTTCAACTTTTGCCTTCGTCCAATAACGAATTAAATGTTTAGTGATATTTAATTCGCAACCACAACTATTTCTATTTGGCTGCTGCTTGCTAGTTTTATTATATCCTACGTCATTAAAGAACAGTGTATAATTAAAAACTAAAAGCATCAGAAATTAAATCTCAATTGTTATACATACTGTAACAAAAGCAACTTAACACAGAATTGCAAAACATGAAAGTTTTCAACATATAATTCAGAAATATATAGAAATATATGTATGTGTATATATATATATATATATATATATATATATATATATATATATATATATATATATATATATATATATATATATATATATTTATATATATATATATATATATATATATATATATATATATTATTTTGTGTTGTATTATTTTTATCCAAAATTGTTCTCGTGCAATTTCAAATGCAAATGTGAAGTTCCAATTACAACATATGTAAAAGCAAAGTAGAATGTAGACTGTAGTGAATTTTTAAAAATTCATAGCGATAAAATACAAATGATACAAACAAAAATGTAAAAATAAACTAGCAACCGCCAGTAACACTAGATATTTTCATTATGTTCCTAAATTAATATCATTATACTCGTATGTTAAATAGGCTGACGTTGCATATAAAAAACAAACCATTTTCTTTTTAAATTATCTCAATTATTAGTTTGGGCTCAGATGCTCATATTTCTGCAACTAAATTTAATCGCAAATCTTAGATCGGTCTTTCAAATTGTGTTGTTAATACTTTTTGTTTTAATAGAAGAATAATATAACGTATACCACAAAATAATTGGCAGTACCACTTGCTGTATTCTTGAAATTTGACATCACTCGCAATTTGTTACCTATGATGTTGAAAATAAATTATCATTTAGTTATTCAGCTCTATAAAGAATATACTATATCATTATTGGTTACATAATAAGGGAAATTTTCTAAATTGCTTAAAATATTTATCAGTCTTTTTTGAGAATTTCTGGTTTTTGACAATTAAACGTAATTGTAATGTGAGCAGAACTGGAACACGAATTCTTTGTTTCCATATTGAAGTATGAGAGTATGTTGTTCGTACGTGGACGCGCGTGTATGTGATTATTTTATGTGAACGCTCTACAGGCAATACCGTGGAACATGATAATATGATGCTTTGTATTTGATTTGTATATTCGAAAAAACATTATCTCCAATTTATATTTCCTTGGATGAGGTCTAAAAGTAAGTATTGTAATCATGTAAATTTTGGAATTCGAGTGTTTAACGGAAATACAAGTTTGAACATTTCTGAATCAAATTTTACTATTTTCGGAATATCGTCTACGTGACTACGTGTGTGTGCGTGTGTATCTCTGTTTCTTGTTCTTTGTTCATTTGTGGATGCTCTGAAGCCAAAACTGTGTTTGATAAAACTTTGAAACAATAAACTTATGTTTTACATATGGCCCGGGTGTGCAACTCTTATTATTGAAAACAATTAGTAGCAGTTTACTTTTGCAACTTTTTTAAAATCTCGGATACAGCATGAAGATGAGAAAATTTTAATCCTACAAAAATTGAATATATACAAATTTTTAGCAACTTTTGTTTGAAATGTTATCTCGAATTTACTAAAAAATCGCCTGTTACAATTACTTTGCATTATAGTTACCAAGTATCTTGATTTTGCTTCTCGGTAATCAAGCATAAATTTAAAACATAATAAAGTCCAGTTTTTCAAATCTTGGTTACTGACTGATTATGTTAATCATGCTTAACTTACTGTAAGATCTGTATATCATAACCATTGTTAATATTAATCAACACCTAACCAGTCATTGAAAAACCGGGTCTAAGGCAATTATATATAACTAGGCTAACCCTTGGACATCATGTGCTCATATCATAAACAGAACACAGTCCTCTTCTCAACGATTCATCTGTGTATCTACCTAGTTTTCTTTTCGGTACATTATGTAAACCTTACAAACTAACATACACAATCCATAAATTAAACTCATTCTTTGTAAGCAAACGTTAAATTATTTCCCAAATTTTGCTTCAATAGTTGACATTTGTTATATTTTATTCGGCCTGGTACCTATAGAGGAGTTGCGGCCTAAAGTCAGATCTTACAACGGACCGAGCGAGCGAGATACATACATTCAAAGAGGTTTTATATGAAGTTCAAGTACGACTAATTCTCCCAAAAAAGCGTGGAACGTTGATAACTTAGCGATATTTTATCCGTACGAATATCACACAATATTGTACCCTGTTCAACAGCACGAGGTCGAGTACCAGTACTAAAACAAATAACCCCATAAAAGTTAATAATTAACTATTTTATTAAATGAGCAAGTCTCACATTAGATCGCACGCCAAGCATACTTTCCTCCTTGTTTTGACGAAAAGAATAAAAAAATCCTTTTTTTTTTTTTTTTTGAGAATTAGTCGAATTTCATATATAACCTCTTTGATAAAACCCTTGCATTTTCATGGTAAAATAACATGGGTTCCCAAGCCCAAATCTTTGGAGACTTTTTACATTTCATTTAGAACTAGAAATATATATATATATATATATATATATATATATATATATATATATATATATATATATATATATATATATATATATATATTTATATATAATTACGTAAAAGAAAGTCGAGTGCAGGCTACTCCAGTTATTTTTAAACATTATTCCTGGTAAGATATCCCTTTCGATCTAATGGTAATTAAAGTAAATTAAAATAGTAAATGGATGTAGTTTTCTCCATTGAAAACTTTTGCACGCAATGATGATAATGAAGTAATACGAGTTGCTCCTACATTTTATAAAAGCGTAATTAATTAGCCTCGTGTTTGTTAATAAGGTTTCGCTGGCGCGCACTTAAATAAAATGCTTATAATTGTTCAAAATTTAAAATATGAAACCATTAATAATCCTAGTTTACTTATTGTATAAGTGCTTAGTCGATAAATACATATGTGTGAGCGCGTTTAAATTATATATGTCTTATAATTATATCCGTATATTAAATAGGATATTATATGAGTACGAGTTTTCTTTAATTCTTAATTACAGAACGTGTAACAATTTGTATTCTATCTTAAAGTAGTCGTTTATTAAGGGGTAACGCCACTTAGACCTCTTCAAAAAATTGTTTATTTTTTCTATTCCAAAGAATATAAAAATTATATTCTATTGGTAACAAAACGATATCGAAAGTAAATGGAAAATTTTCGAGCAATAGAAGAAGAGCGCACATCGGCGCGATAACGTTTTCGCACGGCGATTTCAACGAAAACGGAGTTTCGGGCCTATTACCTGCCTAAAGTACCTTATGAGTAATTACCCTTTAAACCTGCCAGTAGATGACGTGTATGATGTTAACAGTTGAATTAATTTCAAGGAAGAATCCTAACGGCTATAACCGACGCGGTAGCTGTGTATTCGAGCGTTTTTCTCGAAACCACAATTTCGAAGTCGTTGGGCCTCTAGCTTCGATAATTTTCAATTAACCTCCTTGATTCTTTATCTCTCTATACGACGTACCAAATAAGTTAAAGCATTCGGCCGTGTCTGTAGCATTCTCGATAAAAAAATATTAATTAACAGAAAAGAGTTTGATTCGTCGCCCTGAATCCAAAAAAATATATAACTTATATACTTGGATGTAAGTTGTCGCTCGCTCGGTCATAAGACATGTGTGCCCTCTACTCCTCTGAAGGTACCGGAGCGATTCACACCTTTGATACACATATTATTTGGCATTCAAAATGCATATTGTTACTTTCTTTTACGAAGTAATCAGGAAGTCTAATAATCATGAAAAATTTCGAACTAGAGATTTCAACGGATATACTTGACTTCTCTGACATTTTTGAGTACATATATATATATATATATATATATATATATATATATATATATATATGTATGTATATATATATATATATATATATATATATATATATATATATATATATATATATTTATATATATATATATATATATATATATATATATATATATATATATATATATAAATATACATATATATATATATATATATATATATATATATATATATATATATATATATATATTTATATATATACATATTTATAATATATATAGTCTGGTTTATAATATATATGAATATTTATTATAAAATTAAATTGTATATTAACTATTCGCACTTTACTCTCTATTCATATATGATTAGTTATACTAATAAAATATGTAATTTTATTTCCCGATATTAAATTACAACAGATAAATATCATTGTTTATTGTTGCAAAAGTGCAAATTTACAATGGCAATATGAAACAGGCTTGCAATAAGCCGAAACATAATTCCAAATGCTTGGTAATAAGATATTAGATTGCACAAACACAAATATCGGTATATCACCGTGAGTAAACATAATATTTAGACAAACGAAACACGTTCGAACACGACGGCAAAAACATGCTCTAGCACTACGCTGGCTAGCATAAGAGCCAATTGGTTGAAAAAAGACGACGATCCTGCGAAATTTAAACTCATTCCAGTCTCGCATTATCTCGTAAATTCGACATGAATACAGGACCGGATTTCTACATTTCAACTATTCCCTTTCTTTCGCTATCTATATGATTTAAACAATGGTTGACATTCAGTAACAATGTCTATTAAAATTTGTTGGTGTACTAATCCGAACCTCGACTTCATAGATCGTCGTACGATGTGTCTGTATTAATCTCAGAATTTAAATTTATGTCTACAGCAACAAGTTAAAATTGACAAATAAACTATAGATTTTGGTTATTAACAATAGGGTCAAATTTTCTATATTCTTAACAACAGGCATGTACTTTATATGATTGATAATACGATTTCAAAATAATATGTTAAAATATCGATTTATAAATGAAGAATGACAAGTTTCATTTATTTCAGTTATTCGTAGATCCGAGCCCTGTGAAACAAACATTTTTTTTTAGATCGTAGTATAATGTTTAAAAAATGAGCTATAGTGTTCGGTGCTGTATCTGTAAGACACCCGGAATTTAAAGTGTTTGCACAAAATTCTTTCCTGTTTTCTTGATTTCGAAAATTTACATAACACAATATACTTGAGGTATGTTGCAATCGGTAAGTAATTAAGTCGTAAGGAGTAATTTTATTATTGCATCTCCTGTGGAGATACCAAATTTGGTGCACATATTATATGAGCGTCGAATGGGCGTCCTTTCAAAGTATATTGATCTATATAATATATATATATATATATATATATATATATATATATATATATATATATATATATATATATAGTGTGTGTGTGTGTTTAAAACATAAAATATTTAACAAAACAATTGCCTTCGTTATTGTGCTTTGATTTGTTATATGGTCAACAGTCAAGTTGGAACACATATAGAGACTCGAACAAATTTTATTATCCTCGCAAATAATATTTTCTAGAAAGCGATGTCGGTTACGTAACAGTTTGATTTTTAAAAGTAATTAAGCGCCGCCCCTGTATTATTTCCGCAAGCGGATGCCAGCATGTCGATATCATATTTTACGATATCCTCATTTCTTTTGTTTTAGAATTTTACGAGATAATATAACTATATATATAGTATACTGAGAGTAAACCACAAAAGATATTCAAATAAATTTGTATTTATAAAGCAGTAAAAAACAACATAGTCGTCGCTCACAAGATTTCGACGAATCTAATTAAAATGTAACGCTTGGAACCGACAGAGATCGCATAGAGTGTTAGTTAGCACTAGTTGTTTCAGTCATGCACGTTGCTAATAACTAGAAGAAGGATAGGAGATCCTTATGCTACTATGCATTTAGGTTGGGAATATTAACAGAGATTTGCGATATTAACTTGTTATTTTTATCAGAAGTTATGATCAAAGTTTGCGCTGGGGTGAAATTCGCTCGTACTCACTACCTACCATCTTAATATATTACACTTTGTCTGAATGCACGTGCGCTCCCAGATTATTCAAAAACTCGAGCCGAACTAGATTCGGCTCATTTAAGCCAAACTTAATGCAAATTTTGTCACACTTAATTTCTTCATTATTTGTATGCCAATAGTTAAGCCAACATGATCAACTGGAATAAGAGTTTTTTTATAAATTCATTCGACAAATCATCTTGAATCTTCTTATATTTCAAATACTGTTATTATCACAATGCAAAATAAAAAGAATAATGCTGGTTAGGCCTTTGAAATCCAATTGCAATATGCGTAAATACATATATATATATATATATATATATATATATATATATATATATATATATATATATATGTATATATATATATATGTATATATATATATATATATATATATATATATATATATATATAACACGCAAAATTAAAAAATACAATAATTGCTTTGCCTCTGATTTGTTTCGCAGCGTAAATTTGTAACGTTAGTTGTTTTAATACTATAAGCGACACTGCGCGTTTATCAAATATGTGATAATACTAATAAAAACAGCATTCAACTTTTTGAAATTAATATACAATTACACACTGTGTGGCGAAGCAAAATAACAGGCTAACCATATATCTATCCGTGAACCGCGATGCTATTTAATATTGTTCTTATAAATCAAGTACACGGTATAATTGAAGCTGAAAGTTGAACTTATGTGGTTGTTTTTGTAGGCTGAAAATGAAAACATATAATAAATAAATTAAATTAAATTCCCTTCTACTTTGGTAAATTCGAATAAATATTAACATATGGTGTAATTTAATGGGGTAATAGCTCATCTAGTGAAAGAGTATTTAAGCTGCATAAAAGAAAGAGCAATTCGAAATCTGACTGGAGTAAGTTACAATGCATCCTGTTAGCAATATTTTGTAACTTATATTACCATTTTCTTGTTTGTATATATTTCCTACGTTATTCTTAGTAAAAAAAGAAACATGCCGAATATGTACAACACAGGGACAATCATGATTATTGTACTAGATACAATACAAATATTCAACTTCCGTCTCACAAATTGAAATTGGTAGAACATAACCCATATTACATAGGCGTCTTATCTCTTTATTAAATTATGTAAATTATAATAGCAAATTGTAGTCTTATTCTTTTGTGACTATTTCTATACCATATCTTACAGAAATAAATTATTATTATTATTACATTATCACCACTAGGATAGATTGTTTTAAAGTATCAGTCATTGGTTCGTATTGTACATTAATATTAATTTACAAAAAACAAGATTTGGTACGTACAACGCACAAATGCGTCCAGCTCGCCTTTAGGAAAGATATGCAATGCGAATAGTGATTATTAATAACTATGACGTTTTAGTTAACAATTTAAAAAAATATATAAATATAAAAAGTCTTACAATTTTTGTAGATTACATTGATAAAAAACAAATTTTATTGCATATTTTAAAATTCAAAATTATAATATTTAATAATTTTTTCGGGCTTTGGGTTAACAATATAAATAAATCTTGTAGGTTTAAATATCTTAGAATTTTTATTTAAAATTCTGAGTGTTCTAGTTATTTTTGTACGGGCAATATTAAGGGGGGCTCCAAATGTTTGGGGCCCTATAACTCGGGAAGTATACAAGCGATTGGATTTAAACTGCAAGCGGATTTAAATAAGATACCAAATAATATGTGTACCGAATTTGGTGTGAATCGCTTCGGTACCTTCACAGAAGTAGAGGGTAACAAATTTGGTCTTTCGAACGAGCGAGCGAGGAACAACAAATATACTTGGATACACTTTTTACTAAGAAAAATGTTTGATTCGAGAATGCTACAGACACACGACCGAATGCTTTATCTTCTTCGGTACTTCGTACGGCGAGTTAAAAATGTAAAATTAGAAGAGTATATCGATTTGCGAGCTTGCCCCAGATTTCTCGTCGTATGTCTGTAACATGCTCGAATCACAAAAATTTCTTTACAATAAGTTCTTGTATTTTCGCTCTGAATCCAAAAATATATATAACTAATATACTTGGATGTAGGAATCTCGCTCGCTCGCACGGTCAGTCATAAGATCTGGGTTTGTGACCGCTAATCCTCTGAAGGTACTGGGTTGATTATAAGAAAATTTCATTTACATATACTTTCCACGCCCACAGGTCCGGAGGAATAGGGCCCCAATATTTGGAGCCCTCCTAAATACTGCCCTAGTCAATTGTAAATATTGTTAGAATTCTTTACTAAATTTTTTTAGATATTTAATATCAACATTTATTTTTTTAAATTATGACTCCAGGGGCTATAAATAATAAATAATAATTAAGAAATCATTTTGTTTATTATATCAAAAAATCTTTAAAACCATTATAAGACATTTTATATTTATAACGTTTTAACAAATTGTGAAACTTATGGTAAAAAAATAAAATTGTTATAAATATAATTATTAATAATAATATTGAAATTTAAAATGTTGTTGATTGACTGATTGTTCCTGATTGCCACACACAATATATTTTGTACTCTTAGAACTGCTATCGTTTTCATTATTATTATTTATGTTGGTACGGCGAGCAATAAGCACTAGGGGTTGCACCAATGCTTGTTTTAATTAACCATTTAAGTGCTTCGAATGACAAATTATATGAAATTATTTACTTGTATTTATACTAAATAGATTATTTAATTTTCAGCAATTATTATGTAGGGTGCAGTGCAAAAAGCGACAACAATGAGTAAAATAATCTATAAAGACGATTCATTTCCAAAAAAAATAGTATGTAGCTGTAGAATAGTGGAGCCCGGATAGCTAGAATCCGTAGAAATCCCTTGACGTGCCGGTTTACCAAGGCAAGAATCACGCGCTTGTTCGCCTGCCTGTTAGCTTGTTAATGTGAGATTGTATGTTTCGTAGAAAAGCGACTTGAAAACTTAATATCTCACTTTCTTTGGCTGGTTTGTCATATGGATTGTAAAAAACTATTATATATGTTTCCAGCACTGAAATTCAATTCTATAAGAGTACCACTCGTTGCATTTCAAATAAGATAAATTAAATATCATCGCACTTTCTATAGATTGAGTTCGGTAGTTTGATATTTATATAAACCTTAAGATATTTGTTACCAGAAACGAATCATAGACACCCTAAAATTGACGTAGTGGGTAAGCTACAAGTTAATCGTGTGTAATGATAAGTGTATCCGTAGAATTCTTAATAATATAGAAATCATTAATGTCAATAGAAAATTAAAATAAAATCTACTGTGCTTATATATATATTTTGTGATATATGCATATTATTTTTTTATAAGCGGAGATAGAAAGCGCATATTCCGATCGAACTGTTATAGTTCTGTTGAGATTTTGTTTTAAATTTTAACATGAGATGATAGTGTGATTATCATGCAACAATGTTGTAAATTTGATCTGATAACCAAAGAATAATATGAAATTACTAATTTCTAACACGATTTTCCAGTAAATCCTATCTAAGTAAGCAAACTACACAAAAAAAAAATCTAATCTAGGCTATACTATGTAACTCATGTCGTTTTTAAAATAGTAACAAGAAATAACTATACTAACTCAGCTTACATATTATTTTATAAAATTGATGATTTTCTCCAAGATTATTCAAATCTTAAATTTTATTTTATTTAAGTTTTATATTTTTAACAGATTTCGCTGCAAGAGTGTATAGGCACACAAGCATATATGGCATTTCAAAAATAGTAATTATCAATTAAGGAAAACTGAAAACGTATGTTTCCCCAAATATCTCGAGTTTCTTATTAATGATTACAATACTTCCTTCAATAACAAAATGTAACGAAATAAATGAAATTGTAATTTGTTAACTTAACATTTTACGGTAATAATTTTCATAATTTCACTACACATAAAAACATCAAAAACGGGCAACAAAAAATACTTAAACAACGCAGTAAAACAAACAAACATTACACAGGAAGGTAAAGAAAAACAAAGAAATGAAAACGTAGGAGGCGACAAATATAAAACAGAATGACCAGGCGAAAAAGGAAACAGATGCAACAAAAAGAGATTAATTACTGTGTATCTTTTACGGTCATTATTTATAGATATCCGAATAATTTTGCTTCTCGTCAAGGAACGGCGCCACCTTGTTCTCTGTTCCAATCTGCGCTCCGGTGATCTTCCTCGGTTGGATAAAACGTGGTCTCTTAAACGCACCCTTAACATTAATCTTAAGAGACATTTGTCTTGTAACACGTGTAGTCCACCCTATGGTCCAGTTTTGTGGGAAGATGCATCAATGATAGACACGTTTATAAAATATTTTTATCTTGGTTTGGTTTTGTCAAACCTCACTATAATATTTTTATTATTGTCGAAATTTTTTTGTGCTATTCATAATTATTACCGACGCAAAGCAAAATATGCATAGGTTCAGCCACCGATACTTTTAACTCGCCTTAATTTCTATTCAGTTGTTTTATTTCTATTAATTTACATAGAAAACATGTATTCTTCCACTGAAGTTTTAAGATGAATGCCAATTTATAACTATTTGATTTTGAAAAAATTAAATGTAAAGATTATAATGCCATTGTTACTGACTGCTTGCAACAATAGCCAGTCCTAATGAGATCGCTACAAAGTATATAAATTCAAAGTGATTGTTTTAAATTATTTTATTCTGGTCATTGGGTACACAATCTTAAAATATCTGGAGTGGCCTGCACTCGATTATCGTTTATGTAGTTCTCACTAGATATATACATACACACACACACATACACACATATATATATATATATATATATATATATATATATATATATATATATATATATATATATATATGTATATATATATATATGTGCTATTACATTATTTTGCTCAAGGCCCTCAGAAAGTGAAAGAGAGGCGGTGAATAACCAAGCGTTAGCGGTTTTGGAACACGGGCGCGCTGGCTAAAGTGCGCTGTAAAATCTTTATTATTGTCGAAAAGAACTCACATTTTTTTTTGCATATTCTTGACCATTTGGCACAACAGTAACCATTAAAACATTTTTTTTTTGATTGTCGGAAAAATTTTCAACTATAAGATCTCTTAAGAGGGCATTCACCTTTAGAGCACAAAAAAAAGCTGTTTTTTAACCATTTTTTTCTCAGGGTACGTTCGAGATATTTGCACGCAGTTTTTCGTATCGTGTTTATTCAACTTTTCTCTTTAATAAGGTATTTTTTAAATTCGGGTACATACAGCCCCGGCGAAGATGTCCAGGTCCAAAGTGGGCAGCTCAATTTAGGCGCACGGTAGCATAACTCTGGTCCCAGTTGTTTGAAAAAAAAAAAAAGTTTTAAAGTACATTAAATTGTCTAGGAATTGACCCTCGGGTGGTCCATTTGGACCATAATTGGCAAAATGGCGACCATCGTACGAAAAGTGTCATTTTCTGCCACTTTTTTTCTTCTTTGGCGAGCCTTAAAAAATATTAATAATTGTCGGACACACTTCGTCGAAAATCAACTCCTAGAGAATTTTATTACCTTTAAGATGCGCTTATTGAGAGTTAAATCGGTTAATTCGTTGACGAGATATTCTACCGCGCGATTTTAAAAATATGGTTTCGAGAAAAGCGCGTTTAAAGTTTCAACTTCAGACTGACGCGCACGAAAACGCCGTGTTTGAGCAAAAACATTGTTTTGTTTAAATCGCAATTTCACATATTTCCAACTCGAATTTCGAAAAACGGCTTGAGAAACCCATAGTCAACACTTCAAAGTGTCCGATTCTGCAAAAAAAGAAAACGATTTTTTGAATCCGCTAAAGGTGAATGCCCCCTTAAGCTACATGCGAATCCATGGCAACATGAACAAGAAATTTATGATTTGTCATAGCAGTTCTCTCGTATCTGGTACATTTCTTGAAGAAACTTTTCAAACAAAAGTTGTGGAAAATATAAATATCTATCATTATAAGCCTCACTATTTTTGCCATAAGTGCAGCCGTGCTAGTGAAATTTGGCGATATAACAATAACTTGCATGGTTTAAATATGCACTTCCGGATTGAATATTCATTTCAAAGATAAGATACTTAATTTTGCCTTCGACAGTTTTAGCTCTAGAGCGAACACAGACAGACTCAAAGATAGATAGATACACAGACATCTCTCCAAAAATAGTCACATTCGATTTAGAGAAGGTCAAAACGTGTATATCCGTTGAATTATTGAGTTCGAAACCATTCATGATTACCAGACTTACTTATTATTTGGCAGATATAAAATTAGTTCGAAGACCGGCTACTATATGATAACAAGTTACTATTACTATTTACAGAATATACAATACAGTTAAAGTCCGTACTACCTTTCAATGTGCCTGTGTCCTATTTGTATATAAACTAAGTTTTTTGATGTTAAATCAAGGTGAACTAAACAAAATTATTTGCATAAATATTAATTTTATTATTTATTTGCACATTTGATATCACTAATTATTTCGCTGAAACTTAATTGGTGTGATTAATTACATGGTTGCTCACATTCATATACTAAATGAATGTATAGCTAGTTAAGCATAACTATAAAACATACATACATGCATATATACACACATATATTTATATATATATATATATATATATATATATATATATATATATATATATATATATATATATATATATATATATATATATATATATATAGGTATGCAAGTATAGATACATGCAACTGATATGTGCCATGTATGTATTCCCATAAATATAAATTAAATGAATCTGATATGCTGACATTTGCAGGGCACTGCATGCTATAGCAGGTTTCATAGTGAAAATATAATGTTATATACCCAATTATAATTCGATTATAAATAGTGACTAGCCACGGTTTTAATTAACTATCATGAAATTTAATCTGGAATTTAAGTATTTTAATATCATTTGAAAGCACATTTATAGTGTTGTTTAAAATTAAATGTTATTACGTTTTTAGCTTTCCAAACATTTATTGATATCAAATACTCGTAACAGTAGGGTTCTGCTTAAAATAAATAAAATAAATAAAAATAAAATTAAATGCACCGAATTACATTGGTAAACTTTAGTCTTATCTTGTAAATATATTACTGTCCAAAATAGCTCCGAATATGTTTTTGATATATATTATAAAACAGTCTGTGGCCCTTTCACGTAGTTAATACTAATAATTTTTTTTCATCATATATCGATGTAATTTTAATTATTATTATGAATTTTGATAATCGATGACTCAACAATTATTATAAAATAATTTTGTAATGTATTAAGGGGTCTTTTAGTTGAGATTGTGTAAAATAGAGCCGTATTTTAATAATTTCTTTCTCTAAACCCTTATTATATATGTAATTAATTCTATTTTGTATCTTAATTATACATCCTTAAAGTATATAAACATATATATAAGGAAAAATTAACTAATATTCTTATTTATAAAGATGGCGTTGAAGTAAATATTTTCAAGAAAAAATCGAAAAAACGGCGGTTGTGCTATTTCGACTTAGGATGATCGCAAATAAAAAATAGTTTCTGCGCTAGATGTCTAAAAATATGAGATATTGTTATTAATATAAAAAGTCTTGCATTTTTTTGTAGATTTTTCGATATACTCAAAAAAAAGTTCAGATTTAAAAATTCAAATATACATTATTGAATAATTATTTATGGCCTTTGGGTTTCGAATATAAAGAAATCTTGTACACATAAATAAATCCTAGAATATTGTATAAAATTTGTTGATGTTTATATTATTTTTCTAGGGGCAGCATTAGTAGGGCTCCAATTTTTGTAGCCCTTGAATTCCGGAAGTATACATGCGATTGGACATAAACTGCAGGCGGATATGGGATGCCATATAATATGTGTAGCAATTTTGGTCTAAATCATTTTGGTGCCTTCAGAGGAGCAGAGGGCACAAACTATACAGGGCCCTGGAATTGAGTCCAATTCCCGACAAAGTAAATTTATAATTATTTGATGCTTAGTCAAAAATTGTCTGCAGAGAAATTCTGAACACGCATCCGATTTTAGTTTGCTTCTATATGGTACATTCACTATGTTATTTGAGAATAATGTAAAAATGTAGAAACTTCGAATGTTACAAAACACAACAATATATGCCATCCTCTCATAATCAAGTTGCCACATACCCACGTTTTGTATTCCATATATGCCTGGTCATTTTCATAACCATTTAGTTTGGTTACAATTACGGAACGGTTATAATGCATGCGTGTCTATTTATTATCTTACCATATAGTTTTACAAATATATATATATATATATATATATATATATATATATATATATATATATATATATATATATATATATATATAAATATAAATATATATATATATATATATATATATATATATATATATATATGTATTACGTAGCTTACGACATATAAAATCTAATGTTGATATTTTTCTAGATACATATTGCAGTTAAATAGAATAAGGAATAAATCCGATCAAAAGAAAAATATGCCGCCATATTGGTGCTATACCTAATACGGTTCCGGAAGAGTATTTTGATTGTTTTCCAGATCCAACAAATAAAATCAGTGGATTTTTCAATTCTCCACACAGTATAGAGGAGATTGACATTTGCATAATACCACATGCGCTAGTCCTCGGGATTCTCATATTATCCCACGCTCGGTCCACACGCTGCCTACTGAACCCGCACTCAGTACGAGCCTGATTTAAACACGACGACCCCCGTTCCATAAAATAAAAGCAAAATCGATACCTACTGTTACTAATTTGCATGGAAAAAAGAATATATTTGTCTTTTGAGAATTTAATATAAAATAAAGGTAATTGTGATTCCCCAGAATCCACAGGAGCGTTGGAAATCTTGCAGAAATTTAATTATAAAAGTAATATATGTATGTGTAGTAATTACGGTGTCGACATGTAGGATGGCAATTTTGAAAGTAATATTTGTTATATTTAATTATTATTAAATTTGCTACTTCTCAATGCTTTTTAATTATTATGGCCTTTCGGTTAACAATTTGAAAAAATGTTATAAATATAAAAAATCTTACATTTTTTTGTAGATTATATTAAAAAAAAAATTTTTTTGTTCAAATTTTGAAATTCAAAATTATAATATTTAATAATTTTTTTCAGGCTTTAGGTTAACAATACTATAAAATATTGTAGACATAAAATATCTTGGAATTTTTAGTAGAATGTTTTAATTATTTTTATAAGGGCAGTATTACGGGGGGCTCCAAATTTTTGGGCCTTATAACTCGGGAAGTATACAGACGATTGGATTTTTAAATTTAGGGCGACGAAACGAACACTTTTTCTTAAAGAAATTTTTTTATCCGAGAATGCGACAGACACACGACCGAATGCTTAAGCCTCATCGGTAATATATACGGCGGGGTAAAAATGCATTGAGTATACATGCACTGCTGGTTTGAATATTCTTTTCAAAAATAGGAGGTGCACAACTAGACCATTTACAAGTCTTACATTTTGAAGTTTCATAATTATACGTTCAGTTCGGCTCTAGAGCGTGCAGCCACAGACAGACAGACAGATACACAGACAGATGAAAACTACGTAAATGAAAGTTCTGCGTCGGCCACAACCCATTCTTTCGTATTCATTTCTGTTAAAAGTAATAGAAGAAATGGAGATTCTACCAACCCTTAAAGACTATGAAAAATTAATTAAAAACTTAGTATATTATTTTAAACTCTTCATCCAGTATGTATAATTGCACAGAAGAAACTCCCGTCATAAATTAAATCTATACTATAATATATATATATATATATATATATATATATATATATATATATATATATATATATATATATATACATATATATATATATATATATATATATATATATATATATATATATATATATATATATACATATATATATAAAAATATATATATATATATATATATATAATTACCCAGAAATGTTTGTATGTATGTGTAGAACTCATATTTTGTAAAAAAAATTTTGAAAACGCAAAAGTATATACCCACTACTCATATGTAATTCTGAAGTGTATATAAAAGATAATTAACTCATCTAGATTCATTTTGAGACAACAAAATAATATTATTCCAAATCAATTTCTGCCTGCTCAAGACATGAATATCTGTTAAAATCTCGTAGATGAAATATTTCAAAAACAATATTATTAATATAATTACCCAGAAATAATTGTATGTGAGTTCATGAGTAATTGAATACGTGTAGAACGCTTTTCTTTTGTAAAAATGTAAATTGGCATAGACAGGGATCGGACTCACGACCTCCAGGGCGAAAGGCAAGACTCTTAACCTCTGCGCCATGGTGACTGCTAATATTGTTATAAAAAATAATCAAATAGTCTATACTGAAATAAAATAATCACAAAAACTAGACAAGCATACATTGACTATTTTTCTACCGGAATATTCTAAAAGTTTTATTCAAAAAAATGTATTAGCAAGTATTTTAAGGGTCAAACGAACGCTCCAACTAGAACGCTTCAAGTAGTAAATAGCATTGGCTCTTATGGCGCTACGATATTCGTGCGCTTCCCCATTTACACCGACCTGTAAGGACGAGCTACCATGGGGATTCCTCTTAAGCATTTATGTTAAAATAACCGACCAAAGAACAAATATAAATAAAAGTGCTACCACGTGAGCAAGTTTTACGTTAAAGACAGTCTTTCAATGTAAATTAATGACGTACGAGTTACGGAAACATTGTTTGAATTGTAGATCTAAAGATTAAAGGGAGTAACATGTTATTATTCAATTTTGAAGTATTTAATATGAAAATAGTACATATTTTTAGCAAATACGTGTTACAGTTGATTTATTTTAATTCATAGTTAATATTTTCACTTCAAAATGGCCAAAAAGCAGTGATTATCGAAAATATGAGTAGCGGTAAGATTCTATAGTTGGTCAAATTATAATAACTGCAAGTAAGTTAATTTATAATTCTGATTATTAGAGAAATAAAATCTTGATCAAATCATTCATGCATATTTAGAAACATGATTGGTTGGCAATTTTATTTTTTATTTTTGATGGCACAATCCATGGTAATTTAGCATATAACTAATTATCACTTTTAAAACTGCCGTCACAATGCAGTGTAATACTGAATCTAGCCTGATTATTAAATTCAAAAACAATAATGAATCAAATGCCAAATCAATAAAAAATTTGTGTAAAAAGAGTTTGAAATACATATTTTTTGAATAATCGATTCAAATAATAAACAGTAATCGTAAGTAAATTTATAATCCTGTTTTTTGTGTAATAATACAATCATGGAAACTGTCTAAATGATACAACAGTTATGGCCAGTTGCACCATACAAGGTTATAATCAATGTTTAACAAAACTTAGTTTAAATAAATCTTAGTTTAAATTTATCGGATGTTACACAATGCATGATAAGCGATCGAGTAGTTAATCTCAGCATTGGGATCAAAAAACAAAATAGCGTTCAAAAAACGGACGCGATTTTTTCTATATTATTATTTGCGATGTGGAAATTTGAATTACTATTATAGTCAAACTATACAAACTGAAGAAAAACCGAGTAATTATTATTAAATTACATGAAAATTCGCCATCAGTCAAAACTTACCTATATTCTGTATACCATATGGGCACATGGTGCACACGGGTGACCCTAGTACAAATAGATTTTGGTACATTATAACAGTTATATAGTTTGAATTCTAATTCCATACGTCTCACAGAGAATCGTAATTAAAATCTGATTAAATTGTCATTATTACTTGTGTAGGGCTAAGGAATTAAATCCAAACTCATATACAAATTACGAAGATAATACTTATTTTGCCCTGAAAGAACCCGCAACTTATATAGTGACAAATAAAAATATTAACTAATACACATAGTCGGACGAAATATTAAAGCAATACTTAGGCCCTAAAGAAAATGTCACATGTTATTAGGTCTATTCGTATCTGTGGGGAGGAAGAAGGACCTCTCCGTTGCGTAACGTATGAGGTACCGGCCGCATACGATGAGACCGGGCTTCTGATAATTGTATGGCGATATTGTAATGTAAAATGCTAACTGTATTCTTAAGGTAAGTCGTTAAATATTGTGCATCGAATGTAAACAGAAGTTTTATAATAAAATAGTGAATGTTAAAATAAAATTGCGTGTGTTATTGCGAAATCTCCCTCGCAGTTGTAGAAAACACGTTAAAAGTATTATTTTATTATTTTTACGTTGATCTTCACATTAGCGGCTACGTTGAAAATTACAGAATTGATCTGAATATAAGCTGTGAAATAATTTAAAACAAAAATTGACATCATTAATATAATAACCCAGAAATGTTTGTATGTGAGTGTGTATGCGAGTGAGTTTGTGAGTGAGTTTGTGTAGAACGCTTTTTTTGTAAAAATGCAGATTGGCATAGACGAGGATCGAACTCACGACCTCCAGGGTGAAAGGCATGACACTTAGCCACTGCACCATGGCGACTGTTAATAATGTTATAAAAAATAATCAAATAGTTTATACTGAAATAAAACAATCACTACGATTCTGAAGTTCAGTCTGCTTTGAAATAGACAAAAACGAATCAAACGTCAGAATGAAATGTCAAAAAAGTGTTTGTGAATCTTCAATTAAATAGATTTGAAGTTTATTTAGTGTGTTGTGTACTTTACACAGAGTGACATCTTCTATATTATATTGATATTGTATGTCAATGAGAAATATAAATAATTGTTAGTTAATAAAATTCAGTTTTATTTATTCTAATTTGAAGTTTGTGAGTCGCTATTAAGCATTTAACGACCGACCAAAGAAGAAATATAAATAAAAGTGCTACCACGTGAGTGTCAAGAACAGTATTTCAACGTACGAATTACGGAAACATTGTTTGAAGTTTAATCTTAAGTTTAAGGGGAGTAGCATGTAATAATTTCAATTTTCAAGTATATAATATGAAATATGTGCATATTATTGCCTAATTAGCATATATTTTTAGAAAATACGTGTTTCCGTACATTTATTGCAATTCATAGTTAATATTTTCACTTCAAACTGGCCAAGAAGCAGTGATTTTTGAAAATATGAGTTGCGGTAAGATTCTATAGTTCGTCAAATTATAACAACTGCAAGGAAGTAAATTTATAATTCTGATTATTAGAGAAATAAAATCTTGAAGAGATAATTCAAACATATTTAGAAACATGTTTGGTTGGCAATTTTATTCTTTTATTTTTGATGGCACAATTCATTGTATTTTAGTATACAACTAATTATCACTTTTAAAAATGCCGTTACACTGCATCAGTTTAATACTGCAAAATTCAGAATCTAGCCTGATTATTTAATTCAAAAATAATAGTGAATCAAATGTCAAATCATTAAAAATACTGCGTAAATACGGTTTGTAATACATATTTTTTGAATAATCGATTCAAATAAGAAACAGCAATCGTAAGTAAATTTATAATCCTGTTTTTTATATACAATCATGGAAACTGTCTAAATGATACAACACATATGCACCATACAAGGTTAAAATCAAAATTAAACAAAATTTTGTTTAAATTTATCGCATGTTACACAGTGCATGATAAGCGATCGATTAGTTAATCTCAGCATCTAAGAACAAAATAGCGTTCAAAGAAAGAACTCGATTTTTTCTTTATTATTATTTGCGATGTGGAAATTTGTATTACTATTATAGTCAAACGATACAAAATGAAGAAAAACCGTGTTATTATTATTAAATTACATGAAAATCAGTCAAAACTGACCTATGCTCTGTATACCATATGGGCACATGGTGCCCACGGGTAAACCTAGTTATTTCAGAAAACGGAACAATGGGGTAGTTGTTGTTAGAGCAGAGAACAGGGAATGATGGCCGCGAGGGACACAAACGGAAGCCACATGACTCGATGATACAAAATCCCAACGACAAGCAATACCCCGTCTGGTATCGCATACTACAATTCATGTCAACGTGGTCTTTAGAGACAAAAATTTCCACGCTAAATGAGAACATTATCAAACAATTATATCATGAAATAAATGTATAAATGTTAGAAGGTTATAATGTTATAATGTTATAATGTTATAATGTTATAATGTTATAATGTTATAATGTTATAATGTTATAATGTTATAATGTTATAATGTTATAATGTTATAATGTTATAATGTTATAATGTTATAATGTTATAATGTTATAATGTTATAATGTTATAATGTTATAATGTTATAATGTTATAATGTTATAATGTTATAATGTTATAATGTTATAATGTTATAATGTTATAATGTTATAATGTTATAATGTTATAATGTTATAATGTTATAATGTTATAATGTTATAATGTTATAATGTTATAATGTTATAATGTTATAATGTTATAATGTTATAATGTTATAATGTTATAATGTTATAATGTTATAATGTTATAATGTTATAATGTTATAATGTTATAATGTTATAATGTTATAATGTTATAATGTTATAATGTTATAATGTTATAATGTTATAATGTTATAATGTTATAATGTTATAATGTTATAATATTTTTTAAGTCATACAATGATGTAATCGATAGCAATTGTTTGAGAAAAAAATGTATTATTGCAATTATTCAACAATAAATGAATCAACAACATTTAAATTTTCAATTTTTTTTTTCTTTGCTTTCCAGTGCGTTCATATGTGCAAATACTTTATAATAATAATAACAACGTTATACAACTCCTTATGCCGTATGATACTCTAAACTAAGACATCAGCAAGTACTGATATTCCTGATCTTTGACCTTTCATATCTCAAAAACTGGCCATTTTCAGACATTGTGTCCATAAAAACTTTTGGTCAGAATATTATGAAGTACAACATACTACATTTTTAGCTCCTTTGGCTGTACCGTGTTTTCCATTTGTTTTGTGTGGTGCCCTTTAATTGCGGAGGTCACAATTAATTAAAAAGTAGAAGATTCTAAAATTTTTAAAAATTGCCTAATGGCAGGATTTTGTAGGATTTTAAATTTTGGGGTCTATGACACCGGATATGTACAGACGATTGGATATAAAATGCGATGGGAATATCACGGGCGTGAAGATTATATGTATATCAAATTACTTTAAAATCGGCCTGATACTTTCAGAGGAGACACATGACCAAACACTAAGGCTGCCTTGCATTATGACGACCAACGATCTAAAAAATAAATATCCATTTTATAGATTATACGGCGAGCTGAAGATAACTTATTACTTATTACGCTAAAATATTACTAACATTGTTTTTAACTATTATTTGTAGTAACGAATTAAATAGGATATCGGACGCCTTGACTGAGTAGTAAATATCGTTCACTTTTATGGATCAACGATATTCATGGCATCCCCAATTACACCGATTTGTAAACAAGCAACCATGGGGTTAACGTTTAGCCTTCTCAGAAAATGTAAATATATTTATATACAGTATCTTTCATATATATATTTGGTCACTTCTATAAACGTTACTGCAATAATAAATCGTATTTCGAACATCAAAATTTTCATATATAAATAATGTTACACACAAATAAAATAAAATAAAAAGAAGATAATCTGCACCTATTGCTAAACATCTGCATGAAATAATGTTAAACCTAGCTTGGTAACAATAAAACTACCAGACATTGTTATCGGATGCTGAATAAAAGTTTATTTTTTTCAACCCGTTGCGTTGTGATGACTAAAAAATGTTAGTAGTTGGTTGAATTGAAGCATTGTTCGACGGATGTCAATTAACTTCGTCATCAAATGAAGTCTATTTGGGTTCGAATTAGATTCGTATAATTAAAACGAGTAAAAATGGTAATGGGAAAAAGTGCCAACGATTGAAACAATGGACCAGAAAAGATTCTACCAACCCTTAAAGACTATGAAAAATTAATTAAAAACTTATTATATTATTTTGAGCTCTTCATCCAGTATGTACCAAAAATTGTGCGTTCGTGTCACAGTGAAATTTTTAGAATGGATGAGGAATTTGTTTCATGATTAACTGATTGTTAACATGTATATATAGAACTCATATACTAACTATAAGACCAATAGTGTGGAAATAGCAGGCATTGGTCAAATTATAATAACTGCAAGTAAGTAAAATTATAATTCTTATTATTAAAGAAATTAAATCTTGAAGAGATAATTCAAGCATATTTAGAAACATGATTGGTTGGCAATATTATTTTTTATTTTTGATGGCACAATCCATTGTATTTTAGCATATAACTAATTATCACTTTTAAAACTGCCATTGTGACACTGCAGTTTAATACTGCAAAATTCAGATTCTAGCCTGATTATTTTATTCAAAAACAATAATGAATTAAATGTCAAATCATTAAAAATTCTGTGTAAAAAAGGTTTGTAATACATATTTTTTGAATAATCGATTCAAATAATAAACAGCAATTGTAAGTAAATTTATAATCCTATACTTTGTGTAATATACAATCATGGAAACTGTCTTATGATACAACACTTATGGCCAGTTGCACCATACAAGGTTATAATCAATGTTTAACAAAACTTAGTTTAAATAAATCTTAGTTTAAATTTATCGGATGTTACACAATGCAAATAATATGATGACGTGTACAAAGCATGGAAGAACTATTTTCGAACATAGGACAACTTTGACATTAATACACCAAATAGTATTTCGTATATAGTATATTCTTATGCTGGTTATGCATACAAAATAAGGGGATAATATTTTTCTATCGTTTAAAAACACAAACATTTTTAATCGCAATGTTTCCGTAAAGCCTCTCGTGTATAATTCATGCAAATCCAATGTTGATGTGATTACACGTGACTACGGCTACACGGCATAACACGTGCCACAAACGTGTTTTAACTACGGATACTATTTAAACCATAAGTATTATATCGACTAATTTTTAATATAACGGTGTTCGCATCAAGGAATATAAAGTTCAATAGATTAACGAATAGACAGACAATATATATTCATATAAATATTAAATATTTATCATGTAACATTTAATATATATATATATATATATATATATATATATATATATATATATATATATATATATATATATATATAAAATTTTGATTGAATGGTGAACTAGCATACTATTAAAATAAATAATTAATCCAAACATACTACTATTGAGTAATAATCACTAGTTGCCACCGGGATTCGAACCCAGAACCTATATACGAGTATATATATATATATATATATATATATATATATATATATATATATATATATATATATATGTATATATATATTTGATAATCTTCTACTATCCTCGGCGAAATGAATTTCTATATTATATCAAGAGAACTGTCCTGCTGTAATAATAAACTTAGGTGAATAAACGTCAGAATAATTATTAAATGTTAAAATAAATAAATTATGTGAATATCTCAATGATATATATATATTTATATATATATATATATATATATATATATATATATATATATATATATATATATATATGTATATATATATATATATATATATATATATATATATATATATATATATATAAATATATATATATATATATATATATATATATATATATATATATATATATATATATATATATATACGATATATAGACTTGAATGGGTTCCATATTGCTAGTTGTGAATTGTGTCATTAGGAAATATTTAAATTTGACATATTGAGAATTCGTTATTTAAAAAAAAAAAAAAAGTACACATAGTTTCGAATGTATTGTTTTTGACTGACTTGACATATTTATATAAATATTTACAATAATTGTTATTCTCTCTTAAGCATTTGTGTGAAAATTAATGCACACGTATTTTGTATTGCAAGACCACAGGTTCTAGAAGCGCTTACGAAAAGTAGTTCGGACCGCTCAGATTGGTCTGTAGATGTACGTAAATGCAGTCAGATGGATCTCTTCGTGTTCCTAAAGTGAATCTGATCAGTCGGCCGAGGCATACGAGCAGTTTAATTGGATGTCTGACGAGTCGGGTTGCTGTCATATTTGGTGCAAATTTCAAAAATGTTTAGCATCATATACAAAATATATATACATATATATATATATATATATATATATATATATATATATATATATATATATATATATATATATATATATATATATAAATATTCGATTCAATTACACAATAGAAGCTGAAGTAAATTTATAATACTGATTCTTAAAGAGAGAAAATGATATTGTTATTAGCTTTGTTCGATTGTCCTGCACTGATTGTTCAGATCATGATTTGTCTATCTTCGACTTATATTAAAGAAAATGGATAGATCATGATCTGAGCAAGAAATGCTGTACTATCGAACAAACCTATTATTTTATTGACATTAGCACATTATTCAGAACAGAATCTTACAAAACAATTCATGGAAACTATCTTAATGATCGCGATAGTGATAGATAGAAAAAAAGGCTAGTAAAGGTTACTTCATATTTTCTATTGTGAATATAGTTTCCCATTTTTACTTTCTTGGTCAATATCTAAAAGGAAGTACATATTGAAACTGGAGGATTTAACGGTGTTAAACGTATTGAACTTCCCCTGAGTTGATATTGTTCATTTTGGTCTGTATATGTATGTGTATACACTAAGGATAATAAAAATTAACGATAAAAATAATTATTTTATCAACATGTTATTTGTATCAGTATTCTAACAATGGAGACTTACTTGTACAAGTAAAATTAATGAATTATAATTGTACATACAAGGACGGTGATACAAATTCACGATTGTCGAAATGGTGACACAATAGATAGTGATTAGTAAGTTGTGTATAATACACATATTGTCTTATTTCTAAAAGAAAGTATGACCTAATTCTGAAATAGAAGGCGAGCATATTGTGAAATTTTTGTTTATATATGGACTACCAGAGACCAACTTTTAGATTGCATATTGTGGAAGCGCTCATAGCGGAATTACCGTGAATTAGATGGGCCTGATTTCTATATATTCTAGTGACCCAAAAGTTGCTTTCTGTGTAAAATTAATAAGTATAGTTAAAAAGGTTCATTTTATATAATAGCCATTTTACTTTATATTTTATGCGAAAACAGATGCTATGTTTTACTATATTCTTTATATTAGATTATCGTAAAACAATATCAACGCAAGGTCTCATACATCTCTAATTGATAACGTGATATATAACACGAAAAGCACTCCCAGAATTGAATAAAATATCTATTTCCCAATTGCATTTACCCTGCTCTTCAATTTTGATGATATAAATTGAGATGACCATCCAAATATATCTTCATAAATGATATTTCGTTAATATTTCAGTCTAATATCAATGATACTTTGTAGGCATATGTGAGATATTTTTATTTTTGATATGGTACAAAACATAAATCATATTTTTTCAATAGATCTAAGTCGGCTGTCGGGATACATTACAGGGAAAAAATATCTCATAAATATCAAGGAATTCGGTATAGTATAGTATTGCATGCAGAAAATGAATGTATATTTCACGGAGCGTTGTGATGATAGTGTTTGGATATATCGATTGAATCAAACGTAGATAAATCTTTAACATATACGTAAATTCGTAGATATACCCAATTTATCAACAAGTTTCACCCCCGTCCGAGTGATTAGACTCGTCCAAGCCTAGAGATATCATACAATATAGGTGACCCGCATTACAAACAAAATAATATAAAATAATATATAACCCCAAACTTTTTAGTGGTTACTTTATTAGTAAATTATTCTGCGCGTGCGCCAATTGTGGTTCTAATTTCACCCAAAAACAATATAATAAAACATGACATCACAAGAAACAGAATCACGTCAAACACATACAGCTGCCACCACTAGCGCCAAACTTTTGTCTTTCCATGTGGTGCGCAATACACAGGGATTTGATTATTTACTACTCAAAATTCGTAAAACTACGATAATTATAACAAATCTGTTACTTTTGCAATACATTATGCTTAAAATATAAACAATAAACCAAGCATTCATACGTAAGTATGGTTTCTAGGCCCTTGAGCATCCATGTGTTCGGCGCCCATGGCTGTCATCACCAGTTCTAAAAATTATCTACGCAAGTGATACTTTTAGTGGTTAATGTGTATATAATACCTATATTATTAACTGTTAATTGTTACGCTAATGGTTCTTCGGTTGTGGTTTAGTGTTCGTTGTTAATAGGTCGTCTATAAAGCAAGCAATAGTCTGTGGACGATTATTATCTTATTCGGATCTTAAGATATAAGGAACACTTTAATGTTATTGACGAATATTGTAGTGGCAAACAGTAATAAAAAGATAATAGAACGCAGTTTTAAGTTAACATAAATGATAGTTTTTATTACAACAAATTACTAATACAAGAAGACAAAACACAACTGACTCTACACAACGGTTGCTATGACAATGACACTTCTATTTATAAAGCGGGAAGTTCAAATAAAGAGTAAAACAAACGCATTTAACTAACACCCCTTCTCGCTTTTTAACTCTTTTACATTTAGTAACAATTTTGAATATTTAGTCCTTGATACCCAGATGTTTGGACATTTGTTGAAATGGTTGCTTGGCCAAAGGTTTGGTCAAGATGTCGGCAATCATTTCTTCTGTTGGACAGTATTCTAACGTGACCAGTTCACGATCCCGCAGGTCGCGAATGTAATGGTGGGAAACATCAATATGTTTCGTCCGCGCACTGGACCTGTCGGATTCCACCATTTTAATGCAACCTTGGTTGTCTTCATGAAGCACGGTGGGTGTGATCAGCGCGATGCCAAGATCGGTGATCAGCTGTTGCATCCACTGTAGTTGTTTGCACGCATGCGACACTGCCACGTACTCCGCCTCGGTGGATGACAGTGCCACAGTGGACTGCTTTCGGCTTGACCAGGCAACGGTGGCGGATCCCAGTTGAAAGGTGTATCCGCTGGTTGACTTCCGGTCGCTCCGGTCGCCTGCCCAGTCTGCGTCGACGAATCCTCGCAGGGTGAGATCTTGTTGAGCACTCAGTACCAACTTCTTTTCATTTGTCGACTTTAAATACCTCATGACGCGCTTTACCGAGTTCCAGTCGCTCTCGGTCGGATGCTCGACGCGTCGGCAGAGAATTCCGACTGCTAGGGAGATGTCAGGTCGGGTTACAGTTGCCAAATATAATAGCGACCCAATCGCTTGTCGGTATCCGGTGTTGTTTGGCAACAGGCTGCTTTCGGTGGTATTTCCCGCAAGAAATCCGGTCTCCATTGGAGTGGCAGCTGGTTTTGCTTCAGTCAGGCCAAATTCTTCAATCATTTGTTTGATTTTGGTCGATTGATGAATGGCAAAAACTCCATTCGGTTGTCGCTCAACTTGAATTCCGAGATAATAGTTGATATCTCCCAAGTCCTTCATCTCGAAATTTGCATTTAGTTGGCGTCCGATGTCGGCTGTGATTTCTGGTGTTGCTCCAACGACCATCAAATCATCCACATATAACAGTATGTGCACAGGTGGGCCCTTGCACCCCTTCTTACTAAACAGACAAGGGTCTGCTCTACTCTGGTGGAAGCCGATGCCAGACAGAATTTCGACCGCGGTCTTGTTCCAGGTTCTGGCGGCCTGCTTTAGTCCATAAAGACTCTTGTGTAGCCGCAGCACACAATCCGCGTTGTCCTGGTCAACAAATCCTTCCGGTTGTTCCATATAGAGTTCCTCGGTTAGCTTGCCGTTTAGGTAGGCACTTTTGACGTCCAGGTGCCTGACGTGTTGTCGCGCTGCTCCGGCATACGCCAGCAAAACACGAACCGTATCATGTTTCACCACTGGTGCGAAGGTATCCTCGTAGTCGATTCCTCGGCTCTGAGTGAAACCTCTCGCAACCAGTCGTGCTTTGTGGGTGTTGATGGCCCCCGCGCCGTCAAGCTTTTCTTTAAAAACCCACTTGCAGGTAATGGCTCTTTTTCCTGGTGGTAATTTAGCCAATTCATAAACATTATACTTACGAAGCATGTTAATCTCGGCATCAGCTGCTGCCACCCACTGCCGTCGTTCACGCTCCGGTAGTCGCAGCATGTCGGACCAGCTTTTCGGCTCCACCGATTTGGTGACGTTGCACGCAACGTTGCCGTACCGACTTGGCGGCTTCCCCTGGGTTTCGCGCTGAGATCGACGCACTTGTGGGGTGAGATCCGGCATCTGCAACACCCCTTCTGGTTCTGGAGAAGTCGGTGGCTCTGAAGTCAACACTTCTGACTCCAACTCTTCCGGTTTTACTACCGGTGATTCATCACGAGCTTCTTCGTTTGATAGACTGTCGTCGTCGACTGATTCATCGTCGCTATCAACCCGCACGATGACTGGTTCTGAAGTAGTTTTGTCGACTTTCGGTACCGCAACACCGTCGACTGTCGGCATTGCTGGCGTGTTGCTCTCGATAAATCTAACCGATGATGCAATGCGCACTTTATCTGCCGAAACCAGTATTCTATAACCTTTAGAATGACTGTCATAGCCGATGAGGACTCCCTCGACGGCCTTCTCATCTCCCTTCCTGCGCTGGCTGTCAGCGACGTGGATGAAGGCTTTGCTTCCGATGACCTGCAGATGACTGAGATCTGGCTTCTTACCCCACCACAGCTCATACGGTGTCTTGTCCACCGTCGACGAAGGCAGCCGATTTTGGAGATAAGTGGCTGTGGACATGGCCTCAGCCCAGTTCCGCCACGGAAGATTCGCCTCTAGCAGCAAACAGCGAGCCATCTCGGTGATATATCGATTCTTCCGCTCTGCTCGGCCGTTCTGCTCTGGAGTATACGGTGTGGACGTTTGGTGCTCAATCCCTTTTTCACGCATGAAATTGTTCAGCTCCGCAGTACAATACTCTGTTCCGTTGTCGGAACGTACCGTCTTGACTTTCCTTTCCAACTGATTTTCCACTAGAGCCACATAATTGATGATGGCTCTGGCCACTTCACTTTTGGCCTTCACCGGCCTAGTCATGGTGAATTTTGAGAAATCATCGATGAACGTGACTAGAAAACGATTGCCTCCTGCAGAAGGAACCTCCATCGGTCCCATCACGTCGGTGTGGATCAGTTCAAGCAGTCGTGTGGCCCGTGATTCACTCGGCGGGTAGTGCTTTTTCGTCATCTTTCCCCGAATACACACCTCACACTTACTGCTGTCGTGTTTGGAGTCGGTGGATAAATCGATTCCTGTCGCCAGTTCTTTATTGACCAAACGCTGGATGGCTGTTGAGTCTCTATGTCCCAGCCTGCGGTGCCAGATTTCGGCTGAAGCTCTGGAACACCGGTCGTTGACCTTTGGTGAACTGCGTCTCGACGCTGGACTCTCCTGCACTACCTGGTACAGATTTCCTTTCTCCTTGGCGTACATCACCAAGTTTCGTCCGCTCTTGGTAAAGATGAAGCACCCGTCGTCGTTCACATTCATGTGCAGCCCTTGTTGACGTGCACGCGAGACGGAAATGAGTCCTCCGTGGAACTTAGGTACATAAAGAACGTCCTTGAGACGTACCTGGTTCACGCCGCCATCCGGTAGACGACACCGTAAAATACCTGAGCCGATGCCTTCGACTGGCACCTGCTGACCTTCCTCTGCTGTCTTGATCGTCCGATCAGGAGTCGCTGGTCGTAGCACGTCAAAGAAAGTTCGGTCACTTGTGACGTGTGTGGTCGTCCCGGTGTCCACAATCCATGTGGTGTTGGCGCTGTCAGCAACGTCATACTGCTCGTTATTGGCAAAACAGTACTCTGGAGACACAGCCAGCTTGCTGCTCTGCTTCTTCAGCTGTTCCGCTTTGAATTTGCGGCAGTCAGCCTTGAGATGTCCTGGAATTTTGCAGTGGAAACATTCCCTTGTTTCCTTCGACTTACCGTCTTTGTTGCCCTTGCCGGCCTTGTGGTACTGCTGCTTGGCCGTCGTGAAGAGTGCGGTGGTCCCCTCCGTCGTGGTCCCTCGCCGCTCATCCCGGTCCAACAGCTTAGCCGCCACGTAGGACATCGTGAGCTCGTCTCGACTGTCCAACGATGTGACAAGCCCCTCAAGACTGTCTGGAAGGCTGGCCAGCAACAAATAGATCTCCACCTTCTTTTCGATCTCGATGCCAGCGGTGCGAACTGCATTCGCCATGTCTTGCATCTCCCGGAGGTGGTCTTTCACCGGACCTGAAGTGTAGTCACGCCGGACGTACCTCTTCAGCAGTGACACTGCGCTCGTCATGGTCTCCCGTTCATATAAATTCTTAAAAATTGCCCACACTTCCGGAGCTTTCTCCACATTTGTAAAATGGCAGAATTGGTCCGGATAGATGTGCGACACAAGTTTTGCCATCGCTCTGCGGTTGATTTTTACTTCTTCCGCGGTGGTTCTAGGAGGATCCGCAGCCACGCCATTGACGTAGTCCCACAGGTCTTCTGCGTCCAACTTCCACCGTATCGCGATCTTCCATTGCGCGTAATTATCATTTTTCAGTAATAGCTTAAAATTGGTACTTTCTTCCTTATCAACACTCATGATGATAGTACTACCGAAGATACGCGGTCTATACTGCACAATCCACACAAACTTGCCAAAATGTCAACTTCAAACGTTGAGAATTTGTTGACGACCCTTTTACTTACTGTTTTACGTTGTCTGGGCCCATAACCTGACGAATATTGTAGTGGCAAACAGTAATAAAAAGATAATAGAACGCAGTTTTAAGTTAACATAAATGATAGTTTTTATTACAACAAATTACTAATACAAGAAGACAAAACACAACTGACTCTACACAACGGTTGCTATGACAATGACACTTCTATTTATAAAGCGGGAAGTTCAAATAAAGAGTAAAACAAACGCATTTAACTAACAGTTATCAAACTAAATTGGCTTAGTTTCCGCTTACACTCACATAAGAGTTTTTGTCGTATAAAATTATAAACACAAGCATAGGTATAGTAACCGAAGCCTTTAGCTCGCCGAATTATGTATTCAGTAAAGGTTATAATTTTTGGCTCACCGAACAATGTACAGAATAGCTAAAGAAATCGTTCGTATGTCTATAGTAACATTCTGGGATTTATCTCGTCGCCCTGAATCCAAAATTATATGTATATATAACTCATACGCAAGCTTGAATGTTAGTTGTTGGTTGCTCGGTCGTTTGTGAAGCCTCCTATGATTTGAAGCAAATTTTCTACATATATTATTTGGTTGCCCATTTGAATCCATTCGCAGTTTATATCCAATCACCCGTATACTTCCCAAGTTACAGGACCCGAGCTCGCCTTAATACTGCCTTTAGAACATCCAAAAATTCTACGAAAAATTCTAATATACTCGTATGTTATATCTACAAGTTATCTTTATATTGATAAGCCAAAAACCATAAAAAATTATTAAATATTATAAATTTGAATGTTAAAATGACCGCAACTTTTTTCTATTTTATTATATCGTTAAAATCTACAAATATTATAAGATACTTTAAATATATAACATTTTAAAGAAATTGTAAACCCATAGGCCTAATAATTAATGATGAGTAGGACGGGGATCGCATAAATTGCATGTAAGGCAAGCGCTGAAGGCATAGGTGCCTTGTACCTAAACTTGAATATTTACATTTTCCTAGTTACTACACGTATTAATATAATTTTAAGGCAATGGTAGAATAAATTGAAAACACAACAAGCTTAGGTACAACGCACCTATGCGTTCAGCTCGCCTTATAAGTAATATATGCAATACGAGCAGCCGACATTACTCTCCCACTCCAAGCTTTAAAGAAAAAAAAATTCAATGAATATAGCCTATTGGTTTACAATTTGAAATAATGCTATTTTTAACATATGCAAGTATTTGCTCCCCAGTACATTTTACAGAAAAAGTGTAAAGACAAAACTTAGAAATATATTTTCTGGGTATAAGTATTTTCGGGTCTGCCAAATTATGCATTATAAAAGAAAAGGAAATATCATTATTTTTTAATACGGGCTAACACAGAACTTTCTTTTACGTAGTTGTCATTAGAAATATATATTAAAACAAACTGTCAATAAATACCAATAATCCACAGTAATACCCTGAAATTATACCAATTAACCTATTGTTTTATTATGTTATCAAATTTTGTTTCTTCAATATAAAACATAAAAGTTTAATCAATTTAGTTTAGGCATCTCCTATACTATAAAGATAAGTCCGGAATTTATGATATTCATTGTGTTGAATGTAGAAATAAGTGAATTTGCCAAACTAGACGAGGAAACTAGATTTAAGGAACATATTGCCCATTTTAAATATAACCATCCTGAAAAGTCTAGTGTGGCTCAACATATTGTTTCCACAGGTCATATTAGAAATAATATTTTAATACTAGTGAGATCCGTGTCTTGAAATAAAGAAATGGAATCCTTGGACATAATATTTAATTTTTAAAATTCAGATAAGACAATGAACTCCGGCAAAGATCTTATATCGAAAACTGAAATTTATGGCTTATTAGAAGACACGCCTCCCTAGATTGACCAAGCATAAATGCTGATTTATATATATATATATATATATATATATATATATATATATATATATATTTATATATATATATTTATATATATATATTTATATATATATATATATATATATATATATATATATATATATATATATATAAATCTAACCCTAAACAAATTTGCTAATGATTATTAAGGAAGCAATCTAAATTTAATATTGTAATAAAATAATAAGCCAATTGGAAAATATCAGAGTATTACTGACGGGTATTGGTTGGTTTGTAATTTTGTTCTAGATATATATATTTCTAGTGTAGGCTACATATATAAAATTCGAAATGATGGCAAACGAATGCAGTGCTATAAGAGGATTACATGAGTTCTGTAGTGAGAGTGGTCTATTTAAGGGGTTCACTCCCTCAGCTTTTGTTTTCGATTCTTATGTACCCCTTCCTAATAAACAACAAAACCGATTTGGATAAAACTTTGCACACATGTTCTTTTCATCAAAATAAGCATTTATCGCTGAGGTATTTAAAACAAATGTTTATTAGATTAAGAAATATGATTTGGAAAAAAATATTTAAAAATTTCGAATTCTTACATTTTTTAAAAAACTGGCCACTTAACATATGGAAAAAATCTCAGGCAGGTTGGTAGGTATTGAAAACAAACAAGCTTAGGTCCAACGCACCTATGCGTCCAGCTAATCGTTGGATAGAATCAGAAAAAACAAGTAGCGAGAATAACAGAAAAGGAGATTGTAATGGCATCCATTGCTGGCTAGATTATATAATCTTGCCTGCAATAGATGGAATTACACTATATTATTTTTATTATTATTTAGGGTTTTGGCGCTTAAAATCTGAAGATATATATAACAAATCTTACAATTTCATGTCGATTTCTTGATTTGCTAAAATAGAACATTTGTGCAAAGGGTATAGCAAGATAAGATAGTGAAAAGTCTCCCAAAACGAATTAAGGGTCAAGATAAGTCATTCGATTCATCTTCGAGAGAAAATCATTTCCCTAGATTTTCAGGCATGCCTAGCGCCCATAACCTCAAAAATACTAGCGCCTCTACCGCGTACTTTGGACACTAATTTTACTTCAATAAGGGATGTCCAGGATCGTATATGCACCCATGAAAATCACGTGCAACAGAGAAAAGTCGAGAGAAATGGATCAAAAATGAAAATTTCAAAATTTTGAAGCCCTTGCAAGGAAAAAAATTTTTTTACTATCCAATATAAAAACAGGTTTAAAATGTTTCAAAATAAATATTTTTTTTTGCACCTATTCGGCAAATGTATGCAAATTGCGTTTAGAAACTTCAAAATGCTATAAATATTTTAATGTCCCGCCCAATAATTCGAAAAAACTACCACAAGATTATCTTTATAGAACCTTTTGAATGCATCCAACCGCATGTTAAACGGTTGAGTAGAATCGGAGATATTTGAGAGAGAAAGAGAAAACGAATTTTTGAGGTTATGATGCGCTAAGAATGATTTTCGAAGCAGAAAATCTAGGGAAATGATTTTTCTCGATGAATCGAATGACTTATCTTGACCCTTAATACGTTCGGGGCGACTATTTAGTATCTTATCCTGCTATATCGTTGGAACATTCAAAATTATAATATTTAATAAATTTCTATGGTTACCAATATGAAGAAATCTTGTTGTTATGAATTAACTTAGAATATTGTTTAAAATTTGGGGGTGTTTAAATTATCTTTCTAAGGGCAGTGTTAAGGGGGACTCTAAATTTTGTAGCCCTATAACTCGGGAAGTATAGAGGCGATTGTATTTCAACTGCGAGCGGATTCATATGGGATGCCAGATAATTTGTGTAGTAAATTTGGTGTTCTGGTACTTTCAGTGGAGTAATGAGCACAGATTTAGTCTTATGAGCGAGCGAGCGACGACTAACATGCAAGTATATAAGTTATTTATATTTTCTTATTCAGGGCGATGACATAAACACTATATTTAATAAAATAATTTTGACCGAGAATGTTACAGACACACGACCGAATACTTTAGCATCTTCTGAACTTCGTACGGCGAGCTAAAAAGTTATTTTTTCATATTTGAAGGAGTGACCCTCTTAAATTAATTTAAAGAAATACTTAAACCAATGTAGAATGATCACGGATGAGGCTGCTGAATTTATATTCCCCAACAATCAATAATAACAGCAGCAAATATCCCAATATAAGCCTATTATTAAAAAAAAAAAAAAATTAAATGCTATATATATATATATATATATATATATATATATATATATATATATATATATATATATATATATATATTAAATTACGAAAACTTTATTTCATAATAATAAATATATTTTAAATTATAATTTTGAACTTTGAGTTTTGTAAACAATTTCATTGTTTTGTTTTGATTTGATTTACGACTGCCTCTCAAATATCTTCAAATGTTTGAATTATCTCTTCAACAAGCTTTGCTTCATTAAAATGGAGACTTTAACACTATATTCGTTAGTAAATTTTTATTCTTCAAACACACTCTATACAGAGATATAATGATGATTGTGGCATCAGTGTAGGCGCCACTGCCACATTACGTCAAATCAATTTTCTGCTTTCAATAAATCCAACTATACAATTTTATTTGAAAATAAAAATTGAAAACTGTATTATCTAAATTCATCAGAAGAAGTTTGACATGAATAGGCGAATGTTGTGTACATATAGAGTGGGAATGGGCACATTCTAACCTACATACTTGTAGTATGTACTATATAACTTCTAACATTACCACCGCGAAAACCGAGAGCAGCATTGCTACATTTTATAAAAAGAATTTTCATTTTCGCTACTAAAGATGTCACCTGCAAACGGTTTCTACCGCAAACGTAAGAAAAATTACCGAGCATAAAAGAAAATAAACCGGAGAGGAAAAGAAGACCGTTGAGTCGACAGAGGCAAATAATAAAAATAAAATAAATTTCCTATAATTTACGAATGCACAGAGCATCAAGGCTCTTTGGAGAAGAAAGCTGTATTAGGCATGCATGCAACCGTCGATGACCTAGTCAGATTGAATGCATCTTAAAAGACAGATAAACATAATTTTAATTGTTAAAGTATTATTTGAATTGTATCTTCAAACTGTTATATCATTGCTGCAATAATTAGTGATAAATTCCACAATTTTTCTATTATCGAATTCTAGATATATGAAAAAATATGTCAGTAATGTGTGCGTCTATTAAGAAAAAATACATCGTACAGTAACACAGTATGCAATGTTAAATAAAATATTATTTTCTAGAATAAGTACCGCGACCCATTGTTTATAAAGTTAATAATGAGTAATAATTATTAAAGAATAAAACATGACTTTATTTTTTTAGGGAAAGCTGTGCCACCTGAATACATTTCTAGTTGCACATAATTGTACACAATTCAAAGATATATCAACAAATATCTTACCTTTTAATCCAAAGTGTTGCATCACCATTAGGTAGCCAATCACAAAAGCCCATTGGTGCACAGCCATCTTTTGTTCAATGATCATATCTTGTTTGGTCCACGGTCACTTTAACACTCACTGACACACGCGTCTAGTTTAAAAAACTCGCGAATTTACTTCGAAATTCACCATATTTACGATTGTTCTAGCGGAAACACGTTTACTTAAGAACACAGTCACTGTATACAAACTACGACGGTACGAACACTCGTTATTGTAAGGTTGCACTTTATAGTTATTAATTGTAATTCAAGTTGATGATTGTTTGAAATCTGAAACAAGATGTTTCAATTAGTAAGTACTTATAGAAATATAAAAATTTCCGGAATGGCCTGCAGCCGACTTTCTACGTAGTTTTTACTATATAAATATATAAATATATAAATATATATATATATATATATATATATATATATATATATATATATATATATATATATAGTGGAAACCGCTTATGGTAAACTTGAAGGGACCAGGAATATAGTTCACTATAAACAATTGTTCACTATAACGAAAGTACACTTTTTATATTTCAAACTTTTTTGGCATATATACTACTCGTACATGCATATTTATAAATAAACAAAATAAAACTAATTCATTTTTAGCTCGCTGAACGAAAAGGTAAAGCATTCGGTGTGTCTGTAGCATCCTTGGGTGCTAGTCGTCGCTCGTACGACCAAATTTGTGCCTCTACTCCTCTGAAGGAATAGAAGCTATTTGAACTAAATTTGGTACACATGACTTTTGGTATCCCATTTGAATCAGCTCGCTATTTATATACAATTGCCCGTATACTTTCAGAGTTTTAGGGCCCTATACTTTTAAAAAAAAATTAAAACACCCAATAATTCTAATATATTTTATATCAATAAAATTCTTTCATTTGAGTAACCCAAAGACCATAATATATTATAATTTTGAGTTTTGAAATATGTACATTTCATTTTAGTGTATCAAATATAATCTACAAAAAATTGTATGATTTTTTATAGCTATACATATTTTTCAAATTGTGAACCCATGGGCCAAAATTATTTTTAAATTTTATTATTATGTCACGCGTGGTGTACTAGGGGAGAATCCGCTGCTTGCATCGCATATATTACTTAAAATTATAAGGCTAGCTGAGACCATAGGTGCCTTGTATCTATAATTATTTAAAATTATAGATTTTTTTTTTCTAATTACCTAACAAACTTTATGCGAATTGACTTGCATGAGGGGAAATATGTATTTTGTTGGGACTCAATGTATACGATCATTCGCTATATACGGGTAGATTATAAGCGGATTCTACATAATAATTAGGTTCGATTCAAGGGTGTTATTACCTGGAGTTTCTAATTTTGCGCAACAATACAAGAAATAATGAATTTTATTATATTTGCAAATTCGTTTTAAATATATATATATATATATATATATATATATATATATATATATATATATATATATATATATATGGCAAATGCGACTTAGCCGAAACGTCGAAGGGACCTTTCCAGCATTTTGATACTCGACCTGGCATTTATAAAGCATGCACAGCATTAATATTAATAATAAATTATAGATATATATATATATATATATATATATATATATATATATATATATATATATATATATATATATATATATATATATATATAATTGTGATTTCGAAAAAGATTTTCAATCTAATGAATATTCAACATTAGAATAACGTCTTTATACTGCAAGATTAAATTTGTAAATAAAAATCGGTATATGAACAGCTGGCAATTAATTAGCAAAATTTAATCAGTAAATATATGAATTCACAATTAGTCTAGTATAGCATGTCTGTTGTGAACAAGCAGCGATCTGCTTTATTATGCAAACATAAAATTGTGTTGTTCAATGTTGGCAGCATGCATACAATTTAATTAAATCGCTGTTAACTTTCTTAACAATTTCTCAAATACACCATAAATATTGCGTCCGAGTTCTGTGTGTGCTTCGCTTTGCCTCCACTTCCCTTTGCTCTCGCTGGTTGGCGTCCGGCAACCAAACAGAAACAGAACCGGAACATTGTGAATTATTAACATACGATTACCAACCGTACAGAAACAAAAACAACACATACGTACATACAAATACTAAACCCGCCCTAGAGTTTAAAACGGTCACCAATCCTGTCCGTTTGCGAATGAAAAATTAATGCCGAAAGCATCGAGTTTAACATCGGCTCGTTAACCCTTTATCTGGCTGAATTTATGATTACGGAAATCGGTGAAGTGTTTAAGAGAGCAGCCTTATTTATTGTCTTAACACATTAACTACCACATAATAAGACAAACAAAGCTATACATCTCGTTCTCATTTTATTGAAGAATAATGAGTTTATTTAATATACTATATATTAAATGAGGGAGGGTGGGGCAAAAAGTTACACCAAACAAAACAAAATATTGAGATATCTCAGGAGCTATGAATGGTCGAATTTCTGTAGAACGCTTTCATTGCCCACATCAAAGGTCTATTGTTTTTTGGCAATTGCGCTCATTCTTCCGCATCTATTAAATTTTTCAGTGTTAGTACATAAATAATTTCATTCTGAGAGGTTTCAACTTTAAGTATATTTTTTACTTTCTTTTACGAAGTAATAAGTAAGTATAGGGATCACCAAAAAAATCGAACTCGAGATTTCAACGGATATACACGTTTTGAGCTTCCCTGAATCGAATGTGACTATTTTCAGAGTGACGTCTGTGTGTGTGTGTGTGTGTGTGTGTGTGTGTGTGTGTGTGTGCGTGTGTGTGTGTGTATGTGAACGCTCTAGAGCCGAAACTGTCCAACGTAAAATTATGAGACTTCAAACTTAAGACTTGTATATGGTCTAGTTGTGCACCTCCTATTTTTGAAAAGAATATTCTTACCGGCAGTGCATGTTTACTCTATGCATTTTTTGTTCTATCTCCAATATCACTAGAACGGCTGCACTTACGGCAAAAATAGTTATGTTCATAATGAAAGATATTAATATTTTGCACAACTTTTGTTTGAAAAGTTTCTTCAATAAATGTACCAGTTACGAGAAAACCGCTACCGAAAATTATGAGAATCTTGTTTACGTTGTCATGGATTCGAATGTAGCTTAATAAATCGGATCATCTGCGCCTGTCAATATTTCGACAAGAAAACAAAATGGTCTGAATTAGATAAATGACATTTCAGAATATTTCTGTAGAGAATTGTTTAGTTTTGATAGTTAGTTAGTTCAAAACCATTACAAATTGGTATTGGTATAATTTTCAACCCATTCATTTATATAAGGTAAGCTAAGTTTTTTATATTGTTTCTGTTGGATTATTATTTCTTTATATTATATTTTTATAATCAATAAATATTGATGAAAACTACGTAAAAGAAAGTCCCGCGTTGGCCACAACCCATTTTTTTAATTTTATTTAATTAAGATGAGTGTTCTAAGCTAATTACAATGCGTCAATAACGAATCAAATATTTATTTTTCAATATTTTGAGCGATTATGTCGGTGGAACGACTTTGTTAAAAATTAGTGCATGTGGCAAAAAGTTACAAATCACATAGAGCTAATAGATACAATCTTTTTCTATCTTTGTTTAAATTAAAGCATTTGTTCTTGTTGTTGTTCTTTGTCTTTAATACATTTATTTGTATTATGTGTTCGTATTATTAGTTATTGATGGTTTCTTTGCGATTTCTTGAGATTTTTTTCTTCTAATTATAATGCTGCCTCAGAATAATTATTATATATCAAAATGTTTATCGAGTTGTGTAAATAATAATGTAGATTATAACATAGATGGAAAGGTGTATCTATTTATAGATTTAGACAAAAAAAATCAACCAAATTAATATCAAACCTGACAATAAAACGCGATGTAACTTTTTACCCCACCAATGTAACTATTTACCCCACCATGGGGCAAAAAGTTACAAAATTAACATTTCAGAAAAACTAAAAAGACACATATTTGCCTTCGAGATAGCTGAAAATTCTATTAGAAAATGTTGTAGAGAATTTGTTTTGCTATAGTGAAGTTACAACATTGATAGTTTAATGCGCTCTTAGAGCATAGAAAATTGATTCTGCGTAAAATGTAATTTTTTACCCCACCCTCCCCTATACATTATATATATTTATATTTATATATATATATATATATATATATATATATATATATATATATATATATATCTTTGAAATATACAAAAAAATTACATTCGAAAATACCCATTTATGGATTATATTATTGTACCTAGTTTGTCAGTTAATTTGTAAAATAAGATTTGTTCGGCGGCAAGTTTTAAAAAATATAAATTTTATGTATGTTTAAATAGTTGGTAAATTTAAATAGATGGTGGATAATTTAATAAAAGTATTAATTTTTAATAGATATTATTAATATCTTAGAGATATTTTGTAAACTGAGTGAAATTCATTCAATCAAACATTTTTAATATCAAGGTAACCTAATTATTAATCGAAAACATTAGAAAATTATAATATATATACATAAATATTCACCAAGTAATTATGAAAATAGTGCAATAATGAACGAATTTGCCTATGTATAGTAGTACAATTACATCGCGCCAACGTTGGGTAAGGCGACGCGGCATAATTCGACGAGATAATAGCGTAACAATTGCCAGTCTGAGACAACCTCTACATCTATAAACATTGGGTGAAACCGGCCATAAGTCATATAAATTGGTTAATTAAGGTAAATTAATTTTGTAACTGCCCTACAATGATCTTTCTAGCAAGTGTATACTAAGAATATATGTACGTTACCATTTTGTTGTAATATAATATTTAATTAATGTATGAAAATGGCAGCTATCACGAAAATAAAAAGATATTGTTTATACATTTGTTTTAAATTTTGACATTCGGTGACACAGCGTTATCTTGAAACTATTTCTTAAATACAACATATACATTTCCGATTTCATAAGCAATTTTCTAGTAAAGCGTACGTAGTAGGAGTTATTTTTAATTGCCAGTTAAAATTTTGTATTCAAAAATTGAACGTCTTCTTAAACTGTTATTGTTGTAGTCATCACAACCTCACACATTTCATCCCAAAAAAAATAAAATCAATTATAGATGTCTCAAAAAGAGGAATACTGTAAGAATCTCAACATTAATATATTTCATGGTTTCAAAACTTTTGTTTAGATTTCATCTACAAGAATGTATTAACAATAAAATATTAATTTTGTAAAAGAATTTTACCACAGAATCTAAATTTAAGTAACGATTTAGTACATTATCTAATGGATTGTTCACAGCGAAACAATTAGTAATTAAACTTAGGTAATTACAAATAATAATCTAGTTTGTATTATGACAAGCAATGTTAACATTCCAAGCAACACAATTTATGATAATTTCGTTGCTGTGAACGTTAACCTTGTATGTCATACAACAAACTGGAATTATTACTTATAATTTCTAAGCTTAATTACTAATTCTTTAGCTGTGAACAATCCTTAACTCATGTCGTTTTCGAAATAGTGAAACAACAAAAGAGTAATTCGTTCGTAATATACAAAAATGATAAATTTAGTATCAAATTTATTTCTGTAAATGTGTTTGCGAGAGAATGTGTGCACAAAGCTAGAAGAAAAGTTAACTTATCGTAGTTCAAGCGTTAATATATGTTAAGATTTCCAATTTTTATGAATTACAATCTGTCATGTTACGTTTACAAGAGAGCAAAGAATACATTTAATCTTTTTGCCATGCAACTAGCATATAAAGTGTGCGACTACGTAAAGATTGAAAATTTTACGGAACAGCAAAACATTTCAAGTCGCATACATACATAGACATAGGCACAACAGGAGCATGCTTAGTCGGTAAAAGTTCGCGAAAGGTTGGCCGGTCGCGATGTCGATCTACTTTTCTCGGAAGACAACATGCATAAAACATGCACAAGGGAGAATATTTCATTTGGCGACGTAGCAGGGCCATAGTATTTAGTAAACTATGGCTTAACCGCTCGTAAAAAGCGCAATTCTTTTGCTTTTATTATGGAAACAGCGGTCAGGAGCGTAGCTACTATATTTCACCCATATTTCTACACAAATGCTATAACATTCCATCACAATATATCACTGGGTTATATGTCAGTAGAAATTAAGGATGAAATTTGGTTATATGAAAACGGTAATCTAAAATATGAAGTTTAAAACGAAATTGCAAAAAGAATAAGATTCAATCTAGTCTTGTTTTGTTGCGCCAAATAAGAAACTCGAGATAATTACAGAAATACATCTTTTACCACCGTTGAATCGTACCTAATTATTTTCGAAATGACGTCTGTATGTGGGTGTCTCTTTTTTACTGTGTGCCAGTGTGTGTGTGAACGCTCTAGAGTAAAGATTGTTGATAATATATTATACTTTATACATGCGACTTATAAAAGACGTACCATTTACTGAAAGATTACAATTTCAATCATCTTTTGTTTGAAAGGTATTTTCGAGAAATTTATCATTTATTGAGAAATCGCATTTGTTAATAGTTATGTTATATTTACGATTCCATAGTTATAACTATGGATTTTATTTCATATCAAGCGTACTTTGAATTTATAACAATAAAATATAATGGTAGAAATAATTTAATGTACAATAAGAAACATTATGTAGATAATGATCGTGTAAGGCAGTCGAGTGACGACCACTCAAGATATTTTCTTAAGTTAGTTTATATAAATTGTCAAGAAATTTAGAATAAATAAGAGATTTTAAAATGTGACGAAAATTACTGTTGCCACCGCATTTGTTCCTTCGAGTGAGCGTAATACATTCAAATATTTGAGTAGAAACATGGGATCATGTAGTATACGTATATAAAGAGAAATTGTTCAATCCACCCCTGATTCCACAATGACATATACATGTTATGCGAGGGGAATATTAATAAAAGAAATGTAAGAAAAATGCAAAAATAACAACTGTCGTGTTTAAATATGGCGGAAATAAAAACTTACGTTGACACTTATGCACGATCATAAAAACTCTGACAGACATTATAATTCCTAAAAAGAGATATTCCATCTCATATTATATATCTACCAACTTTATAGCGAATCGTAAAATCAGTCATACCAACTCTGCGACCCTGTAAAATTTCCTTGTGGTTGATGAACAGAGTATCAATCGTATAGGAAGACAAAATATATGTTTATGTATAAGATGTAAATATGTTGGTAAACAAAATTCAAAAGAGAATATACCATTCACCGAAATTTAACTCTATATCAAGACGAAGGTATATATAAATAAAAAACGTTTGTAAATTTATTATAGCAAGAATACTCGGAATTCACGGAGTTTCTTAATACATTGACAACGATTGTAATATTAAACTTTATATTGCGATAAAGGTATGACATTTAAGAATAAGTATTTTCGTTCGAAGGTATATTATAGAATATATTCAAGCATTTAACGTATTGAGGTGAGAAAAAGGCATATAAGAATATGCATGTTCTTGTGATAAGTTCGAATAAAGTTTCCAGAATGGCAATTCCTCGTATTGTAAACTCTGTGGTAAATTTCAATACCTTCTAAATGGAAACTTATCGAGATTTTATACATTTTATATTTCGCGCCATTTATCACTTTCAGGACGTGTGTGAACCTGTCAATCCGGACTCATATGTCGTTTTTATACATAAAATATATATTCATACATATATCAGTTATTATTAGCGAATCATTATAAAAATAGTACATGGTGCAAAACTTACTAAATTTTATATTCTAATAAGATTTATTTGGAATTACACCCTTGGTTTATGTGCTAATAAGCACTATTTTTAAATTACGAGTAAATATTTTCGATTTTATCGTAATTGTATGTAAAGGTTAAGTTAGATATTAACAAAATTATGATTTTAGTATCAACTTCAAGCTCGTGAAGGAAGCGATTCAAATTAATAATTTGTTACAAAATTATGAATTTTAATGTCATTTTTGGAAGTTAAACAAGATTTAGTACGCGTAAAACGCACCAACGCGTAGAGCTCGCCCTTAGGTAAAATATGCGTTGTGAGCAGTGGTTTTTAATTATTATGGCCTTTTGGTTAACAATTTGAAAATATGTGATAGGCGTAAAAAGTCTTACATTTAATTTTAGATTATATTGATAAAAAAAAAATTTAGTTCATACTTTAAAATTCAAAATTATAATATTTAATAATTTTTTTCGGGCTTTGGATTAACAAAATGAAAAAATCATGTAGATATAAAATATCTTAGAATTTTTAGTAGAATTTTTAAGTGTTTCAATTATTTTTATAAGGGCAGTATTAAGGGGGGCTCTAAATTTTGGGGCCCTATAACTCGAGAAGTATACGAGCGATTGGATTTATACTGCGAGCGGATTCAATTCGGATGCCAAATAATATGTGTACCAAATTTAGATTATATTGATAAAAAATAATTTAGTGCATATTTTAAAATTCAAAATTATAATATTTAATTTTTTTTTTCGGGCTTTGGGTTAACAAAATGAAAAAATCTTATGGATAAGAAATATCTTAGAATTTTTATTAAAATTTTTAAGTGTTTCGATTATTTTTATAAGGGCAGTATTAAGGGGGGCTCCAAATTTTGGGGCCCTATAACTCGGGAAGTATACGGGCGATTGGATTTAAACTGCGAGCGGATTCAAATAGGATGCCAAATAATATGTGTACCAAATTTGGAAAGAATCGCTCAGGTACCTTCAGAGGAGTAGAGGGCACAAATTTGGTCTTACGAGATACCGAGCGAGCGAGTGAGCGAGCGGCGACTAACATCCAAGTATATAAGTTATATACATTTTCGGAATCAGGGCGAGAGACGAACACTTTTTCTTAATGAAATTCTTTGATCAGAGAAAGCTACAGACACACGACCGAATGCTTTAGCTTCTTCGGTACTACGTACGGCGAGCTAAAAAGAAAGTTAATTGTCGGAACCAGCCCATTACTATAGTATTTTCAGATATTACTGTAGGTACAGGGGAATGGGATATTCTTACGACGATGTGTCATATTCAATTCGAAAATTGTGGCGAAAATATATAACCTCACCTGGAATTAAACCAAGTAACATTCGAACTGTAGCCGATAATTCTACCAACGAATTTTTGACAATTCAATCATTAGCTATCTGAGAGTAAAATGTATGTAACCATAGAAATCAACCGAGCTTTACTTCACTCGAACACATCAACTATAGCTCTTTAAACGACATGTATTATTTAAATTATTCATGAAAATCGGAAAAACTCACAATACTATAAATAAATTAGTTTGTAGTCATAAAGGTATGCAAAAGATAAGATAATCATAATTTAATATTCAAATGTTTGTTACCCATTGAAAAGAAGTGACTGCTAGGGAGGATATAACATATCAATTTAAATTAAAAATATCTAAACACTGTCAAATATAATATGTAAATTCTACATTAAATGTGTGAATAGTAACAAGAAGGATTTTTGGTTAAGCAATAAAGTATAATGTAAACCCAGCTAATATTATTTTGTCCTAAATTAGATTGTGCCAACAAATTTATGAATTTTCTCTAGGAAATATAACTCTGGTGTCACTAGTCATACGAATATATTTCAATGTGTATTTGCAACCTCAATATTATCATAAGTAAAATATTCATATAAGTTATAAATATTTCAAAATTTCTGTTTATTACCTAACATAAGCTCATCTTAGATAGACCGAGATTTTGCATATGAGTATGTGTAAGAGTGAGTCTTAATTGATATAAAACAATTGGAGCAGTTATGAAGTTTTGCTAGTGGCATTAATTCTAATGCTCTTTGGGATAATAAGCTATATAGTTCATGAACAAGTTCTACACGAACAATAAGATGCATTCAAAGTATTTTCAATTATTATTATGTCTAATCTTATAAACGTCAAATAATTAAAAAGCTAATGAGATTTTGTTTGTTTCGCAAGTAAATTAACTAACTTGTCATCCGGATTCGTACAAAAATTACCAATTCTCCACAGTAATAACCGGAAATTGTACTAATTAGGTTATTATTTTATTTATTTATCAAATATTGTTTCATCAATAAGAAACTACGTTGTTGATTCTTTTAAATTCACCTTCTCAGTCGATATTTTTATGTTAAACAGTGCAAAATAATTTGTTTATCTGTCAATTTTTTTACAGGCTTAAATATTGTTAGGAACTGGTTCATTTTATAAAGAAACTTTTCAAATAAATCTTTCATTATAAATATAATTATTTTTGCCATAAGTGCAGCCGTTCTAGTGATATTGGAAATAGAACTAAAAATGCATAGAGTTAACATACGATACCGGTTTGATTTTTTTTTAAATAGGAGGTGCACATCCAGACCATATACAAGTCTTAAGTTTAAAGTTTCATAATTTTAGGTTTGCCAGTTTCGGCTCTAGAGCGTTAACAGAAAGACAGACACAGACGTCATTCCGAAAATTGTCACATTCGTTTCAGGGACGGTCAAAACACGTATATACGTTGAAATCTCGAGTCCGATTTTTTGGTGATCCCTATAATTACTTATTATTTTGTAAAAGAAAGTAAAAATTCGCACAAATGCATTTTCATGGCATTATAAATAAAAGTTTTAAGATTTTCCATAGCGGTTATATCGTAATTGGACATTTTAAAAAGAAACGTTGCTGTACAAAAGCTGTACTAAATATGAATATCTTTCATTATGAATATTACTTTTTGTGTAATAAGTCCAGCCGCTTTAGTGATATTGGAGATAGTACCAAAAATGCGTAGAGTAAACATGCACTCCCGGTTTTGATATTCTTTTGAAAAATAAAAGGTGCTCATCTAGATTATATACAAGTCTTAAGTTTGAAGTTTTACAATTTTACGTTCGACAGTTTTGGCTCTAGAGTGTACACAACCACTTTATGTTTATGAAATTTCTATATCCGAGAATGTAATGACAAAGGACCGGATCCTTTAACTTCTTCGATACTTCAACTTCAACTTCATAAAATCTTTTGGTAAAATATATGTACACCTATAGGGCATCATTGCCCTTTCAAGTGTTTTTGTATAAAGTACTTCGTACGGCGAGCTAAAAATACGTGGCCACATAGATTTTTGATGAAACTGGCATATGTAATTTATTAAATAAGTGTTATACTAAGGGGCGGTATCTTTAAATTTTACTTAACAAATAAATTAAAACAAGAAAATACAGCAATATAACTTTTCAATAAAAATTGTCCTTTTAGTTCGATTTTACTTATTTTAATGATAATACCGACCATAAATTTATTTAAACAATGGCATTAAACTTAATCGACGGTTTAACAAAAAGAAAAAGTTTTGTCTTTAAACTCTTTACCTTCACTTACGAAATAATTAGAATAGGGATAACCAAAAATATTGAGCTCGAGATGACAACGAATATACACGTTCCCACCTAATCTTGAATCGAATGTGACTATTTTCGGAATGAAAAATGTAATTGTGAAACTTCTAGCCGGAATTGCATGTTTACTATATGCATATTTTGTTCCATTTTCAATTACACTAAGATGGCTGCACTTATGGTAAAATTTGTTTTGTCCATAATGAAAGATAATAAAATTCTGTTTGAAAAGTTTCTTCAAAAAGATTACTAGTTACGAGAATTCTGAAATATCATATTTACGTTGCCTTAGATTTGTATATACTTCAATATTAATCACTTGATCTTACGCCTGTCAATATTTGGACAGGGAAACAAAATATTATCATTTAGATAAATGGCATTTCAGAGTATTCCTGAGTTGTCTAGTATTGGTTGGTTTGGCAGTTTGTTTGGTATTTATATGTATGCCTAAATATATATATATATATATATATATATATATATATATATATATATATATATATATATATATATATATATATATTTATATTTGCCTAATATGCAGATCTGTGAATACTACGTAAATGAAAGTCGAGTGCAGGGCACTCGAGATATTTGTAAATTGTACTGGAGAGATAATATTTGCATTTGTCAAAGAAGGCATGTACATTCCTATGTTCTCGTTTTAGATTCACCAGCCTTTATATAAAAAGAAAACAATATCTTATATTATTTTGCTTTTGAGCTCACTATTTGGAGCAACTTTGTAGAGATAAAATATTTAAGAATTAATTTCTGTATCAAGCAGTATTTTGAATTTAAGAGCCCTATAACACCGGAAGAATAAATAAAAATTATATGTAAACTAAATTTATTTAATATCGACCCTGTATCTACAATTTTAGTTCTTACGACCGAGCATACGAGTGATATACATACACCCAAGAAAAGTAAATCTCATTTATGCTAGACCCGTATGCGGACAAAAACAGTGTTTCTTATATATGCAAAAAGAAATGATTATATGCTAAGCTCCAGGAAAATTTTAATCATATTTTAATAAATGCAAATAAATACATTTTAGGCTATGATTTTTTAAATATTTCTTACTAAGCATATGTGTTAGCTAGAAAAGAGATAGAATTTTCATTAAATATGGGTTCGATCGATATTATAAGTGTTATTATGACATTTACTTTCAATTTATACACTAAAAAAACGATAATAAAAACTTTTTAAAATTTATTGTACAAAACCATACATTCAAATACCATTAATCGGATTCTTCACTTTCGCTGTATGAGTCCAAATCGAACAATTTGGCAAAATATTTCAGCACATCCGTAGCATTTTTTGTGGGCTTAATGAATTGAAATAAAATAACCTTTTAGTTTAATAACCAACCCTCACATTTAATCGTCAAGCACCAGCACTTGTTACAATACAAAAAACCAGTGCGTCTCAATAACTTACATAACGTAAAATAATATACGCAATTAATTTATAGAATTCACATTTATGTAAAATTAACTTGGGATAATGTACAGATTTATACTAATGTTTTTTATTTAAATTATATGACGATGTTTGCATTAATTTTTATATTTTGTGTTAAATTAATTATTGGTTTCAGCGCGACGCGACAAGAACTCGTTATGAAGACAATTTCTTTGATCCGAGAATTTTACAGAGACACGGCCAAATACTATAACTATTTTGTACTATCGTACACTGATTTGAAAATAGTAGTATAATAGATTTACCCACTAAAGTAAATCAATGATATTTTCTTAGGAATATATTGTAATAATGTTAACTGATATAAATAGTATATTGAGGATTTATCAGGCTCCCTTTGAAAAATAATTATCACTTCGGTTGACGTTTCGGAAATATTGCTTCATCAGAACTAAGCATTATAATTTTAAGTTCATTTGTAATTCGTGCATATTCAAGACGGATAAATAATTTTTGAAGCATCCTAATAATTAGAGAGAAAACAAGCTTAGGTAAAACGCACCTATGCGTCCAGCTCGCCTTTAAAGTAATATATGCGATGCGAGCAGTTTTTAATAATTATGGCCTTTTGGTTAACTAATTGAAAAAATGTTATAGATATAAAAAGTCTATCATTTAATTTTAAATTATATTAAAAAAATAAAAAAATGTTCAAAATTTGAAATTCAAAATTATAATATTTAATAATTTTTTTCGGGCTTTGGGTTAACAAACTTAAAAAATCTTGTAGACAAAAAATATCTTAGAATTTTTAGTAGAATTTTTAAGTGATTCAGTATTAAGGGGGGCTCCAAATTTTGGGGCCCTATAACTCAGGAAGTATACGAACGATTGGATTTAAACTGCGAGCGGATTCAAATGGGATGCCAAATATTATGTGTACCAAATTTGGAGTGAATCGCTCCGGTACCTTCAGAGGAGTAGAGGGCACAAATTTGGTCTTACGAGATACCGAGCGACGACTAACATCCAAGTATATAAGTTATATACATTTTCGGAATCAGGGCGACGAGACGAACACTTTTTCTTAATGAAATTTTTTGATCCGAGAATGCTACAGACACACGACCGAATGCTTTAGCCTCTTCGGTACTACGTACGGCGAGCTAAAAATAGTAGTAAAATAGTTGAAAGAACACTGTAATATTAAAATAGCTGTGTAATGATACAGTGTCCTTATAAAGGAATAAGAACGAAACATGGACAGGAATAAACTAGAAACAACTAGTTTGGTTTAAAAAAAGATTTGATTAACCGGAAAATACTAAACATCCTTTAATCAAATCGTATATTTTAATATTAGGGCAATTTGTTTGATGCAATTTTTATAGTTACTCTACACAAATTAAGGAACAACTCTTTATTATTTATGGAATTTTATTTATAGTTCTATGTTAAAACTCTTCCTACAACAACTCTTTACATACATACACAAAAGAAAATCTTTTAAGTATTATTTTACTTGTACGGTTATTGTATTTACTTTATAATTAATTTTAGTTGCAAATTACATAATGGACACTTTCTCTTGGGTTTATATGATCGGGCATTAACGGACTAATAAACGTATTGTAGATATAAAATAGTGTAATAATATTTTATAATTATTTGAGTCAAAAGTAGACTAATTTAAGGTCAAGGTAAAAGATGAAATAGAGATGGGTGTTAACTCAGTTGGGTATGATATTGAAGAGGAACCCAGAAATTGAAATCTTTACAACCCCAACGTTTTAGTATAAAAATGTATATTTAAAATAAAAAAAGCTGAAAATTCGATCAAGCAACAAATAACGTAATTGAATTATTGATATTATTGTATTATAAAAAAAATGAAATGCATAATTATATGTATAAAGAAAAATCAAAATCGCAATGATACTTGTACTAATACTGCAATTTAAAAATTGTACGACTTCTGCTAATTTCGCTATATAACTTAAAATTTGAATTTAATGTTCAATGTAAGATAAGAATAACTTTACACCAAATATAGAAAAATATACACTATATTATTACAAATTATATTTATTATTTGTATGAAAATAATTATTTATTTTAAATCTGTCCCAATAACTTGAAATTATATTCTATTTATATAAATTTATTCTGTTTACCTCTTTCTAAAATTACTTATATATCTCAGGTTAAAAAAATAATTGTCAAAGGTATCCAAATATATATATATATATATATATATATATATATATATATATATATATATATATATATATATATATATAATTTTTTTTTATATCTAAATAGTACAACTAAGCACATTAATTATGATTTTAAAAATTGATACACACACATTCAAATTAAAAACACAAGTAAAGATGCAACACAGATGTATGAAAATACATACATCAAATCGGTAATCAATCCTATATGTATGCGGTTAACCAAGCTGTCGTAAAACACGAAACAACAGCGAACCAGAACTGCGGTAACTACCGTACGGCTATTCGACTAACCAACGCGACGTACAGGCGCGAACTAACGTCCCCGTTCCGGATCCGGCTCCGGTTGGCGACTGGAGCGCCATCATAAGCGACTCCGGGCCGAACTATAAATGCATTGAAAACAGGGAACTCCGGTTGGTCTATCAATGAACAATGCCAAATAACGATCAACTATATAGTTTTACTGGAAAAAACTTCATTGTCAGTCAACACGATAATGAAAATAAATACAAATCTGGTGAGGCATGCCCTTCATTTGAATGTAGAATGTTATATTTAAATCTTATTTAAATTTCAAAAAGCATTATTTCTCTACGAAAAGCCGCCGGGATAGGTGAGCTTGGCTAGACAGATAGTGCGTCCTCGGGCGCGTCTGGCCAGCACGCTAAAGGTTGTTAGTTCGACAGTCATCCGATACTTCTCGTTATCTTTAAAATGTAAGCACCTGTACAGTGTCCTGAAACGAATGCCAAGGAAAGGGTCCTAGGTTGTGAGCTATCAACTCATTTCGGATATTCTTTTAAATTATATGAAAACACACGTTATAGTATGTTCATTTTAAAAACTGACAACCATCGTAAAACGGTTCAACACCCCTTGGTTAGCCGAACAATGAATATATTACTAGAATAGAATATACTACCTAGACCAATCCCATATTCATTGTCCAACTAACCAAGGGGCGTATTTCGTTTTACGATGGTTGTCAGTTTTTAAAATGAAAATACTATATTTGAATGTGGGTTACAAGTTATGCGATTAGACTCAAAATTTAATTTTTACTTCGCAATTTAATAAATTGAATAAAATAGGATAATGAATATTCATTTATTATTCTAATTCTAATAAATGGCAGATATTATAGTAAAGGTATTCAGAATTAATATTGCAAGATATTTCATTATTTAGAATTTCCACCAAGAATTTGCAAATAGGAAGTATTCTACCAACCAGGATACACACAAACTCAAATTGTACGTTTTATATTTTATCAATAATTATTTTAACGGTGAAGCGTTTACACATTTAGTTCATACTTAATTGAGAACTGGTTACAGTTCATAAAAATATGTTAATGTGTTTGTAATTTCTGGCGTATATAGTTCCTCCCATTATACTTTCAATAATTATTACAGTATTTACAAATTCTTTGTTCGATCTCTTGGGACAAGCTCCGGATCAGCAGAAAAGGTCTGATATTCTCTAATGCCGCAGTAAATATGCTAAAAACATAAATTATGAAATTCTGTTTACTTATTTTCATATACTTCTTTCTTACTGATATTTTTTCTTTTCAGTGTTACTATCTAACCACAAAAAATTTTAGCGCCATTTGCTTGACATTTATGATTGCCTATTGTTATTGTATTTCATCTGTATATATGTTTAAATTTGTTATTATCATTAGCATTAGTATTAGGTTATACCTGGTATCAAAAAAATCATATGTTCAATGCCATTAATGGGTGTACACATGGCATGTAAATTTAAATTTTGAACAACACAACATTAGTGATTCAATTTTATCGAGAATGATCATCTTCAATGTGTCTAGATTATATACTCTCTAATACAATGACAAAATTAGATAATTCTCAACTTTTAAATTAGTACCAGAGAATGTATTAACAGAATCATATATATTTTATGTTAGAAGTACAATCGTCTGACCGTTTTCTTCTGATCAATTTTTATATTTTCTGTCTTTTATTTGGGCGTCCATCAAATAACAATTCCATTGCACAAGTCACTCGAGATTCGCCAACAACTAAATTTCGTACCAAAAACTTTTCTTTTCCCGTTCATTGATTCAGACAAACAAACTTACTTGTTCCACCCTTGCATTACTACCTTCTTTCTTCAACCATCACAATTCTAACATTTATTTTCCATTTCAATGTCTATTCAAACATGAATTGATTTGTTTGTGTTAAATAATTAAGATACATTAGTACGTATAGATATTTATTAATAAAACGATACACAGAATAACGACTGCTTATAAAGTACAAAGTACAGCTGTCAAAATTATATTCAATAATAACAAGTCAATTTATTACTTTTTTTTACAAAGTAATAAGTAAGTCTTGAAATTATGTAAAATTTCGAACTCGAGATTTCAACAGATTTGTATGGCTTTTATATTTTATTTCCATAGCTTTGTATTAAATAAGAAATCTAATAAGCATTTCATATGCAATTCCGCATAAATTAATGTCATTCTATAAAAATAACTTGGTCCTATTTTATTCATTATGATATGTATTGAGCAGTTTTAAGGAATTTAGAAATATAACTAAGAATAAAAGTGTATCAATATACCATTATATTCAATAAGCAGTCATTATTCGATGGAAAATCTTTTATTGTAGCGTTATAATACTGCCTCTGTTTTAATATTCGAAGTTAATGGTGGTGCCACCATAGGAATTAATCCAGAGCGAAGTGGCATTATTTCAAACAAAACGAACCTAATTAATTAGTGTAATTTCAGCACATTTTCCTTGCTTACTATTTGGTTTGGTTTTCTTTTTTTTGTAATAGGTTCTGATCGCCTCTGATTGTGCGAATCGTACCTAGCAGTTTGTATTTCGTTCCATATAGCCATTCCAGATATATACTATATATATATATATATATATATATATATATATATATATATATATATATATATATATATATCTGGCCAATCTCGCCAAAATGGGCGCTTCTGGTACAGCTAGGTCCATCTGAGCTATTTTCTCAGAACCACAAAAAGGTGCGATACGGTCAAAGGTCGGTTGGAGGTCAGACACTTAGGCTGAGTCGCTTGCAAGAGCCAGACGTAGCTCATCCGCACTTAAGTCGTTTATTCTCCGTTTTTTTCGCGTGCGAGAATTGGTCGATCCTGCCGAAATCTGAATCTTGTTTTCGTCGAAACTGCCGTTTAAGTTAAATACCATTTTGTTATTTATTTTGTCCGCTGAGGTACTTAATTTGAAGGTCAGTTCGACTCTTGCCGCCATCCTCCTCTTTCGTGACCGAAATCGCACATTCAGCCTAATAGTTATTTCTTTTAGTTATTTATATAATTTATTCTGTTATATAATTTATTGTTAATCAGTTGTCGTTATTTAGTTGTAATTCGTACCGTCTTGCATGCAGTTGGATAGGCCACCCGCTTGGCATGTCGGTATGTTGGGCTGCATACAACCTAGGGGCTTGCGTCTTCAACATATTCCCCTTATTACTTGTTCATAAGCCTGGTGAAGATAATCCCCTTTTGTCATTGTCTTTTCACCATGAGCGGTGCAAGTACCTAGCTCCCTTGTTTAGATCCGCAGTAGTATACGATTATTTTACAATTCAGAAAAGGACCCTAACGTCACTTGCCTCGATTAGGTTTCTAAATCGGTATCTCACTGTTTGATTCTGATTATGTATTACTGTTTCTTCCCCATTCTAGATACGGTGAAGTGTGTCTAATCAGTAGTGACGTCGAATTATCTACAATTCGGCTGGTGCTCTCCAATGACACCGGAGTAAAGTCACTCCTGATTTCCATTGAGCTCGTCCAAGGACCATTAGTCATCTTCATCCCAATATCAAAGACTCTCTCTACAGCCGCACCTACTCGGTATCATTTATATTATTATAAGGGTCTTTTATTTGTAAATTATACTAACCAAAATTTCGAATTGTGTAAACTTTGTTGAATACAACCGCAGGTTGCAATTTAAGTGAAAGGGTGCGTTCTTTATTTACCTATTGTACAGGTTCCTTGCGTTTCCCCTCCTACCCGCAACCACCCCGCTCAGCTAGCCGGAGTGTTTTCCCTGCCACGTCCTATTTTCTGGGTATTGAAAACCCCGTCACTATATATATACGAGGGCTGTCCGACAAGTACTTAGCCTCAACGGTCTATGGCACCACTGTCGCAAGAGACATAACCTATTGTGTTGTACATTATTTTAGACGGCTACTGTTAAAATATCAGCCGAATCGGACTCGTAGTTTTGTTTTGACCGCGTGCGAAAGCGAGAGTATCCGCAGATTTAAAAAAAATCGAAAAAGAGCAATATCGGTCGGTGATTCGATTCTTGTTTTTGGAAGGGAAATCGCAAATTGTACTAAATCAAGTTAGTTGCATACTAACCTAGTTTAGATTTGCTGAACTAGGCAAAATAATACAGGTATTGCAACTAGCTACGAAATAGACAAGCCCTCAGTGAAAGTTGATTGCTCAGCTAAATGTTGCTAGGTCAAGATTTGTTTGCAAAGTCGGCTGTATGGATTTGGGTCAGAGCTGAGTATAAAACCCCGATGGTGTGTTTCATTCGGGGTCTGTTCAAGTTGCGGGTAGTTCACTGTTATTGATAAGTTTAATCCGAAAGCCCTTCTTGCCTGTTGATTGGTTAATTCATATTATCGATTTATTACTGTCTTATTAAAGTATTAATTTGTGTATTCGTCTTTTACTGTAACCGCATCCGTGTGTATCACGAAGAAGTTCGCATCATCTTAATATTCATCAGGTGAGTATACTGATATCGCTCGACGCATATAGTTGAGAAGTAAGGCAACGCGTGTTGATTAATATAAAGCACGCGTTTGTTACAAAATAAAGCATTTCATTAATATAGCTAGCATTTCACTAACATAAAATGTGCGTCCAACGTGTGGGGCAAGAGTCAAGTTTAAGAACGAAGAAATCGAAATTTTAAGAACAGATCAGCATCGATCTCATAACGCACGGAATCATAATTCTCATACCCTAACTCATCATTTGCCATTACGAAAATCATTGGCTTAGCAGGTTAGTGTGTCATAAAAATAAAATTCTTCACTTAGTCACATTTTGCTCCCTAAAATAAGTTTAAAAATGATAGATACAAAGCAACTGAAAGTAAAACGTGCTAAAATCAAAAGGCAGTTTACGCGAATTCAAATGTTTTTCGATTCAACGGAATCGATAAATCAGCAAGACGCTCAAGTTCGGTTAACACGGCTTGAAGATATATGGTGTAAATTTGAAGAAGTTCAGGAATCAATCGAGATGAGATACACAGAAAGCGACGTCGAATTATTATAAATGCAAAATGAAAGCGTTGTTGAAAGAACAGCGTTCGAAAACAGCTACTTTATTGAAGACCAGCAGAGAATTCAAAGAACAATGGAATCTCAAAGAAATCCGTCAAATCAGCAGCTATCTTTGAACAACGAAACAAGAAACAAACCTAAGCTTCCTGAAATAAAACTTCCCGAATATAGTGGATAGTACACGAAATGGATGTTCTTTAAAAATAGTTTTGAGACAACTATTCATCGAGATCTAGATCTAACACTTATGCAAAATCATCAATATTTGATTGGCGTACTTCAGGGAGAAGCCCGTCAAGAAATTCAAGGCTTTAATATATCAGATGACAATTATGAGAGTGCCTGGCAGCTTCTCAAAGATACATACGATAATCAGATAATGTTAATTGATACTCACATGGATGAATTGTTGTAGTTTCCGACCATTGGGAAGGAAAACAAAGCCAATTCAATCAGACAATTTGTCTGGCATATACATACGGATATAAAATCACTACAAGCACTACACCAACCGGTGGAACATTGAGAAACCATCATAATTCATTTGGCAAAGAAAAAACTGGATTTCCCGGAACAACGCGAATGGCAGAACATGGTGAAAGATAGAACACCGGATCAAATGCCAAGAATGGAAGGATTTCTCAAGATTTTGACAGATCGCTGCCAAACTATAAGATAACTCAACTCAATGAAAGAAAATCCGACGAACGAAAAGCTGACTATGCAAAAACGAAATGAGAAACACGAAGGGAAAGTTTACCTTGCGTCAACATCAACAAATTGTAAGTTTTGCGAAGATAACTATTTTATTTATAAATGATAAGAATTATTAAAACTATCGGTAACTGACAGAGCAAAGGCCATCAAGGACAAGCAGCTCTGCCTTAATTGTTTAGGATCTGGACATTATGCAAAAAATTGCAGATCATAGTCGTGCAAAAAGTGTTCCAATAGACACAATACTATTCTACATCGTGAATCAAATCAGCAAACGTATGAAAACAAATCGGTGGTGACTCATACGAGGGACTCATCAGCCGATGACGTACGACAATCAACGAGTGAAAAGATAGATATGTGCAAAAACCGGCGTCTCGAGTAATTCTATCACAATCGAACCTAATCATCAAGAGTTTGACACGAAAATTAAAAGTACTGTGCAACTCCGAGATACGGCCCATCTGTGGTATAAATCAAACTCGAACAAGTACAACTAAAGTTACCAAATTACAAATTAAATCAATTTACAGCAACTTCACAACGACATTGGAATGTCTTGTGTTGCCATCAATAACAGAACAATTGCCTCAAAGAAAAATTGATGCAAGTAAGATTATCTTACCAATAGATGCCAATCTAGCAGATCCGGGAACCATTGATTTGTTGATCCGGGCAGGATTATATTGGAAATTACTTGTTGGTTCACCAAGAAATTGCATCTAAGGACAGCCCGCAAAGCAAAATACACTGGCTGGATAGTAGGAGGAGAAATGTTTGATTCGCACTCTGATCTACAAGCGACTTGTTTATCTGTGACAAATGATATGTTAAATCAACAAATTGAATTATTTTGGAAACAAGAAGATATTCCAGAAACCACGCAATGCAGCGAAGAAGATAGGGCATGCGACAGACATTTTGTAGAAACCTACAAGAGAGATTTGTCAGGAAGATTTATTGTGCGTCTACCAATACGACCGAACGCTGTATTAGGATCATCCAAGGAGTTTGCATTCAAACGACTACTTTTAATGGAGCGACGTTATTTGAAAAATTTAGCACAGGAACAAGTTCTCTAGATGAAGCAATTAAATTGCAAAAGGATTTATTTGAATTACTACAACGATATTATTATTATTAAATTCTGCCCTATACCTACAGACTCATAGTGTTTTAATATCAAACTTAATATTATAATTCATATTGAAAGTTGCTCCTTTCAAGGGAGGCGGTATGTCCACAAGTCATAGCATTATACAAAAGAAGACCAGTTGGCATAAAAAACAAAAACAATGAACAATTTTGACATATATAAAATATAACACAAAATAAAAAGAGAATTGTAAAAACATAAGAAAATAAAGCATTTCATTAATATAATTAGCATTTCAATAACAAATACTTAGAAATGTAATTTTTTGAAGAAGTTTTTCAAACAAAAGTTCAAAATATCATTCATTATGAACAATACTATATTATCCATAAGTGTAGCCGTTCTTGATATATTGGAGATGGAACAAAAATGCATAGAGTAATCATGCACTTCCAGTTTAAATATTAATTTCAAAAATATGAGGTGCACATTTAGGCTAAATACAAATCTTAAGTTTGATGTTTCACAATTTTAGATTTGACAGTTTTGGCTCTAGAGCGTTCACAGATACACAGACGTCATTCCGAAAATAGTCACATTCGATTCTGGGAAGGTCAAAACGTGTATATCCGTTGATTTCTCGAGATTACATGATTTACTTATTACTTCGTAATGGCAAGTAAAAATGAACAAGAAACTTACTCATCCCCGAGTACATTTATAATAATTTATCATTATCCTATATTATAAAATATAAATATATATATATATATATATATATATATATAAATTTATATATATATATATATATATATATATATATATATATATATATATATATATATATATATCCTAAACAAAATATCTAACATACAAATACACTGCAGGAATACTCATATGTCATTTATCTAATTGAGTCTATTTGGTTTTCCTGTCGAAATATTGACAGGCGCAGATGATCCGTTTAATCAAGCTGCATGGATATTAATAATTTTTCGTAGCAGTTTTCTCGTTACTTGTACATTTCTTGAAGAACATTTTCAAACAAAAGTTGTGCAAAATATTAGTTTCATTCATTATGAACATAACTATTTCTGTCGTAAGTTCTAGTGATATTGGAGATAAAACAAAAAATGCATAGATGCATAGAGTTAACATGTACTTCCGGTTTGAATATTCATGGTGCACATCTAGGACATATGCATGTCTTAAGTTTGAAGTTTCATAATTTTACGTTCGACAGTTTTGGCTCTAGAGCGTTCACAGACAAAGACAGACAGACACACAGACGTCATTCCGAAAACAGTCACATTTGATTCAGAGTAGGTCAAAACAAGTATATCTGTTGAAATCTCGAGTTTGAAATTTTTCATGATCACTTCGTAAAGGAAAGAAAGAAGTCACTATAATTATTTTTGAATAATGTGCTATGCACCAAAACACCAAACCGAGTTTCCAGTAGTCGTTTCTTCTTATCATCCTCTGTAGGAAATATTATATGTTTAAAATACTCTCTCGTTATAGGTCCAAATTCGTCGGACAGGTATTTTTCTATCCAAGTATTGCCATCTGTGTTGTTTATCAGTAAGTTCTCAAGGCAGAACGCTGCAGATGTTTGTTCATCGAGTGCTTCATATATATTTTCGTTTTCCATGGTATGCTGCTTTACATGCTGAAATAGTCGCGCATTGCGTTTTGTGAATCGCACGTAATGTCGCACAGTGGGACCAAAAGCACTAAATTGCGCGTATTGGTTAAAAGGAAAATGTAAGAAAAATGTTTTTTCGACGGAATTCGATTCTAATTTCTCTAGTTAAGAAGAATTTAGTAATAATCGGTAATTATTTTTGCTATTTATATGTATTTTCAGCTTCTTATACTAGTTATTCGTATATTAAATGATTTTAAGTTGAAACTTTGTACTTTGTTTTGCAATTGAATTTTTACCTATATCAAAGTAAATACAGTTAATTACACTCTATGATACCTTTCTTTTATTTAATGTAGTGAAATATTTACTAATTTATGTAATTTTACTTAAGTAATTACTTTGAGCTTAGATTATAATTCTATTCAAATTTTAACCGGCAATTAAAAAAATACGACAAGAAACGTACTTGTGAAATTTTTGTTCATTAATCTTTGAGTATTAACGAACATTTTTCGATAATTATCAGCTGCGCCGAGCTGCGTCTTTCAAAATGGCGGTCACTTGAATAAGTAATGTCATGAAAATGGCAAATATTACACAATGCTTTTGTTTTCTTGGTATTTCAAATAAATTAGACCATCAAATACCTTAGCAGAAAAGAAAACTTAATTCAAGATATTAACGGAAATGCATCTTTTAAGCAGTAAACTTCGGAAGTTTTAGGGCCCCAAAATTTAGAGCTCCCCTTAATACTGCTCTAAGAAAAATAATTAAAACATTCAATAACCCTACGAAATATTCTATGATTTTATACATTTACAAAATATCGTTACATTAGTACTCAAAATCATCTGCGAGAAGCTATAATATAGTGACTAGTGTTAAGCACTGAATATAAGGATTCAAAGATGAACTGCTGGTTAGTATAGGATTTAAGACAATAACTTATATCGAGTCGGAAAGGAGTTTGATAAGGATAGGGATGGAGAGGAGTGACGAGGTGAAGGTGTTGGTGGAGCGATTATGAAGCCCCGTCGTGTTTCCGCAGACAAGCAAAGTCGCTCGGGTTTCGGTTTATTGTAACCACTCAACTTTCGGTGACACTTGCACATTTCTCACGGCACTGTACAACGAAGGTAGCTGCCGCCTGCCCCACTCGGGATATTTACACCGTTCTGTCTATGCTCCATGGACCAGAGTTAACAGCGAGCAATTCGCACCGATGATAATATTATTTAAAACAAGGAAGCTCTCGAGTATATAGCGCACATAATATAAACGCAAATTAATAAATACTTCGATTACTGTTCTTGCATAGAACGATTAAGTACAAGATATTGTATTTCTTTAGCTTGCCTGGCAAATCAGCTATAAAATTGGACAGTCTATCTTTTACAATCTCGGGATCAAAAATTGCTTGCACAGATATTCGTTTGCCGTTAACAAAATGTTTAAAATGTATACTGGGTGTCTACTTATTACTTTCCTACTAGCATATACATATCAAATTATGTATACAGATCATGAAAATATTTGAGCTCGAGATTCCTACGGAAATACACATCTTGAGTATTCCAGTATCGAATTTGATTGTTTTCAAAATGACGAATGACTCTCTGTCTGTCTATTCATTTGCGTGAGTGTGAATTCGGTTTACAGTACCGGTGAACAAGAAGATAACATGATTTGCATTTAATATTTTTAATTGTGTACTGGAGTAATTTTTCAAATATTTTGAAAGCGATACAAATTTCGGAAAATACATTCTGATATGCAGGCGCCAATGCCGTTGGCTCACCGTATTATCTGTTCAGTGCATGTTTTAATTATTTATTATATATTAATGTTGTTTACATTTTAATTTGTTTTTAGCTCCCCGTATAAAGTATCGAAGAAGCTAAAGCATTTGGTTTTGTGTCTGTAGCATTCTCGGATCAAAAAAATTTCCTTTACAAAAAATGTTTGTCTCGTCGCACTAATTCTCAAAATATATATAATATACATACTTGGATGCTAGTCGTCCCTCGCTAGACCAAATTTGTGCCCTTTACTCCTCTGAAGGACACATCACATTTGAATTCGCTTGCAGTTTATATCCAATCGCTTGTATACTTTTCGAGTAATAGGGCACCAAAATTTGAAGCCCCCTAATCCTGCCCTTTTAAAATTAATTAATCACCCGAAATTTCTACAAAAATATCAAAGATATTTTTTGTCTACAAATTTATTTATTTTGTTAACACAAAGGCCGTAAAATATGATTGAATATTATAATTTTAATCTTTTTTTATCAAAGTAATCTACAAACAACCTTATTTAAAATTGTATGCAAAAAGCCATAATAATATAAAACAGCGGTTTTATATATTTATATATAGGTGGTGAATTTAATTCGAGTACATAGGAATCTACTTGCTATATTTAACATATGCAAATATTATCTCCCCAGTACATTTTACAGACAAAGTGTTAACACAAAACATAATGATAATTCTAAACTGCGTTGATTAAGTATAATTTCATTGATTAAACACATTTAGTAACACTTACTTAATAGATTATATATGTCAGTTTCATCAAAAATCAATGTAGCCACGGAACTTCTTCGTGGCATAATTATTATTAGCTCGCCGTACGAAGTACCGATGAAGCTAAAAAGTTCGATCGTGTATCTGCAGCATTCTCGGATCAAAAAAGGTCATTCACAAAAAGTGATTGTCCCGTCCCCCTAAATCCAAAAATATATATAGCTTATATACTTGGATGTTAGTCGTCGTTCGCTCGGTCGCTCGTAAGACCAAATTTGGGCCCTTTACTCAAATTTGGAAAACATATTATTTGGCATCCCATTTGAATCTGTTCGCAGTTTAAATCCAATCGCCCGTATACTTCCCGAGTTATAGGGCCCGAAAATTTTGGAGCCCCCCTTAATACTGCCCCTATAAAAAAAAATCTAAAAATTCTAAGATAATTTACATTTTTAAGATTTTTTCATATTGTTAATCCAAAGCCCGAAGCAAATGATTAAATATTATAATTTTGAACTTATAAATATGCACTAAAAATTTTATTTATAAATATAAAGGCATATTATATATATATTAATTAAGTATTATACTAAACGTATTTAATCATTGAAATTAAACTTAATCGACGCAGTTTAAAATTCTTAACAAGATTTGTATTTACACTTTGTCTGTAAAATGTACTGGGGAGATAATTTGTAAATTCATATGTACTTGATTTTGCTTCACCACCCTGTACAAATTTATTTATATTATAAATATAAAATCCCAGATGAATATGTATGTGTATAACGCTTTTATTAGTAAATATGCAAATGAGAATAAACGAGAATCGAATTCACGATCTCCAGTGTGAAAGACGAGAGTCTTAACCATTATGCCATGGCCCAATAATTGATTTACTGTGTTTACTCAAGAAAACTGTCCAACAATCCGGAGACATTTGTATACATTTTATTGGCATGCTAAAATATTTAATATTATTTAAAAATTATGGTTATTGGCTTGAATTATTGTACATTAACAAACGGCCGTTTCTCAAAACTTTAAGTCTACATTGATAAATAGACAAAACGAATCAAAGGTCATAATAAAATGTCATTGAAATTTTTGTGATAAATCTTGAATTAATTTAAAATTTTGAATTGTATTTAGAGTGTTGTGTAGTTTGCAGATAGTGGCATCTGCTATATTATATTTATTATGTATGCCAATAACAAATATAAATAATTAAATTGTTAGTTAATAAAACTAAGTTGTTATGTATTATAATCTGAAGTTGGTAATACAAAACGCTATATCCAGGCTATTCTCTGAAATTTATGTATATAACCTAACATTTTGAACAAAAATTTAATATATTCAATAATATTAGGGTTGATTTTACCTGATGTTAAAGTTGATGGTAACCGACGATATTTAACCACTGATCCTTCCTGTATGACACTTCATTTCATTAACACCTTTCATAAGAGCATATACACATTACACACTGTAAGCGACGGCCCACGGAAGCCTCCGATACGAGCCTCTATGTTGACTCTGAAAATAGAATGCGAGTTTAGCAAACTCTCAGTGAGAAGGCTGTCATTTAACAGTGACTGACGACGGTCTAATAAAGCAATAATGATTAAGCCATTTGTATCAGGATAAAGAGGTAGAATACAGTATTTAACTGTGCACAAGAAACATCACAGCCTAAGCAACTAGTGCTTAGGTCTGCTAGAACCTGGCCCCGCTCCACAGACTTGCTGTAGGAAATACGGGAAAATGCCAGAGGGATCTCTCCTCACAACTAGCTGTGTGCGTCAACGAGTAGCTTGCCTCCGCCGCGGGACCTTACGGCATCGTGAGAAAGAGTAAAACTCAGTCTCCACCACATCCCTTCGAAGGTACGAAGGTAATCGTTGTGCTCCACACAAACTAGTATGAATCTACAAGATGCTTGCCTCCGCCATGAGATTAGCATGGTATCGGGAGAAAGAGTTGAAAGTCGAGTGAAACTCAATCTCCACCAAATCTCCCCGGACGTACGAAGCGATACGTTGGGCTCAGTCTTGAGGATAAACATTAAATTTGGCAGGTAAAGGCACCGCTGGCAACATACCGGTAAATATATATGCTACATCGCTGGCAACATACCGGTAAATATATATGCTACATCGCTGGGCACTTTCTCGACTATCCCCCGCATAAAGCGGTTTCCAGGCCAGCACCGATACAAAGGTTAGGGATAGGTGACAATAACAGATTTTGACATACACATAACGTACATTCAGGATAATGGCTATCACCATTTACCTATACATATGATTGCAAGAATATAAATATAAACAGACAGACTTGACTCACAACTAATATTCTCCATGCCAGATGCACAGGGCACGAATCACAAAAACACTGCCATTCTCATTGAACAACAAAACTATACTGACAGAGAAATATCATAAACAATAGGTACTACGTAATCCCTTCGACCGCCTCTGACCAGTCTCCGTACCGATCATTTCTTACAGGAAATGATATAAAACGCGTTGCATAATGCTATACTAAAAATTGCCGCCGACAATAATTACGACTCTCTGTTAAGCATTTGTGTTAGTGACCATTTAAGAAACAAATATATACATATTTTGTATATAAAAATTGGAGGAACACTTTGTAAAAATAAGCAAAACATAATTTACGTATCAATTTATGCAATACAACAGCAATTAATATATTTCTAATCAAGAAATTTCCCCTACGTAATAATAGAAGGTTATACGTCAGAATAATTCAAATGTCAATAATAATATATTATGTGAATCTTCATAATGCATGTAAAGTTGTGTAATTATTTTTTTATTTTTCATTGCTTGAGCCATTGTGTTTTAGCATATGACCCATTATCACTATTATAACTGCCGTGACACTGCAAAATTCAGAAACTAGCCTGATTATTTGATTCAAAAATAATAACGAATCAAATGTCAAATCATTCAAAGTGTTGTGTAAAAAGGTTTGCAATACACATATTCTTTGAATTATCGATTCAACTAGAAAACAGAAAACGTAAGTAAATTTATAAACCCGATTATTGTGCAATTATACATTCATGGAAACTGTCTTAATACACGCGTACAAATGTTTAAAATATTGTTTGTATTATTCAGTTTGCAGTAATACCGCAATTACAACATCTAATAAAATTATTGGACAAATTATTAAATAATATTAGATTCTTGAAGAGGTAAAATTATAATGTTATTAATTGATTGACGAACAATACCAACTAGAATACTAAAATACTATTCAGGAAAATTATCGTAAGGCCGTAATCGAACTACAAATAGCGCAATTGTATACGAGCGTGCAACACCAAGTACAATCAAGCAAAACGATGAACTCCGGTTACACTAGGTGCGTCCAATGAAGGAAAACAATAGCTATTAGACCGGAAGAGACGTCATATATTTCAAATTCATTGGTTTACCGCGATAGCTTTGCAGTTGGCCAGTTGTACAACTTTCTTTTGGCGTTGCAGCGTCATTCAGAAATTCGGATAATACAGCGTATTTATTCATGTTGACAAATATCGTAAACTCGATAGTAAGTGTTTGTTACATT